>CM055117.1:434147708-435347708 GCA_029206835.1 Rana muscosa
AAAGTTCTCGTGTACACACGCCGCCCCTATTCCGGCAGGAACCCCCCTCTCCCTCCGGGTGGACGTCATATGACGTCCTCAGCTTTGAGGGGGGATATCTGAATGATGCCTGCAGCTAGAGGCATCATTCAGATATCCTTTTGTAGTCCCGGCGATCCTGCGCACAATAAGAACGATCATAGCGGCGGTCCCGCCGCTTGATCGTTCTTATAGGCGGCGGGAGGGGACATCCCCCCCTCCCGCCACCATCCGGTGCTTCTCCGGAGGACCCGGAGAGAATCGTCGGCGCCGTTGGTGGGGTCACGTGATAAGCATAGAGATGACTGGTGACCAGATGGTCACCTGTCATCTCTATGTTTGTCGGAGGCCCGGGCGCGATGTGATGACGTCACGCCCGGGTCCTCAAATGTAAACAAAGCCGCCATTGCGGCTAGTAAGTATGAGATCGGTGAAAAAAATTTCACTGATCTCATGCTTTCCAGCCTGGAGGAGAGATGTGGGGTCTTATTGACCCCGCATCTCTCAATAAAGAGAACCTGTCACACACATTCCTATTACAAGGGATGTTTACATTCCTTGTAATAGGAATAAAAGTGATCAAAAAAAAAATAGTGTAAAAAAAAAAGTAAAAATAAAAAAAATAAGTAAAATAATAATAAAAAAATAATATATTTTTTTAAAATGCCCGCAATTTTTACTGTATTGGTTAGTCAAAAAATCATTTTAGTTATTTTAAAACCATAATATATATATATATATATATATATATATATATATATATATATATATATATATAATTACTTTACTACAAATTATTAATAATTAAATACATTTCACAGGAATCCCCGAATTTAGATGACGTAGAGGGAGGAATGGGATGGATGGATGGATGGAGACGTGATAAATAAGAGAAAGTGATGAGTGAGGGAGGGATGGGATGGATAGATGGAGACGTGATAAATAAGAGAAAGTGATGAGTGAGGGAGGAATGGGATGGATGGATGGATGGGGACGGGATAAATAAGAGAAAGTGATGAGTGAGGGATGGGATGGGATGGATGGAGACGGGAGATATAGGAGAAAGTGATGAGTGAGGGAGGAATGGGATGGATGGATGGAGACGGGATAAATAAGAGAAAGTGATGAGTGAGGGATGGGATGGGATGGATGGAGACGGGAGATATAGGAGAAAGTGATGAGTGAGGGAGGGATGGGATGGATGGATGGATGTAGACGGGAGAAATAAGAGAAAATGATGAGTGAGGGAGGGATGGGATGGAAGGATGAAGGTGTGAGGAAAAAGATAAAGTGATGAGTGAGGGAGGGATGGGATGGATGGATGGAGGTAGACGGGAGAAAGAAGAGAAAGTGATGAGTGAGGGAGGGATGGGATGGATGGATGAAGGTGTGAGGAAAAAGATAAAGTGATGAGTGAGGGATGGGATGGATGGATGGAGACGGGATAAATAAGAGAAAGTGATGAGTGAGGGATGGGATGGGATGGATGGAGACGGGAGATATAGGAGAAAGTGATGAGTGAGGGATGGGATGGATGGATGGAGACGGGATAAATAAGAGAAAGTGATGAGTGAGGGATGGGATGGGATGGATGGAGACGGGAGATATAGGAGAAAGTGATGAGTGAGGGAGGGATGGGATGAATGGATGGAGGTAGACGGGAGAAAGAAGAGAAAGTGATGAGTGAGGGAGGGATGGGATGGATGGATGGATGGAGACGGGAGAAATAAGATAAAGTGATGAGTGAGGGAGGGATGGGATGGATGGATGGATGGAGACGGGAGAAAGAAGAGAAAGTGATGAGTGAGGGATGGGATGGATGGATGGATGGATGGAGACGGGAGAAATAAGATAAAGTGATGAGTGAGGGAGGGATGGAAGGATGAAGGTGTGAGGAAAAAGATAAAGTGATGAGTATGGGATGGGATGGATGGATGAAGGTGTGAGGAAAAAGAGAAAGTGATGAGTGAGTGAGGGATGGGATGGATGGATGGAGATGGGAGAAATAAGATAAAGTGATGAGTGAGGGAGGGATGGGATGAATGGATGGATGTAGACGGGAGAAAGAAGAGAAAGTGATGAGTGAGGGAGGGATGGGATGGATGGATGGATAGAGACGGGAGAAATAAGATAAAGTGATGAGTGAGGGAGGGATGGGATGGATGGATGGATGGAGACGGGAGAAAGAAGAGAAAGTGATGAGTGAGGGATGGGATGGATGGATGGATGGATGGAGACGGGAGAAATAAGATAAAGTGATGAGTGAGGGAGGGATGGGATGAATGGATGGATGGAGACGGGAGAAATAAGATAAAGTGATGAGTGAGGGAGGGATGGGATGAATGGATGGATGGAGACGGGAGAAATAAGATAAAGTGATGAGTGAGGGAGGGATGGGATGGATGGATGAAGGTGGGAGGAAAAAGATAAAGTGATGAGTGAGGGAGAGATGGGATGGATGGATGGATGTAGACGGGAGAAAGAAGAGAAAGTGATGAGTGAGGGAGGGATGGGATGGATGGATGAAGGTGTGAGGAAAAAGATAAAGTGATGAGTGAGGGATGGGATGGATGGATGGAGACGGGAGAAATAAGAGAAAGTGATGAGTGAGGGAGGGATGGGATGAATGGATGGATGAAGACGGGACAAATAGTGATGAGTGAGCAAGGGATGGAATGGAGATGTGAGGAAAAAGAAATAATGATGCGTGAGTGAGGGATGGGAAGGAGGGATGGACAAGAAAAATATGTGAAGTATAAGAAGTGTGTACAAGAAATGAGACAGAGGGATGGATGAGCATGAAATGGGTTTGAGGGATAGAAAAGGGAGAAATGTGAAGGTGGGAAGCATGAAAAAAAAATATTACAGTTTAGACAATGTTGTGGGGGAGGGGGCGGTTTTGCTGCTATTTTGTAGGAGGAAGAGGCACACAATGCATGCTTTTTATTGAATATAATAAAGGCATCGATATAAATAGACAGTAATAAGTTTGTGTATACATTTTATAATTTACTGTAATTATATTGCGAACTATAAGGTTTTAACCTTACCTTGTGGTTTTTACAAAATGATTTGATGGTTGCTGCTGTCCTTTGCAGTACACTGTGTAGACGAGTCTAGGATTTTTCTATCTTCAGGCAGCAATGGGGGCGGAGTCCAGGCAGGGCAGTGAAGCTTAGTAAATGAAACTAAGCCAAGGGGGGCGGCGCTGCAGCGATGTAGACACGCCCACTAACCCACAGCTATTTTCTCTATCTTCAACATAGAGAACGTCCTCACGCTCTCCTGTAGTCCAAGAGAGGGTGCGAGCACGACACTCCACACCAGGGAGAAAGGCTCCCATTATGGTGTGGAGTTCCACACAGAAGAACAGGAAGTGAGGATTTCTCAGAAGAAATAAAGACATTTACAAGCAAAATCGAAGGATAAGGTAAGTGAAGGAGGACTACACTAAGGTAAAGGAAGCTATTTAGGGAAAAAAAAATGTAACTTTACTACTCCTTTAAGTTGTCAACATACTAAGAAACTGTCATTAGCACCATCAAAAGTAACTGAGGGGCCATATGTCTTCTAAACTACCTGCTAGAGATCAATGTTGGTGGTAATTGAGATGAGAATTAAATCATGGGGCTAAAGAATAATTGCACTACTCTTTTGCAAATTCCACATTTTTTGGCAACTTTCTTGCCATAATTCTGAGTTTGAAGAGCAATGATTCTAACTCTACTTTCTTCTTGTAGGTTAGTGACAGAACTGAAGCCAAAAATAACCAAAGGACTGGAAAATGCAAAAAGAGGTCACCAATAAAACCCTTCATATTTCAGTTAACCACTTAAGAACAGGAAGGATTTGCCCCATTTTTTGCGATACGGCACTACGTCATTTTAACTGACAATTGGGTGGTCGTGCGATGCTGTACTCCTTTTTTCCCACAAATAGAGCTTTTTTTTGGTGGTATTTGATCACCTCTGTGTTTTTTTGTTTCTGTGTTATAATCAAAAAAAGAACGACAAGTTTAAAAGAAAAACAATATATTTTACTTTTTGCTATAATAAATATACAAAAAAAAAGTAAAAAAAATGTATTTCTTCATCAGTTTAGCCGATATGCATTTTTCTACATATTTTTGGTAAAAAAAATCCCAGTAAGCGTATATTGATTGGTTTGCACAAAAGTTATAGCGTCTACAAAATAGGGGATAGATTTATGGCAGTGGTACTCAACTCCAGTCCTCAGGACTAGTGATGAGCCGAACACCCCCGGGTTCGGTTCGCACCAGAACCCGCGAACGGACCGAAGGTTCGTTCGAACATTAGAACCCTATTAAATACAATGGATGCGAACGTTCAAATTCTAAAGTGCTAATTATAACGACTATTATGCATGTTATTGTCCTAAAAAGGGTTTGGGAACCCGGGTTCTGCACCAGGGGACATGTATCAATGCAAAAAGAAGTTTTAAAAACGGTCGTTTTTCGGGAGCAGTCATTTTAATGATGCATAAAGTGAAAAAAAAAAGTCAAATATTCCTTTAAATATCGTACCTGGGGGGTGTCTAAAGTATGCCTGTGAAGTGCCACGTGTTTCCCGTGTTTAGAACTGTCCCTGCACAAAATGACACTTCTAAAGGAAAAAAAAGCCATTTAAAACTGCTTGCGGCTTTAATGTAATGTCTGGTCCCGGTAATATGGATGAAAATCTTTAAGAAAAATGGCATAGCTACCCCATGACCCCCCCCCCCTACCCCAGCCCATTACCAGCCCCTTTGGGTCTTGTATGGATATTAAGGGGAACCCCGCACATAAAATAAAAAAGGCCCTATATACTCTGAACAGCCGTATACAGGCGGTGCATACAAGACAGGGACTGTAGGTTTGTTCTTATGTAGAATCTGTTTGTAATTTTGAACAGGTACATTGTTTAAGTGTAGCTCCAGCCCAAAAATCTATTTTTAAACTTTTTGGAAAACATAGGTAAGGGTTATCACCGCTGTAACATTTGTTTTGCTGTCTGTGCCCCTGTTCAGAACATTTCACCTCACTTTCCGTCCCAATGACAACTGTTTTTGAAATGTGGTGTTTTTCTTGAAACAAGGATTGGTGATAAAGCATCAGTACAGAGGAGACACCTTTCTCCCATATTAATTCTTACAGGAGAGAATTTTCCTTCCTAGGGGTAGATTTCCTCTCACTTCCTGTTGTCTTCTTGCGTTTGCAAGTAGGAGTCATTTGTAAGTTGGATGTTTGAAAGTAGGGACCTGCCGTATATACTCTGCAGAAATAGGCCCCTTAGTTGTTGGTGTTGGCACAACACTGTAAGCACTCACAGTTACTCTTGGTTGGTGCTGGAACGCCCTGCTGTCAACTATTATATCAGGAATTGTAATTACATATAATTGTTGAACAGTGGTAGTAAAATTGGGCCTTTGATGGTGGTGCTGGTGCCACAACACTGTAAGCCCTGACAGTTACTCTTGGTGGGTGCAGCAATGGGCCCTGCTGTGAATTATTAGATCAAGAATTGTAATTGCATGCCCCTGTTGAACAGGGGCTGAAAAATTGGGCCTTTCGTGGTGGTGGTGGTGGTGGTGGTGTTGCCACAACACTGTAAGCCCTCAGAGTTACTCTTGGTGGGTGCAGGAATGGGCCCTGCTGTGAATTATTAGATCAAGAATTGTAATTACATGCCCCTTTTGAACAGGGGCTGAAAAATTGGGCCTTTCGTGGTGGTGGTGGTGGTGGTGGCGTTGCCACAACACTGTAAGCCCTCAGAGTTACTCTTGGTGGGTGCAGCAATGGGCCCTGCTGTGAATTATTAGATCAAGAATTGTAATTACATGCCCCTGTTGAACAGGGGCTGAAAAATTGGGCCTTAGGCACTGGTGGCACAACACTGCAACCCCTCACAGATACTGTACTTGGAGCACAGCAATGAGCCCTGTTGCAAAGTATTGCTTCAAAAATTGTAATTACACGCCCCTGTTAAACAGGGGCTGAACAATTGGGCCTTAGGCACTGGTGGCACAACACTGCAACCCCTCACAGATACTGTACTTGGAGCACAGCAATGAGCCCTGTTGCAAAGTATTGCTTCAAAAATTGTAATTACACGCCCCTGTTAAACAGGGGCTGAAAAATTGGGCGTTAGGCACTGGTGGCGGCACCCATAAACAAAAATGATCTTCCAAGCTATCATCATCAATCGTATCATTGAGGACTCGGAGGAGGAGGATAGCCAGTCAACATAACAGCACAGGCACTCAGCATCAGCATCAGTCTTGAAGGGATGTGACATGTTAAAATCAATTAGTCTGTTATATCAGCATCAGGTGTGTGGTAGCTGGTGGTGATCCAAGACTGGTTCATCTTGATGAAAGTCAGTCGATCAACCGAGTCGGTGGACAGGCGCACCCTGTAATCCATGACAAATCCTCCAGCAGCACTGAATGTGCGTTCTGAAAGAACGCTGGATGCAGGACAGGCCAGTAGCTCAATTGCATACTGTGCAAGCTCTGGCCAGTGATCCATCCTCAAGACCCAGTAAGCCAGAGGATTTTCGGTGGGGAAGGTGTCCAAGTCTGACCTTGCCCCTAGATATTCCTGCACCATGTTTATCAGACGCTGGCGATGGTTGCTGGAACCGATCATACTTTGGGGCTGCGGACTAAAGAATTGTCTGAACGCATCGGTCAGACGGCCACCTTCCCCACCGCTCCTTCTTTGACTGGCCGAAGCCTCAGCAACTCGTTGTCCAGGACCAGGAGTTTGTAACCTCCCAGTCTCTGGGAACGCGTTGCACAGACCTTTCTGCAAGGCCTCCCGGAGTTGTCTCATCCTCTGCTCCCTCTGCGACGGTAACATAAGGTCCGCAACCTTACCCTTGTACCGTGGATCAAGGAGAGTGGCCAGCCAGTAATGGTCCCTCTCCTTGATCCGAAGAATACGAGGATCCTTCCGCAGACTTTGCAGGATCAGGGAGGCCATGCAGCGTAGGTTAGCTGAGGCATTCGGTCCGGAGTCCTCTGGGTCACTAAGGACGAAATGATCCGCAGCCACCTCCTCCCAGCCACGTACAAGTCCACGGGTTTCTTGGGACTGTAAATCATCCCTAAAAGACTGCTGCTGTTGATGCTGCTGAGTGCCAGGCTCCACCTCCATGCTGACACAATTCTCCTCCTCCTCCTCCTCCTCCTCCTCCTCGTCCTCTTCCTGTGCGATGGGTGGGACAGAAGGAACACTGTCTGGGTAAAGGGGGCCTTGAGAGGCAAGGAAGTCCTCCTCTTCCTGCCTCTGTTCTGCCTCAAGTGCCCTGTCCATTATTCCACGCAGCGTGTGCTCCAACAGGTGGACAAGAGGTAAAGTGTCACTGATGCATGCACTGTCACTGCTCACCATCCTCGTGGCCTCCTCAAATGGTGCCAGGACAGTGCATGCATCCCTGATCATGCCCCACTGGCGTGGAGAAAAAAAAACAAGCTCCCCTGACCCTGTCCTGGTGCCGTAGTCGCACAGGTACTTATTGATGGCCCTCTGCTGCGTGTGCAGCCACTGCAGCATGGCCAACGTTGAGTTCCACCTGGTGGGCATGTCACATATAAGGCGGTTCTTGGGCAGGTTCAACTCCTTTTGCAGCTCAGCCAGGCGAGCACTGGCATTATAAGATCTGCGGAAATGCACACAGACTTTCCTGGCCTGCCTCAGGACATCCTGTAAGCCCGGGTACCTGCCCAAGAACCGCTGCACCACCAGGTTAAGGACGTGAGCCACACAGGGCACATGGGTCAGTTGTCCCTGTCGGAGGGCGGAGAGGAGGTTGGTGCCATTGTCGCAAACCACCATTCCTGGCTTAAGCTGGCGTGGCGTCAACCACCTCTCGGCCTGGCCCTGCAGAGCAGACAGGACCTCTGCCCCAGTGTGGCTTCTGTCCCCCAAACACACCAGCGCAAGCACGGCATGGCATCTTTTTGCCTGCGTACTTGCGTAGCCCCTTGAACGCCTACGGAGCACCGCTGGTTCAGAGGACAAAGCACAGGAAGAGGCCATGGAGGAACAAGAAGAGGAGGGGGTGGAGGAGAGAGGTGTGTCACAACCAGTAGTAGCATTTTGGAGGCGTGGCGGTGGAACAACCTCCAACACTACTGCACCTTGTCCTGCATCCTTCCCAGCTGCCAAAAGAGTGACCCAATGGGCCGTGAAAGAAAGGTAACGTCCCTGTCCATGCCTGCTGGACCATGAGTCAGCGGTAATATGCACCTTACCGCTGACCGCCCTGTCCAGCGAGGCCAAGACATTGCCTTCCACATGCCGGTAGAGAGCCGGAATAGCCTTCCGTGAGAAAAAGTGGCGTTTGGGAACCTGCCACTGAGGAACCGCACATTGCACAAACTCACGGAAGGGGGCCGAGTCTACCAACTGAAAAGGCAGCAGTTGAAGCGCTAGCAATTTAGCCAAGCTAGCATTCAACCGCTGGGCATGTGGATGGCTGGGAGTGAACTTCTTTCGACGGTCCAGCAGCTGGGGCAGGGAAATTTGCCTGCTAGAATCGGACGTCGGTGTACTGCTAGCAGAGTGGCCGCAAGTACTTGGCTGTGACACACCTAATTCTACACCTTCATTCCTCTCAGTGCATGTTTCAGAGAGGACTGAAGTTATAGTGGGGTTGGAGATCCCAGCTGATGCGGTGCAAGGAGAGGTCCGCTTTGTTCTTTGGTGTGGGTCTTTGAGGTAGGCTTGCCAACGAGCTGCATGGCAGGTCAACATATGTCTGGTCAGGCATGTGGTACCCAAGCGGCTGATGTTTTGGCCATGCGATATACGCTTGAGACATATGTTGCAAACAGCAGCTGTGCGATCTGATGCACTAGCCTCAAAAAAGGCCCGCACCAAAGAACTTTTTGAATGACGGGCAGAGGCAGCGCACTGCACAGGCGGAGCTCTGCGGTGTGATTCCGTCGGTGTACTGCCCTTACGCTGGCCACCAAAGGGCATCCTGCCTCGTTGGAGATGTGCCTCCTCCTCATCCTCCTCCTCTCTCCTATTAGGCACCCACGTGGAGTCAGTGACCTCATCATCCCCTCCCTCCTCATCACTGGAGCCAATCTGGCAGTATGCTGCAGCTGCTGGAACATGACTGCCAGATTGGTGTCCTTCTTGAGCATCCCCTCTGTCTGCTCTCACGCTACTGCCTTCCTCTAGCTGGGTTTCATCATCAGACCCTTCGAAACGCTGGGCATCCTCCTGGAGCATGTACCCAACACTGTGCTCAAACAGTTCGGGGGACTCCTCAGGAGGAGGACATGGTGGGTCTAGGGAAGGAGTGACTGATGATGAGTCTGACATTGATACCAGGGAAGAGGACGCTTTGGCAGCTGCTTTGCCAGTACCCTGAGCCTGGGTGAGAGAGGATGAGGAGGAGGAGGAGGGCTTGGTCATCCACTCTACCAAGTCTTCGGCATGATGTGGCTCAACATGTCCAGCTGCCGAAAAGAAGGACAAGCGTGTCCCATGGCCATGTGCTGATGACAATGCACCGCGTCCACGACCAGCACTGTTGCCCCCAGACACAGAGCCTGCTTGCCCTCTTTTATTGCCTCCTGACTGTCTGCCTCTCCTTGTTTGCCTTCCAGACATTCTAATGGATGGCCTGCAGGGAGATGGGAAAAAAAGCAATAAGGGCTACCTTCAGGTGTCCTTCTCTGTCCCTTTACTTAAGGATTTCTAAATATGGTTGAGGATGATTGCTTTCGCACAGAATAGCACAATGACAATTTCCCTGACTGTCCAAAAAACAAGGATTTCAAAGATGGTTGATGAGGAATGCTTTAGCACAGTATAGCACAATGAGAATTTCCCTCACTGGCCTTCCCTGTCCCTACAAACAAGGTTTAGCACAGTAAAACACACTGACACTCTCCCTACCTATAGTTTTCTGTCCCTATAAAAAATGTTTTTTTAAAGATGGTTGATGAGGAATCCTTTAGCACAGTATAGCACAATGAGAATTTCCCTCACTGTCCTTCCCTGTCCCTACAAACAAGGTTTAGCACAGTAAAACACACTGACACTCTCCCTACCTATAGTTTTCTGTCCCTATAAAAAATGTTTTTTTAAAGATGGTTGATGAGGAATGCTTTAGCACAGTATAGCACAATGAGAATTTCCCTCACTGTCCTTCCCTGTCCCTACAAACAAGGTTTAGCACAGTAAAACACACTGACACTCTCCCTACCTATAGTTTTCTGTCCCTATAAAAAATGTTTTTTTAAAGATGGTTGATGATGAATGCTTTAGCACAGTATAGCACAATGAGAATTTCCCTCACTGTCCTTCCCTGTCCCTACAAACAAGGTTTAGCACAGTAAAACACACTGACACTCTCCCTACCTATAGTTTTCTGTCAGTATAATTTTTTTTTTTTTTTAAAGATGGTTGATGAGGAATGCTTTAGCACAGTATAGCACAATGAGAATTTCCCTCACTGGCCTTCCCTGTCCCTACAAACAAGGTTTAGCACAGTAAAACACACTGACACTCTCCCTACCTATAGTTTTCTGTCCCTATAAAATTTTTTTTTTTAAAGATGGTTGATGATGAATGCTTTAGCACAGTATAGCACAATGAGAATTTCCCTCACTGTCCTTCCCTGTCCCTACAAACAAGGTTTAGCACAGTAAAACACACTGACACTCTCCCTACCTATAGTTTTCTGTCCCTCTAAAAAAATTTTTTTAAAGATGGTTGATGATGAATGCTTTAGCACAGTATAGCACAATGAGAATTTCCCTCACTGTCCTTCCCTGTCCCTACAAACAAGGTTTAGCACAGTAAAACACACTGACACTCTCCCTACCTATAGTTTTCTGTCCCTATAAAAAATTTTTTTTTAAAGATGGTTGATGATGAATGCTGTAGCACAGTATAGCACAATGAGAATTTCCCTCACTGTCCTTCCCTGTCCCTACAAACAAGGTTTAGCACAGTAAAACACACTGACACTCTCCCTACCTATAGTTTTCTGTCCCTATAAAAAAATTTTTTTTAAAGATGGTTGATGAGGAATGCTTTAGCACAGTATAGCACAATGAGAATTTCCCTCACTGGCCTTCCCTGTCCCTACAAACAAGGTTTAGCACAGTAAAACACACTGACACTCTCCCTACCTATAGTTTTCTGTCCCTATAATTTTTTTTTTAAAGATGGTTGATGATGAATGCTTTAGCACAGTATAGCACAATGAGAATTTCCCTCACTGTCCTTCCCTGTCCCTACAAACAAGGTTTAGCACAGTAAAACACACTGACACTCTCCCTACCTATAGTTTTCTGTCCCTATAAAAAATGTTTTTTTAAAGATGGTTGATGATGAATGCTTTAGCACAGTATAGCACAATGAGAATTTCCCTCACTGTCCTTCCCTGTCCCTACAAACAAGGTTTAGCACAGTAAAACACACTGACACTCTCCCTACCTATAGTTTTCTGTCCCTATAAAAAAATTTTTTTTTAAAGATGGTTGATGAGGAATGCTTTAGCACAGTATAGCACAATGAGAATTTCCCTCACTGGCCTTCCCTGTCCCTACAAACAAGGTTTAGCACAGTAAAACACACTGACACTCTCCCTACCTATAGTTTTCTGTCCCTATAAAATTTTTTTTTTAAGATGGTTGATGATGAATGCTTTAGCACAGTATAGCACAATGAGAATTTCCCTCACTGTCCTTCCCTGTCCCTACAAACAAGGTTTAGCACAGTAAAACACACTGACACTCTCCCTACCTATAGTTTTCTGTCCCTATAAAAAAATTTTTTTTTAAAGATGGTTGATGAGGAATGCTTTAGCACAGTATAGCACAATTAGAATTTCCCTCACTGTCCTTCCCTGTCCCTACAAACAAGGTTTAGCACAGTAAAACACACTGACACTCTCCCTACCTATAGTTTTCTGTCCCTATAATTTTTTTTTTTTAAAGATGGTTGATGATGAATGCTTTAGCACAGTATAGCACAATGAGAATTTCCCTCACTGTCCTTCCCTGTCCATACAATTAAGGTTTAGCACAGTAAAACACACTGACACTCTCCCTACCTATAGTTTTCTGTCCCTATAAAAAAAGTTTTTTTAAAGATGGTTGATGATGAATGCTTTAGCACAGTATAGCACAATGAGAATTTCCCTCACTGTCCTTCCCTGTCCATACAAACAAGGTTTAGCACAGTAAAACACACTGACACTCTCCCTACCTATAGTTTTCTGTCCCTATAAAAAATGTTTTTTTAAAGATGGTTGATGATGAATGCTTTAGCACAGTATAGCACAATGAGAATTTCCCTCACTGTCCTTCCCTGTCCCTACAAACAAGGTTTAGCACAGTAAAACAGACTGACACTCTCCCTACCTATCCTTCTCTTTCCCTAAACTAAAGGAATCCAGGTTAAGCAAGAAAAAAAAATGTCACTGTCCCTGCCTATGCTTCTCTTTCCCTGCTCCGGAACACACTACACTAGGCCGCCGTTCTGGCGGCCTTTTATAGTGTGGGGCGTGTACTAAACACCCTCAGCAATAATTGGCCACAGGCATCCTGCCTGTGGCCAATCATTGCTCTCCTCGCTGCCGGCGCTGTGATTGGCCAAGCATGCGGGGTCACAATGCATGCTTGGCCAATCACAGCGCCTGGATGACACTGCGATGGCGTAGTGCATTGTGGGCCGCGAATTAGGCGCGAACGGCCCAAATCGTTCGTTGTTCAGCGAACGATCGAACAGCCGATGTTCGAGTCGAACGTATGTTCGACTCGAACACCGAGCTCATCCCTACTTACAAGTAAAAAAAAATGTAACTTTACTACTCCTTTAAAGAATTGGGTATCTAAACCGAAACACAAACATTTAATATATTTCAGCTTACCCATCCCTAAATGTTGTCACTGCAATAGTTTTGGGGATTTTTCCCTTATATTTTCAATTTTCAATAGCACCCTTGTATTTTGAACTGGATCCCCTTGTTTAGCACAGTCTCCCCATCAGTAGGAATACACATGGCCGTTTGTTTTATCCACATAGCGCTGACCAAGCCGGGATTTCACCCACTGAAATTGGAACCAATTTATAGCTACATTGCTGTGACTACACCAGAGTGATGTTATCCTTACCATAATTTTTGGTGGGACAGCCTAATCAGACTAAAGCCCTGTACACACGATCAGATTTCCTATGGATTCTAGTCCGATGGATTTGTCCATCGGATATCCGATGAAACTGTTTTCCATCAGTCTTGCCCACACACCATCAGTCAAAAAACCGACCGTTCCAAACGCGGTGACGTAAAACACTCCGATGAGCCGAGAAAAATGAAGTTTAATGCTTCTGAGCATGTGTCGACTTGATTCTGAGCATGCGTGGGTTTTTGATCTGATGGACTTGCCCATAGACGATCAGAGTTTTCGATCGGTTTTTTATCCATCGGAAAAGTTTATAACATGTTCTATTTTTTAAAACCGATGGAAAAAAGACCGATGGGTCCCATACACGATCGGTTTGTCTGATGAAAAGAATCCATCGGACGAAAATCCATAGGATATCCGATCGTGTGTACAGGGCTTAAGACTGTTAGATTCCCTATAGTCTGACTACCTTATCCATACCTCTGAAAAGCGACCGACTGATCACATCATCCCACCACAACATCCAAAGACTGTCTCCATCGTTGCCACAAATTCAGTGTGCCATCCCTCATTGGCTTTCCTTGGTCCAATACAGTACACTACCCTTACCAGAGTGACACTGTGTCCCATGCACATTGTGGGTTCACAGAGTTGATCAGTCTAAAAAAAGTATATTAACCACTTCCCGCCCCGTCAATAGCGAATTGACGTCCGGGAAGTGGTTGCATTATCCACACTGGACATCATATGACGTCCTGCAGGATAATGCTTTGCGCGCGCCCGCGGGGGCGCGCAGCGTGGTGATCGGGGACGGCGTGTGTCCCTCGAACACAGCGCTTCCCCGATCACGGTAAACAGCCAATTTCATTGGCTGTTTACCATGTGATCGGCTGTGTCAAAGTCACAGCCGATCACATGTCACAACAGACTCGGCGGCGCGCTCCATGCGCGCCGCCAGAGGCTTGCAGAGCGGGGATCGGGGAAGGCGAGTGTCCCTTGGACACAGCGCGTCCCTGATCAGGGTAAACAGCCAATGAATTGGCTGTTTACCACGTGACCAGCTGTGTCCAATCACAGCCGGTCACAAATGTAAACAAACAGCAGGAGTTACTATCTGATCCCTGCTCTCTCCTCACACACTGATCTGTGAGGAGAGAGAAGAGATCAGTAAGTTAGCTCAGTGTAGTTTGTCTACATTATTTTACAGTGCACAACACGGCCCCCCCCCCAATAAAGAGGACCTGTCACACAGCCCAGCACATCAATCAGCCCAGCCAATCAGCCCACCTGTCAATCAATCAGCCCAGCCAATCAGCCCATCTGTCAATCAATCAGCCCATCTGTCAATCAATCAATCAGCCCATCTGTCAATCAATCAATCAGCCCATCTGTCAATCAATCAATCAGCCCATCTGTCAATCATCGTCGGTAGTACCATCACCACCCATACCACTATCGGTACCACCACCACCTGTACCGCCATCGGTACCACCACCACCTGTACCGCCATCTGTACCACCACCACCCGTACTGCCACCTGTACCGCCATCAGTACCACCACCACCCGTACCGCCATCGGTACCACCACCACCTGTACCGCCATTGGTACCACCACCACCCATACCGCCATCGGTACCACCACACAGGCCCACCACTAATACCTCCATCGGTACTACCACACAGACTGCCACCACTACCACCAGCAGTACCATTACACAGGCCCACCAATAAGCACTGCCATAATGTCCCAAAGGGTTTACACACCTGAGGAGGCATATGCCATTCTTGCCATGTCGGATGATGAGAGCAATAGTAATGGAAATGCACGCCCAACCCGAAGAATCCAGCCCCAGTCCTACCTTCCCGATGCCCTGGCAAACCCCTTATGGTTGCCTGCCAACTCAGGATCCGCTATCATCCCCCCTTTCACCGCACAGCCAGGTGTGCAGCCCGACACTACAAATTTTTCTAAATTCGATTATTTTTGTTTATTTTTCCCACAAGATTTGCTGCAGAATATAGTGGATCAAACGAATCTGTATGCATCCCAATTTATTGCTGCCACCCCGATTCTTCCTACGCCCGCATGTTCCAGTGGCGGCGTCTAACATTGGACGAATTTAAATTGTTTTTGGGCCTTATGTTCAATATGGGGCTTACAAAAAAGAACAAAGTCATTCATATTGGACCAAACGCCCCATCCAACACATGCCCATATATTCCGCTGTCATGTCCAGGAAAAGATACGACATGATTATGCGCTTTCTCCACTTCAATGACAATTCACAGTGCCCTCCCCGAGATCATCCCAACTACGACAAATTGTACAAGAAAGCCCCCTAATCAATGCCTTTTCCCAGCGATTTGAAGAAGTTTTCATCCCAGACCAAAAAATTTGTGTGGACGAGTCCCTCGTACATTTCACCGACCGACTGCAGTTCAAGCAGTACATACCAAGCAAGAGAGCCAGGTAAGGGTTAAAATTAAATAAATTATGCGATCGAGCCACTGGATACGTCTTTAAATTCAGGATCTACGAAGGCAAAGACTCCCAGCTCCAGCCCCGTGATTGTCCCACATATATTGGAACCAGTGGGAAAATTGTCTGGGAGTTGGCATACCCCCTGTTCGGAAAAGGTTACCATTTATATGTTGACAATTACTATACCAGCCTGCTCCTTTTTCGCCACCTTTACAGTAAACAAACCCCGGCCTGCGGTACCTTAAAAAAAAACGGAAGGGATTTCCACAAAATTTATTGACCAAAAAATTGCGACCTGGAGAATCTGCATTCATGAGGAACGAGGAGGTGTTGGCCATGAAGTGGAGGGACAAGAAAGATGTCCACATCCTCTCTACGATCCACAATGACACCGTGGTGGAGATCCCAAGAAGACGCGGCCCCATTGTAAAGCCCGAATGTGTCCACGACTACAATTTGTACATGGGGGGGGTGGATTTAAACGACCAGATGCTACAGCCCTACTTATCAACAAGAAAGTCCCGTTATTGGCACAAAAAAGTTGCGTTTCACCTTTTTCACATGGCCCTTTTTAATTCGTTTGTCTGCTACCAAAAAGCAACTCAAAATCACCAACTCCACTACCTCCAATATATCGAAGATATCATCGATGCCCTCATTTACCAACAAGATCCCACCCCAGGAAGCATTCGCTCTGATAGTGTGAGTCGGCTTCATGAGCGACACTCTCCCTTTAGCATCCCCCCCACAGAATCTGGAAGAAGACGCCAAAAGAAATGCCGTGTATGCAGCAGAGGAGGAGTAAGAAGAGACACCAGCTATTATTGTCCCGATTGTCCCTCCCAACCTGGCCTGTGCATCGGAAATTGCTTCAAAAATTATCATACATCCATTAGTTCCCCTTATTATTAACAGACTGCCATTTCCCCATTTGCCTGCTACCATGTTACTAACTACCTTCCATGTTAATTAACTGACCCTGGCCTGTTTACCGACGATGTCTTTGCTTGCCGATTTAAACCACGTTTCTGACCTCCACGTGCCCCAACCTCAGCTTGTTTACCGACGATGCCTCTGCCTGCCGATTTAAACCACGTTTCTGACTTCCACGTGTACCGACCTTGGCCTGTTAATCAACCATGTTTTTGCCTGCCACTTGGACTGATCTTTTGGCCATCTACTTTTAGTACACAGGGGTCTCACATATGTGAGGGGCTTCAGAATAGCGTTCTGAGAAGAGAAAAACAGTTTTTCATTTTCTGTGCTCCAAGAACAGGGTCTGGTTGCCCGGAGGCTTCAAAGCAATTTGGGTGGGAGAAGCCTCTACCCCTGTCCCCTTGGCCCTAAGCTTGATGGTCCTTCCTGCTGCCTGGACCAATACTTTGGCTGTGCTGACCATATTACTGCCTGTAATGACCCATGACATTATGGACCATGTTTCTTCCTGCTGCTTGGACCAATACTTTGGCTGTGTTGACCATATATCTGCCTGCTGCCTCTACTGACTTTGGACAGCATTTCTGCCGGGACACCTCTGACTGCTACCTGGACCTGTGCTTTGGCTGTGCTCTGGCTGTGCTGACAGTATCTCTGCCTGTGCGAACTTTGGACAGTATTCCTGCCTGCTGCCTGGATGATTGCTTTTGCTGTCGCTGACCTCATCCCTGCCTATTGCCTGGACGGATGCTCTCCTCTGTGGACCACTGCACTTCTAAAACCACAGGTAATCTTTTGTTATTTGGTATGTACCTGCTATGTGTTAGATATATGAAGGGCCTTCAAAAATGTGATCGGTAGTCAGAAAATGATATGTGCAATTATTGCTGCTAGAATGCCTGGAGGTGCTACTTGGATGTTGGGCCTCTGTATGTGGCCAGGCTGTGTAAAAGTCTCACACATGTGGTATCGCTATACTCAGGAGGAGTAGCAGAATGCATTTTGGGGTGTCATTTTTGCTATGTATATGCTATGCGTTAGAAATATCTTATAAATGGACAACTTTGTGTAAAAAAAATGCATTTTCATTTTTTCTCCACATTTTCCAAAACCTTCTGGAAAAAAATGAACCATTCAAAAGACTCATAATGCTTTATAGATTATACGTTGGGGTGTGTGCTTTCCAAAATGGGGTAATTTTGTGGAAAATTCTATTGTCCTGGTGCTCCAGGGCCCTCAAAATTGTAATAGGTGGTTGAGAAAGGATATGTGCGATTTATGCTTGTAGAACGCCTGAAAGTGCTACTTCAATGTTGGGCCTCTGTATATGGCCAGGCTGTGTAAAAGTCTCACACATGTGGTATCGCTATACTCAGGATGAGTAGCAGAATGCATTTTGGGGTGTCATTTTTGCTATGTATATGCTATGCGTTAGAAATATCTTATAAATGGACAACTTTGTGTAAAAAAAAATGCATTTTCATTTTTTCTCCACATTTTCCAAAACCTTCTGGAAAAAAATGAACTATTCAAAGGACTCATAATGCTTCATAGATTATACGTTGGGGTGTGTGCTTTCCAAAATGGGGTCATTTTGTGGAAAATTCCATTGTCCTGGTGCTCCAGGGCCTTCAAAAATGTAATAGGTGGTTGAGAAAGGATATGTGCAATTTATGCTTGTAGAACGCCTGAAAGTGCTACTTCAATGTTGGGCCTCTGTATATGGCCAGGCTGTGTAAAAGTCTCACACATGTGGTATCGCTATACTCAGGAGGAGTAGCGGAATGCATTTTGGGGTGTCATTTTTGCTATGTATATGCTATGTGTTAGAAATATCTTATAAATGGACAACTTTGTGTAAAAAAAATGCATTTTCATTTTTTCTCCACATTTTCCAAAACCTTCTGGAAAAAAATGAACTATTCAAAGGACTCATAATGCTTCATAGATTATACGTTTGGGGTGTGTGCTTTCCAAAATGGGGTCATTTTGTGGAAAATTCCATTGTCCTGGTGCTCCAGGGCCTTCAAAAATGTAATAGGTGGTTGAGAAAGGATATGTGCAATTTATGCTTGTAGAACGCCTGAAAGTGCTACTTCAATGTTGGGCCTCTGTATATGGCCAGGCTGTGTAAAAGTCTCACACATGTGGTATCGCTATACTCAGGAGGAGTAGCGGAATGCATTTTGGGGTGTCATTTTTGCTATGTATATGCTATGTGTTAGAAATATCTTATAAATGGACAACTTTGTGTAAAAAAAATGCATTTTCATTTTTTCTCCATTTTCCAAAACCTTCCGGAAAAAAATGAACCATTCAAAAGACTCATAATGCTTCATAGATTATACGTTGGGGTGTGTGCTTTCCAAAATGGGGTCATTTTGTGGAAAATTCCATTGTCCTGGTGCTCCAGAGCCTTCAAAAGTGTAATAGGTGGTTGAGAAAGGATATGTGCAATTTATGCTTGTAGAACGCCTGAAAGTGCTACTTCAATGTTGGGCCTCTGTATATGGCCAGGCTGTGTAAAAGTCTCACACATGTGGTATTGCTATACTCAGGAGGAGTAGCAGAATGTATTTTGGGGTGTAGTTGCAATTATGCATATGCTGTGTGAGAGAAAAAAACTGTTAAAGTGGTTGTAAACCCACTTTTTAAACAAAGCCCTACAGGTAAGCCTAGATTAAGGCTTACCTGTAGGTGCAAGAAATATCTCCTTAACCTACATGGTTAAGGAGATATTTGTATGTAAATGCGGCGACGCTGACGTCACCCCATTCACAAATTCGGCTAGGTCGCAACATTCGACGACGTAGCCGAATTCGACAGCTCACGCGCGCATGCGCGGAGTCACGTCTTCTCCGCTCCGGCCAATCACAGCGCCGGAGTTTTATTTATTTTTTATTGCATTTTTGCCTAAATTTGAGATCTGAGGTCTTTTTGACCCCAGATTTTATATTTAAGAGGACCTGTCATGCTTTTTTCTATTACAAGGGATGTTTACATTCCTTGTAATAGGAATAAAAGTGACCCAATTTTTTTTCAAAAAACAGTGTCAAAATAAAAGTAAAATAAATAAGAAAAAAAAATGTTTTAAAGCGCCCATCCCGATGAGCGCAAAAGCGAACGCATACGTGAGCAGCGGCCGCACATGAAAACGGTGTTCAAACCACACATGTGAGGTATCGCCGCGATCGTTAGAGCGAGAGCAAAAATTAAAGCCCTAGACCTCCTCTGTAACTCAAAACATGCAACCTGTAGAATTTTTAAACGTCGCCTATGGAGATTTTTAAGGGTAAAAGTTTGTCGCCATTCCACGAGCGGGCGCAACTTTGAAGCATGACATGTTGGGTATCAATTTACTCGGCGTAAAATTATCTTTCACAACATAAAAAAAAATTGGCTAGTTTTTTTATTAAAAAAAGTGAATTTTTCCCCCAAAAAAGTGCGCTTGCAAGACCACTGCGCAAATATGGTGTGACACAAATTATTATCTCAACGATCGCCATTTTATTCTCGAGAGTGTTAGAAAAAATATATATATATAATGTTTAGGGGTTATAAGTAATTTTCTAGCAAAAAAAAATGTTTTTAACTTGTAAACATCAAATCTCAGAAAGAGGCTTGGTCCTTAAGTGGTTAAACAAATATATGTATTATTCCTCTAATTGCATGTAGCCCATCTATTCTTGTCTCCATGACATACCAGATACCTTATATGTCATCCTCCAACTAGCTACACCAGAAAGATCTGACTTTTCATAGCTAAGTCTCAGCTGAAGAACTTTGTTACTAATCACCTGATCAAGATCATTCACACATGTTACAAAACGACCCACACTCCGCATGAGTTCTTTCATCATATACCGCTTCCTCCAGTCTGAATATAGATATCAGATATTCCAACTGCTGACAACCAAGAACTAGGCAGTACTCATTTTGGCTGCTGAACAATAACTGTTTATTGAAACACAGGTACACAGGTAACACTCGGGACAATCCCACCTCTTTTTGCATTCAGGGCGGGGTAGACTGTCCAATCAGCAGGGAGAGCTGTTGGAGGAATTCCCCCCTCCCTCCTCATACCAAACACACATACAAATCCATCCATATAAATATATATATACACACACAGTATATATAAAACATTTCAGTGTAGTTGTACAGCAAATCTGATTAGTACAGATCAGACTGGGGTTCTCAGTCAACCTGTGTCCCTAATAGACACAGGGTGAATTAGACATAGGATGTGCATGGGGAGCTGAAACAATGGTTTCCCAGCCTCTCCAAGGGATTCTGGGTTCCATGGGCCCCCCGCCCAAAGTGACTCCGGTCACATCTCTCTCCTTTTGGCAGCAGACTAATGCCCTGTACACATGATAGGATTTTCCGTAAAAAATGATATGAGCTTTTGGTTGGATATTCCGACCGTGTGTATGCTCTATCCAACATTTTCTGTCCGAATTTTGCAAAAGATTGAAAGCAGGTTCTCTATTTTTCCGACGGAAAAAGTTCTTGTCAGAAATTCCGCTCGTCTGTATGCAATTCCGACGCACAAAAAAACATGCATGCTCAGAATCAAGCAAAAGAGCCAAACTGCCTATTGAACTTCATTGATCTCGGCTCGTTGTACGTCTTGTACGTCATCGCCTTCTTGGCGGTCAGGTTTTCAGACAAGATTTGTGTGACCATGTGTATGCAACACAAGTTTGAGCCAACATGCTGTCAGAAAAAATCCACGGTTTTCTTGTTGGAATTTCCGATCGTGTGTACGTGGTATAACACAGGAGGAGACCCCAGACGGGCTAACTCCAAAGTTAGTCCATAGTTCCAATCCCCCAATGCCTGTACCTACACAGTACCCCAAACTGTTCCAAACAGAGCATTACTCACCCAGCCAACCTCTGCCTCTCTCATAGAACATACCCGCTGCTGTGGGGAAGTGCGTACTGGCCCTTCTCCCTGGAGTCCTTTCAACTCTTTAGTTCCTCTTTGATCTATCTATACAAATTCCTAAAATAATTATATATATTTTAAATATGTATAAAATAATGATGATATCAATAATTTATAATAATAATAATAATAATTAAAACAATAAGTAAAGGATGTAATAATATATTTCCATATTTTTGCTTAAATAATATCTTATCTCTCTGTAAATATACTAAAACTTGTCATAACTTTTATTGTTCTTTTTAGAGTGATATTTTCTTAACATATTGACAAAAGATGTTCTAGTACCTAGAATGATTGTGAAGTTTTAACCTAAAAATATTCAATATATAAGTGGATAATCAAAAAATGTATATGTGAACAAAAATAATTTAGGATTAAAACATTGTTTTATCAATAGTAGATAGAGTTTCTTTTGATGAGTCTTTTCATTATTAAAATGTCTATGAAAGATCTTCTTCAACTACTTGCCGCCCACCCACCATCAAATGACGGAGGGACGGTGCGGCTATCGTTCTGGGTGGACATCATATGATGGTGCACCAGATTGGCTGAGCCCGCGGGGCACGCAGCGCTGTGATCGTGGCTGCGCTGTGTTGCTGGGACACGGCGTGACCCCGATCTCTGTAAAGACCCGCTGACGCATGGTTCTTTAGCCATATGATTGGCTGTGTCCAATCACAGCCGGTCACATGTAAATACGGAAGTGCCGGTAATTGGTTCTCCTCGACTTTTAAAATATGGACACTTACCTGTCCAGGGCGCCCGCAATGTCGGCACCCGAAGCCGATCTGTCCCTCGGCTCTCGGGTGCTGCCGCCGCCATCTGAATGGTCCCTGGAGGGGGGGGGAGGGGCTGGATATGGCATAGATATCCACGGATACTGTGGCTATCTATGCTCGGAAGTGGGAGAAAATACCTGCATTATACAGGTATCAGCTCCCCTCTCCCCCCTGAAAGGTGCCAAATGTGACACCGGAGGGGGGGGGGTATTCCGAAAAGCGGAAGTTCTATTTTAGGGTGGTACTCCGCTTTAATCTCTGTTTTGTCATCATCATCATCAACATCCTCCATTTCCGAACTTTCAGGACTATAAGAGGGTTGTGGCTTAGACTTGGATTCAGTATTTTCTTTTATTATTACAGCAATCTGTCTACTGTCATTCTGTAACTTTAACAAAAGATTTGTTTTAGATTCTACTTGTTTTTCAAGATCCTCTATGTATTTTACAAAAAATCTTACAGTTTGGACAAATAAGAGAATCTTGGGACACATTTTAATGTATCCCTGTGTTCTGTACATTGTTAGTCTTTGCTTGATTAAGTGTACAAACATTTTTGGCAGGTATGTCAACATTAACCACTTAAGCCCCAGAAGGATTTACCCCCTTAATGACCAGGCCATTTTTTGCGATGCAGCACTCCGTCGCTTTAACTGACAATTGCGCGATCATGCGACATTGTACCCAAACAAAATTGGTGTCCTTTTTTTCCCCTACAAATAGAGCTTTCTTTTGGTGGTGATTGATCACCTCTGTGTTTTTTTTTTTTTCAAAATTGTCGGTCTTTTTTTACTTTCTGCTATAATTCATTGATCACTAGGAACAGCAAATCTTCATGTTGTCCCCTGTCAGAACAGGAATACACCTTGTTTACATAGGCAGATCCCCGCTCTGCCTCTCTGTGGAGCGATCACGCATGGCCACAGTATCTATTGCATGCAGCGACGTACAGGTATGTCATTTTGCACAATAGAGCTGACCTGCCGCAGTATATGTACTGTGGCTGGTCGGAAAGTGGTTAATAATCATCTTATTAAATAGTCTTACTAGCTTTAACACATTATTGATCTTTTTCCATAATTTGTGCACAGTAAACCTGGATTTGTCAATCTGTGTATTGCCCTGTAAACATTCATTATACATATATTCCCATAATTGACTGTTGTTTGGATAAAAAGACACTTTTTAAAACACTAGCTTGCTTTCTCTAGCTACTTCATCAATAAATTGCATATTTTTTACTCACCGTGATCAGATGTTCAGCTGGCTTAGTCACTGGACCTCTTGTCCACGTCTGACGAAACACAAATGCCTGACAAGACCGTCTTTTTCTCAAGACTTGAATATGCACACAATAGTCTCACCCCTCTCATTAGGGATCGAGATTTCCATAAAAATTTAAAAATTATGGCAGTACTCGTGGCTCGCCAAAATAAAAAAATATTGAAGCTATCTAATATTTTAGTATCTTTAGACGTTTCCGGATGATTATCATTGATAGTAAGACTGACTTAAAAAAAAAAAGTGTGATTTTATTTTATAAGAAATAAAAGCAATACTTATGTTAATGTGTTAAGCTTAGAGTATGGCTGTCCAGGCATGTGTGTCTTTACATGTGCTTTACATGTGCTTCTGCTCTAAGCAGCACAAGTTCCCAAAGAGACTGGAGAAAGTGACATTCTCTTAAAAGTGAGGGGTGAGGCATAAAATGTCCCCACCCCAACCTTTTATGTGATCGTGACAGACTATTTAAAATTAATAAAGATTAATTACATTAATAAAAAAATTAAAATAAATGAATACTTACCTCATTGGAGAAAGGAGCTGGCAGACATCCAATAAATGGTCCTCAGGCACGAGCTGGCAACTATAAAATAAAGAGGATGCGTCATTAGTCAACCAGACAGAAGAAGAAACAGAAGAAAGCTTGTCCTCGTCTCTGCGATGGAAAACTTACTGCGTATGATGATGGACCGGGCGGCTGCTGAAGACGGTGATGAGTGGATGGCCGCTGCCTGTCATTATCTTCCCCCGCTGTGGCTTCTGGTTCCCATGAAGTCCCATTCCTATCCGGTGCACTTGAAGAGGATCGCGGTTCTGGTTCGTTGGTGTCCGGTATAGAGTCTTCACCCTTCATATGCCCTCCGTCTACATCTAGAGTTTCTGGGTCAAGCTATCCTGCTTCTTTCCCACCTCCTGACCCGCCTGCTTCATCAATCTCCACCATCCCTCCTCCGGAGTCTAATTTAGGCCGGCCCACCGCATAAATTGACAAGCATGATGACGCAACTGTGAGGAGAGGGAGACAAACTGCTAGGTCACTTAAACGGCCTCGCAGGTTTGATTCCCCAGCTTGGCGGGTTCTTATGAAAAAAGTAGTTCAAAGGGATCTAGGAATTCTGGACTATCAAAACATGTCACAGTACAAGTTTCTAATTTACAGGAAGGGATAATTCATGATAATAACTCTTCATATGATACTGTTAATTCTACTGACTCAAGACATTCTGGATTGCCTATGTCTAGTGCTGTGAGGGTTCCTGAATTTGATGATAGGAATGTAATAATATTGACTCTTCACATTTGCATGATATTGATTCTTTTGTTATTACTTGGGATTACTTGGGATTACTTGGGATCAGGAAGGATTTTTTTCCCCTGCTGTGGCAAATTGGAGCATGCTCTGCTGGGGTTTTTCGCCTTCCTCTGGATCAACTGTGGGTATAGAATTAGGTATAGGGGATTGTATGATATTATTATTTTATTTTTTTATGGTTGAACTGGATGGATTTGTGTCTTTTTTCAACCTGACTAACTATGTAATTACTGATGTTGTTAATCGCTCTGAGGTTGCTTTTGGTTTCAGATGTTCGTAAACGTTGTTCGATTGAATCAGATGTGATGGCATTACAACACCAACAACATGATGATGCTAATAATGCATCCATCCCTGTTGTTTTGGCTACCAAAGGTGAGTCAACAGACAATTTGCAGTTCAAATTTTTTTTGTTGTTATATTAACAACTCCTTCGGTGACTCTTGAGGGTAGGTGGGAGGAGCGTTCATGGATGATATAGTCTTTAGAACAAAAAGGTTAGTGTTGTTCTATATAGGAGGTCTACAGGAGAATCTCGGTTTTAGTAGTGTAACCTACCTCTTGACCCTTATGAAAGTTTAAATTTAGAAGGGTTTATAGGGTGATGAAGGGCTGGGCTATCACAGTAAACCAGTGTTTCTCAACTCCAGTCCTCAAGGCGCCCCAACAGGTCATGTTTTCAGGATTTTCATTATTTTGCACAGGTGATTTGATTAGTTTCACTGCCTTAGTAATTACAACAGCTGTTTCATCTGAGGGAAATCCTAAAAACATGACCTGTGGGGCGCCTTGAGGACTGGAGTTGAGAAACACTGCAGTAAACTATAATAGTACCAGGTGTGGGTTAGCTTAACATCATGCACAGAAAGTCAGGAACCATATTTAAACTAACACATAACAGTTTTAAAAATGAGTCTAAGGAATCTCTGGGAAAATAACCCAACATCTCGTTCTATTGAACAACAGAGCGCACTACTTGGGTCACCTATGTACTTCCATTTAGGTTCCATCAATTGACATATTAAAGTATAACAACATTGTTATAAGCATTACACCATGGATAATGAACCTGTTGAGGAAGGTGTGACATTAGCAGACAAAAGATAAAGATATTTGTTTTGCTTAGGCAGGCTGGTGCGTCTCTTAACTTGTGTAACCGGTAAAAGAGGTCACCAGGGGTAATTGTAAATGTCATATAAATGTATGATTGAGTCCTGTGAGAAGTGCAGATACAATTCTGCGTCTTGTGTTTGCATATGTAACCGAAAAGTTACTCACAGTTAGATCATATTTCCAGAAAACCGCAACAGGGTTTCTCAGATGAAAGAGTGCGAGCGTCTTCCAGGTTTATTTAAGGCGAATAACCACGCTGAAAAAAACACTTTAAAGTACTGGAATAAAAGAAGCAATGTTAGGCAAGTATCATCATATTAACATCAATGGAGGTGGAAAAAGCACCTTTTGTTTTTATTATAGGTTCAAAGGTTAAGTCATCGGTGGAATCTCCTGGTCCTCTGAGAGTAGTATATTATTAGGGGATGGTCCAGAACGGTCAGAAGATGTATGTAATAACAAAGGAAAGCACATTCAGAATAAATTTACAACACTTCCTCCTTTGGTATCTCACTGTTCGATTACATTTGCTGCTATGCCTTGTCTGGTAGAACTGGGTTGATGGCTAAAGAAATCTATGTGAATTAGGGGTTATCTGGAGAGGGAATGCAGGTTATATCATAACAGTACAGTATGTCTGTAATCCAGATCTACCATATAGCTCGATCAGTAAGGGACACATCCCCTGGAGAATGGGGATAACATTTTGGTTATGCAATAGAACTGTGAGATCTGAAAATGTTTTAAGCATGCCCTCTGGTGGGGGTTAGGAGAAAAAAAAAAGGTAAAAAGAGTAATTCCTCAGAAGAGCACAAAAGTCTTGTGTTGTAGAAAAGATGAGGTATATTCTGTGTCATGAAAAATCAACTATAAAGTTTTTGTCAATAAACATAAAACCAGGAACTAGAGAGCTGGGTAAAAACCCAAGATAACAGTGGATATCCAAGATATCTTAAAATGATGAAATTACTTTATCTGGGTTCATCAATTTTTGAGCTTTTGGCCGCTGGGGAGTTGTAATTATTCCTGTTTGTATTTCTGCGGTATTGCCCCTGACTATATAGGGATTTGGCAGGAGAAGGCCCTTGTTTGGGAGGTGCATTATTAATGGCTGGAGGTATGCGGAATTCGGCGTACCATTTGGGTAGGTCTACTGGTGCAATCTGAAGATTCTCACAAAATTTCAGCAGGTCCTCTGGGATTTTCAAAACATGCTGCTTACCATTGTAGGAGGCTTGTAAGGCGAATGGGAACTTCCATCTATAGGCAATTCCTACTTCTCTTAGAACCTCCAAAAGTGGTCTCATTGCCCTCCTGTTTTTCAGCGCTATGGGGGACAGGTCCTGAAAAAGCTGAACATCTGGGCCATTGAACACAACCTGTTAATTCATTCTGGCTTTTTGCAGTATTTCCTCTTTTAGGCTGAAGTTTGGGAGGCAGCATATTATATCCCTAGGGGGGTTGTTATCAGGAGCTCTGGGTTTAAGGGCTCTATGGGCTCTGTCATACTCAATGGGAGAGGCTTCGGGCCTATCCAGGAGGCCATTAAAGATGGAGGATAGCGTGGGCTTGATTTGCTCCGGTGCGACAGATTCCCCCTCACCCTAATATTGTGTCTCCTCCCCCTATTGTCAAGGTCCTCGATGTTTCTGTTCATGTCAATCAAATGTTGTGAATGATCGATTACTATATCATCGAGTCGGAACAGCGCCCTGTCTCTCCTTTTCCCTGCTCTCTCCCCTACCGCCATTTGTTCTGACAGTCTCAATAGTTCCGCCTTTATGTCAGTGATTGCCTCAGAAAAAGAGCTCTTAATATCATTCGCTATGTCCATCATAATGGCATAGTTCAGAGGTTGATCATGAGCAATGTTACCTCTGTGTGAATCTTCTGATGCAGGCAGAGAATTCTCATCATCCTCCAGGTCATCTTCCCTGGCTGCTCCTTGTGCTAGCAGCGCCATCTTGGATCTCCTGCTGTCACCGCTATAGCGGAATTTGCTCAGATTAGCCAGTGAAAGCTTGCTTTTGGGGGTGCCCATCGAGCATAGGTATCGGTTGTGTGAGCCTCTCCTAATCTGGGTGGACATATTCGGCCGAGAAGCGGGTGTTTTAGCCCGCCGAGATCTCCTGGCTGACAGAGCTCCTCTATTCAGCGTCCATCCACGCTGTGCGCCAAGCCATGCCCCTCAATTTTTTTTTTACTTCATTGAGTGATTTGATGTCTACATTTTCTCAATCTAAAAGTGTTGATTTGCAGCCCCCATTGGATCCAAGTATCGCCTCTGTGTGGCTTGCTCCTCTGTCTCTGACTCCTCCGGTATCTACTTCTGTTGCTATGGCAACGATTGCTGGGGAGTCTTCTAATATAGGTTCTTTTTGGTTCCTGAGTCTTGCTTAAAGGAGGTGATTACCTGTGAATTGTTGCTTTTAGGTTTTCATTTGAACGATACTGTGAAAGAGAAGATCTGGAGAGGTGATTATGTTGACTTGTTAACATTGCTCCCTTCATCAAAAGAATATAGAGCTGATAAAAAAGATGGTGTTGAGTTTAAAGATGATAAACGCAGAGCGGCACCTTGGTCTTTTAATAATTGGCCCCAGGCTTTCTGCGTTTTTGCTAGCGTTCTAGGAGAAAAGAGGCCAGATTTATGCTGTGGATGTTGAGATAATTCTGGAAGCCTACAAAAATTTCCCTGGACTTTCATGGTTTGCTTACGACAAATTGTTTTGTCAAAAGTTGTCAGTTAATAAGTCCATGAAATGAGGAGTTAAGGATGTTGGCCTGTGGCATAATTTATTGTTGCCTCAAAAAGTATTTACTAAACCACATTCTGCTGCTCCAACTGTTTATAGGCGGGGAATTTGTTTTCATTTCAAGATGGGCAGTGTAAGTGGCCTAATTCATGTAAGTATAAACATGAATGCAATTTTTGTGCTGGTCCGCACCCGGTTTCACAATGTTTTAAACAATTATCTTCAGGTTCTGCGGGTGTTTGCAAGGAGCTTTTTCTCAAAAGCAACCACCCCAGTGAATCTTCAAAACATGTTACCATGGCTCCAGCTGTATCCAGATCGTCGGAAAGCACAAATTTTACATAATGTTTTTTTAAGTGGTTTTGTGCTGCCTTCTTTTCGTGGTTGTGGTTGTGATGTGGTTGATAACCTTTCTTCTGTTTCTTTACATATGGCAGTGGTTCGAAAGAAAATTGAGAAAGAAATTGAAGAAGGCAGGGTTGCGGGGCTTTTGCTGAACCTCCTTTTTCTAACTTTAGAATTTCCCCTTTAGGCATTATTCCTAAGAAGGAACCAAATTTGTTTAGGTTAATTCACCACCTATCATACCCAAAGGGATTATCTATGAATGATGACATTGATCCTGACCTTTGTTCTGTTCGGTATTCATCTTTTGACGATGCTTTGCTGAAAATTAGAAGGGTAGGTGGATCTGCTTTGCTTGCAAAAGGCAGACATCAAATCGGCATTCCGATTGTTGCCTATTATTCCTGACACATTTAATTCTTTAGTTTTTCACTTTCAATGTAAGTTTTATTTCGATCACTGTCTTCCTATGGGGTGCTCCCTTTCCTGCCATTACTTTGAATTTTTTTCTTCTTTTATAGAGTGGATTGTTAGTCGTCGTGCGAATTCGGATAATTTACTTCATTATCTTTCTATTGATTGGTAAAGCAGATTCCAGTGATTGTCTATATCTTTTCACCAAATTCAAGATTGTATGTAGAGAATTTAGTATTCCTTTAGCTCAGGAGAAGTCTGTTTATCCTTCATCTTGTCTTGAATTCTTAGGGATACAAATTGACACTGTATCGATGGAATTTTGCTTACCATTGGAAAAAATAGTGCGAATGCAGAAATTATTGGATTTTGTTTTGTCTAAGGATAAAGTATGATTAAAGATCCTGCAATCGTTGTTGGGTTTGCTAGCTTTTGCTTCTTGTGTGATGCCCATTGGTAGAATTTTTTCGAAAAGACTTTATAGGGCTATATCAGGGTTGTCCTCTCCGTATCATTTTGTCTGCATTACTAGGGATATTAAAGATGATTTGGTTGTTTGGCACGCTTTTTTGCGTGATTATAATGGTTGTTCCATTCTAACTTGTTTTAGACACATATGGGTTGAGCGAGAGGGCTGCACATCCCGAATTGGATAATGGACATGGACAGAAAATTTCCCATGGGATTTTTTAGCAGCAAAAAAGTATAAGGAAATCCAAATTAGTATAAAAGATTTTATTGATGAAAAGGGAGGTGCTTAGCACATTGTTGAAATAAAATAAAGCATCAATTCATGAATATATGAGCTCCGGTATTTTTACAAAAGCCAAACACAGTACATACAAGGGCAAATGTTCATGTACAGATATTAAATGCAGAATAAATGATCATACATATTTAAGCCATAGGATGCAAAGAAAGCCCTGATGGATTTCGACCCTGTTCAGGTCTTCCTCAGGGGGTCTTACATTCTGTAAAGTATTAGTAAACAACAGCATGTTAAGATTTAAATAATGTTTACAAGCGTCTCTCATCAGGTAAGACAAGTAATTAAATTTGTAATTTTAGATACATTATTATTTTTAAGTAGTTTAATGTCAGTCGACAAAGAGACAGCTATGTGAAGAGAACGATGTCATACATCCATTTCCTTCTAAAAGTAAAATAGAATAAAATAAAATAAATCTATTTGATATTTACCCTCTTTGCCACATAGTGTGGCTTAACCGGAGATTAAAAAGTACGCTTGGACTCCTCAAGGTCTCACCGAAGTTCCCGGATGGAAAGAGAGAGGGAAGAATAGGGGTAGATTACCGCGCTTCTTGGGTGTCCGCCCTGTGCCCAGCGGCGGGTCCGTTTGGGCACGGGGCGGACACCCAAGAAGCGCGACTGACATTAAACTACTTAAAAATAATAATGCATCTAAAATTACAAATTTAATTACTTGTCTTACCTGATGAGAGACGCTTGTAAACATTATTTAAATCTTAACATGTTGTTGTTTACTAATACTTTACAGAATGTAAGACCCCCTGAGGAAGACCTGAACAGGGTCGAAATGCATCGGGGCTTTCTTTGCATCCTATGGCTTAAATATGTATGATCATTTATTCTGCATTTAATATCTGTACATGAACATTTGCCCTTGTATGTACTGTGTTTGGCTTTTGTAAAAATACCGGAGCTCATATATTCATGAATTGATTCTTTATTTTATTTCAACAATGTGCTAAGCACCTCCCTTTTCATCAATAAAATCTTTTATACTAATTTGGATTTCCTTATACTTTTTTGCTGCTAAAAAATCCCATGGGAAATTTTCTGTCCATGTCCATAATGGTTGTTCCATTTGGCAATCTCCTTTTTATCCGGCACCGGCACTTAATTTGTATACAGACGCAGCTGGCTCTTGCGGATATGGAGATTTTTGGAATGGTCATTGGCCTGCGGAGGTATGGCCGGATAGGTGGAAAGAGTTAGGTTTGACTTCTAACATTGTTCTTTTAGAAATCTTTCCAGTTTTGGTTGCTTTGGACCTTTGGGGCATGTATTTTGTTAATAAGAGGATTCTTCTTCATTCGGACAACAAGGGTCTTTAAAGGTTAATATGCAAGTTATTGTCATGAAAAGTGTTTGGGGACCTTGGTCCTGCCCCAGGGGACATGTATCAATGCAAAAAAAGTTTTAAAAACTGCAGTTTTTTCGGGAGCAGTGATTTTAACAATGCTTATGGTGAAACAATAAAACTGAAATATTCCTTTAAATTTCGTACCTGGGGGGTGTCTATAGTATGCCTGTAAAGTAGTGCATGTTTCCCGTGTTTATAACAGTCTCTGCACAAAATGACATTTCTAAAGGAAAAAAAAGTAATTTAAAACTACTCGTGGCTATAATGAATTGTCTGGTCCCAGCAATACAGATAAAAGTCATTGAAAAAAAACGGCATGGGTTCCCCCCTTAGTCCATTACCAGGCCCTTTGGGTCTGGTATGAATATTAAGGGAACCCCGAAACAAAACAAAAAATCCGTGGGGGTCCCCCCAAATTCCATATCAGGCCCTTCAGGTCTGGTATGAATATTAAGGGGAACCCTGCGACAATTTTTTTTTTTAAATGGCGTGGGGTTCCCCCCAAAAATCCATACCAGACTCTTCAGGTCTGGTATGGATTTTAAGGGGAACCCCGCACCAAAATAAAAAAATGGCATGCGGTTCCCCCCCAAAAATCCATACCAGACCCTTATCTGAGCACACAACCTGGCAGGTCGCAGGAAAATAGGGGGGGCGAGAGAGAGCGCCCCCCCCCTGAACCATACCAGGCCACATGCCCTTAACATGGGGAGGATGTCCCCATGTTGATGGGGACAAGAGCCTCATCCCCACAACCCTTGCCTGGTGGTGGTGGGGGTCTGCGGCCAGGGGGCTTATCAGAATCTGGAAGCCCCCTTTAACAAAGGGGACCTCCAGATCCTGCCCCCCCTATGTGAATTGGTAACAAGGTACATTATACCCTACAATTTCACAAAAAAAAGTGTAAAAGTTTTAAAAACCACAGGAGACAGCTTGGGACAAGTCCTTTATTAAAAAGAAAAAAAAGAAAAAAAGAAAAAAAAAATTCCAACGATGTAATCCATTCTCGAGCGATACAGAGAAAAAAAAAAGCCGTCTCAATCCTGCCGCTACGAATGATACGAGGCGCCCGGCCGAATGACGCATGACCCACTTAACAGCTCTTTTATAGCTGAGGGTGGGGATGCAACAGGAAACCTGCATTGCATCAGAGGGGGGCGGGGTCACCCGTACATGTAACTGGGTCACCCCGGCGTTTTCCCTTGCGTCGGAGGGGGGCGGGGTTCGCGCACGTGACGGGTGGCCCCGCCCTCAGCTATAAAAGAGCTGTCAAATGGGTCGCGCATCATTCGGCCAGGCGCCTCCTATAGAGGCAGTATCATTCGTAGCGGCGGGATCGAGTCTGCTTTTTTTTTTTTCTCAGTATCGCTTGAGAATGGAATACATCATTGGAATTTTATTTTTATTTTTTTAATAAAGGACTTGTCCCAAGCTGCCTCCTGTGGGTTTTAACATTTTGACATACTTATAAGGTAAAAATATAAAAGTTGTGATTTAGAACAAATTATAACAGAATTATCATTAGGTCAGTAGACACTAAAATTATAATCATATCTGTGACCTGGAATATAATATATAATTTAAATGACTTATAACCACATATAGGTATTTTTAACATCTCACTGAGTAGACAGTTTGAAGTGAACTTTGGACAGATCCAATGGATATTTAGAGACGGTTTAGCTATACACACAACTTCTAAAATCTAACACAATGGGTTTTTCTAGACAAGGGTGATTTTTATGTAATAACAGTCTGTGTAACTTTTTTTTTCTATGGCAGAGTTTTTCGCTTTTATTTACCCACCAAAGACAGGTAAATATCTTCTTGTTTTGTGAAACGGGACATTATTGTTCAGGCAAATCTGTTTCAACACAAGGCTTGTATAATCTAAAAATGGTTGATCCATAGAAACTTGGAAAACATATGAAATCACAAAGACCTTTAGTCCATCTATCTTGAGGCCTACTTGAATTTTAACATCTCTGTCAGAAGATTATAAAATGTATTATTTCTTCATCATAATTACAACATGTAACACTCTATTCTTGTTCTGTAACCTGACTCCACAGGTCAAAGGTGATCTAGATGCAAGTTTCTGAGTAATGCTGTATAACCAAAAGTCTACTTACGGTATATACAGGGCACTTTTACCCCCTTCCTGCCCATGCCAATTTTTAGCGTTCAGCGCTGTCACACTTTAAATAATAATTGTGCAGTCATTGCCAAATTATATTTTTATAATTTTTTCCCACAAATAGAGTTTTCTTTTGGTGGTAATTGATCCCCACTGGGTTTTTTATTTTTAGCTAAACAAATGTAAAAAATACAAAAAAAATTCTTTGCTTCTGTTATAAAATTTTGTAAATAGGTATGATTTCTTCTTCACTGATGGGCACTGATGAGGCTGCACTGATGGGCACTGATAAAGTGGAACTGATGAGGAGGCGCTAATATGCAGCACTGATGGGCGCTGAGGCGGCACTGACAGGCATTACTGATGGGCACTGATTGGCATTTGTTATGGACACTGATTGGCATGTGTGATGGGCACTGATTTGTATCTGATGGGCACTGATTGGCATCTGGGGTGGGCACCTCTGATGGGGGATGTGCTGATAATCAATGCGCTGTTTATCAGCACAGACCCCCTCTGTCAGGAGAGCCGCTGATCGACTCTCCTCTACTTGCGCCCTGTCAGCGCAAACTGAGGAAAGCCGATTACTGGCACTTCCTGGTTACCACTGTGATCAGCTGTGATTGGTCAGAGCTGATCACATGGTAAAGAGTCTACATCATATGCTCTTTACCGAGATGCAGTGTGTCGGAGCAACACACCGCACTACTGATCACCACACTGCATACCCCCAGGGGAGCATGTAAGTGGCTTATACTGCTGGATGTCATATGATGCCCAGTCAGGATAACTGATCCATGCCTGACCGTCATTCTGCTATAGGCTGGGTGGGATGTGGTAAATAAATACACACAGACACTATTAATTATGACTGAGATTACACTAATTATTCCTCTAATTACATGTATCTGGGCTAATCTTGTATTCTTGTCTCCACGACATTCTATATACAAAGATACCAGATACCTTATATGTCATCCTCTAACTAGCTACACCAGAAATATATGACTTTTCATAGCTAATGCCGCGTACACACGATCGTTTTTCACGTCGTTAAAAATTCAATTTTTTAAATTGGGCATTAAAAACGATCGTGTGTAGGCTCCAGAGCATTTTTAACAACGTGAAAAATGGCCTAAAAAAAATGAGAACCTGCTCTATAACGACGTGAAAAACGGTAGTGTGTATGCTTTTAGGAGGGGGGAAAAACGCGCATGCTCAGAATCAAGTATGAGACGGGAGCGCTTGTTCTGGTAAAACTAGCGTTCGTAATGGAGATAGCACATTCGTCACGCTGTAACGGACTGAAAAGCACGAGGCTGAAAAGTGCGAATCGTCGCTCAACAAACTTTACTAACATGAAGGGTGGCGCCATTCGAACGGAACTTCCCCTTTATAGTGCCGTCGTACGTGTTGTACGTCACTGCGCTTTGCTCGAGCGTTTTTTTTAATGAACGTGTGTAATGAGATGAAACAAGAAAAATCACGTCGAGAAAAACTTTATTTTTGAAAATGACATTAAAAACGATCGTGTGTACGCGGCATAAGTCTCAGCTGAAGAACTTTGTTACTTTCAACCTGATCAAGGTCATTCACACATATTAATATTAATTGATTAATCATAAAACCAAATATATTTTGCAAGCTTGCCATGAATATAATTAAACTCCTATAAGTGCAGAGTTATGAATTTGGAATAATAATCTAACATGGACCCTTTAAACTCCCAAAAGGCATTGGCTTTTTATGATATGAGAATCTGAATACAATTAAATCTGGACTATATATTTTTCTTTTGATGCTTTCCTCCTTGCACACTTGGTCTCTACTGGTGCTATATGTGTTGGCATGGCCACTTGTAGTCTCCATTTGAAATGTGTGAAAGGGTGACACATGGGGGCTCAACTAGGGCACCACATATTAGAGAGAATCACCATGTATTTTTAATGAATGCATTACCTGTATATAAAACGACTGAAAACTTCTCTCAAGCTTTTGTTAAACCTGTATGAGAATTTGGCAATTGGCAAATTCATCTGCAGGAAACTGCTTAGGTTTTGTTTATTTTTATTATTTGTTGCAATTGATTACAGTATAAAGTTTTCTCCTTAATTTCCTAGGATGGAATTAGAGTCTACATCCATTTTGTGCCATTGGCAACCAAGATGAACTGACAGCACATACAATTCAGTGAATTCCAAATAAAAAAGCAGTCAGCTCTAATATAGCTCTGTGGAACCCAATCTTTGGCTTTCCCATTGTGTGAGGCCAAATGGGTTATTGATCAAGCCATTCAGCATTAAGACTAAACTATATCAGCTTAACCTGTGTGACCACATTTAGCTCAGCTTATTTAGCATATACTGTAGATAATGCTTTTGGTCAATGTTTCTCTCTTTTTTTTTTTTTTTATATATATATATAAAACTAGCATACATATTACAACAGTTTAGAATGTGAAAAATTGCAGAGATCAAGAGAAAAAATGTAGTCAAAATGTAAACTACATATTAAAGTGGTTGTAAACCCTATCAAAAAAAAAAAAAAACCCTGCAAGACAAAGGCATACTAACTCATTATGAATTACTTACCTGACATCGAGGCCCCGCAGCGGTCCTCGTACCCCCCTCCGGCCGGCGACATCTCTCTTCCGGGTATCGCGGCTGCGGCACTGTAATTGGCCAGAGCCGCGATGATGTCACTCCCTCACATGCGCCTGGGAGCCGCCGGTAATGGCACACTCACTGAAGCAACGCCACTTACGTGCCATTGCTTCAGTTTGCTTTAGTGCGCATGTGCCGATGACATCGGCGCATGCAGGGTACAGGGGATATCTCCTAAACCGTGCCTTATTATAGGCTAACCTGTAGCATAAAGTGGTTGTAAAGGGTTTACAACCACTTTAAGGTAACTCTGCGGGCATTATATAATGATGAATTTGACACTCACCATAACCACTTGTCGACCGCACCACGTACATGTACTGCAGGGCAGCAGCTCCTACAGGCAGAAGCGCGTACCTGTACGTCTTTTTCATTACTGGGTATGCAGCGCCGCTGTCGACCAGCTCCCACTGTAATTGGACACAGCGGGAGCCAATCAGCGGGACCCACCGGTTGTTCCCGACAGAGGCAGAACGCGGTCTGCCTATGTAAGCAAGGCAGATCACCATTCTGTGACAAGGGAAGACAGAGCAACTGCAATTCTGCTAAACAGGAACACAGATCTCTGTCTTCTCACTGAAGAAACACCCCCACACAGTTAGCAAGCACTCCCCAGGGATACACTTAACCCTTTAATCACCCCTGATGTTATCCCCTTCCCTGCCAGTGTCATTAGTACAGTGACAGTGCATATTTTTTAGCACTGATCACTGTATTGGTGTCACTGGTCCTCTAAAAGTGTCACTTAGTGTGTGATTTGTCCACCGCAATGTCGCAGTCCCAGTATAAGTCGCTGATCGCCACCATTACTAGTAAAACATTTAATAAAAATTCCATAAAAATATCCCATAGTTTGCAGATGCTATAAATTTTGTGCAAACCAATCAATATATGCTTATTGGGATTTTTTTTTACCAAAAACATGTAGCAGAATACATATTGACCTTAACCACTTAACGACCGCCCACTGTATATATACGTCGGCAGAATGGCACGGACAGGCACAATCACGTACCTGTACGTGCCTGCCTTTGTATGGGTGGGGGGTCCGATTGGACCCCCCTCCGGTACAGTGAGCGGCCGTGATCGCTTCAGGAGTGATCCGTGATGAGGGGGCCGCCATTGGATTCTGGCCACCCCCTTGCAATCGCTCCCGGCGAATGAAAAGCTTCCTCTGCCTGTGTAATGTTTACACAGGCAGGAGGAAGTGATGTCATCTCTCATGCGGCGCTCACATATACCGAGCGCCGCATGATAGAAGACATCAGGTTAGTGCACTAAACAGCACACTGACACCAGGACACATAGGCACACGATCGCCCCCCCAGGCCCCTCCAGACACCCCCAGATCACCCCCCAGATCACCCCCCAGCCCACAGTCACAGTGTCACTGATTGCAGTGACCATTTATTTACTGATCACTGCAATCAGTGACATTTGTGACTGTAAAAGTGTCAGGTTTAGGTCCAGTGTAGCCCCCTAACCCCCCCAATAAAGGTTTAACCCCTTGATCGCCCCCAGGTAACCCTTTCACAGCTGTCACTAAGCGATCGTTTTTCTGATCGCTGTCTAGGTGTCGGTGATGCCGATAGGTAGCCAGTTATTTTTTTTAGGTTCGCCGCAGGTTTTTATAGCGTCAGGTACCCCCATATATTACCTAATAAAGGTTTAAACCCTTGATCGCCCCCCCAGCTAACCCTTTTACCCCCTTTTGCCAGTGTCACCAAGCGATCGTTTTTCTGATCGCTGTCTTAGTGTCGGTGATGCCGATAGGTAGCCAGTTATTTTTTTTAGGTTCGCCGCAGGTTTTTATAGCGTCAGGTACCCCCATATATTATCTAATAAAGGTTTTAACTCCCTAATTGCCCCTAGTTAACCCTTTAACCAGTGATCACCGTATAAGTGTTACTGGTGACACTGGTTAGCCAGTTAGTTATTTTGTTATTTAGGTTCCCCGTCAGGTTTTTATATAGCGTCAGGTACCCCCATATATTACCTAATAAAGGTTTAACCCCCTGATTGCCCCTAGTTAACCCTTTCACCAGTGATCACCATATAAGTGTTACGGGTGACGCTGGTTAGTTAGTTTGCTTTTTATAGTGTCAGGGCACCCGCCGTATATAACCCAATAAAGGTTTAACCCCCTGATCGCCCGGCGGGTGATATCAATTAGGTTTTAGTGTCAGAGAGGGTCTGCGTCACCCCAGGCAGCGTCAGGTTAGTGCCAGGAACGCTAACACCCACGCGTGAAGCATACACCTCCCTTAGTGGTATAGTATCTGAACAGATCAATAACTGATCTGATCAGATCTATACTAGCGTCCCCAGCAGTTTAGGGTTCCCAAAAACGCAGTGTTAGCAGGATCAGCCCAGATACCTGCTAGCACCTGCGTTTTGCCCATCCGTCCAGCCCAGGCCACCCAAGTGCAGTATCGATCGATCACTGTCACTTACAAAACACAACACACATAACTGCAGCGTTCGCAGAGACAGGCCTGATCCCTGCGACTCCAGTGCTGTAGGAGGTGATTTCACCACCACAGTTAAAAAAAAAAGAGCATATATGCCGAAGCAGGGGGGCAGCAGGGGCGGAGGAGCGATTTTGCTCCTAATGCCACGTACATACGGTCAAAATTCAGACGGAGGCTTGCCCGTGGAAAAGTCTGACCGTGTGTGTGCGGCATAACTTTTGCAGGAGGATGCCCCCATGCTTCGGCATATATAAATGGTGCATGTATGCCCATCATTAGAAGTGGGTGAATGAAGGGTGGTATTCTAATGGTGGGCATACCCACCGATCAATCTCTTTTTTTCGTTCAGCCAACAGGCTGCATGAAAAAAAAGATTACAATACATGTCCAACAAGGACCAGCAACGTACTGGTATGTTGCTGGACTTTGGTTATACCAGATTGATGCCTGTGGGTTTAGGTATCATCTTGGTATCATTATTTTCAGCCAGCGGCCGACTTTCATGTAAAAGCAATCCTAGTGGCTAATTAGCCTCTGGACTGCTTTTACAAGCAGTGGGAGGGAATGTCCCCCCCCCCCGGATATAAAAAGCGCCATTGGGAAATTGGGAAAGCATTTTATCACACCGATCTTGGTGTGGTCAGATGCTTTGAGGGCAGAGGGAGGAAAAATCTAGGGTTCAATAGACCCCAGTTTTTTCAAAAAAAGAGTACCTGTCACTACCTATTGCTATCATAGGGGATATTTACATTCCCTGAGATAACAATATAAATGATAAAAATAAATAAATATGGAAAGAACAGTTTAAAAATGAAATAAAAAAGCAAAATTAATAATAATAAAAAAAAAGCCCCCCTGTCCCGCCCTGCTCTTGCGCAATGGCGAACGCAAGCGTCGGTCTGGCGTCATATGTAAACAGCAATTGCATCATGCATGTGAGGTATCACCGCAAAGGTCAGATCGAGGGCAGTCATTTTAGCAGTAGACCTCGTCTGTAAATCTAACGTGGTACCCTGTAAAGGCTTTTAAAGGCTTTTAAAAATGTTTGTAGTTTGTCGCCACTGCGCGTTTGTGCGAAATTTTAAAGCATGTCGTGTTTGGTATCTATGTACTCGGCCTAAGATCATATTTTTAATTTCATCAAACATTTGGGCAATATAGTGTGTTTTAGTGAATTAAAATGTAAAAAAGTGTATTTTTCCCCAAAAAATGCGTTTGAAAAATCACTGCGCAAATACTGCGCGGAAAAAAAAATGCAACACCCACCATTTTAATCTGTAGGGCCTTTGCTTTAAAAAAATATATATAATGTTTGGGGGTTCAACATAATTTTCTTGCAAAAAAAAAATATGTCTTCATGTAAACAAAAAGTGTCAGAAAGGGCTTTGTCTTCAAGTGGTTAGAAGAGTTGATGTAAGCTTCCTAATGTTGTGTATAAAATGCCAGGACAGTTCAAAACCCCCCCAAATGACCCCATTTTGGAAAGCAGACACCCCAAGTCGAGTCCATGGAATATTTTATATGTTGACACAAGTTGCGGAAAAAAGACAATTTATTTTTTATTTTTTATTTTTTTGCACAAAGTTGTCACTAAATGATGTATTGCTCAAACATGCCATGGGCATATGTGGAATTACACCCCAAAATACATTCTGTTGCTTCTCCTGAGTACGGGGATACCACATGTGTGAGACTTTTTGGGAGCCTAGCCGCGTACGGGACCCCAAAATCCAAGCGCCGCCTTCAGGTTTTCTAAGGGTATACATTTTTGATTTCACTCCTCACTGCCTATCACAGTTTCAGAGGCCATGGAATGCCCAGATGGCGCAAACCCCCCCCCAAATGACCCCATTTTGGAAAGTAGACACCCCAAGCTATTTGCTGAGAGGTATTGTGAGTATTTTGCAGATCTCGCTTTTTGTCACAAAGTTTTGAAAATGAAAAAAAAAAAAAATATTTTATTTCTTAATTTTCAAAAACAAATGAGAGCTGTAAAATACTCACCATGCCTCTCAGCAAATAGCTTGTGGTGTCTACTTTCCAAAATTGGGTCATTTGGGGGGGGGGGTTTTGTGCTATTTTGGCATTTTATGGCCTTCGAAACTGTGATAGGTAGTGAGGAGTGAAATCAAAAATTTGCGCCCTTAGAAATCCTGAAGGCGGTGCTTGGTTTTCAGGGGCCCGTACGCGGCTAGGCTCACAAAAAGTCAAAACACATGTGGTATCCCTGTACTCAGGAGAAGCAGCAAAATTTATTTTGGGGTGCAATTCCACATATAACCATGGCATGTGTGAGAAATATATCATTTAGTGACAACTTTTTGTAATTTTTTTTATTTTTTTTAGTCATTATTTAATCACTTGGGACAAAAAAAATATTCAATGGGCTCAACATGCCTCTCAGCAATTTCCTTGGGGTGTCTACTTTCCAAAATGGGGTCATTTGGGTGGGTTTTGTACTGCCCTGCCATTTTAGCACCTCAAGAAATGAGATAGGCAGTCATAAATTAAAAGCTGTGTAAATTCCAGAAAATGTACCCTAGTATGTAGACGCTATAACTTTTGCGAAAAACCAATAAATATACGCTTATTGACATTTTTTTTACTAAAGACATGTGGCTGAATCCATTTTGGCCTAAATGTATGACTAAAATTTAGTTTATTCGATTTTTCTTATAACAAAAAGTAGAAAATATCTTTTTTTTTCAAAATTTTCAGTATTTTTCCGTTTATATCGCAAAAAAAAAAAAACGCAGAGGCAATCAAATACCATTAAAAGAAAGCTCTATTTGTGGGAAGAAAAGGACGCAAATTTCATTTGGGTACAACATTGCATGTCCGCACAATTTCCAGTTAAAGCAGCGCAGTGCCAAATTGTGAAATCACCTCTGGTCATTAACCACTTCCCTACCCAGCCATAGACAAATGACGTCCACAGATGGGATCTCCCATCCTGGGTGGACGTCATATGACGTCCTCGGATTTGTAGGGGGATATCTGAATGATGCCTGCAGCTAGAGGCATCATTCAGATATCCTTTTGAAGTGCCGGTGATTCTGTGCACCATAAGAATGATCATAGTGGCGTTTCCACCGCTTGATCGTTCTTATAGGCGGCGGGAGGGGACACCCCCCCCTCCCGCCGCCATCCGGTGCTTCTCCGGGCTCCCCCGTGCGATCGGGGACCCGGAGCGAATCTTCCGGCATCGTTGGTGGAGTCACATGATGAGCATAGAGATGACTGGTGACCAGATGGTCACCAGTCATCTCTATGATCGTCGGAGGCCCGGGCGCGATGTGATGACGTCACGCCCGGGTCTCAAATGTAAACAAAGCCGCCGTTGCGGCTGTAAGTATGAAATCAGTGAAAAAAAATTCACTGATCTCATGCTTTCCAGCCTGGAGGAGAGATGTGGGGTCTTATTGACCCCGCATCTCTCAATAAAGAGAACCTGTCACACACATTCCTATTACAAGGGATGTTTACATTCCTTGTAATAGGAATAAAAGTGATAAAAAAAAGTGAAATCATTGTAAAAAAATAAATAAATAAGTAAAATAAATAAATAAATAATAAAAAAAAAAATTTCAACGTCCCTGTCCCCGGTAGCTCGCGATCAGAAGCGAATGCACACGTAAGTCGCCCACATATGTAAACGCCGTTCAAACCACGCATGTGAGGTATCGCCACGTGCGTTAGAGTGCGTGCAACAATTCTAGCACTAGACCTCCTCTGTAATTCTAACCTGGTAACCTGTAAAAAAAATTAAAGCGTCGCCTATGGAGATTTTTAAGTACCGAAGTTTGGCGCCATTCCATGAGTGTGCACAATTTTAAAGCGTGACATGTTAGGTATCTATTTACTCGACGTAACATTATCTTTCATATGTTCCCAAAAAATTGGGCTAACTTTACTGTTCTGTTATTTTTTAATTCATGAAACCATTTTTTTTTTAAGAAAAAGGCGTTTGAAAAATAATTGCGCAAATATTGTGCAAGAAAAAATGTTGCAATGACCGTCATTTTATTCCCTAGGGTGTCTGCTAAAAAAAACATATATAATGTTTGGGGGTTCTGAGTAATTTTCTAGCAAAAGAATGATGATTTTTACATGTAGGAGAGAAGTGCCAAAATAGGCCCGGTATTGAATAGGTACAAAAAGCCCTGTATTGAAGTGGTTTTAAGCTGCGTAATGGTCCGAGGCTTAAGTGGTTAACTGAAATAAATTTGATTTATTTTTATTTTTATTGGGTGTTTTTTATAGCAGAAAGTAAAAAATACCGTTTTTATTTTTTTCAAAATTTACAGTCTTTTTTTGTTTATAGCCCAAAAAATAATAACCGCAGAGGTAATCAAATACCACCAAAACAAAAGTTCTATTTGTGGGGAAAAGGTGACATACATTTTATTTGGGTACAGCGTCACATGGCTGAGTAATTGTCAGTTAAAATAACATGCGATATTGCAAAAAATGGTCTGGTCATGAAGGGGGGTAAACCTTCCGGAGCTAAAGTGGTTAGAGAGAAGGCAACATCAGATGCTTTGACATAACTTTCCTTGGCCACTTAGCTCAGCTTCAGAAGTGAATAACAATAGTTTTTTTTTCTGCTAGTTCTGGACCATGCCCTTCTGGGCATCATAATTGGTTACTGAACTACTTATCAAAGTGATGGGCTGATAATGAAGCTTGGGAGGTGGGAAGGGGCAGACCAAGTCTATCAGATATTATTGCTTTTCTATTGGCATAAAAGAACACACACAGTTTTAGGTTGTCCTGGGTTGTTGTTGCTAAGCAATAAAAGGAATGCTCAGGTTTCTCTTCTATTCGGTGAAATCCATCTCCATCCATGTCCCTCTACTCTCGCCATTATAATCTTACAGTGCAGTGGGGATTAAAGAAACTGTGGAGGTGTCAAAGGCTCTAAACAAGAGTGCCCGATTATGCCTGCCCAGCTTTGTCATTAATGGAATAATCCATAGTACAGCTTCTAGGAATAGAAGGCTATGTATGAATGGGGGATGGGTATAAGATTTAAAGGTTGTGTTTCATTCATAGAAGTTGTATTATGGCTTCGATGAATGGTAGAGCTGGACAGAAAGAGCATGCATATCTATGCCCTATTGATGAGAGCCTGTGACTGCTCCTTTAGCTCTACTAACCCCCACCATACTGCAAAATCTATGATGGCAGGGGTGGGGGGAAGGAATGGATGGGGAACAATTTTACCTAATAGAAAGGGCATCAGGGGACACATCCAACTGTAAGTAATATCCCTTGTGCTGATGTTTGTGTTTTTTTATTTTGGCACACACACACAATGAAAGGGTTAAATATTTGCTAACTCTAAAGGACGAGGAATAAGGTGCATATTTACCTTACACCTTGTTTTAGCAGACTCTATGTGATCAGTGCCCCAAAAACTCCTCTATAAGGTGCTCCAGGCCATGGTTTCAAGGTGATGTCATTATGTACATTGTAAGGCCAATCATCTTGCATTGTATGGAGAGGGACCACCCCCAACCTAGTGGGGAGGAGAGCACCCCCAACCTAGTGGGGAGGAGAGCACTGAAGCCTGCTCAGGGAGGAGTAAGGTAATTGTTACACCTTACTCTTCCTCCCCAAAGTTAATAAGCAGGGATGAGCCGACACCCCCTGTTCGGTTCGCACCAGAACCTGCGAACAGACAAAATGTTCGTGTAAACTTTAGAACCCTATTAAATACAATGGACTCGAACGTTCGAAATCTAAAGTGTTAATTATAAAGGCTAATATGCAAGTTATTGTCCTAAAAAGTGTTTGGGGACCCGGGTCCTGCCCCAGGGGACATGTATCAATGTAAAAAGAAGTTTTAAAAACGGCCGTTTTTTTGGGAGCAGTGATTTTAATAATGCTTAAAATGAAAAAATAAAAGTGAAATATTCCTTTAAATTTCGTACCTGGGGGGTGTGTATGATATGCATGTGAAGTGGCACATGTTTCCCGTGCTTAGAACTGTCCCTGCAAAAAATGTCATTTTTGAAAGAAAAAAATGCATTTAAAACTGACTCGCGGCTATTAATGAATTGTCGGCTCCCGGCAATACATACAAAAGTCATTGATACAAAAAAAAAAAAAAAGCGTGGGTGTTCCCCAGAATTCAATTACCAGGCCCTTCAGGTCTGGAATGGATATTAAGGGGAACCCTGCCGCAAATTAAAAAAAAAAAATTGACGTGGGGTTCCCCCAAATATCCATTCCAGGCCCTTCAGATCTGGCATGGATTTTAAGGGGAACTCCACCCCAAATGTAAAAAAAAAATGGCGTGGAGTCCCCCTAAAAATCCATACCAGACCCCTTATCCGAGCACGCAACCTGGCCGGCCGCAGGGGAAAAGGGGGGGACGAGAGAGCGGCCCCCCCTCCCTCCTGAACTGTACCAGGCCACATGCCCTCAACATGGGGAGGATGTCCCCATGTTGATGGGGACAAGGGCCTCATCCCCACAACCCTTGCCGGTGGTTGTGGGGGTCTGCGGGCCGGGGGCTTATCGGAATCTGGAAGACCCCTTTAACAAAGGGGACCCCCAGATCCCGGCCCCCCCCCTATGTGAATTGGTAAGGGGTACATTGTACCCCTACCATTTCACGAAGAAAGCGTAAAAAAATGTTTAAAAAAACACACAAACACCTTGAAAAAGTCCTTTATTTAAAAAAAAAAAAAAACATTCCAGCGGTGAAATCCAGTGTCCCGCGGCGATCCCGATGTCCAGCGCTGTCCTTCATTGGTTGTGCCTGAGCGGACCTGATGGGGAACTCCCTCTCAGTATTTTAAATGTATAGACCCGCCCCTTCTAAAGTTCCCCATCAGGTCCGCTCAGCGGAACAGATGCGGAACATGAGAAGGGGCGGGTCTATACATGTATTACCAAAGTGAGAGCAGTCCCCCATCAGGTCCGCCCCCTCGGTATGTCAGACCCGCCTACGTCATTGGCTTGAGCGGGGAACTTCCTTCACTATGTAAATTTAAATTACACAGTGAAGGAAGTTCCCCGCTCAAGCCAATGACGTAGGCGGGTCCGACATACCGAGGGAGCGGACCTGATGGGGAACTTTAGAAGGGGCGGGTCTATACATTTAAAATACTGAGAGGGAGTTCCCCATCAGGTCCGCTCAGGCACAACCAATGAAGGACAACGCTGGACACCGGGATCGCCGCGGGACACTGGATTTCACCGCTGGAATGTTTTTTTTTTTTTTTTTTTTTTAATAAAGGACTTTTTCAAGGTGTTTGTGTGTTTTTTTAAACATTTTTTTACGCTTTCTTCGTGAAATGGTAGGGGTACAACGTACCCCTTACCAATTCACATAGGGGGGGGGCCGGGATCTGGGGGTCCCCTTTGTTAAAGGGGTCTTCCAGATTCCGATAAGCCCCCCGCCCGCAGACCCCCACAACCACCGGGCAAGGGTTGTGGGGATAAGGCCCTTGTCCCCATCAACATGGGGACATCCTCCCCATGTTGAGGGCATGTGGCTTGGTACGGTTCAGGAGGGAGGGGGGCCGCTCTCTCATCCCCCCCTTTTCCCCTGCGGCCGGCCAGGTTGCGTGCTCGGATAAGGGGTCTGGTATGGATTTTTAGGGGGACTCCACGCCATTTTTTTTTTAAATTTGGGGTGGAGTTCCCCTTAAAATCCATGCCAGATCTGAAGGGCCTGGAATGGATATTTGGGGGAACCCCACGTCAATTTTTTTTTAATTTGCGGCGGGGTTCCCCTTAATATCCATTCCAGACCTTAAGGGCCTGGTATTTGAATTCTGGGGAACCCCCACGCTTTTTTTTTTTTTTTTATCAATGACTTTTGTATGTATTGCCGGGAGCCGACAATTCATTAATAGCCGCGAGTCAGTTTTAAAAGACTTTTTTTCTTTCAAAAATGACATTTTTTGCAGGGACAGTTCTAAGCACAGGAAACATGCGCCACTTCACATGCATATCATACACACCCCCCAGGTCCGAAATTTAAAGGAATATTTCACTTTTATTTTTTCATTTTAAGCATTATTAAAATCACTGCTCCCGAAAAAACGGCCGTTTTTAAAACTTCTTTTTGCATTGATACATGTCCCCTTGGGCAGGACCCCGGTCCCCAAACACTTTTTAGGACAATAACTTGCATATTAGCCTTTATAATTAACACTTTAGATTTCTCCCATAGATTTTTCGAATTTGCCGCGAACACCCCAATTTGTTCGCTGTTCGGCGAACGGGCGAACAGGCAATGTTCGAGTCGAACATGAGTTCGACTCGAACTCCAAGCTCATCCCTATTAATAAGCATTTAACCCTTGCAGTGTGGAGGTTTCTAACGTGAAGGGTAGGTTTTTTTTCTTTAAATTCCCAGGCATGAGCTTTAACATTTAATAGAGTTTTGCACCTTAACCACTTCAATACCAGGCACTTATGCACCTTCCCGCCCAGACCAATTTTCAGCTTTCAGCGCTCTCACACTTTGAATGACAATTACTCAGTCATGCTACACTGTATCCAAACAAAATTTTTATCATTTTCTTCTCACAAATAGCGCTTTCTTTTGGTGGTATTTAATCTTCACTGGGTTTTTTATTTTTTGCGACGAGTTCGACAGCGCTTGGCATTATATGGTGCTAACCCATCAGAGACCGCCATACAGGAAGCCATTAGAGGCATCCAGCTGCAGGATGCGCAACAAAAGAGAGAATGAGAGCGACAAAAGAGAGAATGAGAGCGACAAGAGAGAGAACTAGCGCGACAAAGGAGAGAACGAGAGCGTCAAGAGAGACAACGAGAGCGACAAGAGAGAGAACTAGAGCAGCAACATGAGCGGAGAATGGCGGAGATACGGCAATCGGAGATCGCCTACAGACAGCTGCTAGAATCTGCTCAGCAGCAGGGTGGGGCTACCTGGGACTATCAGGAAATACCAGTTGACAACTATGAAATCCTGGCTGAAGAATCGGCAGTGGAAAATCTGAAGATTGCCATCCCTAAAGACGAAGTGGATGATATGGAGTTTCAGGGAGCTAGCCTGGCTGAAGAATCGGCAGTGGAAAATCTGAAGATTGCCATCCCTAAAGCCGAAGTGGATGATATGGAGTTCCAGGGAGCTAGCCTGGCTGAAGAATCGGCAGTGGAAAATCTGAAGATTGCCATCCCTAAAGCCAAAGTGGATGATATGGAGTTCCAGGGAGCTAACCTGGCTGAAGAATCGGCAGTGGAAAATCTGAAGATTGCCATCCCTAAACCCGAAGTGGATGATATGGCGTTCCAGGGAGCTAGGGCAGTTGGCTCATCTCCCCAGCCACAGATTACAGAAGGTATGGACTTAAGGGACTGTTCAGAGGATGTTATGGATTATGCATCGCCTGCTCAAGTACTGGCAGCAGGACAAAGTACTGCAGACCCCTGCTCTACACCCGTGGCAGTTTTGGAGGCCCGAGGTGAGAAGGTGATGGTTCCTCTTTCCCAGGGGATTTCAGAGATGCAGGGAGGAGAAGCAGCCCTTTTCCCTCCCCAACAGTTAGCCAGAGCAGATGGTGTGGAGTCCTCAGCAGAAGTGCTGGCAACAGGGCAGAGTGATAGCAACCTCTGCCCAGCACCGGAAACAACTGTGGAGTTTCAGGGAGCCAGGGCAGTTGGCCCCTCTCTTCAGCAACAAGCTGAGGTGGTAAAGCTTTTTCCCCAGCTGAATCACTGGCAGCAGGGCAGAATGCTACTGGCGTCTGCACACAACGGCAACTTGAGCTGATATCGGTGGATGGGACTGCGGTCTCCACTCACAGCAACCCAGCAGAAGAGCTGGCAACAGAGCAGAGTGCCGCGGGCCTCTGCTCTCAACAAACAGAAGAGGGAGTTCCTGTGGTACTGGATGGGACTTCGGTCTTCACTGACCCAACCCCAGAAAATGGTGTGACACTGAGACAGGAGTATGTCAGCCTTGCTTTGCAAGCACTGGGGGATTTTCACCTACCACAAGTGGATGGGACTTCAGTCTCCACTTGTATACCCCAGGGATGCTGGGCAGTCGGCCCAGATCCCCAACAGTAGGGCTGAGCTCGGTGTTCGAGTCGAACATAGGTTCGACTCGAACATCGGCTGTTCGCGCGTTCGGCGAACAACGAACGATTTGGGCCGTTCGCGCAAAATTCGAGTGACGCGAACGGCCCACAATACACTGCGCCATCGCAGTGTAATCCCGGCGCTGTGATTGGCCAAGCATGCACTGTGACCCTGCATGCTTGGCCAATCACAGCGCCGGCAGCGAGGAGAACAATGATTGGCCACAGGCAGGATGCCTGTGGCCAATTATAGCTGAGGGGGTTTAATACACGCCCCACACTATAAAAGGCCGCCAGCACGGCGGCCTTGTGTAGGCTGTTCCGGAGCAGGGAAAGTGAAGGATGGGCAGGGACAGTGTCAAATCTTGTCAAATCTATTCTTTGCTAAACCTTGTGTGTAGGGACAGAGAAGGATAGGCAGGGAGAGTGTCAGTGTCATATTCTTTGCTAAACCTTGTGTGTAGGGAGAGAGAAGGATAGGCAGGGAGAGTGTCAGTGTCATATACTTTGATAAACCTTGTGTGCAGGGAGAGAGAAGGATAGGCACGGGACAGTGTCAGTGTCATATTCTTTGCTAAACCTTGTGTGCAGGGAGAGAGAAGGATAGGCAGGGAGAGTGTCAGTGTCATATACTTTGATAAACCTTGTGTGCAGGGAGAGAGAAGGATAGGCAGGGGACAGTGTCAGTGTCATTGTTGCTAAGCCTCCTGCACATTATACTGTACACCTTAACTTAGCCTGTATTGCTGCTTTTTCCTGGTGTGTTACACCAACAGGATTTTGCGGCACTTACAGCGGGCGGAGTGTGCCTCCTGACCATATTACACCTTAACTTAGCCTGTATTGCTGCTTTTTCCTGGTGTGTTACACAAACAGGATTTTGCGGCACTTACAGCGGGCGAAGTGTACCTCCTGACCATATTACACCTTAACTTAGCCTGTATTGCTGCTTTTTCCTGGTGTGTTACACCAACAGGATTTTGCGGCACTTACAGCGGGCGGAGTGTACCTCCTGACCATATTACACCTTAACTTAGCCTGTATTGCTGCTTTTTCTTGGTGTGTTACACCAACAGGATTTTGTGGCACTTACAGCGGGCGGAGTGTGCCTCCTGACCATATTACACCTTAACTTAGCCTGTATTGCTGCTTTTCCCATTTCCCTGCAGGCCATTAGAATGTCTGGAAGGCAAACAAGAAGAGGCAGACAGTCAGGAGCCAATAAAAGAGGGCAAGCAGGCTCTGTGTCTAGAGACAACAGTGCTGGTCGTGGACGCGGTGCATCGCCATCAGCACGTGGCCATGGGACACGCTTGTCCTTCTTTTCGGCAGCTGGACATGTTGAGCCGCATCATGCCGAAGACTTGGTAGAGTGGATGACCAAGCCCTCCTCATCCTCCTCATCCTCTCTCACCCAGGCTCAGGGTACTGGCAAAGCAGCTGCCAAAGCGTCGTCTTCCATGGTATCAATGTCATCATCAGTTACTCCTTCCCTAGACCAACCATGTCCTCCTGAGGAGTCCCCCGAACTGTTTGAGCACAGTGTTGGGTACATGCTCCAGGAGGATGCCCAGCGTTTCGAAGGGTCTGATGATGATACCCAGCTAGAGGAAGGCAGTAGCGTGAGAGCAGAGAGAGGGGATTCTCAAGAAGGACACCAATCTGGCAGTCATGTTCCAGCAGCTGCAGCATACTGCCAGATTGGCTCCAGTGATGAGGAGGGAGGGGATGATGAGGTCACTGACTCCACGTGGGTGCCTAATAGGAGAGAGGAGGAGGAGGAGGAGGAGGAGGATGAGGAGGAGGCACATCTCCAACGAGGCAGGATGCCCTCGGGGGGCCAGCGTGAGGGCAGCACACCGACGGAATCACACCGCAGAGCTCCGCCTGTGCAGGGCGCTGCCTCTGCCCGTTATTCAAAAAGTTCTTTGGTGTGGGCCTTTTTTGAGTCGAGTGCATCAGATCGCACAGCTGCTGTTTGCAACATATGTCTCAAGCGTATATCGCATGGCCAAAACATGGCCCGCTTGGGCACCACATGCTTGACCAGACATATGTTGACCTGCCATGCAGCTCGTTGGCAAGCCTACCTTAAAGACCCACACCAAAGAACAAAGCTGACCTCTTCTTGCACCGCATCAGCTGGGATCTCCAACCCCACTATACCTTCAGTCCTCTCTGAAACCGGCTCTGAGAGGAATGAAGGTGTAGAATTAGGTGTGTCACAGCCAAGTACTTGCGGGCACTCTGCTAGCAGTACACCGACGTCCGATTCTAGCAGGCAAATTTCCCTGCCCCAGCTGCTGGACCGTTGAAAGAAGTTCACTCCCAGCCATCCACATGCCCAGCGGTTGAATGCTAGCTTGGCTAAATTGCTAGCGCTTCAACTGCTGCCTTTTCAGTTGGTAGACTCAGCCTCCTTCCGTGAGTTTGTGCAATGTGCGGTTCCTCAGTGGCAGGTTCCCAAACGCCACTTTTTCTCACGGAAGGCGATTCCGGCTCTCTACCGGCATGTGGAAGGCAATGTCTTGGCCTCGCTGGACAGGGCGGTCAGCGGTAAGGTGCATATTACCGCTGACTCATGGTCCAGCAGGCATGGACAGGGACATTACCTTTCTTTCACGGCCCATTGGGTCACTCTTTTGGCATCTGGGAAGGATGCAGGACAAGGTGCAGTAGTGTTGGAGGTTGTTCCACCGCCACGCCTCCAAAATGCTACTACTGGTTGTGACACACCTCTGTCCTCCACCCCCTCCTCTTCTTCCTCCGTGGCCTCTTCCTGTGCTTTGTCCTCGGAACCAGCGGTGCTCCGTAGGCGTTCAAGGGGCTACGCAAGTACGCAGGCAAAAAGATGCCATGCCGTGCTTGCGCTGGTGTGTTTGGGGGACAGGAGCCACACTGGGGCAGAGGTTCTGTCTGCTCTGCAGGGGCAGGCCGAGAGGTGGTTGACGCACTTGAGGCAGAACAGAGGCAGGAAGAGGAGGACTTCCTTGCCTCTCAAGGCCCCCTTTACCCAGACAGTGTTCCTTCTGTCCCACCCATCGCACAGGAAGAAGAGGAGGAGGAGGAGGAGGAGGATTGTGTCAGCATGGAGGTGGAGCCTGGCACTCAGCATCATCAGCAGCAGTCTTTTAGGGATGATTTACAGTCTCAAGAAACCAGTGGACTTGTACGTGGCTGGGAGGAGGTGGCTGCGGATCATGTCGTCCTTAGTGACCCAGAGGACTCCGGACCGAATGCCTCAGCTAACCTACGCTGCATGGCCTCCCTGATCCTGCAAAGTCTGCGGAAGGATCCTCGTATTCTTTGGATCAAGGAGAGGGACCATTACTGGCTGGCCACTCTCCTTGATCCACGGTACAAGGGTAAGGTTGCGGACCTTATCTTACCGTCGCAGAGGGAGCAGAGGATGAGACAACTCCGGGAGGCCTTGCAAAAAGGTCTGTGCAACGCGTTCCCAGAGACTGGGAGGTTACAAACTCCTGGTCCTGGACAACGAGTTGCTGAGGCTTCGGTCAGTCAAAGAAGGAGCGGTGGGGAAGGTGGCCGTCTGACCGAAGCGTTCAGACAATTCTTTAGTCCGCAGTCCCAAGGTATGATCGGTTCCAGCAACCATCGCCAGCGTCTGATATACATGGTGCAGGAATACCTAGGGGCAAGGTCAGACTTGGACACCTTCCCCAACAAAAATCCTCTGGCTTACTGGGTCTTGAGGATGGATCACTGGCCAGAGCTTGCACAGTATGCAATTGAGCTACTGGCCTGTCCTGCATCCAGCGTTCTTTCAGAACGCACATTCAGTGCTGCTGGAGGATTTGTCATGGATCACATGGTGCGCCTGTCCACCGACTCTGTTGATCGACTGACCTTCATAAAGATGAACCAGTCTTGGATCACCACCAGCTACCAAACACCTGAAGCTGATATAACAGACTAATTTATTTTCAAATGTCACATCCCTTCAAGACTGATGCTGATGCTGAGAGACTGTCCTGTTATGTTGACTAACTATCCTCCTCCTCCTCAATGATCCGATTGACGATGATAGCTTGGAAGAACATTTTTGTTTCTGGGTGCCGCCACCAGTGGCTAAGGCCCAATTTTTCAGCCCCTGTTTAACAGGGGTGTGTTATTACAATTTTTGATGCAATACTTTGCAACAGGGCTCATTGCTGTGCTCCAAGTACAGTATCTGTGAGGGGTTGCAGTGTTGTGGCACCAGTGGCTAAGACCCAATTTTTCAGCCCCTGTTTAACAGGGGCATGTAATTACAATTTTTTATGCAATGCTTTGCAGCAGGGCTCATTCCTGCACTCCAACTAGAGTATCTGGGAGAGGTTGCAGTGTCGTGGCACCAGCACCAGTGGCTAAGGCCCAATTTTTCAGCCCCTGTTTAACAGGGGCGTGTAATTACAATTTTTGATGCAATACTTTGCAACAGGGCTCATTGCTGTGCTCCAAGTACAGTATCTGTGAGGGGATGCAGTGTTGTGGTACCAGTGCCTAAGGCCCAATTTTTATGCCCCATTTAACAGGGGCGTGTAATTACAATTCTTGATCTAATAATTCACAGCAGGGCCCATTCCTGCGCCCACCAAGACTAACTGTGAGGCCTTACAGTGCCGTGTCAATACCACCACCACCACCAAAGGCCCAATTTTTCAGCCCATGTTCAACAGGGGCATGCAATTACAATTCTTGATCTAATAATTCACAGCAGGGCCCATTCATGCGCCCACCAAGAGTAACTGTGAGGGCTCACAGTGTTGTGGCAACACCAACATGTAAGGGGCAAATTTCAGCTGAGTATATACGGCAGGCCCCTACTTTCAAACATCCAACTTACAAACGACTCCTCCTTGCAAACGGAAGGATACAACAGGAAGTGAGAGGAAATCTACCCCTAGGAAGGCAAATTCTCTCCTGTAAGAGTTAATATGGGAAAAAAAGTGTCTCCTCTCCACTGATGCTTTATCACCAATTCTTGTTTCAATAAAAACCCCAAATTTTCAAAAAACATTTGTCATTAGGACGGAAAGTGAGGTGAACTGTTCTGAACAGGTGCACACTGCACAGACAGCAAAACAAATGTTACAGGGGTGATAACCCTTCCCTATGTTTTCCAAAAAGCTTAAAAATAGATTTTTTGCCTGGAGCTACACTTAAACAATGTACCTGTTCAAAATTACAAACAGATTCTGCATAAGAACAAACCTACAGTCCCTGTCTTGTATGCACCGCCTGTATACGGCTGTTCAGAGTATATAGGGCCTTTTTTATTTTGTGTGCGGGGTTCCCCTTAATATCCATACAAGACCCAAAGGGGCTGGTAATGGGCTGGGGTAGGGGGGGGGGTGTGTGATGGGGTAGCTATGCCATTTTTCTTAAACATTTTCATCCATATTACCGGGACCAGACATTACATTAAAGCCGCAAGCAGTTTTAAATGGCTTTTTTTCCTTTAGAAATGTAATTTTGTGCAGGGACAGTTCTAAACACGGGAAACACGTGGCACTTCACAGGCATACTTTAGACACCCCCCAGGTACAATATTTAAAGGAATATTTGACTTTTTTTTTCACTTCATGCATCATTAAAATGACTGCTCCAGAAAAATGGCAGTTTTTAAAACTTCTTTTTGCATTGATACATGTCCCCTGATGCAGAACCCGGGTTCCCAAACCCTTTTTAGGACAATAACATGCATAATAGTTGTTATAATTAGCACTTTAGATTTCGAACGTTCGCATCCATTGTATTTAATAGGGTTCTAAAGTTCGTGCGAACTTTCGGTCCGTTCGCGGGTTCTGGTGCGAACCGAACCCGGGGGTGTTCGGCTCATCACTACCCATCAGCATGACGGACTGAGCACAGTCCCCCTGTCTTCTCCCCAGCGGTGGGTATGTTCTCTGAGAGAGGCAGAGGTTGGCTGGGTAAGTAATGCTCTGTTTGGAGCAATTTATTTGGGGTACTGTGTGGATACCGGCATTAGAAGAATGGACCTATGGACTAACTTCGGAGTCAACCCGTCTGGGGTCACCTCCTGTGTTAGTCTCCTGCCGAAAGGGGAGATGTGTGACAGGGGGATCACTTTGGACACAGGGTGAGCCAGGAAACAATGGACATTAAGAATATGGCTTGGATTGCTTGAAATTGAAATAGTAATATTAGTCCACAATATGTACTGGTTGTTTTATTCTGAACTCAACAGGTTAATTGAGAGATGTGTTACCTGCCAGTTGTGATGTAAATGAATTTAGAAGGGCGTCTGAAGACCCTTTAGTGTGAATAGGGATAATTAACTCTATACTTGTGTGTATTGTACTCCTTTCATTGTGAGATGTGTATTGTGTATTGAAGGTCGTCATGTTTCTATTGTGTAAAGTCTTTTGAACTGAAAGGGGATTAGAACCTGTTGTCTCCTAACAGACGTCAAAATAATGTGTATTGGGTCTTGTTATGTTGTGGGTGGAGCTGGACCATTGTTCATTCAGGTTAATGCATTATTGGATGTGTATAAAAGTTACAATGTTTTTTTCAATAAAGTCAGTCTATCGTGGAAAGATACAGAGTGCGTCTCGTTCTTTCAGAAGGATTAATTCCTATGGGAAGTGGTCGTCTGACTGTGGAGGATCGACAGTGAATTTGTGTCCAGGAGAGGGAAGATATTAAAACGGCGTTAAACCCCTTTCGTATTTGGAGTGTCATTACAGTACCGATGGCGGTACTGGTAGCCTAGGTGGCGGTACCAATGACGGTACCGATGGAGGTGGGCCTCTGACAGATGATTGACAGATGGGCTGATTGATTGATTGACAGATGGGCTGATTGATTGATTGACATATGGGCTGATTGATTGACAGATGGGCTGGGCTGATTGACAGATGGGCTGATTGATGTGCTGGGCTGTGTGACAGGTCCTCTTTATTGGGGGGGGGTGTGTTGTGGACAGTACTATAGACAAACTACACTGATCTCTCACTTACTGATCCCTGCTCTCTCCTCACAGATCGGTGTGTGAGGAGAGAGCAGGGATCAGGTAGTAACTGCTGCTCTCTGTTTACATTTGTGACCGGCTGTGATTGGACACATCCAGTCATGTGGTAAACAGCCAATTTCATTGGCTGTTTACCCTGATCGGGGATGCGCTGTGCCCAAGGGACACTCACCTTTCCCGATCCCCGCTCTGCAAGCCTCTGGTGGCGTGCACAGAGCGCGCCGCCGAGTTTGTTGTGACATGTGATCGGCTGTGACTTTGACACAGCTGATCACATGGTAAACAGCCAATGAAATTGGCTGTTTACTGTGATCGGGGAAGCGCTGTGTCCGAGGGACACACGCCGTCCTTGATCACCGTGCTGCACGCCCCCTCGGGAGCGCTAGGCATTATCCTGCAGGACGTCAGTGGACGTCCAGTCAGGATAATGCAACCACCACCCGGCCGTCATATTCCTATAGGCCAGGCGGGAAGTGGTTTACAACTTTCAGCCATTTAGGGTGTACCTGTATGTTTTCAGGTGGTTATACCAGGATCATAGCTGCAGCTGCTACCTTGATCCTGGTATAAAAATGTTCAGCCAGCAATGGGCATTACTGTAAAAGTGATCTGCGTGGGTATACAGCCGCATTTTTACATGGAGTGGAAGGGGGCCCCCCTCCTGTCTCCGCCCGCCACCATTTCTGGACTCTACCAGGAATGCCAGACATGGTCAGGCAAGCTGAGCACAGAGAAGGAAGAGGAGGAACATTCATCCCTTCCCTTCCTCTGTGACAGATGCTTTTGGAGGGCTGGTTTGATCAGATGCTTTGGAGGACAGAGGAGGGATTATGGGTCTCATAGCCCCCTGATATAGCCCCCTCCAAAATAATATCTGTCACTGCCCCTGCTATCACAAGTGATGTTGTTTTTCCCTTGTGATAGCAATAAAGTTAAATAAAAAAAAATATATAAAATATATAAAAAAAATATTTAAAGAAACAGTGTAAAAACAAAACAAAAAGCAATATTTAAAAATAAAATTTAAAGCACCCCTGTCCCCCCCTGCTCATGTTCAAATGTGAATGTGCACATAGGTCCCGCACGCATATGTAAATGGTGATTGCATCACACATGTGAGGTATCGCCACAAACATCAGTGAGAGCAATAATTCTAGTACCCGACCTCACATTTAACTCTAAACTGGTAACCATAAAGGCTTCTAGAGAGTTGCCTATGGAGATTTTTAGCTACAGCAGTTTGTTGTAAATTCACGGTCATGTGAAATTGAAAATCTTGACAGGTTTGGTATCTCTTTGTATTGTATTGAAAAATGGGTATTATATTGTGTTTGTGTGCACTAAAATGCATTTAAGTGTATTTTCTCCTGAAAATTGTGTTTTATAAATAGCTGCGCAAATATTGTGTGACATAAAAAAACTGCAAAACCCACAATTTTTTCCAGGGCCTCTGCTTTCATAAAATATGCAATGTTTGGGTGTTATTTAAATTTTTCTATAAAAAAATGCAGATTTTAACATGTATGTGAGAAATGTCAGAATTAGCCTGGGCAGAAATTGGTAAAGTGGTTAATTGAAAAGCACTCACTGATATTTTGGATGGTGGTTAAAATCTTTGTAGCCAATCTATGTGGTACAATATGGTAGACTAGCGGCTCTGACTGTTTTAAGCACCAAAACATGTTTATTCATGGAAATAAGTAAAACAGCTGTAGGAATAGGGGATTTACTTGTAAATATCATATGATGTAAAGGACCTTGATTTATTTTAGTATGTGCTATACTGGACAATGTTTGGAGTATAAAGAGACACAGGAGGTGAAGCACTTGTTATGTATGTAATCTAAAAACTCTGATGACATCAGAAGATGATCACACATCTAATTTACTTGTCTCGATCATAACACACATTTTTCTTTGCCTACACTAACATTATAAAAACAAATGAGGCAAAAAAAGAGGGATACCCCTTGAAATGCATTGCCTGTTTTCCTGCATTATGTGCCCTTGGAGGTATATCACTGCCACATTAAGACCCTTGGAGTGGGTCCTGTCTGGGGAATTGACAGCTATTTAATACTATCCCAGACCCGCTACTGGTCACATAATGCGGGCTGCTTCTGACTGTCTCCCTCTGGCCTGATGAGTGTGCTGACAAGTTGGGAAATTTTGAGTTGCCAATTTATCTTGTACTCTACTAATTATACTTTATTTAATTGCATGAGTTCCATGTGCTCTTATATGTTTGCTTCTGTTCTAATTCTATGGATACCCTCCATTTTTGTAAAGCAGCAGGATCAAATGCACTCTGAATCTGCAGACTACCTATTCCTTGCTGCTGAATTGAATATCTTCCCATGGAGGACACTGCTTTTACTTTGATGCCGTGTAGACACGACCGTTTTTCTCGTCGAGAAAAACAATTTTTTTTCCATTTGACGAGAAAAACGATCGTCTGTGGGCATTTTGTCGTTTTTCTCGACGAGAAAAATGGCATTAAAAACGACGAGAAAAATTAGAACATGTTCTAATTTTTCACGTTGTTTTTTCCGAAATTTTTTCTGCGGCAGTTTTCACATGGGGAAACACTGGTGTGGAGCCCACAGACGGTCGTTTTTCTTGACAAGAGAAAAAATGATGTGAAAAACGACCGTGTGTGGGGAACAAGCCGCTCCCTCGTTTTTAATGTCATTATTCACGGCGGTTTTTTAACCGTCGTGAATAATGATCATGTGTACGCGGCATCACAGTGCACTTTTGCTCAGCCGTTTGCTTGTTTTAATTGTGATTTTAATTGCTTGCCAGTGTAGGCAGGGCCCGGTCTCCCATTCTGCTGGACAAGTAGCATTTGTATCCATGATTGTTTAAAAGCTGCTCCTTAATACCCTCATAGTAATATATTTCTCTATTGTTTATGCTCTCAATAAACTCTGGAGAAAGGTTGGAGACACAGGGTATTCACACATAGCAAAACATCTCAGGTCTTCTAGTAGCTGTTGATATTGTGACCCTTTAATAGCACCCTTCTGATAGTAATTGGCCTTTAAGGAGCACTCAATTAGGTGACTGACCCTATGGGAGCAGTCACTATTTGTTATTGAACATCAAGTGGTCCTCTATATTCTATAAGCAAAATTATAGGCCCTTGACCCTACGCAAACAGTCACAGGTACCTAAAAATGTTAAGCAGTGCGATCTCCATGCAATGTCCACAGAACACCATTTATCATAGCAGACATCTCTAAAAAAGCACCATATAAATAGCGATCTTCCTGCTCTAACTATTTCTGGATGTACATTACAGCAATGCAACTTGGGTTCCTTGGCCCTTAGCCCAAGGCCCAAGAAGAAAAGATCTTGTCACCTTGTCATCCTCAACAGGAAAAAACTCATGTGGGAAGGACAAGCCCCTTTCACAGTGGCATCTTCATCAGACCAAAGCCCAGAAGGAGAGTCCCTTCTAGAACGTTGCACCTTTAGCTCACATTACTAGAACAAACCCTCAATGATTGACTAAGGCAAAAACATATTCACTCATGCATTGTCACTTTTGATACACAATACTGTTGACAACTCAAAAGCTGTCAGACAGAAATAGTTAAACTCCTGAGCTTAGAAGAAACCTTGCGAGCAAAAAAAATATAAACAAAGCTCAGGCTAGTTGCAGCCTAGCAGCAAACCACTCTAAATTTGGTCAGGGAAACTCCAGGTTAAAGCAGCATCTCTACAAATTATTAGTGAAAGTAGATACCTGCTATACTGCCTTATGAAAGCAGCTTTGCTGAGAAAGGTGCACCACTTACTGATACAGTCCTTTTATTTTGCAACGGTAATGATGTGTTTAGCTTTTTCCAGTTGTCAAGCTGGCAATGCTCCTCATTTATATTTGACTGTATATGTATAATATGTATGTAGCGATACCCCGAAGGGGCTGCTGGATTAATTTTGGGTCCTGCCGTTACCCCCACATTTCACCGTCCCAGAACTTAAGAGTCTATGTTAAGGAATTAGAATAGAGGTGATTGGGAGGGGGGCGTGTCCGGATGGCAGAGGGAGCAGACGTGTGAGACTTCAGCTCCATCTTCTGAGTGGCATCCTGCGGGCATCCTAAGTACGATTTGCACCGGACCAACTTCTAAATACTTCCCACGGGCCACCTGCGCCAGCATCCACGGTGGGACAGCTGGCCCTATCCAGATGGCAAGATGGCTCCAGGACACAGGCAGAGCAGCATGGCACGCTGTTGCAGCCACCCATCTCCACTCCTCACAAGAAATCACAGGCTCCGTTGAGTGAATCTGCCCCTTCTCCCCACGGTGCACAGCCAGACCCCCTGCAGTCTCAGGACTCCGCCATAGACAGTGAGGATGGCCCTGATTCCCCTCCTGCTGAGCCCACCCTGGCCTCCATCATGCATGCTATTCAGGACTGCAAGGCCTCTCTCACTGCACAGATTGCATCAGTCCGCATGGACTTTTTTCTCCTGAAGCAAGATGTGCAAAATTTAAGGGACAGAGCTGGGGAGGCAGAAGAACGTATCAGCTGCCTTGAGGATGTTGTCAACCCCTTACCTGTTACGGAGAGGGAGCTAACGGGGGAAATAGCGTCTCTCCTCGCCAAAATCGACGATTTGGAAAATCGTTTGAGGAGGAACAACATCATCTCAGTGTACCCCGATTTTTCAGCATATGTCCAGCGACAACGCACCTCCTTTGCGGCAGTGAAGGCCTATCTGCGTACGGAGGGCCTCTCCTACGCTATGCCTTTTCCCGCCAAGCTGCGCATCATTTATGAGGGTAAAGCGCACTTCTACAACAACCCCAAGGAGGCTATGGCCTGGCTCAATGATCGATACGGAGTTCTTCCTAGGCACAGGGCTGCCTAATATCTGTGGTCCTAGGCCCCTGCATTCTCCTCTATGTTTGCCTTGAACTGATTATGGATATGTCCATCCTTCCATTTTGGAGAACTCGTTTACCTTGACTACACTGTCTGATCCGTATTTTCATGAAGATATGGTACGCCTCTCTGCAATAGTCCTGAGAACTATTATCCTGCCATCTTTAATCCTAATAGACTGAACTTCCTCCTTATTAACAGGCCTATCCCCCTACAACTTCTGCCGGTTGTTTACTCTGCAATCTACTGCATCCGCTGTTGGACTGTGATGCTTTCCCCCCCTACAGTGCTGCTCGGGAGTCACTCTGGACTCCACTACACCCCCCGTACCAGTTAGTGGCGAGGCCACGGTACAGCTCTCCCTCAGTTTAAGGAGGGGGTTTGCGTTTTACAGTTCAGGGATTTAAGGCTCGCTATGTTGGGGTTGGATGAGCGGGGAGGGGGGCAAGGGATTTTGTTGGTGTTTTTTTCTCTTTTTTTGCACTTTTTGACTCCTATATTTTTTCTCAGGTTGCTGCCTATGGCGGACTATTAATGTTTTTTATTATTTCATTGCTGGCTCATGATGTCCTGATGGCGGATCCACGGACTTTATATTACTCATGTGCATGTAATTCAGGTGGCGCAGCCTGTCTGGTCATTTACATTCTTGTATGCATGCTACTTTGTGCTTATTTACTACTGTATGTTTTGCAATGGCAAAGCCCCTAAGGATAGTCTCCTGGAATACTAGAGGTCTGAATGCACCCCAGAAGAGATCTCTGGTCTTTTCAGTATTAAAAAAATGTCGCCCTCCTATCATGCCACTCATACTAATTACTCCAGGGCGGTTTCCATCCTTCAAGCCAAATCTCTCCTGGCTGAGACAGTACAAGTTAAAACCGACCCTGACGGGCGGTTTATTGTTCTTACTTTGCACATTTTTACTGTGACCTTTACCCTGGTGAACAATTATGTGCCCCCCCCATTTTCGGTGGAGGTACTCTCTAGACTGTCACTTCAGCTGCTGACTAGACCCCCTGGCCCCTTACTTTATGTGGGGGACTTTAATGCTATATTAGATCCAACTATGGACCGCCTGGGTGGTGGAGGTAGATCCTTTCCCTCTTTTCTAGACTGGGCACAGGTTCATGGCCTTACAGAGGTGTGGCGATGGAAACATCTGGATGTACGCCACTTTTCCTGCCACTCAGATTCTTTCCACACCATGTCCAGACTTGATATGGCATTTGCTCTGGCTGACACCCTCCCTGTGGTCTCTGCCGTTTCATATCTGACTAGAGGGATTTCTGATCATGCCCCTCTCTCAGTGGACCTCCTCCTCCTCCCAGGTTCGGGACCTGCTATTTGGCGCCTGAACTCATACTGGTTAGAGGACGAGGTAGTGCAGGGAGACTGCAGGACAGGCATCACAAACTATTGGAGGGATAATCTGGGAAAAGTAGACCCTTCCACTGAATGGGACGCATTTAAGACAACTCTGAGGGGACTCTTTCATGTCCATCATAGGGGTCTTGCGCAAAAATAACCGGATGCTTACGGAAGAACTTGAGACTGTTATGGTACGTGCTGAGTCTCCTTATGCCTCTAACCCTTCCTCTGACATGAGGGAGGCATGGTTACAGAGCCGTAGGGAGTATGAACTCCGTCTGTTAGATCTCACCAAAAACACATGTTGCATACCACACAAAAATCGTTTGAACGTGGTAATAAAGCCGGACGTCTCTTGGCATATCTGACTAGACCTTACCATTCTCCCATTTCCATCCCATGTATCCTCACTGCTCAAGGCCCCATCAGTGACAACCCAGGGGATAGCCTAGACTCCTTTTTATGCTTTTTCAAAGACCTGTATACCTCTAGGGTTGACTACAATGACTCCCAATTGAATGACTACTTGGCTGACATATCTCTCCCCTCCTTGTCAACGGAGGGGCATGATGTGCTGGATGCACCTATCTCGGTTGAGGAAATTGCTGCAGCCATTTCACAAATACCTGCATATAAGACTCTGGGCTTAGACGGTTTCCCGACAGAATGGTACTCACAATTTAAAGACCTTTTGTGCCCCTTTCTTTTGCGAACCTATAACAAAGCTCTAGATGTCGGGATCATCCCCACAACGATGTGAGAGGCTTTGATTGTACTTCTATTAAAACCCCATAAGGACCCACTTAAATGCAAATCTTATCGTCTAATTTCTCTCATTAATGAGGACGTTAAGATTCTGGCCAAAATATTAGCAAACCGTTTGAACACTGTAGTCACGTCCTTGGTCAATAGTGACCAAGGGGGCTTTATCCCTGGCATGTCCACCAGAATGAATATCCACAGGCTGTTTCACAACCTGCAATATCCACATGACTGTCCTCCCACTCGTGCTATTGTGTCTTTGGACACTTTCAAGGCATTCGACAGTGTGGAATGGCCATATCTGTTTCGGGTGTTACAGATGTATGGCTTTGGCCCCCGTGTTGTAGCATGGATAAAACTCCTTTACACCTCCCCGGTAGCTCGGGTACGGGTCAATTCCTCTATCACTGACCCCTTTCCGATCACTAGGGGCACACGGCAGGGGTGCCCGTTGTCACCCCTCTTGTTTGCCCTGGCCATGGAGCCGCTTGCGGTTCGCATTCGCTCCTCCCCCTCGATTAAAGGACTCCCAATTGCTAATATAGAGGAGCGCATTTCACTTTATGCAGATGACACATTGGTGTATCTGGCTGATACTAATGACTCACTTCAGGCTCTGTTGATGGAGATTAATACCTTTTGGAGACTATTCTGGCTTCCGAGTGAATTGGGATAAGTCTAGTCTTTTCGTCCTATACGTGGCTGAGCCTCCCCTGATTCACCCGGATTCCAAGCTTCAAGTGGTATCCTCCTTTAGGTACCTTGGGGTTATGGTGCAGACCCCTTTATCTTCATATGTCGCCAATAACTTAGATCCTCTATTGGTCCGCCTTCAGGAGCAGACCAAGCAGTGGATGGATCTGTCTCTGGATCTTATGGGGAGGGCAAACGTCCTCAAAATGATCTACCTACCGAGATTACTCTATATCCTTGCCAATTCCCCCTGCAATATACCTAAATCTATTTTTAAACGTATAGACACAATATGTACTACTTTCCTGTGGAATGGTGGCTCCCCCAAGGTAGCACTTGAAACACTACGGTTGCCAGCGCACTTGGCAGGCCTGGCATTTCCCAACTTCTTTCTATATTATTTGGCATCCCAGTTGCTGCACATTCACGATTGGCTGTGCCCGGTTCCGGCCAATGCCTGCAACTCCACGGAGGGAGCCATTGCATCTTCCCTGGGAACCCTACATAATATTATCTACAGAGACCGGGTCCCTGATCGCCCCGGAACCTCCCTACTTGCCACTTCCCTTTCCTCTTTCCGATATATTGTCACAAAAGTATCCAGGCACACCTGGCTGAAATCTCCCAACAACCCCCTGTGGGTTAACCCTAATCTGCAGGAACTATACTCCCTTCCTGATCCCAATCGCTGGTACTCCAGAGGGGTTAAATATTTATGCCACCTTTACAATGCTCAGGGCTTTAAATCTTTTTCTCAGCTACGTTTAGACTTCGATCTACCAAGATCATACATATTTTATTACTACCAGCTCAGGCACGCTATTCGTGCCCAGTTTGGCTCCCTGGATGATCCCACTGACCTGCTCCTGTTGGAAAAACTGCTCAGACAGCCAGACCCCACTAAACTTGTCTCCACCTATTATGCAGCCCTAATGACTGATTTTAACCCCAGGTTTCACAAAGCTCAGGTAAAATGGACCTCTCTGGACATCTCCCTGGTAGACGAGGACTGGTCAGAATTTAGTGATACGTATAAAACCTCTGTTATTGCTTCCCGGGACCGCATCATACAGGTCAACATTTTTCATCAAACCCACCTCACTCCGGCTGGGTTACACAAGATTAGTCTCTTGCCCTCGGCTGCCTGTTTCCGTGGCTGTGGCCAAGAGGCCAATTTCTTACACTGCTTCTGGTCATGCCCGGTAGTCGGGGACTTCTGGGAAGAAGTGGGTGCTTTCATCTCATCGGCGCTAGGCCTCCCAAACATAATCAACCCCAAGAACTGCCTATTAGGCATTTTTGTCGAATTACACCTATCATCACATGCCAAGAGACTGCTCCGTATACTCTTCTTCTATGTTTAAAAAGCTATTTTACTGTCCTGGAAGGGTGCACAGACCTCTCTGAAATCCCTCTGGTTAAAACTTATTAATGACGCTATCCCACTGTATAAACGTACTTTTGAACTCCGGAAACGGAACAAAACCTTCCACAAAATTTGGAGTAGATGGTTTGCTAGTCCGCTAACCCTCTCCCAACACTGATTGTACCACTCTTTCTTGACCATTGATGGGCCGTGCCTCAGGGATCTCTAATGTCTGGACCTCTGCTTTTGCTATATCCCGGTATTATACCTGAGCCTTTTACCATTGTGCCTACTTTATATTTTGCACTGATGTCAGTTTATTTTTCTATGTTTGAGTATATTGCCTAATGTTTATGACCAGATTGTCTGGTGGTATTGTTGTTTTTTTGTATGTTTCTTTCTGTTTGTTGGTTTGTCTTAAACCTAATAAAAATATCTTAAAAAAAAAAAAAGAATAGAGGTGATTGCCAGTCACTTCAGTCTTTTTCTCAATTGCTTTATTAAACCAACTTCAGGTAGAGGGATAGAGGGTTAGGGGAAGTTCAGATACCTTGGTTTTGCAGATCACTAATGCGGTTCTTGAATCTAGATGACAACATCTTTCTGTCTCTGGTTCTTGCGACAACCACATAGGCTTCTCACACCGGCCTAGCAGCCGGTATGAAGCACGGACAAAGTCTTTGCCACAGACTTGAGTGAAAAGTGGAAAACTCCTGGATAATACCCTGCCAGAGGATTGTTTAGCCAGTAGTCTGTTAGTTAGGTCAGCTGCACAGTACCTGAACATTTAAGCCATCCGGCAGTACTGTGAGGTAGATTTCTTGGGTGCATCCTCCAAACGAGTCACCAGGCCCTTCCTGAGATACCAGCCATTAGCTCAGTCCTCTCCAATAAGGTTCTCCCCTGGAATATTCTCCGCTTGAGTGGCTTCTTCCCACAGGACAGACAGAACAGGATCACCTTCAGTTAAGTAAGCCCCAGACAGGCTTCTGGGCCTACTTATAGCAGCATAGCCTCGAGCCAGCAGGGCCCGAGGTAGAAGAACAAGCAGCGTGGCCTCAGGCCTGGAGGACCACAAGGCAGGAAGAACCCTGAAGCACATGGCACTGCCCCTTAAATATCCTTCCCCCAGCATGCCCAGCTACAAAGAAGCTCCTGATTGGGCTGTTTTCTGGGAGAAAGAATATCCAATACACTTCAGCTGGCTGTATTTCTCACACTGGCCTGTGAAAACAGTGACACCTACTGGCAACAGTGGGAAATGCGCACAAACAGCCAAAGCTGGAACAGAAACCAACAATTTACATAATCACTCTGAGCTATTTACAGCTCAGATACCCCTAAATTTACAGAATAGCACCTGTTCAAAGGTAGCAGGGTGTTACTTGTATAATAGAAAGCTCATATGCCACTCTGTGTTTGATTATTTATGATCATTTATGGTTGAGTGATTTGAATATTTACTTTTATTTAAAAGTGGTAAGAAGAACCAGCTGTGGGAAGACAGAGCTGGACCCCTGACACCGATAATTACCTGCTAAAGTATTTATAGCTGCTGACTTTAAAAAAATAACAAACTGAAGTTCCTCTTTAATGAGTAAGCTTGCTCTTGGTCATGTGGTAATTAAGACCTCCTTGATGATAAGAATTGTGGGCGGCTGTATACTGTAGGTCTTGCCAGAGGAGCATACAACTCCCCTGTCTTCTATTTTTTGGAAATCAATTTATAATATGTAATGGTAATCATGAGTAAGCATAAAATATCCAATATAATTCGTAAAATAATTGTACATACAATGAAGGCAGTTTGCCACATAATTGCAGACAATAGATATCACATAATACATATAGTAAAAAAATTCAGATAAAACATATAATGAGCAAAAACACAGCATATAAAAATATCTATATGATTTGACCCTGTCAAGGAAGAGAAATTTAAAATCAAATAAATAGAATGTAGAATTTACTGGAAACACCCCCCCCCCATCTCTGAAATACTTACATAATGTATAACTACATGATGGGAGTGTGGCACTATGGATCAGAGGCCCCTTAGGGGCATCACTATCAGGAGCTGAGTTGGTGTGGACGGCCCAGGACCAAACAAGGATGACATCCAAGGAGGGCAGTATTCAAGAAGTGAAAATAGTCATAGGCCGTGAATACTGAAACCAACAAGACAAAATACTAGTATATTATGGTGTATAGTACAATAAGTCCTATGCTCGTTAAAGAATAGAGCAGCAAGATACTAGGGAATATAAGTGTAGTCCAGATTGGTAAAAGTGGAAAGTGTTGAATGGGTAAAGATGAAAAAACTAAATCACCAGAGAAATACAAAAATGTGTGTGATCATGTCTTAAACGTGCCAGTTAGAACTAATAGTGAAAAGTAAAGATCAGAGTACCTGCAATTGATAAATACAAGCTCGAATTAGGAGTGATCCAGAAAGTTGACCCAAATAAACAAGTGAAGCCACCAATGTGAATCAGCCGCCCCAGAGTGAAACTTATAGGGCACAGCTGGCACGCCCACCAACATGGTGTACGCTGTGGAAGGGAGGCACCATCAACTAGGCGATTAAGCCGCCAAAAATCAGCGCCAAAATCATTCCTCCACCTGGTTGCTCGATCTAGAAGGTGGCGGGGAGGCGGCGCCATGGGCGTGGCACCACAACTCTGTCACGAGCAGCGTGACATCGATGCGTGGTGCAGGGAGATCCACACACCTTAGGAAGCGGGAGGAGAAAGGCCCGCTGCACACATTGCAGCTCCCGAAAGTGATGGAGCCAAAGGCTCCTATCTGAATCCTGTGACATACTTACTCTAAATAACAGACATGGCTATATCTGATAAAGGGATTGCAAATGACAGTCCCATCCCATGGGGATTAGCCTGGTAGGGAGATGGGGAAATTCACAAGAAAGTATAATTGGATAATACATGATATGTTAGATATTAATCAGACCTAACTAGAAATAAACTATGTGCTTCCATCCCTATATTAAAAATAAATTTAAGGATAGAAGCATGTAGTTGATATCTAGTTAGGTCTGATTAATATCTAACATATCATGTATTATCCAATTATACTTTCGTGTCACAGGATCCAGATAAGAGCGCACTTTATTGTACTTTACACCATACGATACTAGTTCTTAGTAATTCTTCTTGTTGGTTTCAGCATTCACGATCTATGACTATTTTCACTTCTTGAATACTGCCCTCCTTGGATGTCATCCTTGTTTGGTCCTGGGCCGTCCACACCACCTCAGCTCTCAAAAGTGATGCCCCTAAGGGGCCTCTGATCCATAGTGCCACACTCCCATCATGTAGTTATACATTATGTAAGTATTTCAGAGAAGGGGGGAGGGGGGTTCCAGTAAATTCTACATCCTACTTATTTAATTTAAAATGTTCTTCCTTGATCAGGGTCAGATCATATGGGTATTTTGTCTATTGTCTGCAATTCTGTGGAAAACTGCCTTCATTGTATGTACATCTATTTTACAAATTAATTTGGATATTTTACGCTTACTCATGATTACCATTATGTATATTAAATTGATTTCCAATAAATTGTCATTTCTAATCCTGTGTGCTTCATCTAAAGTCCCAATTCCTTGTCCCCTTTTTCTCATTTAGATAGGGATGGAGGCAATTGACCTTACCAGGTCACCGCCTCATTTAAAGTCCCAATGTTCTTCTTTTCCTTTTAAATAAATATATAACTCATTTAACATTAAACACCTTCTTGCTTGTGTTTCATTCCCTGTTTTGATAAATGTTCCGGTATATACATTATCTTAAGATCTTATTGTACAATAGTTTAACAATATGCCGCTGGTAGAACCACATTTGTTTTACATGAATTTCCTGAGGCTAATTAAAATATATAATATATATTTTTTTTTTATATTGACAACTATGGTTCTATTTGTCCCAGAGTGATTTTTTGTTGCATTCCTGCTAAAGCAATTTGCATCAAAAGCACCCTATAACAATATTATCTGCTTGCTATTCATTACCAAGGGATCAGAAGGCAGACTGAAATCTAATGTTGACCTGGGTCAAAGAATTCCCACACAGTAAGTTGGATGTCAGTGAGTGTGGTAGAATAGTATGAAAAATGCAGATTGGACAAAGGACACCAGAGTAGGGGGTGTTGACGTGGGCATGTCTGAAAATTAGTGGAGTCTTATTTATTATAAAAGCAGTATAGAAAAAATGGTAATCAAACAAAAGCCACCCTCTTGATTTCCCACCACTGCGCTATTGGAAAATACAGATATAAAGTTGTAAACAGCTGCCACCTTAAAATTAAATAATGTAAATAGTATAATGATCACTAAACTGTGTAAGTGACAAAAATAAGTGGCGCATCAATGTGTAATATAAGGTATTCCAGAAATAAAGTCTTTGCAGAGTTGATCATGAGAACACAGTAACCATATAAACAAAAACCTGTGTAGATTGTGAAAAAAGTGTTCCAAACATTAAGTTCATAAACGATGTGTGTCCTTAATCTTCAAATCTTCCACCACACCCAAGTGTTCAGTGAAACCTCTCCCGTCAGATGTAACACTCACCACAATGATATGCCTTACATTCTCGTGCTTGGCGTGTAAGCAAACCAAACCTCTCAGGTAGGTTTAACAGAAATTCCACTTCCAAAGTTGTGAAATCCAGATTGTTCCACATATGAATAATAAATAGAAAGTGCAAAATAGTGTAATACTGAATAGCCAGTTTTAATAAAACACTGTGCAAGAAACCTTCAATCATTACACTCACATCATCTCTTTAAAAAACGAGCACTAAATCACAGCAAAAACATCCATAATTGCCTCAGCCAGTGAAGGATGGTCGCCGGGGGACCCAAAATCAGCAGGATTAGATCTCACCACTCGCTCCCCCTGTATGGAATCTCCGCTTCCTAGTTTCGGCTTGATGCGTCACACGTCACACATCACACGTTGTTTCAGATGCTCGCCGTGTAACCATGCCCCGACATGTTTCGTCACAAGGGACTGAATCACGGGATTGGCTACACAGCGATACGGACCCTCCCTTTATACTGTCCCTTCGAATTGATGAATCTGGATCCACACTAACTGCGCATGCGTGTCACGTCCATTACGGGAGCAAGCAATACTCTAGTCAGCATCATCTAAGGGCGGAACACTCGTAATAGACTTCTATACTAATCAAGTGTATACAAAAAAATGTAGCGCTGTGCGTGAAAAAACATAAAACATATAACACCCAAGTGAGATGAGTGAGTCTTGGAAAGTCTATATAAATGAATCCAAGATTCAGTGAAATAAAAAACCGTGCTGAAAAAGTTTCTGATGACAATTCAGGATGAATGATAATAAACCTTCCGGAATAGAATGGTGACTTTCAAAAGACAAGTGACTGTAACGTGACCACCACCACATAGAGGGGAGGCTTACCAAATTAAGTGGACCCAATAAACCTACGTCTATAGGGTCAATTGGGCTTGATAAAAGTATGTTTCGGTGGGTCCAGAATCCCAGCCGGCGTGGCACACATATGTATCCAAGATCCAGGATCAATGGTATCACCGAATCTCCAAGCCCAATGTAGGTAGTTGCGCTTTTCTACTGATTGAATGTAAGTGTAACTACCTACATTTAATAAATATCGTTTACTGTATTACGCTATGTGCCCTCTCCTTCTTACCTCCACTATGGTCCCATTGTGAGCCATTTAACCATCCAATTGGGCTTCGAGATTCAGTGATACCATTGACTTTTTGGTAAAGCTGGCCTCTTACCTGTAGGTAGAGAAGTAACAGCATGTAGCAAACAAGATGCTCTGTGTTCCTCTTACCTGGTTCCTATAGGGGTCCGTGTGTTGTTTGGGATGGTTGTCTCCCAATAGCTGGATGCCGGGGTGATTGGGGTTTCCCTCTGGAGTATGCACTCATATGCCAGCCATTGTATAAGTAGAAATGAAGAGGGAAGATACTGTATGGTGTAGTACGTTTTTAAAACATTTATTGTTCAACACCTTTTAAAGCAGTGGTACTCATATTTGGCAGTAACACAATGTAAAAGACTCCACGAGCTGCGAGCTCGTCTGCTGAGCGTCACTTCTAGTTCCTAGATTCGTCTCTACGCGTGGCATCACGGTCACTAGCTAGACCTCTCCATAGTAGCGCAGGAATACACCAAATTTTGTATCTATATCTAGCTTATCCCACCCATTCCCGCAGCCACTATAGATGTATTTTCATTCATTGAAAAAAGACAAGTAAATCTAGATGAAGTCTTTAATACTTCAAACTCCACTAACAAAAATACAGATTTAGAAAGCCTGATGAGGAAATTAGGCCATAATATGGAAAAAAAAGTGAGTTTATGGTGGGATATAAACACTTTTGAGAAATACCTCAAGGACTTCATTGTCCCAAGAAGACTTCGGTGGGATGTACCACCCAATGACGGTCTAGTTGACCAGGAATCAATAGACGAATGGTTCAAATTTTTTAACGAAAAAGGTCTAGAACTATTAACATTTCTACTGAAAAGAAAGCAAAGAGAAACCAGGAAGATTGACCAAAATATTGAAGAGATTAAGAAAGATCTAGAGGTACACAAAGACACACCTGAATTCATCAAACTCACAGCACAGTTAAAGATTAAAGATCCACAACAGAACACACAAAACCAACAACATCAACATCCCAGAGAGAGAAATAGGGCGGAGTCCCCAAGAGATGAGAGATACGATGAAGGATATGTGAACTACAATCAAAATACCCCATATTGAACAGACAGAAGACCCCCCCAAAATGATCGGACACCACAAAATGGATGGAGAAAACAGAATTATTGGAAGAACAATAGAAAACCACAAAACAGAAATAATGGGTGGCACAAACCCCCGTATGAACAAAAGGGATAATAGGGGGCAACAACAAGAATACAGAGACAACAGGGGACCACCAAATGAATACAGAGAAAACAGGAGACCACCACAGGAGCCATATATACAACGTGGAAGAAGCCCAGACCGCGGATATGGTTATGGAGATAAAAAAGGTCCACAACAGAGGAACCACTACCCCCATGAACATAGTCCAATACCTACTTATAATTACTATGCCCCCCTCAGACACCAGCATGAAGAAAACGATCGACAATACCTGACACAATACTCCAACCCAGACTCCAACAGGTCTTTTTTAGACTGAGGCAAGGAGAATTACCCCATAAGAAATATGAACGAGAGCAGAGGAGGGAGAAGAAGTCCAGAAATAAGAGGGGGTGCAGATCAGGAAAGAGACAACAGAAGAAAAAGAGAGTAAAAGGAGAAGGTATTTTTAACTTAAGTAATTAACCACTTACACATGAAGAAGTCGAAGTGTTGGATAGGGGATTAAAATATGCCCCAATAAGAAACCTGGATAAGTTCCAAACATACATAGGCATTCAGAAATACATCCGGAAATTAAACATCAAGAAATATATGGCAAAAAACCCGATCCAACAAACACGACCGACTGAGAAAGATGCGATTTTACATAGTACACTGAGAAACAAATCTATTTTTAACCCTGTTCTTAAAGATAACAAACATATTGAAGTTTTTAAAAAAGTTGTTTTAGGAGATCTGAAAGATCTGAGGATACAGAAAAAAGAAGAACCCAAACATATAAAAAGTGGCATTCGAAAATTAACAAAGAGGAAAGACCTGGTCATTCGGCCAGCGGATAAAGGTGGAGGAATTGTAATCCAATCCAAGGATCAACACAAAACAAGCATGAAGAATCTGCTGGATGACACAAATACATACAATAAACTACCAAGTAACCCAATGTTTAAATGTAGGAAAGCTTTGGAGGAAGTAGTGCACCTGGGCCTAAAAAGAAATATATTAAATAAAAAAGAAGCACGATATCTAATACCAGACTCATGTCGCACACCAAATATATGTGCATTGCCGAAAATACATAAGGACAAAACAAACCCACCACCAAGACCTAGCGTAAATGGGATAGACTCCCTTACGGCGAGGATGGGCCAATACATTGATAACTACTTGCAATCAGCAGTACAAAACACTAGGGCATACCTGAGAGACACAAAGCATATGCTACAAACCATAGAAGAGATTACCAGAGAAGAAGGGCCATGGACAATGGCCACAGCTGACATATCATCATTGTACACTATAATTTTTCACCACCAAGCTTGCGATTCCGTGAAATGGGGCCTAAGGACACATACCACCCTACCCTGTATACAGAGGAAATACCTGATAAAATGTTTGGACTTCTGCCTAAAGAATAATTATTTCTGGTATGATCGAAACTATTACCATCAACGCACGGGAGTCGCAATGGGAGCTAAATTTGCTCCCAGTGTGGCAGGCCTGTTCATGGCCAAGTGGGAAGAAGAAAATGTGTATAAAAATCCACCTAAAGAACTAGCGGTATACAAGAGGTATACAGACGATATTTTCATCCTCTGGAAAGGAGAACCGGAAGCTCTACAATTATTCCTAGAGAATTTGAATATAAACGACAGGAACATACGACTAACATGGGACATCAGTATGAAGAAAATAGCATTTCTAGACCTGGACATCATACAAGAAGATGGTAAACTTTATACACAAACGCACATTAAAAATTTAGACAGGAACAGTTATCTCCCACTAACAAGCTGCCACCACAAAAACTGGCTTTTTAACATCCCAAAAGGCCAACTAATGTGCCTGCGACGCAACTGCACTAATGATAGCGACTTTAAAATCCAAGCAGAGAAGATGAAACATAGATTTATCAAGAAAGGCTATAAAGAACAGTTCATGGAAAACAAAATAATGGAGGTCTCCAATATGGATCGCAAAGAGCTGATCAAGGATCGTAAGAAAAACGCATCAAGTACAGACACAATACCAATTATATTGGACTATAACATCCAATATAAGAAAATAGAAAAGATTGTGAATCGCCACTGGTATATATTACTGGCAGATAGGCAACTGCAACAGGTACTACCACCCAACCCTAGATTTGTGTATAAACGAGCTCCAACCATTAGGGACAAAATTGTGAAGAGTGTGATAGACCCCCCCAAAAAAGGCTTCACCTTCTTCACCGGAAAGGGATTCTATCCCTGAAAACGTTGCTTTGCGTGCAGAAAAACAAAACGTCCAAACGAGAAGAAACAACAATTTACATCTACAAGCACAGGGAACATATACAAACGAAACAAGTTTATATGCTGCAACACAGAGGGGGCTGTATATGCCCTGGAATGCAGCTGTGGACTACAGTATACAGGAAGAACAAAGAGACCCCTAAGAGTACGCATCAAGGAACATGTCCAAAATATACTGAAGGGGTTCGATAAACACAGCGTTTCTAAGCACTTTTTACTATGCCACAATAAAGACCCCACACGGCTCAAATTTTGGGGAATAGAACCATATAACAGACATTGGCGAGGGAGCCACAAAGTTAGGACCCTCAGTCAGCTAGAATCCAAATGGATATTTATATTAAATACTTTCTCACCTCTGGGCCTTAATATCGAATTTGATCTTAATTGTTTCCTTAGCGACTTTTAGCTCCAATATATTTAACTTTTAATTCATGTTTCTCAGTGTTTTTAAATTATATTATAGATTTTAGACAATATTTTACATGGATCTACATGCTCCACTTTATTTCTATTTTATACCTCTCCTTCAGTTACATTGCTCTCACTTATCTATGTAACCTCACCAATACATCCAGTAGGGGTCAGTATAACAGTTGTCCTTGCTGAGACGTATGCTGGCGTCATTTTTAGCTTCATTTTAAATACAAATGCTATTGTATTTTATCTGACATTTATGTTGCCTTTTAGTCCCATATCTTTACCACATCTCTATTTATTTCTAATACCGGCTCTACAACCAAGTCTCCTTACTTGTGTTTAAGCCGACCGACTTACCTAAAATCCCAACGTATTATCTGCTATGCCCTTCAATGGTGGGCTACAAGAAAATGGCTGCGATGTTTACATATTGCAGACATACCAAACATGGCCGCCGAATAGCATTACATAGAAAACCCTAGAAAACATGGCCGCCGCATTGCATAACATTGCGGTCTACAAGAAAATGTCCGCCAATTATATCTAATAGACTCCACTATTTAAAGACACTTCTAGCAACCTAATACATCTCCTGATGAAGTCACGTGACCGTGATGCCACGTGTAGAGACGAATCTAGGAAGTAGAAGTGACGCTCAGCAGACGAGCTCGCAGCTCGTGGAGTCTTTTACATTGTGTTACTGCCAAATGTGAGTACCACTGCTTTTAACGTGTTGAACAATAAATGTTTTAAAAACGTACTACACCATACAGTATCTTCCCTCTTCATTTCTACTTATACAATGGCTGGCATATGAGTGCATACTCCAGAGGGAAACCCCAATCACTCCGGCATACAGCTATTAGGAGACAACCATCCCAAACAACACATGGACCCCTATAGGAACCAGGTAAGAGGAACACAGAGCATTTTGTTTGCTACATGCTGTTACCTCTCTACCTACAGGTAAGAGGCCAGCTTTACCAAAAAGTCACCACCACCGGAGTGCACCAGCACAGGAAGAGGAATACGATATTCCCATCACACAACCATCCCCCCCCCCCCCTCGGCCCTCCTGCGTTCCATGCATTACTGCACTTCCTGCACAGGATAAATGAACTGCTTTCTTTTTTCACCATTCACGATTGACCAAATGAACTCTACCTGCACTTAATATAGTCGCATATACTTCAATTTTTGTGCGATCGCTTTGCAATTTTCTGTGCGATCGCCCTGCAACATTTATAATTTATAAATAAAAGTGCAACATCCCCTCGGATTGATTTATGCGTTTATGCATCTTTTGCACTGGTTGCACGTATGCTTTGCATTTCACATTTTTGATTTCATTGTCTATGATTTACTGTCAAAGTTCATTATTTATTTTGCGATTTGCACAATCTTGATTTTTAGACACAGTGTTTAGACCTGTTGCACATTGTTTACTATTTTAGAAGATAGTATTTTATGGTCACCACTTGAAGATTTATTGTGCGTTTTTCACACCTTGGAAGATCTTGCTATTTTATGTGCGTTTTGCAATAATTGTTTATTTGCATTTGTTTTATTATCTTACACAATGTTTTAGAAGAATTTCACTTAACTTATTTCACTAAACAGCGCAGCACCACCCCCCTCTTTATACATATGATACTTAGTGCTTTCTGCTTACAGTATGTCTCAAATAGAAACAAAAAGCACCTAGAGGTCACCATTCTAAATAGTGAATCTCATATGGATGCATGACTAAGTAATATTATACAGTATATGTGTGTAAATCACACTACTGTGAGTAATTCCCATGTTATACATAACAACTGACAGACATATATGTAATAACATTCCATGGGATAAACTATAAAATTTAATTAAAAGCAGTAATTTGGACATGAAACCTCCTATAGTAATGCAATCTAAAGTGACATTTAATAGTGCCTCCACCATCAATTCTACACAAACTTGCTCATATATATAAATCACTACAGGGAATAACCCATAAATGCAGTCCCTGATCCTAATGCACTGAAAAGTCCCCAAAAATTAAGTTAAAAATTATTGATAAAACAATTCAAATCCACTTCCACATTTAAGCCCCGGGAAAAGAGACATTTCCCTAACTCTATTGGAACCCCTCCAAGAAGGGTAAACGCAGTCTATACCACACAATTGGGCAAGAGAGGGATCTTGATTATGTTTCTCTTTAAAATGTACTGAGACACTATGATATCTGAAACCTTTTTTTATATTTGTTAAAGGGGTTGTAAAGGTTCATTTTTTTATTTTCTAAATAGGTTCCTTTAAGCTAGTGCCTTGCTGGTTCACTTACCTTTTCCTTAGATTTTCCTTCTAAATGTTTTTTTTCTTTGTTTTCTTTGTCTGAATTTCTCACTTCCTGTTTCTCCTCAGTAGGCTGTTCAGTAAGCTGTTCTGGATGACTCCACACCACTCGGATGATGGTGTGAAGTTTAGTGAGGAGAAACAGGAAGTGAGAAATTCAGACAAAGAAAAAAAACATTTAGAAGGTAAATCAAAGGAAAAGGTAAGTGAACCAACAATGCACTAGCTTAAGGGAACCTATTTAGAAAATAAAAAACGAACCTTTACAACCCCTTTAAATGCTCAGAAATGCGTACTCTCAATAACTTTTTAGTTCTTCCCACATAAAGTAACCCGCAAGGGCACCATAGCAGATAAACAACATGTGAGGAGTTACATGAAATAAATTCCTTAATTTCAAAGGTTTTTTGATCAGTACTCATAACTTGTTTCTTTCCCCTGTTATGTACTTTCACAGTCCGACAACAAATGCATTTTCTACATGGATAAAAACTCTTATGCCGCGTACACACGACCGTTTTTAATGTCATTGAATAACATAGCATTTTTCTCGACGTGATTCTTCTCAAGCCTGCCTTGCCTACAAACTATCGTTGAAAAAAATGCTCGAGTAAAGCGCGGTGACGTACAACATGTACGACGGCACTATAAAGAGGAAGTTCCATTCGGATGGCGCCACCCTTCATGTTAGTAAAGTTTGTTGAGAGACGATTCGCGCTTTTCAGCCTCGTGCTTTTCAGTCCGTTACAGCGTGACGAATGTGCTATCTCCATTACGAATGCTAGTTTTACCAGAACGAGCGCTCCCGTCTCATACTTGATTCTGAGCATGCACATTTTTTTTCACGTCGTTAAAGCCTATACATGGCCGTTTTTCATGACGAGAAAAACGACGAGGTGAAAAACGAAGAGAAAAATTAGAGCATGTTCCAATTTTTTCATGGCCATTTTTCACGTCGTGAAAAATGCTCTGAAGCCCACACACGATCATTTTTAATGACCATTTTAAAAAATTGCATTTTCTCGTCATTAAAAACAGTCGTGTGTACGCGGCATTAAGGTCAATCCTAAGGCTACTTTCACACTGAAGCGCTGGATGCGCTGGCGGTATAGCGGCGCTATTTTTAGCGCCGCTATACCGTAGTTTTTGCCGCGATTTTTGGGCGCTAGCAGGGTGATTTTAACCCCCGCTAGCGGCCGCAAAAGGGTTTAAAACACCCGCAATAATGCCTCTTTGCGGCGTTTTGCGGGCGTTTTGGAAGCGCTACCCTATTGATTTCAATGGGCAGGGGCGCTATAGGAGCGGTATTTTTACCGCTCCTATCGTGCCTCAAAGATGCGTCTTGCAGGAGTTTTTTTACCCTCCTGCAAGCGCAACGCTCCAGTGTGAAAGCCCTCAGGCTTTCACACTGGATACAATAGAGCGGCTTTTTTGGGGCACATTGCAGGCGCTATTTTTAGCGCAATAGGGCCTGCAAAGCGCCTCAGTGTGAAAGGGGCCTAAGTGTTTGTTGATCAGGTGGGTCTAAAATTTTGCGTACAACCTGATCACCAAAGTTCGGTGCCCTTCTATATATAAATCTAGGTTGTTTAGGAAGGACTTCCCCCAGATGTCTGTCTCTACTTAAGATGTGCCAGTGCTTTCTGAAAATGGTTTTAATTTCTTTGTACTGAACATGAAAACCTGTCAAAAAAGCCCATTGGTGTTGATTGTTGTCACATTCAATCTCCTTCTTCTTAAAGCAGTGGTCTCTTGGGAGTTCAGCCACTTGCTGTATAATAACATTTAATCTATCCATACACTTTCTGTACAAATTTATTTTTCTTTCAATAAATTTTTATTTTTCAATTCAAGACGTACAGAAAATCTTAAATTGTTGTTTAAACATGACAAAGGGTTATTTCCAATTGTTTATGTCACAATGTTCTCATCAAGAGATAAAAAATAAAAAAATGAAAAATAGGCATTCAGGGAAGTCACACCCCACCTGGACGCCCCTAACGGGATCATCCTGCGCCCAGGTCAGGCAACCCCCCCCCCAGCGCCCCATCCTCATATGAAACCAATAAAAAGGAACTCGGAATCTTAATGAAGAACAGTACTATACTCATATACAATAACGCCCATCAAATTTAAGACTCGGAGATACCGCAATAAGAACACAGTAAATAATTATATCAAATCTTTGAATCATGTTTAAGTATTGAAACAAAAATAAAATAAAAATAAATAAAACAAAAGATAAAAGAACCAAGAAAAGATAGAAGAAGAAAGAAATAAGAAGAAATCACATGCTGAACATGAGGACCTTTAGGAATTAGAGCGGTCAGGGTCATGCCTGACCTTCAAAGAAACGCCACAGAAAACTGCCCAAGGTTCCCATATTGCCTCAAATTTAGGGATTAAATTAGTTGATATGCTAACCATCTTCTCTTGAGCCATAATCCAAGAGATCTTATTGTGTATAGCCTTAATGGATACCCTGGGCTTCCTCCAAGATCTAGCAATAATAATTTTAGCCCCCAGAAGTATAAAGTGAATCAGGTTTCTAGTTGGTTTAGAAACATTGGGAATATTGTCATTGAGGAGAGCAACAGAAGCTGACCTAGGTACTGAACACGAAGTGACCTTAAATATGAGATTAAAAATTTTCTTCCAGATCGGCCTGATCCTAGGACATTCCCACCAGATATGCACCATCGAGCCCAATAAATGGCAGCCTCTAAAGCAGTTGGGATCCGATTCTGGGTAGATGGATGCAAGCCTGATGGGAGTCATATACCATCTCATGACAACTTTTAAGTTAGCTTCCATGAGGGAGGTGTTCAAAATACTGTGGAATGAGCGAAAGTTGGCCTTTTGCCAGGATCCTAGATCCCAATTTAATTGAACCGCTCTCTGCATCTCTGCCTCGGTAAGTGCTCACCTGACAGTACAAAGGAGGTGTACATGGCTGGGAGGAGGTGGCTGCGGATCATGTGATACTTAGTGACCCAGAGGATCAAAACGCCTCAGCAAACCTAAGCTGCATGGCCTCCCTGATCCTGCAAAGCCTGCGAAAGGACCCTAGGATTCATGGTATCAAGGAGAGGGATCATTACTGGCTGGCAACCCTTCTTGATCCACATTACAAGGGTTAGGAACTTATCCAGCCTTTGCAGAGGGAGCAGAGGATGAAACATCTTTGGGAGGCCTCACAGAAAGGTTTGTGCAATGCATTTCCAGAGCTTGGGAGGTTACAATTTCCTGGTGCTGGACATCGTGTTGCTGAGGCTTCGTTCAGTCACAGACAGAGCGGTAGAGAAGGTGTATATATATATTTTTTCTATATTCACATTGTTTAACCACTTGCAGCTATGGAAGCCATTAATTATTTTTCGAGCAGACAAATAAATGCTGAATGCGTCTTTTCCACCAATCAAGAAATTATTGCATGTGATGAGGACTATTCAGGTGCATTGAAAATATTAGATAACCTGCTTGAAAAACAGGTGAAGGTGTGGTGGGATGTGTTTACCTTCGAACACTATAGTAAAAAAGGTTTCATTTTTAGGAGTCTGAGGTGGGAGGTTTCCCCTCAGGACGGGCTCAATGATACTAAGTATATGGATAAATGGCTAGGTGTTTTTAGTAGAGTAGGGAAAGAGTTACAAGATTTGGTGCTGAAAAGGAAACAAATCAAATTGAGTTTACTTAATGAAAAAATGAAGATAATACAAAGCAAATTGGAACCGATCAATGACTCGAATATGATCAAAGAGTTTAACAGCAATATGAAATAGAAATTGGAGAAGATTGATTGGGAAACCCAGAAAAGGAAAGTTAAGAAATACAATTGTGATTCCAATGATTTCAAAACTAATAACATTTATGCTTGGCAGAGTCTAAATGTATCTGGTGATGAAACTTCAAACAAAAATCTGGAGCCAAAAACTGTTATCCCTAGTCCAAAAAAGGATCCACCAAAACATAATGGGAACAAAGGGACTACGAGTAGAGGGGACCAGGTACCGCATAACCAATCTCAAGCTAATGGGCCACAAGCCACCAAAGGAGGTCAGTATGGACCATAGTATGGATCACCAGGTCCACAGCGTCAAGATAGGGGTGGTTATCAATGAAATCAAAATTATCAATCACCGCGCCCATCCCAGTCTTGTGGGAGAAATGACTCACATAACTATTATCCCCAACAGGACTTTCAACAGTGGCACCAATATCCCCCTCTGGAATACCTTCATGGCCCTGGACATATCCCCACATACAATAGGTTTCAATCTTTGGCTGAAGAAGAACGTGGGGGATATTATCAACAGCAGCCTTTTTTAGGATATCGGGGAGGGGTGGGAGGGGAGGAACACCGAAAAGGAACCTCCACCCAATCAACAACAGAGGGGGGCAGGGGGGACCCCCCACACAGGGACATAATGCCTTTTCAAAGAGAAGAAGGGGATGCAGGGCAGGGAGACGCAACAATCCCAGAAAAAGGATGAGGAACACATGATCACGGGAATTTATAATTTAAGTGAAGTTTTGTTGAGTCCAAAAGAACTCAACATACTTAACACAGGTTTGAAATGTGCACCGAGGAAAATGATGAACAAGTTTGACATTATATATTGATACGCACAAATTCATAAGGACCATGAATATGAAAAAATATTTCTTGAGTCACCCTGTTGAGTCGACTATGAGAATTAATGTCATGTCAGACAAGATAGATAGTGGCCTTAAAAACAGGTCTATATTCAATCCCCAAAATTCCAATAATCATTTCATCAAAGTTTTTAAACAGCTGGTTTTGAAGGATATTGAAGAACTCCCACAAAAGAAGAGGGTGAATCCAGAATACATAAAAGATGGTGTGAAATCTCTGGAAAAAAATAAAAATATCATCATCCGCCCAGCGGATAAGGGGGGAGGAGTGGTAGTAATGGATAAAGCATTCTATCACAACCAGTTAACAGAGTTGTTGGGAGACCGAATAACTTATAAAAGACTGGGATCTGATCCAACTGAACCTTATAAACTGCAGCTTAATGCTTTAGTGGAATGGGGCTACCAAATTAATGCTCTCAACATAAAAGAGAAAAGATACCTAGCCCCTTCAGTGTGTAGGATCCCGGTAATTTACACGTTACCAAAGATCCATAAAAACTCAGTAATCCCACCAGCCCGACCCATTGTTAATGGGATCGGGTCAGTCACTGCCAGATTGGGTGAATACCTTGACAAGTTTCTTTAACCTAGTGTAAGAGTAACTAAAGCTTACCTTAAAGACACGGCTGACTTGTTGCAATCATTAGAAAAGGTGAAAATGAATCCCAATTCTGAAATCTTCTTAGTAACAGGAGACGTATCGTCTCTCTATACTATTATACAACATGAGGATGCAGCACTGGCATTGAATTAGGCGATGAAAGAGAAGATATTCCACACACACAAAAGAGATTCTTGGGACATGTTTTGGATTTTTGTATGTCACATAATTATTTTTGGTTTAATGGCTTCTTTTTTTCCCAACAGGTTGGTGTAGCTATGGGAGCTAAGTTTGCTCCCAGCTTAGCCAACTTGTTTATGGCAGAATGGGAGGATAGGCATGTTTTCAGGAATCAGGAATCAGAAACCACAGCTGATATTCTATCGAAGATTTATTGATGACCTCCTGTTCATCTGGGAAGGACCAGAGGAGGATGTGATGGAATATTTGGAAGTTTTAAATAATAACACCAATAATATCAAATTAGAGTACCAAATTAGCAACCTGTCTGTGAACTTTTTAGATGTAACAATTGAGAATGATGGTGGAAGACTAAAGACTAAAGTCTTCTTCAAACCCATGGACCAGAACAGCTATCTGTCAATTAGAAGTGGACACCATCCAGCCTGGATTAAAAATATACCTAAAGGTCAATTTCTTAGAGTGCGACACAATTGCACGAAGGAGAATGATTACCTTATGCAGGCTAACACATTGAAAAATAAATTTGTACAGAAAGTGTATGGATAGATTAAATGTGAATTCACCTAACTAATTAGTTGTTTTTAATTATTTATAACTGTGGTGCTGGTCTGCTCTTGTTATATAGCTGGATCTTGCATTGGAGTCCCTGACTGACCCTGGCGGTGATTTTTCCAGCAGTCTATGCTAGTCCACTGTTGCAGTCACTGCTGATGCTATACATCTGTCCATAAGCGCTTTTGTCTGCTTTGCCCACTTGGTATCTTACTTGTGGGAAGATTCAGCTGGACCATATATCGCCAATTGTCTACTATCATTGTCTTCCAATGATGTCGTTTTTTGTTTTTGTTTTTGTTTGTTTTTGTGTCTCTCCACCTATGGGGCGTTGGCTCTTTGCCCTATGAGGGAGGAGCCACCGAGTTCCCGGGGGCTCCTCCCCTCCACCTAATTAGTGGCCCACATGCACATGCGTGGCTTTGATAAAGAAGTTTTATACTTCGAAACGCGTCAGCGATAGTGCGCCCCATCACGGTCTCCTTGATCGGTCGAAGTGTGGTTTGGGTTCACATGCTGCAGCTTCCAAGGCACTGTTTGTACAATGCGAACTTTTGTACTAGTTTTGTGAGTACCTTTTCATTGCTTTCATTTTAAATACATTTTCCTAAACGATATCACACCAGGCTGGTGCACCCTTGTTTTTCCTTTTTTTTCATTTGAACCTGTCTAATACCTCCCACAAATATGTCCACTCGATGCTGTTAAATGCTTTCGCAGCATCGAGTGACAAAATAGCCCTCTTCCCCAAGTTATCTGCTGATAACTGCATGTTCAAAAAAAGTCTCCTTAAATTAATAGCTGTATATCTAGTATGTATGAAACCAGACTGATCTGGATAGATCAGACCCAGTCTTGCTGCCAGAATCCTTGCCAGGATCTTAACGTCCGAGTTTAACAATGATATCGGGCGATAAGATTCCGGAACCAAAGGATCCTTTTCTGGCTTTGGCAGCACTATAATACAGGCTTTGTTCATAGAATCCGGAAGTTAGAAAGTTTCCCAAGCCTGGTTGAGTACCTTTAATAATTCCGGTAACAGAACGTCCCCATAATGTTTATATACTTCTGACGGTAACCCGTCTAGACCTGGAGCTTTACTGTTCAGTAGGGATGAGCCGAACACCCCCGGGTTCGGTTCGCACCAGAACCTTCGAATGGACCGAAAGTTTGCGCAAAATTTCGAACCCTATTCGTTATAATGGACGCGAACGTTCGAAATCAAAATTGCTAATTACAACGGCCAATATGCATGTTAATGTCATAAAACAGGTTTGGGGACCCGGGTCCTGCCCCAGGGGACATATATCAATGCAAAAAGAAATTTTAAAAACTAACGTTTTTTCGGGAGCAGTCATTTTAATGATGCATAAAGTGAAAAAAAAAAAGTGAAATTTTCCTTTAAATATGGTACCTGGGGGGTGTCTAAAGTATGCCTGTGAAGTGGCATGTGTTTCCCGTGTTTAGAACTGTCCTTGCACAAAATGACATTTGTAAAGGAAAAAAAGAAGCCATTTAAAACCACTTGCGGCTTTAATGTCATGTCTTGTCCTGGCCGCCATATGGCTGAAAATCCTTGAGAAAAATGGCATGGCTACCCCATCACCCCCCCCCCACCCCAGCCCCTTTGGGTCTTGTATGGATATTAAGGGGGACCCCGCACCCAAAATAAAACCCTATACCTACAACCCTATATACTCTGAACAGCAGTATATAGGTGGTGCAAACAAGACACGGACTGTAGGTTTGTTCTTAAGTAGAATCTGAACAGGTACATTATGAAGTGTAGCTCCATCCCAAAAAAATCTATTTTTAAGCTTTTTGGAGAACATAGGGAGGGGTTATCACCCCTGTAACATTTGCTGTCTTTGCACATCTGTTCAGAACATGTCACCTCACTTTCCGTCCCAATGACAAATGTTTTTGGAAAAGTGGGGTTTTAATTGAAACAAGGATTGGTGATAAAGCATCAGTAGAGAGGAGATACCTTTTTCCCAAATTAAATCTAACAGGATAGAATTTCCCTTCCTAGGGGTAGATTTCCTCTCACTTCCTGTTTTCTCTTGCCGTTTGCAAGTAGGAGTCGTTTGTAAGTTGGATGTTTGAAAGTAGGGGCCTGCCGTATATACTCTGCAGAAATTTGCCCTATTAGATGTTGGTGTAGCCACAAGACTGGTGGGCACAGGAATGGGCCCTGCTGTGAGTTAATAGATCAAGATTTGTACTTGCATGCACCTGTTGAACCGGGCAGAAAAATTGGGCCTTTGGTGGTGGTGGTGGTGGTGGTGGACGGTGTTGCCACAAGACTGTAAGCCCTCACAGTTACTCTTGGTGGGTGCAGGAATGGGCCCTGCTGTGAGTTATTAGATCAAGATTTGTAATTGCATGCACCTGTTGAACAGGGCAGAAAAATTGGGCCTTTGGTGGTGGTGGTGGTGGTGGTGGACGGTGTTGCCACAAGACTGTAAGCCCTCACAGTTACTCTTGGTGGGTGCAGGAATGGGCCCTGCTGTGAGTTATTAGATCAAGATTTGTAATTGCATGCACCTGTTGAACAGGGCAGAAAAATTGGGCCTTTGGTGGTGGTGGTGGTGGTGGTGGACGGTGTTGCCACAAGACTGTAGGCCCTCATAGTTACTCTTGGTGGGCGCAGGAATGGGCCCTGCTGTGAACTATTAGATCAAGATTTGTAATTACACGCCCCTGTTAAACAGGGGCTGAAAAATTGTGCCTTAGGCATTGGTGCTGGTGCCACAACACTGCAACCCCTCACAGATACTGTACTTGGAGCACAGCAGTCACACCTGTTGCGAAGCATCTTTTTAAAAAATTGTAATTACACGCCCCTGTTATACAGGGGCTGAAAAATTGTGCCTTAGGCACTGGTGCTGGTGCCACAACACTGCAACCCCTCACAGATACTGTACTCTGAGCACAGCAATGAGACCTGTTGCAAAGCATTGCCTAAAAATTGTAATTACACGCCCCAACACGGGCTGAAAAATTGTGCCTTAGGCACTGGTGCTGGTGCCACAACACTGCAACCCCTCACAGATACTGTACTTGGAGCACAGCAGTCACACCTGTTGCGAAGCATCTTTTTAAAAAATTGTAATTACACGCCCCTGTTATACAGGGGCTGAAAAATTGTGCCTTAGGCACTGGTGTGGTGGCATGGATCATTGAGGAGGAGGAAGAGGATAGTCAGTGAACATAACAGGACAGTCACTCAGCATCAGCATAGGCAGTCTTGAAGGGATGTGACATTATAAATTATTCCGTTATATCCGCTTCAGGTGTCTGGTAGCTGGTGGTGATCCAAGACTGATTCATTTTTATGAAGGTCAGTCGATCAACCGAGTCGGTGGACAGGCGCACCCTATGATTGGTGACAAATCCTCCAGCAGCACTGAATGTGCGTTCGGAAAGAACGCTGGATGCAGGACAGGCCAGTAGCTCAATTGCATACTGTGCAAGCTCTGGCCAGTGATCCATCCTCAGGGCCCAGTAAGCCAGAGGATTTTCGGTGGGAAAGGTGTCCAAGTCTGACCTTGCCCCTAGGTATTCCTGCACCATGTATATCAGACGCTGGCGATGGTTGCTGGAACCGATCATACCTTGGGGCTGCGGACTAAAAAATTGTCTGAACGCATCGGTCAGACGTCCACCTTCCCCACCGCTCCTTCTGCTACTGACCGAAGCCTCAGCAACTCGTCGTCCAGGACCAGGAGTTTGTAACCTCCCAGTTTCTGGGAACGCGTTGCACAGACCTTTCTGCAAGGCCTCCCTGAGATGTCTCATCCTCTGCTCCCTCTGCGACGGCAAGATAAGGTCCGCAACCTTACCCTTGTACCGTGGATCAAGGAGAGTGGCCAGCCAGTAATGGTCCCTCTCCTTGATCCGAGAACACGAGGATCCTTCCGCAGGCTTTGTAGGATCAGGGAGGCCATGCAGCGTAGGTTAGCTGAGGAATTCGGTCCGGAGTCTTCTGGGTCACTGAGGATGACATGATCGCCAGCCACCTCCTCCCAGCCACGTACAAGTCCACTGATTTGTTGGGACTGTACATCATCCCTAAAAGACTGCTGCTGCTGATGCTGAGTGCCAGGCTCCACCTCCATGCTCACACAATCCTCCTCCTCCTCCTCCTCCTCATCCTCATCCTCTTCCTGTGTGATGGGTGGGACAGAAGGAACACTGTCTGGATAAAGGGGGCCTTGAGAGGCAAGGAAGTCCTCCTCTTCCTGCCTCTGTTCTGCCTCAAGTGCCCTGTCCATTATCCCACGCAGCGTATGCTCCAACAGGTGGACAAGAGGTACAGTGTCACTGATGCATGCACTGTCACTGCTCACCATCCTCGTGGCCTCCTCAAATGGTGAGAGGACAGTGCATGCATCCCTGATCATGCTCCACTGGCGTGGGGAAAAAAAGCCAAGCTCCCCTGACCCTGTCCTGGTGCCGTAGTCGCAAAGGTACTCATTGATGGCCCTCTGCTGCGTGTGCAGTCGCTGCAGCATGGCCAACGTTGAGTTCCACCTGGTGGGCATGTCACATATTAGGCGGTTCTTGGGCAGGTTCAGCTCCTTTTGCAGCTCAGTCAGCCGAGCACTGGCATTATAAGATCGGCGGAAATGCACACAGACTTTCCTGGCCTGCCTCAGGACATCCTGTAAGCCTGGGAACCTGCCCAAGAACCGCTGCACCACCAGGTTGAGGACGTGAGCCATACAGGGCACATGGGTGAGCTGCCCCTGTCGCAGGGCGGAGAGGAGGTTGGTGCCATTGTCAGAAACGACCATTCCTGGCTTAAGCTGGCGTGGCGTCAACCACCTGTCGGCCTGCCCCTGCAGAGCTGCCAGAACCTCTGGCCCAGTGTGGCTCCTGTCCCCCAAACACACCAGCGCAAGCACGGCATGGCATCTTTTTGCCTGCGTACTCGCGTAGCCCCTTGTACGCCTACGGAGCACCGCTGGTTCCGAGGACAGAGCACTCGAAGAGGACATGGAGGAAGAAGAAGAGGAGGGGGTGGAGGAGAGAGGTGTGTCACAACCAGTAGTAGCATTTTGGAGGCGTGGTGGCGGAACAACCTCCAACACTACTGCACCTTGTCCTGCATCCCTCCCAGCTGCCAATAGAGTGACCCAATGGGCCGTGAAAGAAAGATAACGTCCCTGTCCATGCCTGCTGGACCATGAGTCAGCGGTAATATGCACCTTACCGCTGACCGCCCTGTCCAGCGAGGCATGGACATTGCCTTCCACATGCCGGTAGAGAGACGGAATCGCCTTCCGTGAGAAAAAGTGGCGTTTGGGAACCTGCCACTGAGGAACCGCACATTGAACAAACTCACGGAAGGGGGCCGAGTCTACCAACTGAAAAGGCAGCAGTTGAAGTGCTAGCAATTTAGTCAAGCTAGCATTCAACCGCTGGGCATGTGGATGGCTGGGAGTATACTTCTTTCGACGGTCCAGCAGCTGGGGCAGGGAAATTTGCCTGCTACAATCGGACGTCGGTGTACTGCAAGTACTTGGTTGTGACACACCTAATTCTACACCTTCAGTCCTCTCAGAGCAGCTTTCAGAGAGGACTGAAGATATAGTGGGGATGGAGATCCCAGCTGATGAGGAGCAAGGAGAGGTCCGCTTTGTTCTTTGGTGTGGGTCTTTTATGTGTGCTTGCCAACGAGCTGCATGGCAGGTCGACATATGTCTGCTCATGCTTGTGGTGCCCAAGCGGCTGATGTTTTGGCCACGCGAGATACGCTTGAGACAAATATTGCAAATAGCAGTGGTGCGATCTGATGCACTCGTCTCAAAAAAGGCCCACACCAAAGAACTTTTGTGATAACCTGCAGAGGCAGCGCCCTGCACAGGCGGAGCTCTGCGGTGTGGTACAGTTGCTGTGCTGGCCTCTAGCTGGCCTCCAGGGGGCATCCTGCCTCATTGGACATGTGACGCCGCATCCTCCTCCTCCTCCTCCTCCTCCTCTCTCCCTTCAGGCACCCACGTGGAGTCAGTGACCTCATCATCCCCTCCCTCTTCACCACTAGAGCAAACCTGGCAGTAAGCTGCAGCTGGTGGAACAGTACTGCCAGATTGCTGTCCTTCAGCATCCCCTCTCCCTGCGCGCACACTACTGACTTCCTCAAGCTGGGTATCATCATCCGAGCCTTCGAATCGTTGGGCATCCTCCTGGAGCATGTACCCAACACTGTGCTCAAACAGTTCGGGGGACTCCTCAGGAGGACATGGTGGGTCTAGGGAAGGGGTGGCTGATGATGCCATTGAGTACGCGTTGGCAGCTGCTCTGCCAGTACCCTGAGCCTGGGTGAGAGAGGATGAGGAGGATGAGGAGGGCTTGGTCATCCATTCTACCAAGCCTTCGGCATGATGCTGCTCCACATGTCCAGCTGCCGAAAACAAAGACAAGCGTGTCCCATGGCCACGTGCTGATGACGATGCACGACCACGTCCACGGCCAGCACTGTTGTCTCTAGAAACAGAGCCTGCCTGCCCTGTGTTCTTGCCTCGGCACGCTCTGCCTCTCCTTGGCGGTCTTCCAGCCATTGTAGTCGGTAGTGTATATAGTATAAAAAATAGAGCTCCTATGTGTGCTCACAACACACTGTAGGTCCTATGGGTGCTGACACTAACACACTATAGGTACTATGTGTGCTGCTGACAAGAAAATATAGGAGCTCTGTTTGCTGCCACTAACACACTAGAAGTCCTATGGGTGCTGCTGAGAAGAAAATATAGGAGCTCTGTGTGATGCCACTAACACACTAGAAGTCCTATGGGTGCTTCTGAGAAGAAAATATAGGAGCTCTGTGTGATGCCACTAACACACTAGAAGTCCTATGGGTGCTGCTGAGAAGAAAAAATAGGAGCTCTGTGTGATGCCACTAACACACTAGAAGTCCTATGGGTGCTTCTGAGATGAAAATATAGGAGCTCTGTGTGATGCCACTAACACACTAGAAGTCCTATGGGTGCTTCTGAGATGAAAATATAGGAGCTCTGTTTGCTGCCACTAACACACTAGAAGTCCTATGGGTGCTGCTGAGAAGAAAATATAGGAGCTCTGTGTGATGCCACTAACACACTAGAAGTCCTATGGGTGCTTCTGAGAAGAAAATATAGGAGCTCTGTGTGATGCCACTAACACACTAGAAGTCCTATGGGTGCTGCTGAGAAGAAAATATAGGAGCTCTGTGTGATGCCACTAACACACTAGAAGTCCTATGGGTGCTTCTGAGATGAAAATATAGGAACTCTGTGTGATGCCACTAACACACTAGAAGTCCTATGGGTGCTGCTGAGAAGAAAATATAGGAGCTCTGTGTGATGCCACTAACACACTACAAGTCCTATGGGTGCTTCTGAGAAGAAAATATAGGAGCTCTGTGTGATGCCACTAACACACTAGAAGTCCTATGGGTGCTGCTGAGAAGAAAATATAGGAGCTCTGTGTGATGCCACTAACACACTAGAAGTCCTATGGGTGCTGCTGAGAAGAAAATATAGGAGCTCTGTTTGCTGCCACTAACACACTAGAAGTCCGATGGGTGCTGCTGAGAAGAAAATATAGGAGCTCTGTGTGATGCCACTAACACACTAGAAGTCCTATGGGTGCTTCTGAGATGAAAATATAGGAGCTCTGTGTGATGCCACTAACACACTAGAAGTCCTATGGGTGCTGCTGAGAAGAAAATATAGGAGCTCTGTGTGATGCCACTAACACACTAGAAGTCCTATGGGTGCTTCTGAGATGAAAATATAGGAGCTCTGTGTGATGCCACTAACACACTAGAAGTCCTATGGGTGCTGCTGAGAAGAAAATATAGGAGCTCTGTTTGCTGCCACTAACACACTAGAAGTCCTATGGGTGCTGCTGAGAAGAAAATATAGGAGCTCTGTGTGATGCCACTAACACACTAGAAGTCCTATGGGTGCTTCTGAGATGAAAATATAGGAGCTCTGTGTGATGCCACTAACACACTAGAAGTCCTATGGGTGCTTCTGAGATGAAAATATAGGAGCTCTGTTTGCTGCCACTAACACACTAGAAGTCCTATGGGTGCTGCTGAGAAGAAAATATAGGAGCTCTGTTTGCTGCCACTAACACACTAGAAGTCCTATGGGTGCTGCTGAGAAGAAAATATAGGAGCTCTGTTTGCTGCCACTAACACACTAGAAGTCCTATGGGTGCTGTTGGGGTGCAATGCTGTGCTAACAGCACTGCGGTTGGTACTACTGCAATACTGTACTAACAGTAAGCACGCACCAGACTAATCCCCAGCAGCAGCTAATAACACACTAACTGTGCAATCAGCAGCAATGAACGATCAATGACTTAGGTAGCAATGGTTTAGCAAAGAAATAGCCAATGGTTTAGCAAAGAAGAGCAAATCTTTCAGTATCAAGCAAAGACAGAATCAGCAGACTGATCTCTCCTAAAGCCGGAACTCATGTGACCGGGGCCGACGGCGTGGCGGCCTTTTAAATGGTGGGGCGTGTACTAAAGCCCCTGAGCTGTAATTGGCTACAGGCGTCCTGCCTGTAGCCAATTATTGCTCTCCGAGTTTCGGGCGCTGTGATTGGCCAAGCATGCGGGGTCACAGTGCATGCTTGGCCAATCATCAGCCAGCAATGCACTGCGCCGGCCGCAATGCATTGCGGGGCCGCTCGCATCACACGAATGTGATGCGAACGGCCCAAATAGTTCTGGGCGGGCCGAGCGAGCGAACGCCCGGTGCTCGATTCGAACGTGGGTTCGAATCGAGCACCGGGCCCATCCCTACTGTTGAGGGATTCTGAAACTGCCCGTTCTTACTCCTCCAGAGTCAGAGGGGCATTAAGTTCCTTTCTCGCCACATCGGAGAGAGAAGGCAATTTTAAAGGATCTAAGAATTCTCTAATTCCTTGTACACACAATCCGAATTTCCGATGAAAAAAGTCAGACTGAATTTTTTCATCGGATATTCCGACCGTGTGTGGGCCCCATCTGACTTTTTTCTGTCAGAGTTTAGAAATAGAACATGGTTTATTTTTTTCCGATGAAAAAAATTCTATCGGAAATTCCAATCGTCTGTGTGGAACTCCGACGGAGAAAAAAACATGCATGCTCAGAATCAAGTAGACGCATGCTCGGAAGCATTGAACTTAATTTTTCTCGGCTCGTCGTAGTGTTTTACGTCACCGCGTTTTGGACGGTCGGAATTTGTTCTGACAGTGTGTATGCAAGACAGCTTGAACGGAATTCCGACGGAAAATTCCATCGGATTTTATCCCACTGAAAATTCAGATCGTGTGTACAGGGCATAAGAAGTACCATGGGATAATCAACCTTACTCTGATACAAATCTCTATAAAAGGAGCAGAAAGAGTTCATAATTAAATTTTGGTTATGTGTAATCTCAGCCCCTACTTTAAGAATAGCAGAAATAAAGTTAGTATTTTCTTGAGATTTCGCTACTACTGCTAACATGTGGCCTGGTCTCTCACCTTCCTCCCACCCAAGACATCTGGAGAGAAAACAGGCCTTATCAGCCTTTCCAAGGCTGTTCGCCTATATAATAATTGTTTATCCCTCCAGGCGCAGCGGTTAGGGGTGGTAGGGTCCTGTATATACTGAGCTTCCCTTTGCCGAACCTCAGCTACTAATAAAGACTCTCATTCTAATTTCAATTTTTTTATGTATGCTTATTGCCTTTAGTAGGACCCCCCTTAAAAAAGCCCTAATGGTGTCCCAAACCACCTGTAATGAAGTTTTATTTTTGATCTGATAAACCCCTAGTCAAGTATTGTATATTAGATACCCATGGAAAAGCTGAGTCCGTGCCTAATGTCAGATCTAGTCTCGATAGAGACTTATACGTACTAGAACAGCACGAATAGGTATATGATAACGGGTTTTTAAGTCGCCATACATCCTGTAAACCCACTTCTCTTCAGTATCTATAAAAAGACGTATGCACTTGAGGGCCAGCTGGATATCTATCTCAACTAGGGTTACAGACACTGTTAAAATCTCCCACAATCAAGAGGCATCCCTGGATTATCTACCAAAAATAAGCCTATCTGGTGAATCACTTCACTATTATATGGTGGGGGGATATATACAGACCCCAATATAAATTGCATAGAAAATATTTTACACACTAATAAAATATATCTACCATGTGGATCCAACAACACTTGCCTGCAGGAAAATTGTAATTTTGAAGAAGCTAATATACTTGTACCTCTAGCATACGTAGAGAATACCGCATGATACTGAATAGGGTACATTTTATTTTCCAATAAATTAACTGTATCTTGAGTTAAATGCATTTCCTGCAGGCAAACTATTGATGGTGAGTATTGCCCCAACGTTACAAACATAGACCTCTTCTTAATGCGGTCCTTTATTCCTCTTATATTCCATGATAATATAGAAATTTAATTTGCCATAGTCCACTATAGATATATTTATATACTCTAATATTAGCAATAGGCCTAATAAGCAAAAAAAAAAAAAGGTAGAAAGAATAGAGAATACATAAGACCTCTGGAAAAATGCAAAGCTTGAACGTTTATCCATACAGATATTAAGAAAGATATTAGGAGAGAGAATCAGACCTTGAATATATGTCCTGTTAGATACTGTTGGAGAGGTAAGGATAGAGGTAGACGAGAAATATGGAGATAAAGAGATAGAGAGAGAGAGAGAGCAAGGGAAAGAAAATAAACCCCCCCCCAAAAAAAAAAAAAACACAACCACACATGCATCCAAAAAACGTTTGAATGCCACACAAATTCCCGCAGGAAGATGTAAAAGGAGGAAAAAAAAAAACTAAAGAGTTCATCCAGGCTTGCAGATGGACCAATAGCCCAATAGTAGAGAGACAAGTTTGTCCGACTATTCTCCCCAGTAGCTCCGCCTATAGCTGAGGAGAAAAAAAAAGGAAGAAAAGAAAAGAGAAAAGGCATCTTGGCTTGTTGGCTCTTCTTAGCTTCTCGGCTTTTCAACTTCTCAAAAAGGAGCTCTAAGCAAAACGTATATATCCGCTACCTCTGCTTTATAATTGGTCTAACACTCAAGCAAGCAAGTTCCATTTGATTGTAGCAGAGAGAGAAGGAGAAAAAAAAAAGTTTAAAGAATTGAAAAGATTACTCCATTGTTTCAAGGTTTTATTGAATTTTCAAGTTTACAATGAAAAACAATACAATGTTGAAATGGTACATAAATAACAAGGTATGAGTGAATATAGTACATCACCAGGGAATGAGGGGGGAAAAAACTAAAAAAAGGGAAGGAAGGGAAGGAAAAGGGCAGGGAAAAGAGGGGGAGAGGGAGAGAGATGGGAAGGGATGCACATAGATGAATTTTTTTTTTTAGACCTCCCCCTCTCCAAATCATTCTTCTGCTGGTTTTAAGTAAGTGATACCTTCATATATGTATCACATACTTTTTGCATTTCTTCCTGCACCATATATATATTCTCATTACCCTTGAAGAAGCTACATAAGCGAAACATGTCGGGTTAATGCGACAGCTCTCCGCTCTCTATCTGCAAATGACCTGTATTCTGTGACCATTCTCCAACTGTATCACAACCACCTTGGTTTTATCCTTTGTGCCCTGTTTGACTATTCAGGATCAGTTTTCTCCTTTTTGTGAATATGTTTAATAAAATGTAACAACTTTTTTACGAATAACAAATCTCCTTCTCATCATTACTTGTTTGTTTGCACCGTATAAAATCCCATCCTTCCCTTCCCTATGTTTTTAATAAATTTTTCTGGGATGTGGTGCCAATTTGCTCTGGTGTTTCGCCTCTGATTGGACAAAAACGTATGAAATTCTTATTCCGTGTTTTAATACACAACGCCCTCTATTGTCCAACTCAGGGAAACACAACATATTAAATTTTCCTTTTTTGAACTATTCAGTGAAAGTACTGATGAGAAGGTGTTTTTTGTTTATTATTAATCTTTTTTCTACTATACAATTCTCAATGTGAATTGAAAAACAGCCTCCTGTTTGAATCCAGTAAAGGAAATTGTACCTATTGTTGTTGGAAAAATTTCTTCCCTCGTTCTTGTTATTTTTTCCAGCCCTATCTCCCCTGTTTCTTTCCTTCCTCTCCCCTGCATATCAAGATGGCTGCCTTCAGTGGTGAAGCCTGGGAAGGTCTTATGAACAAGGTTCAAAAAACTCAAAACGCAGGTGAAATTAGTGACAAGGATTTAGATTTGGCTTTCCTTAGACTTCAACGTCTTTTGGAATGAAAAGTAATGCCCCATACACACGATCGTTTTTCATGCCGTTAAAAATGCCATAAAAAAAATGGCCATTAAAAATGATCGTGTGTATGCTCCAGAGCATTTTTAACGACGTGAAAAACGGCCATTAAAAATTTCGAACATGCTCTCTTTTTTCACGTCGTTTTTCATGTCGTTTTTTTTAACGACGTGAAAAACGATAGTGTGTATGCTTTAACGACGTGAAAAAACCGCGCATGCTCAGAATCAAGTATGAGACGGGAGCGCTCGTTTTGGTAAAGCTAGCGTTGGAAATCGATATGGCACATTCGTCACGGTTGAATTAATAGCATCGTTTTAATGCTGCACATCCCGTTCTTCTTTAGAGAATGCTTGAACAATTACCCTCTTTTGATAATGACATTGAGAGTTATGCCAAACTTGTTTCTAAAGTAATTCCTAATTTTTTTAATGATAGAAAAATATTCTTTTCAAGCCACATCTCCCTCATAAATGCATGGAGAAATGTAAAGATCATTTTTTTTATTTTGGTTCTTTTTGCATTTTTTTTTAGTAATTAAGTTAGCCTCTTCATTTTTCAGGGCCTTTTTTTTTTCTCCTTAAATTATGTTTGGGTAAATGTCCCACACCAACCTTCAAAATTTGTCTCATTTTGCCTCAAGGAGGTTTGTGTCCCTTGTTAATAACAATAATATTATTTGAAGTGTCCCTGCCTGCTCCCTAGCAAACTCTCTTTTGAAATACAAATCACATAGTCAAGTATTTAAAGCCAAAAAAAAGTATCCTTTATTTCGGAACATAACAAATTAAAGGGGATGGCAGCACTGGAGAGCCTGCTTGCATTTGTTCATCCCTTGGACCCCACAACAACCATCCAAGATGTGAAAACCAAAAAGGAGGCCAATCTTGGCTTGAACTCCCAGAGGTCAGGAACCGCAGCAGCTAAGTCATATATGTCCCCAGTCTGTGGTACTACAGCAGGCATTATTTTTTTCTCTTCCTTGTAGCCTTCTCTCCAGCCTTCTCTGCAGCCTTCCCTGCAGCCTTGGTTGGTTTCTTCCTCGGAGGCTGGGGATCAGGAGGAGAGGTTGTGGCAGGAGGAGTAGTAGGAGGAGGAGGTGGAGGAGTAGGGACAACCTCTGTGATGTCGGTGAACTTGGTGAGTTCACCGAGCAATCCCTTGTTGATCACCTTCAACAGGAGGGTCTCACTATACAGCTTTTGCCGCAGGTCCATTTGGACTAGCTTATTGGCCAGGACTGCGGCAAAGCCCTCCTCAGCAGAGGGTGCCTCTCTCAGGGCCGCAGTAGCCTCTTTGATAAAGGCTCTTGTTTCCTCCTCCACCTGCCTACCTCTCCTTGGCCCTCGTGGTTTCATTACCAGGGGAGGCATCTGGGCTCTTGTGCTGGGCCCAGCCTCCTCCTGGGTGCCACTTGGCCCTGCCTCCTCCTGGTCCCCACCATCACCCTCTTCCTGGCTCTGCTCTGGCTGTAAAAAAAGAAAGGGACTTTATTATTTTTTTGCCACCATCAATCACACACATTGTTCACCTCCAGACATTTTTGACATGAATGTGCAAATTTAGAAAAGTCTCACAGATTCCGCCTCCTGATATTGTTGCCTTGTCCACATCAAAATTGACCACTACTGTATCTTGGTCTTTAAATCCCTATTTTTTTTTTACATAAAATACCTAACAATACTAACCTCATTTTTTTTAAAACCATAGATTTTTATCGGTTTTTCTTTTTATTTTTTCCACAGTGTATACAGAATATATGTACATTTTACAGTACAGAGTCATACAATGTGATTAACAAGTATAGATCCTAAGGAGAAGAGTATAACCTGCAAGTTATGTATGGAACTACACAAGTATGGATTAGCATAGGCCTCACTAGGAGGATAAGCCTGTCACCCCTTTAGGGTTCACACTGTGAGCAGGCTACTTGTATGGACAATGCTGTGTAGTTCGTCCCGGACCTTAATGAGGGTCCAAGGATTTAAGTTAAACATTAGGATCAGGAACGCTTAAACTGTAACCAATATTAAACAAGGATAAGTCTAAACTATGCGGGTAAGCATACTTGGACAAGCATTCCTAGTCATACCTTACTATTAGTTAGTTCATACCACTAGACGTTGATGGAGATCATTCATCAAATCATAACATAGCATATCCTGTCATATTTGTGAGGAGGCGTATTTGGATGTTTTCCATATTTCCCAGTTTCTATGGAAGTTTAGGGAACGTCTTTCGGTATAAGCAAGCATCCTTTCCATAGTATATTGTGAATTTACTCTAGCTATGACTACTGAGATATTGGGAGGCGCTTGGGAGCGCCATTCTTTTGCAATCGATGTGCGCGCTGCGAACATGACGTGAGTGACCACTTTTCTCATTAGAGGAGGGAAGTTTTCTATACCAAGGTTCAATATTGCAAGTGCAGCGTTAATAGTATAATCTATTCCGGTGATTTTCCGAATGAGTGATTGCACTTTTAACCAGAATGTGTGTAGAACATCACAACTCCAGAATATATGGATTAGACTACCTGTGGATTTGCAATTTCTCCAGCATAAAGGTGAAGTATCAGAGCTCATTTTGTTAAGGCGGGCCGGGGTAAAGTACCATCTGTGTAGGAGTTTTTGAGCATTATCCCAGTGGTCCACGCATGCCGAAGATTTACTGTTGTAATGTATTGCTTTATGCCACTGGTGTAAAGGGAATTCTTTCTGAAGTTCTTGTTCCCATTTATGCATACATGGGAGCTTAGTTTGGACATAGAGTGGGGACGCGTATTTGTAAAAGAGGGATATACCTTTGAGGTTATTTGGGGGTTTGCTCATAAGAAAATCCCACAGTCTCTGCGGGATTTCTATTGTTTTAATTGGTGTACTACGCCAATAATGATGTATCTGGAAGGCCCTGTAGTTATCTATTACACTCTTTGCATTCAAAGTTGGGACTGTGAAGTGCATTCCCACCTTTCTCCAAGATTGTGCCGAGAAGTTAGGTATTAGATATTCATAGGATGCAAGTGGGAGAATTAGTTTGTGGGTGGGGGTATCAGTGAAGCGGGTATTGGTTAGGGAGGACCAAGCATCTATGGATGCTTGTATAGTTGGGTACGATGGAGCGATGGTTCTATGATTAATGCTGGCAGCAAAAGCTAATGCTGGAAGATTATGACCAGGTGTGACTGTGCTTTCAATGTCTGACCATCGGTTGTCTGTTTGGCAGGAGAACCAGTATCGTAATTGATCTAAAATTGCAGCCCTATAGTATAGTTGGGCATTCGGCAATCCCACCCCTCCAAGGTGCTTAGGTTTGTAAAGCTGTGCTAGTGCAACTCTTGGCTTTTTACCCCCCCAAATAAACTTTTTCAGAGATGCCTCTAGTTGCGTAAAGAACTTTTGGGGTACTGGGATGGGCAGTGTCCTGAAGTAGTAAAAGGAGTTTAGGCAATACCTGCATTTGGTATGCGGCTATCCTCCCCAGCCAAGTGAGATGTAGGGTGCCGATTTGATTAAGTTCCGTATCTATTCTACTCAGTAGCGGGGGGTAGTTAGTCGGGTAGATTTTGGCGGATGATGAGGTTAGCTGCACACCCAAGTACGTGATAGCCGGGGGATCCCAGTTGCAAGGGAATATGGTTTGTAATCTAGTTTTTTCTTCGCTTGGGATGTTAAGTGTTAGAGCGTAGCATTTAGATGTGTTGACTTTGTAAAAGGAGATCTGCCCAAATTTGTATAATATATTTTGGATGGCTGGTAGAGATGTCGATGGGTTGGAGACAGTGAGAATGATGTCATCCGCGAAAAGTCCTATTTTATGGGCTCCAGAACCAGATTCTATGCCTGTGATTTCTACATTGGACCTGATTGATTCCGCTAGAGGTTCTATAACTAGGGAGAAGATAATTGGGGATAGTGGGCATCCTTGACGGGTGCCATTTGATAATTTAAAGGTGTCAGAGAGCATACTGGACGTGTATACTCTGGCAGTAGGGTTAGAATACAGGGACATTATGGCCATGTGAATTGGACCTGATATTCCGAATTTGTGTAGAGTCTTTGACAGATATCCCCAATGGACCCTGTCAAAGGCCTTTTCTGCGTCAAGAGCTAGGAAGGTACTAGGTGTTCGCGTGACCTCTGCTAAGCGTAGAAGGTTTAGCATTCGTCTAGTGCTATCTGGGGCTTGCCTACCTTTCACAAAGCCAACTTGATCCAAACCTATAAGAGAGGTAGTTACATCCATCAGTCTATTTGCTAGAATTTTGGCATACATTTTCAGGTCGGAGTTTAACAGTGATATAGGCCTAAAATTTTGTGGCAGCGACGAGTCTTTGCCAGGTTTTGGTAATGTAACTATTATCGCTTGGAGCATTTCATTCGGGAAGGAGCCTGATGAAGCTGCAATGTTAAAAATTTTCACTAGTTCAGGTGTTAGGAGCGAAGAAAACGCTTTATAATACTCAGCTGAGAAGCCGTCTGCGCCTGGGGATTTATGCATGGGTAATGATGTAATAACATCCTCAACTTCCTGGGTGGAAATGGGAGCATTCAGTTTTTGCAGGTAAATTGGCTCTATAGACGGAAGGTGGACACTACTTAAAAAGTCATCAATCTCTTTGTCTGAAGGTTGATGAGTAGATGAATCTACATTTAGATTGTACAAGGACTCATAATAGTCCTTAAACGCATTGGCAATATCTTTAGGATTGCTAAGCGACTCCTTGGAGACGTGGTGCTTGATGTGCTTAAGATTGGAGCGTACCTGTCGTTTCTTAAGTTGGGAGGCTAGGATTTTACCCGCTTTATTATTTTGGGAATAGTATGAAACTTTCAATCTTTTAAAGTAAGTGTCATAGTCTGCTCTAATTTCCTGTCTTAGATCCTCACGGCAAGCAGTGAGGCGTTTAGGGATATTGTCAGATTTGGTGTCTGTGTTTTTGTGCTGTGTTTCTAAATCTGCTATGGATTCCTGTAGCTGTGTCATGCGTTGTAATTTTTTCCTCTTTTCCCTGGAGGCAATTTGGATAAGAGTACCCCTAGCAAAAGCTTTGTGTGCACACCAGGTGGTCATAGGGGAGCATTCCCCATTATCATTGATCTTAAAATATTCTGTCAACTTTCCTTCTATCTCATCTCTGATCTTGGGGTGCGACAGGAGGAATGTATTATTACGCCACAGAGGCCTGTGAGAGAATTTGCCGGTATCCACAATCCCAATAGTCACTGGCGCATGGTCCGACCATGTGATATTATGGATGTCAGCAGTTTGGACATTTTGCAATGTGTGTATATCAGTTAGGAAGAGATCAATTCTTGAATAGCTATCATGTACCGTTGAATAATACGTATAGTCTCTTTCATTAGACCTAAGGCAGCGCCATGGATCAAAGAGCCGTTCTTCATGGCACAATGATCCTAATGAGGTCCTACGCCTACGGGCTACTGAAGACACGTCTAATTCTTCGTTCATAACTATATTGAGATCACCACATAATATCAGACCACCCTTTTGTAGTTTCTTAGCCAGCTTAATAATCTTGCGAATAAATTTCAAAGGTCTTACATTGGGCGCATAGACATTCACTAGTGTGTAGCTGGTTCGGTTCACTTCAACTACTAATATAAGGTAGCGTCCAAGGGGGTCAGCATGTTCCTGTAAAAGAGAAAAGGTTAATGTGTCCTTGAAAGCAGTCATTACCCCATTCTTTTTTGTAGAGTTTTTGGCAGTAAAGATATGTGGGAATCTGACGTGTGTACACTGTGGGGGGTTCACACTAGAAAAATGAGTCTCTTGTACACATAAGATCTCGCACTGTGAGTCCATGGCGGATTTCCAGAGGGCTCTCCTTTTATGCGGGCTGTTCAACCCCCTCACATTATATGACATAAGCTTAAGGGTCATTCCATTGAAGTGTTGCGCACTGCTGCCATCTAGTGGTTGGTCCTATTAGTAGTATTCTTATTCCAGGTATGTTCAGAATGCTTGTGATCCGACAAAGAGAAAAATAAAACTGTTTTGTAACTTGAGAAGTAACAAAAAAACTAATCAGAGTCAACTGAAGAAAAACTGTACATGCGTCAGAAAGGACAGGCCGCTTGGTATGCGGCAAACAGGTTACGGAAGGCATCTCGTAACTTATGTGGGGGAAAAGGTGAATAGACATTCAACCATACAGCCGAACATCGGGCGTATTGATTAGTCACTCATAGAATATGAGAAGGCCAAAAGGTATCAGGCGTGCAGTGTCCCTGGGAGAGAGGAAAAGGCAGTCTAAGAGAGACACTGGACATCATGACAAACTTGAATACAGTGGTTATTTACCCTTGTTCTGGCGAGAGTTGTTGCGGCTTTGGCGTGGAGGATTCATGTCCGCAGGGATTCCATCCGCGGGTAGAAGATGCCATTTACGGAGAAGCTCTAGCCCTTTTTCCAGAGTCGCAATTGTATGCGATTCATTATTCATGTCCACTAGCAATTTAGCCGGGAAGCCCCATTTGTAGAGGATTTTATGATTGCGCAGCATTTTGGTAATCGGGACCAGGTCTCGCCTGGCGGACAGGGTAGCCTGCGACAAGTCAGCATATATTGCAATTCCAGAAAATGGATCAGGGAGAGCAGGGTGTTGTCTTGCAAAACGCATGAGCTGATCCTTTACATGATAAAAATGTATTCTTGCAATAACATCTCGGGGGATTTGATCGGGCAGGAAAGAGGGTTTAGGCAGTCTGTGGGCCCTGTCAATGGTGATGTCTGCTGAGCTCAATGACGGAAGGGCTGTCAGCATAAGCTTTTGCAGGTACGCTGTGAGTTCAGCAGGCTTGACTGTCTCAGGTATTCCTCTAAATTTAATATTATTCCTCCTTGCCCTGTCCTCAAGGTCAGCCATCTTAAGGCGCATAGCTTTAATCTCGTCTTCCACCTCAAAGTGAGCATCAACAAGCTCATTGTGTGCCAATGTAAAATCCTCCATTTTTTTTCCCACATATTCTACCCTGCTAGCCACCGCAGCAACTTCTTTTTGTGTGGTATGCATAAACGCTGCCATGTCATGTTGGAGGGCCCCCCGCAGGGTTTGCAGCATTTCTTTCATTGTGGTATCTATAATGGGCATCCCTGAGGTGGGAAATGCATCCAGCTGTTGGTTATAGTTGGAGGATTCCTCCATTTCTTCCCCTGCAGTTTCCGTGTCATTCAGAGGCTCCCCTCCATCCCCCACCCTTCTCCTTTGTTTAGCAGGGCTATTAAAAGGTGATGATGCTGTATTAAGGGTTTGGGGATGTGACTCACCCGAGGATTGCAGTGGATTGCTGGAAGGCTGCATCATGGAGGCTGAGGAACGGCTCCTGGCGCGGGCGCCATCTTGGATTTCTCGGCCTGCTAATGGAGGGAAGAAATCCGTTAGTTTTCGGGGTCCCTCTCTCTCCTTGCGTTTCAGCATTGTTGCCACACTGTACCCCTCGTCTTTCCCAGTCGATCGATATACTTTTTGTGATGCCAGTACCGCTGTGAGCCGCGTTAGTACACCCGGTGTGTCAGAGCTCACCTAACACACATCCATCAGCTCTGGCTGCCGGCTCCGCCCCCCTCCATACTAACCTCATTTTAAATGTATCACTTTTGTAACATCTAAATGGAGATATCAATACTTTACCTGGCTCCATATATCCAAATCTGCCTCCTCAAGGGCCTGATCTTGATCCTCAGAGGAAGCCAGAGCAGGGTTGCCAGGAAGGCTGGAGGGCTGGCTGCAAGGAAGGCTGGAGGGCTGGCTACAAGGAAGGCTGGATTGACCTCTGGGGGGAAGGGTGGAGAGAGATTCCCGCACTTCCAGCTGGTCATCCAGAAAAGAGAGCTTGCTGTAGTACCACAGACTGGGTTTATAAACCTTATCTGCTGCAGCACCTGACCTCTGGGACTTCAGGACCATATTCCTCTGGGATGGTAGCAATTTTGGTTTTCACATCTTGGAGAGTTGTTGTGGGTATCTGGGTTTGGACAAATGCAAGCAGGCTCTCCAGTGCTGCTGTCCTGGCCGTTTTGTTTTTATTGGACCCACTTTTGGTCTGCCACAGGATAGGGAGTTCTTTCCATTTGTCAATGAACTCCCCCATGAACTCCGGGTTTTTGAATGTATTCATTCTCTCTGTAAAATCAAAAACCTAGAAAAGACATATGTTTCAGGCAACAATCATCAAATCAGCATTTTGGACAGATATAAAAGCCCCAAATCTCCTCCTCTGCGGAACCCAAAATCCTTATAATGTTATGTACCTTGGTCAACACGTTCGTTGCGAACTCCCTCTCCCGCCAAATGAACGTATTTTAGACACATGGATCGGCACTTGATATACACTGCGCATGCGTGGAACTACGCACGCTTTCCCCGCCCCCTGACGTTCGATATTGTACTTTCCCCGCCCCTTCTCACTCGTCGTAGTGCTTAGCAACATGGCGGAGACACAGGTGGCTGAGATTACCTCGACAGAGGATGAAATTCCTGAGGAGCCCAAATCCCGATCCAGGAGATATAAGGCATCCAACATGTCATTCAAGGAAATGGTGGAGATGGTCGCCATTTTAAAGAGGGAGGATTATGATGCCAAGCATGGGCCGTATAAAAGGCCGAATCTGGTCAAGTCCAAAATTATGGGCAAAGTGGTCAAAAGTCTTCACCAAAAATTTGGGGTGTGCAGAACGAAGGAACAGCTCAGAAAACGATGGTCTGATCTGAAGTTGCGGGAGCCCGACCAATACAAACGAATCAAGAAAGTTATACGAAAAAGTACGTTTTTTATTGCTATTTTCCCTGCTAGAGATTATTACTTGTATTATGTTGTGTATGTTTGTCTTTGATATCGTACAGTGAAAGATACCATCTTTCAGATTCGTCCGCAAAGTAAACGGACGTATTAAACCTCATTCTCCGTACAGTTCATCAAACAATGTTTTTGGATCATCCAGTGTGAACACCCATTTTCTTTTATTTTTTGGGGGTAGCGAATTTGGTCACCAAATATTTTTAGGGATCAAATCCAAAGGACATTTTTGAAAAAAACAAAGGATATGCATGGTAATGTTAAGGGAGAGAATGCTCAGCAGCTGATGAAACATCTGAACGCAGTAGTACAAGTGTGGGCCAAAAGCCCCAAAGTTTGAGGGTGTCACACACAGGTGATCCTGTGTATATACTTTGGGGTGTTACAATGTGTCAAACTTGGTTTAAAAAAATAGATGCTATGTATTTGGCTATGTATCCAATCATGTGTTCCTGTTGTCACTGGGGGTCCATTGAAAAATGGACCACACTTCAAAAGAATGTTTGCAAATTATTTTCTCATGGTTTATTTTTCTCCCAAAAATCAACATTAATAATGAAAATATACCTTTTCTTGCAATCTCCATAGGGCTTCAAAAAGCTACATCAGATGAGCCTCGAAATCCAACACCTTCAACAATAGCCTCAGACCCACATGATGGAGAGGAACGTGAGGTTGTGGAAGTGGAAAGTGGCACCTCAACAGGTCAGTGTCAAACCAGACAGATGCAGGTTAATAGATGTAGGCCTACATATTCTATACTACATGTTTTTTTTTTAATGTAGGTGCAGTTCTGGCCGAAGACCCCAAAAATTTTACACATCACAGTGCCCAGATTCTGATCCAATACCTGATGGTCTGCTGTCGTGACCTTCAAAAATTAAAGCGAGACTTGATAGAGATCAGGGAAAATACCAAGCGGGTGGAGGAAAGGCTACAAAAGATCATGGCTGTGCTTGGGCGTGTCTAATGTTTTTTTAAAAATTAACGTTGAACTTGCTGTGTTTTGGCAGGTATGTTTTTCATTGAACATTTTAGGACTAGTAAATGTAAATTTTTCCGATTATATTTTTTAATATTTTTTTTGTATGCATGGCTGTTCAGGCATTTTAACAAGCAAAAAATGTTTAGGACATCTACATTTAAAAGGATTTGTCCAATACTAAAATAAAAAATGGTATAAGAAGTTGTGGCTTCATTATGTAAATGTTGTGCTAAGTGAACTAAGCAATGTTTTGTGTTTACACTGACAATTAAGGCGAATTAAGAATGTACAATACACATGGCAATACAAGTCCACTAGGTAAACCTCCGAAAAACATAAACCATTATTTAAATTATACACAAAACCAATCTTTGAGAAAAATAATATTTTATTTTTCTAAATGAAAAGGTTAAAAGTCATCAGGCATTTCAATGGCCCCCCTACCCACAAAATAATCCACATATTTGTCACGGACCTCACGTCCTTTTTGGGGGGCCAAGCCTGGACGGGCAGCTTCCAGGGCCACAAGATGTTCTGCTTCCATTAAGGTGGCCTCAGGCCCAGTCAAAGTCAGATAATTTGTGGAAAGCACCCGGAGATAATTATGTAGGACACAACACGCCATTACAACATGGTTCCATTTGTAAGGGGCAAGGTGGATGGAGGTGAGGAACAGGCGGAAGCGGCTGGCCATGATGCCAAAGGCATTTTCAACCACCCTTCTTGCTCTGGCCAGCTGATAGTTGTACACCCTCCTCTCAGGGGTGAGATGGCCTCATCAAATGGGGACTCAGGCCAAACGCCTCATCCGCCACAAACACAAATGGGAGTCCCTCCACATTCTGCTCCGCTGGTGGCAAGGCCAGCTGATCCAAAAGGAGCCATTCCCCAAACTCCGTCTGTGCAAAAACTCCTCCATCAGACATCCTGCCATTCTTGCCAACGTCCACATAGAGGAATTCGTAGGTGGCCGACATCACTGCTATCATGACGACGCTGTGGAACCCCTTATAGTTATAATAAAAGGATCCCGAATGGGGTGGTGGGACGACCCGAACATGTTTGCCGTCGATGGCCCCTCCACAGTTTGGAAAGTTCCATCGTTGGGCAAAGTCCGATGCCACATTCTGCCATTCATGTGGCGTAGAAGGGAACTGTGGAATGAAATCCAAAATAAATTAATACTTTGAGACTGAAACATTGAAAGCAGATTTAAGAAAATCATTCATGGCCAACATTGGGGAAACAGAAAAATTAAAACATTAGTAGTAAGCAACAAAAAAAGCAAAAAAAAAAATGGGGGGGAAGGGGTTGAAGATGAGTTGGGGAGATCACAAATGAAGGCTGGAGCACTCTGTCTGAATTTAGGACAAATGTTACATTCCTAGGCAATCTTTAGGGGGCGTTTAGGGTAAAGCACTACGATGGAGCATAGATTAAAATACACGGAAAGGACTAGGCAAGGTGGGTATGGCCCCAGGATAGCATGCTGGAGAGGTTAGGTAAGGCAAATGTTAATGTAGGCCTAATGAAAAAATTCAAAAACAAAAATTAGCATGTGGAGAAAGGGGAAATTCCCTGCAGCTAAGAATCATGGGAATTAGGGACTGCTAATAAACCCCCCCAAAAAAAAACATTCTAAAAAATACATACAATGTGATGTTTGAAATAAGAACACTTACCTTAATATAGTCCTCCTGCAAAACTTGGAGGATGGCAGAACACGTCTCTGGTATAATGATACCCAGAGCCTGGGGGGATATGCCTGTGGAGAACTTTAAGTCCTGCAGGCTTCTCCAAGGTCGCCAGGTATCGCAACGTGGCAATGAGCCTCTGCTCAGCACTGATGGCTTCACGCATAACGGTGTCCTGCCTGGTAATGTAGGGGGACACCAAAGCCAACAGATGCTGAAATACGGGGTCAGACATCCGGAGAAAATTCCTATAGTCATCAGGATTATTCTCCCTGATCTCCCGCAACAAAGGCATATGACAGAACTGGTGCTACTGGAGCAACCAATTCTTGGTCCATGAACTCCTCCTGACCCTGCTCATGGCATGGAGTCGGGATACAGCATGAACCCCTGCACCAACTACAGCACGAACTCTCCGAGTACGTAGCCGCAACATGGCTAGATAACGGTCGCAAGCTCAGAACGAACTAGAAGAACGCATGGAAGAACAGCAAGGCCTATGAAGAACAAGCTGAAAAACAGGACCGAGCAGACGAGAACGCACTGAATAAACAGATACGAACTGACTACAAGCCCTGCCAAACAGATACAAACCCAAAAGCACAAACTGAACTCCACAAAACGATCTTCAAAGCACGAAGACTGAAAAGCGCAAATCGTCTCTCACCAAACTTTTACTAACACGCGGTAACACGGAATTAGCAAAAGCGGCCCAAAGGGTGGCGTCATTAGAACGGAACTTCCCCTTTATAGTGCCGTCGTACGTGGTATATACGTCACTGCGCTTTGCTTGATCGTTTTTTAAAATGATCGTGTGTACGCAAGACAGGCTTGAGAGGAAACATGAAAAAAAACTACATGAAAAACGGCAAGAAAAAAAATGGCAAGAAAAACTATCGTGTGTACGTGGCATAAGAATTTTTTGGTACAAGCATTATTTTGAAAAATACACCGACAATAAAATTGTACCATGGGGACTGAGAATTCAGCTGTTCCCCAACCTACAAAAGGTGGGGGACTCCTTGAAATCTAAGTGGGAAGATAACCTACAAACTTGTTCTTTCACTATGATGGCACTTTTATACTCTCAATATGAGCAAGAATTGACCGTGCTGGATGGCTCTGTCCTTAAATGGTACGATGATTTCTGCCTTATTGTTTCCAGTACTAGATTCAAGGAAAGAGAATCGACCCCTAAAAAACACATAGAATCTTTTACTTTGGAAATTCTAAGGCTGAAAGAAAATAAATTTGTGCGTGATCAAAACGCACATACTAATGGATATGCTTACAAATGGACCGCCCATACCAACACTAGACCTGCTAATCAGAGAAATACCAGAAATGATGACAATATACCAAATATTTCATCAGCTTCATCCCTTTCTTCCAGCCAATCGACAGTCTATCGAGACCTGTCAGGTGACAGACTCCCAAAAAAACGCAAGGGTAACTCGGACACTGCCTCCACTGAATCGTTGAGACATCAACTTGGTTCTACTCTCCCACGTCGACCACAGGCACCTATTCCTAAACAGACTCTGTCTCATCTTTCTACACTATCTCACTCCTCTTTACCCGCACTTCGAGGTCCACAATCGAACGTTTCGCACGCCATAGCTTCTACGGCTCTATCCACGTCTATTCTAGCCTCACCTATGCACTTAGACACCTCCAACAAGGTGAGTAATGTTGACATAATTGTTTCTCCTACAGGAACTCCTCTACCTGCTGAGGTGAGAGTATCACCCATTTTTTTAGCGAAAGAGTAGATCCAAACCCTGTTTTGGATCTTGTTCCCCTCTTGGAGGAAAACTTTGATACCAATCTGGAATTGTCCATTATTAACTTATCATCCTATACTCTGACCGAAAATGAGACCCAGGTCCTTAAATTAGGTTTGACTTTTTGTCCTGACTCACAGGTTGACAAATTTCATCTGATTAAAGATTTACATCTCTTCGCTCGAAGACTTATGTATAGAGTCATCTTTGACAAACCTATCACAGAAACCCAACAAACAGAAATGTTTTCCAATATTCATGTAGACCTTGAAGAACAACAGGCTTTACAGGATTTGATGGACCTTTGGGAGGAGGGCCATGACACCGATGACATTCCTTGGTTGGACTCTCCACCAGTCATGTCGATTGCTGGCATGTCCTTCCCCCCCTCCACAATCCTTTAAGCCTAAATCAAAAAATTTCCCGCTTTTAAATGCCAATCCTAACATTTGGGCCTTTGTCTAACAGGCCACTAATGCCATTGAGGAATCTAATTTCAGGGCCCCCAAATCTGTAAATCTGACCGCTTCACAGAAAAATGCAATTAAATCTCTGCAAACGAATAATGAAATAATTATCAAGTCTGCAGATAAAGGGGGGAACCTAGTTATTATGGATATTTCACATTACGAAAATATGTGTAATTTTTTTTTGTCAAATATTGATTGGTACAGACCTATTTCTCAAACTGTGCTTGAGAATTTCTATAACCAATATCGGAAAATAATTTTGAAAGCATATCATCAAGGTATTATTGATCAAGGCACGTGGAGTTTTTTGGATACTAAGAACCCCAAAACCCTAACTTTTTATGCCCTTCCCAAGACTCATAAGTCTTTAACAGACCCACCTGGACGACCGATTATTTTGGGTTGTTCTAGCTTGACAGAAAATGCTAGTTCATTGATAGATGGATATTTGTATCCTCACGTTACGTCCCATTCCTCTTATATCAAGGACACAATTGACTTATTAAGAACCATTGAAGGCATTTATCTTCTGCCAAATATGCTACTTGTGGCACTTGATATCGAGAGTTTATATAATTCTATACCTCATGACAAGGGACTGGAAATGATTAAAAACCAGCTTAAAGAAAGAGGCCCTTCAGTGGCCAGTTATAATCGTTTTGTCCTTGATTTATTAGGCTACATTCTCAAGCATAATGTGTTTGTTTTTGGTTCCTCCCACTACCTCCAGGTGCAGGGGGTTGCGATGGGCACCAAGTGTGCCCCATCGTATGCCAACCTGTACCTGGGGGGGTGGGAGAGAAGTGTTTTTTCCAGGGATGACCTTGCACCGTTTTTGGACAATGTCGTCTCCTGGTACCGTTACATTGATGACGTGTTAATTTTCTGGTCTGGTAATGAACTACAACTCCAACAATTCCTAGATTTGATTTCAATCAATGAATTCAATCTAAGGTTCACCATGAATTACAGTTTAACGAACATTAGTTTTCTGGACCTTAACATTTCCATCCATGAGAGTGGGAAGGTCAACTCTTGTTTATACAGGAAGCTCTCGGCAGGAAATACCGTCCTCCATGCCAGTAGTTCCCACCCTGACCCACTTTTAAGGAGTATTCCTTACAGCCAATATCTGAGGCTTAAACATAACTGCAGTCAAAATATAGTTTTTTAAGGATCTGTATCACAGGTTGAAGACAAGAGGTTACAGTCACAAATGTCTGAAACGTGCCTTTAATCGAGTGAAAGGACAAGATAGAAATTCTCTTATATTTTCTTCCAAGGATTCTGCAAAAACAGATACAGTTCGAGTCATCACACGATACTCAAACCAACATGTTGAAATTAGAAATATTTTGAAAAAATACTGGCCTTTGTTAGAAGCAGATCCTATTGTTAAGAAAACATATTCAGAAGTTCCCCGAAATCACTTTCAGATGTGCACCGTCCCTAAAAGACCGTTTAGTGCACAGTCATTTTTCTGCCATATCGATACCCAAAAATCCCACACAGACTGGCACTTCTCCGTGCGGCCATTGTGACGTGTGCCGTTATGTTGATCATAAACCCAAATTTCTACTCCCTAATGGTAATTGGCACACTATGAAAGTAAGAGTCACCTGCCAGACACTAGGGGTTATTTACTTGGCACAGTGCCGGTGTGGTGGCTTTTATGTGGGAAAAACAAAACGCCCATTCTATAAGAGGATAAGAGATCATATTAAACCCATTTTAAAGAAAAAGATTATAACTGCTGTCAGTAGACATGTCGGTATATGCCATGATTTTGATGCTAGTTTCATCAAATTTTATGCCTTGGAACACATCCCCTTGGACTCAAGAGGGGGCAGAGTTGATAAAACACTGCTCCAACTTGAGGCCCGTTGGATTTATGATCTCAGGGCAACCTTGTTTCCGGGATTCAACGAAAATTTGAGTTTCAGATCTTTTCTTTAAAATTATATATGTTTAGTATCTCTGTGAAATAGTAAGTTCTCTAATTGGCTATATTTTCATGTTGATTATTATTATTACTTTCTTATTTAGTTCCTTCCCTCCCCCTTTCCCCCTTGGGCATTTTTTTTTATCTATGTGCATCCCTTCCCATCCCTCTCCCCCTTTCCCCCTCTTTTCCCTTCCCTTCCTTCCCTTTCCCCCCCCCCCCTCCTTCCCTTCTCTCCCCCCCTTTCTTTTCTTTTCCTTTTTTCCTCTCAATGTTGGGTGTCAGCTTTGTCGCCTTTCTATAATAGGAACTGTTTCTCTTCCCGTTCTAAACTAGCTATTTGATATATTTATTTGTATATGATTATATAAATGATGTATTTTTTTATTTCTTTCTTTATTCATATGTACCTTATTGTATTTTCTTTGATATTTGTTTTCTGGTATATAGATATAGATATATATATATATATATATCTATATATATATATATATATATATATATATTTTGAGGATAGGGTCAGCACCATTGCAAAAAACATCTATGAGGTATCGTTTTTAATGGTCACTAACACCGGTTCCAATGTGACTATCTCCCTGCTGTTTGTCTCTATGGCCTTTCACCATTTATCCCTGTTCATTGGTCCCCTGGGTGATTCCTTTTGGTTTACATGGGCACTCAAGGTGGAGGGTCGTTCTACCCCCCACCGACTTTGATGCACTTTATGCGGCTCCACAGCGGTCAATTCACGGCCATTTCTCCCATCGGGCCTGTGAATCCACCCTATTTTCCTCCTGCCATCCCCTGATTGGCCTGGCGGGGATATGAGGCGGGACGTGCGTGGGCTTGCCCTAGCATCGGCGCCGTCACGCAATCCCTCCCTCTCCTTCCGACTCTAGGCAGTCTGGGGCTTGTAGTTTACAGCCATCAGAGGATTGCGGAGCGTGCGCAGTGACATCCAGCTGCCCGCCTCGCACCCTGTGACGTCAGACGCCGGGTCCGATGGAGGACATTGTTTAACCAGCTCTCTAGCGATTCGTTTGCATGGAGCAGGGGGAGCTGAGTCACAGTTTTCTTTTAATACAAACGATTTTTATTGGGTATAAACATATTGAAAGGTACAGAGCATGTCGGGATGCAACCCCAATGTCAGAATTCTCAGTTTACTCGACATTCAATATATCAGAGGATTAGTGTGTTAATCAACATCAAGCTCGGTATCAGCAATGGGGTGTGCAACCCAGTATCAAGTAAAATCAAAAACACACAACGGAAAACAAGAAGGGGCAAAAAATAAAATAGTAAAAAAAAGGAGGAGGAAAGAAAAAGAAAAGATAAACAACATATGTGAAAATGAGAAAAAAATCAACCTACTGCTTCATCTGGAACATTCAACCAACCTAGTACAGTATGTCCTTCATGGAAGTATGTCAAATAGCCTGTGGCCATCTGATGCTCCACTCTGTCACCCAGGGTATGGAACCAATGGGAGACGAGAGAACCTCAGGCTTTTAATAAAGATAGGGGTACTAGGGGCTCACGGAGGGGAGCTGGCTATAGCATCGCACCATATGTAGAACATGAGGCCCATTTGTTGTGGAAAACCTGCATGGTATCCACAACAGTATGATGGATCCTCTCCATGAGGCGGATAGTTTCCATCCGGCGGAGTACCTGTGTCCAATGAACCGACTGGGATTGCCAATTCAAGGCTATGGCCCAGAGGGCTGCACAGAACAGAGTATTAACAAATTTCTGTGTGGGTGGGAGATCTGGAATAGGTGTAAAGAGTAGACATATCGGGGCTGTCAGATCGATGATAGTGCCCATGATCAGCGCTACCCTGGAGGCAATCTGGCTCCAGAGATGTTGCAGATGAGGGCAGCTCCAAAAGGTGTGGAGCAAAGTGCCAGGAGTCTGGCAGCCTCTAAAACACGTCTCCTGGACCGAGGGATAAAATTTGTGAACCCTGTCTGGGGTAAGGTACCATCTTGTGTGTAATTTTACAACAGTCTCTTTAGTGGCTATAGAGCGAGTACATTTGTGCATATTCTGGAGCATGTCAATCCAGTCATCCGGGGAAAATATCATGCCCAGGTCCGATTCCCAAGGGTGCATGGCCGTAGATTTCGCAGGAAGTTGTGACTCATTGAGAAATTTGTATATTGTGGAGATCGCTCCCCTGTCTCTAGAGAGGTTCTGGCAGATTTTTTCGAAGGGGGAATAGTTAGAGCTGCCGTTAAGTGTAAAGGGGGATTCAAAAAAGTGTCTGATTTGCAAAAATTTTAAGAATTCAGTTCGCGGGATATCAAATTGTTCTTGGAGTTGGGTGAATGAATAAAAATATGCGCCAAGCGTAAGTGTTGTGAGTGTCATGAGGGAGTTCTGTTCCCACCAAAGAAAATCCTCCTGGGAACGAAAAGCTGGGGGGAAGCTCGGTGTGCCTACAAAGGAAGTGAGGCGAGGCCTGCATGACCGAAGCTTAAATTTGTGGTGATAAAGAGACCATAAATGAATCGTCTGACCTACTACGTTGTTCAGTGCCCCAAGTTCCCTAGGTTTCAAGCCAGTCTGCCAAAGGAGACCCGGAACATGGTATGGGCGGACAGAGGACACTTCAAACTAGAGCCAGGGGATACTATGTGGAGAGGCGTGCCATTGCGCCGTCTGAGCTAGCCTGGCCGACAGGTAATAGAGCCAGATATTGGGAAGTCCCAAACCCCCCTGAGACATAGGTCTGTGTGTGAGTAGACCCCCATACCTGGGGCGTTTATTGTTCCAAATGAAGTGGTTTATCTCTCGCTGGATCTGTATTATCGTTTGTCGTGATACATAAAGGGGGAAGGCCCTAAAAAAGTATAACAATTTCAGGGGAATAGATATCTTGACGGCCGTGACCCTACCTAATAGGGTAATGTGGAAAGAAGACCATAGACGCAACCATTGTTTGACTTTTGCAAATGCTTGAGGGTAGTTAGCGTTATACAGTGCTCTGAGAGAGGGGGCCAGATGTATACCAAGATATTGGAGGGTGTTATTGGACATGGAAAAGCCGAATGCATTCTTAAGGTTCAAGGCGACTTGGGGAGGAATGTTGATAGGTAGGGCCGAACATTTTGCTAAATTAACTCCAAGGCCAGAAAACGTATGGAAGGATTGTAAGGTAGAAATCAAATTGGGGAGGGAAACCACAGGGTCTTGAAGGAACATAAGGACATCATCAGCATAAAGACTGAGCTTATACTCCCTGTCCCCCTTCCCATATCCCCTAATGTTAGGGTTAGAGATGATCGCCCTGGCCAAAGGCTCAATGGCCAAGGCAAACATCAGAGGGGACAGAGGGCATCCCTGACGGGTGCCCCTACTGAGGGGGAAGTACTCTGAAGAGCAACCTGGAAGTTTAACACGGGTGTGAGGGTTGTGATATAAGGCTTTAAATCCATTGACAAACTCCCCCGAAAAGCCAAACCTAGTCAAGACAGTGTCTATATAGGGCCATAAGACACTATCGAAGGCCTTATGTATATCGAGGCCCAATAGAAGGACCCTATGGGAGAAAAGGTCAGCATCCTGGACAATGTTGGTTGCCAGGCGGATGTTATCCGTGATCTGCCTAGTGGGGATAAATCCGGTCTGTTCAGGACCTATCAGGGTGGAAATAATGGGAGCTAGTCTGTCTGCTAGAACTCGGCCCAGAATTTTGATATCATTGTTCAGAACCAAAATCGGTCTATAATTTTGGGGGAGTGAGTGGTCCTTATTGGGTTTAGGGATAAGGGTCATGTTGGCTGCAAGCATATCATCTGGGAGTGTATGGCCTTGGAGAATGTGGTTGATTAACTTAGTCAGATTGGGGGCCAGTGTACCTGCAGAATTTTTGTAGTACGTGGCGGTATAACCATCAGGGCCAGGGGCTGTAGAGGGTTTAAGTGACTTTATTTTTTTTTTTTACTTTTTTATTGTTTTGTTTTGAAATAAACAGAAAGCAACAATAGATATCATAAGGTACATTCTATATACTTCTTATATCACTGACGGACATTTATCTACTCATAAATATATCATACATCCTAATATACAATATCCACCACTCTATGTGTGTTAGGTCCGCACCTCTCACCTGGGACTTACTCATATTACTCCCAAACCTATTAAGTCATTCGTGTCCCCACCATTGGGCCTCCCACCCCCCCCCCCCCCCCAAGGTCCTACTTTGTCCTCAGGCTGGCCGGGGGATTTCTGCTCCATTTGTTCCTCTATCTTATTGCCACTCTCTTCACTTCAACTTATCCCCCCCCCCCAAAAAAAAAAAACAGACCCCTAAAACTCCCACTCTCTCTCCTCTGCGTCCCCCCAGCCCCCTGAAAGCATCCGTTCAGTTCTGGTCTATTAGTGTTTTCCCCTCCTCTGAGTATTTAAAAAGATTCCATTCTGACCATGTTTCTGCCGGGAGGTCCAGACCAAGTCCTCCAGCCTATTCAGGTCTTCTACTCGCTTAAGCCACATCCCTAACTGAGGGTGGCTGGGTCTGCTTCCACATTGCTGGAATACAGGCTCTTGCCGCATTCAGGAGGTGACAGAGGATCGATCTCCTGTACTGTTTCACCGCAGTATCCGAGTCTTGTAACAGGAAAAAAGTCAGATCCTCCGGCAGCTCCTCCTCTCTAAACTTTTGGGCGATTTCTCGAACCTCTTTCCAGAAACTCTGTATTCTGGGACAGGCCCAGAAGATGTGTATGAACGTCCCTTCATTTCCCCCGCACCGCCAGCACTTATCTGATATATCTGGATAACATCTACTTAATACGGCCGGGGTACGGTACCATTGTGAAAGAATCTTAAAGTTCATCTCCTGCATTTTTATACAAACTGAGGATTCAAACATGTTGCGTATTATCCTATTCTTTTGTTCTTCCGAAAACTCCCTATCTAACTCCCTCTCCCACCTCCTAAAGAATGGCAACTGAAACTCTTCACCCGGGGTATTCAGCAATTCACTCATTTTAGAGAGAGTATGCCGCAGTATACCACTCCCATTACAGTACTCCTCAAACTTTGTTAACTTACGTTCATATTTACTCGGTAAGCTCAGGGTATCAAGGAAATGTCTTAATTGCATTGCCCTCCAAAAGTCCAATTGATATGATCTTTGTCCCGTTATCATCTCCTGAATCGTAGGCCAAACACCCGCCCTCAGAAAATGAGATACTTGAAACAACCCCTGTTCAACCAATTTACTAAAGGGTCCCTTCTTCAGTCCCGGTCCGAACTGTGGATTCCCCAAAATGGGGAAAAGGGGTGAATCTAATGTTGATAATTTCCCCTTCACAAATAGCCCATATCCCATCCGAAGTGTCGGGCCTATCAAGGGGTGCGTCTTCATACCCCTCGGGAGGTCCTTATAACACCATGCTACTCGCTGAAGTAATCCACTACACTGAGCTTGTTCTAGCTCTGGCCAGATTTTCCCCTCATTATGTCGACTCCAGTCAATCAGGCGGCTCAATAAGGCCGCCTGGTAATATTTATATATATCTGGCATTGACACACCTCCATATCGTTTAGGTAACGACATCAAGGATCCCCTAATTATTGGGTGTTTATTTGCCCATATGATTCTTCTAAGCAGAGACTGTGTCTGTTTAAAAAACTGTTTAGGTATCGCAATAGGGAGCGTCTGGAAGAGGTACAAGAATTTCGGCAAGATGTTCATTTTCACGATATTGCACCTCCCAAACCACAAATGAAACCCTTTCTGCCATCCATCCAGAAGGATCCGTACCCTAGCCAATAATGGTAAAAAATTAAGCTTATATATTTGTGAAAGATCCGCCGGGATGGAGGTCCCTAAATGCTTGATCTGTTCATTTAAATTTATAGTTAGCTTTCAGGGTATTCAGTTCTTCCTTAGGGATCGCAACTCCCATTGCTTCAGATTTTACATAATTGATCTTAAAGTTTGATAAGTCTCCATATGCCTCCAGTTCTTGGAGCAGGTTAGGGAGGGAAACCATCGGATTAGTCAAATTAAACATCATATCATCCGCGTATGCCGATATCTTATGCTCTATACCTCCCACAGACACCCCCTTAATGTCTGGGTTCAGTCGAATCCTACTCAATAATGGCTCTACTGACAGGGCAAATGAAAGGGGTGATAACGGGTACCCTTGTCTTGTCCCGTTAGATAACTTAAAGAGTGGAGATAGTACTCCATTCACTTTAACCTGGGCCGTAGGCTGAGTATAATTGCTTGAAATCCATTGCAGCATCTTATTCCCGAACCCCATGTGTCTCAATACCGGGAGCTTAAATTGCCAATTAATACGATCAAAAGCCTTTTCCGCATCTGTTCCCAGGAAGACACATGGGGTTCGGGATGTGCCTACCAAATGGATCAAGTTCAGGGTCTTGATCGTATTATCCTGGGCTTCTCGCGTTTGCACAAACCCTACCTGATCTCTATGGACCAGGCAGGGCATGTGCTGCTCGAGTCGTATTGCCAGGATTTTAGAAAAGAGCTTCAAGTCCGAATTCAGTAACGATATCGGCCTGTAGCTCCCACATTGGGATGGGTCCTTACCTTCCTTCCGTATTACCGTTATCAACGCTTTAAGGGATTCTGCATGAAAGGAACTTTTGTCTCCTAACCCATTAAACATTTTTTAGCAGGAATGGTCCTACGATAGGGAGAAGAAGTTTGTAATGTTGAATTGTAAAGCCACCCGGACCTGGAGCCTTACCTCTCTTCCCCCTTTTCACTGCCTCTTGAATTTCTTCTATAGTAATGGGCCTCTCCAATTCCTGACTTATTGCTGGTGTTAAACTTGGAATGCCTGAGGTTGCTATATACTCTTGCATTGTAGTTTGGTTTTGAAAATTTAATTGCAGATTGTACAAATCTGTGTAGAAATTTCCAAACCGCTGAGCTATCTCTCTAGGTAGCCTAAGTGTTTCCCCTCCCGCCCCTCTAATCATTGGTACATAAGTCTTTGCTTGTTGCTCCCTCAAGGAGCTAGCCATTTGCTTCCCACATTTGTTCCCAAATTCGTAATTCTGTCTCCTGCCTGTCTGTATTGCCCTCTTTGCTTTGTACAAAAGTAACTCTGTAATCTGTCTACGCACCGCCAGCAGGAGTCTTTCCAGGTCTGGAGAGGGACTCCGTTTGTGTAGATGTTCTAACCGTGCGATCTCTGCCAGGAGCGCAGTCAACTTTGCTTCCCTTTCCCTCTTAATCCTTGCTCCATGTTTTATTAAGACTCCCCTTATCACTGCCTTATGTGCCTCCCAGATCACCCCTGGTTCACAATCAGGTGTGTCATTAATCTGGAAATACCACCTTGTTTCTCTCTGTACATCTTCCAATACTGCAGCATCCTGCAGAAGACTTTCGTTCAGCCTCCAGGTCGCCGACCCAGGAAGCTGGAAATCCACAAGGTTGTATTTCAAGGTAATTGGCGCATGATCTGACCAGGTGATTTTCCCTATCTCAGCTTCTTTAACTGCATGTAACTGATTATGTGGAATGAAAAAATAATCTATACGCGAGTATATCTTATGGGGGATGGAATAGAAGGAATAGTCTCTCTCTCCTGAGTGTGTCAATCGCCATACATCTACTAGTCTCCCTTTCTGTATCAATCGCAATATCCGTTTCCGGTTGCCCGCCACTACTGCCGAAGTCCCGGAAGAGGTATCCACGCTAGGCACCAAGGGGATATTCAAGTTGCCCCCCAAAATCAGCTGCCCTTCCTGAAATGCCCCCAATTTATCCAGAAATTTCCCAAAAAATATGTCCTGTTGTGTATTGGGAGCATAGAACGAGGCCAGCGTTACCACTGACCTCCCAATCGCCCTTTCAGGGCCAAATATTGTCCTCCGACATCCACCAGGGAGTCTGTGCATGACCATGGGATCTTGTTCGAAATCAAAATAGATACCCCACCTTCTTTGCCACCGGATTAGTCGCATGATATCCAATTGGATAACCTCTATTTCTAAGAAAGGGGAGACCTCCCTCTCTGAAGTGTGTCTCTTGAATAAAAGCTATCTCACTCCCCGCCTGCTTCAGCTCCCGTAAAAGTATCTGTCTCTTTTCTGGAGTATTTAACCCTTTTGCATTGATCGACATTATCGATAGTGCATCCATTTATTTTTATTTTTTTTCCTTTCCCCCCCTTCCTTCTCTTTTCTTCCCTTCCTCTTTCCTCTCCTTTCCTCTTTCTTTTTTTTCCTTTTTCCTTTCTTTATCGATCAAAGCTATACTCAGAAGCAGAAAATAACAACGGCGGCAGGCTGGGGGACACCCAGTGAGTGAGAGTAGGAGACAAAAAAAATTAAAAAAATAGATACAAAAATAACCCCCCCACTTCCCTACTCTAATATCAACTGGGAAGAAAAAAGCCCCTGCCCTTCCTCCCCAGCGATATACAAAGCAATTTGCTTTAAACACTCCTACCCTAAATGAGTGTTAACCTACTAGGGGGGAATTAGTTGCGCATGCCCCCGAGCGAGGGGTCCCCGACCCCCCCCCCAATCCGCTCCTCCTATACCTATATGATGCCCGCTTATACCACCTAACTAATGCTTATCCATTAAACAGTTGCCCAGTCCGACCCTTTATTCTCACTCTTATGTTCCTCCTCTTATTGACTCCCTTCGTCCTCCAAGGAGGAGAAGAAGAAAAAAAAAAGAAAAGGAAAATTGAGAGTTTACTGTGGTATGGTATTCCGTCCCTTCCCCCCCTTCCTTATCCATACTACAATCATTCTTATATTCCTTTTTCTACCAGGAATATTTGCCTTCTCCAAAAAAAAAAAAAAAGAGAAGAGAAAAAAATATATATATATATAATAAACTCCCCCATACCTATACCCCCTGGTTACCCAAACTCCCTCTCTATACCTCTATTTCAACAGACCTCAATTCTAGTACTCCTACCCTCTACCTCTCTCTTCTATCTTTGCCCTCCCCTCTCTCTCCTTCTTCCTACTCAAATTGTTATCGTCACTTATTAACCATTATCATTTGCAAGGTATAAAATATAAGGTATAAGGTATAAAATCTATTTATACCACCGTATATTTTTAGCTCTTCATATACTCAAAAAAAAAGAAAAAAAAAAAGTATAATACAGGAGATATCATAAAAAACAATACTTTCCATATTATCCCTCAATAGATTGCAGATATCACCTATATTAAGTATTGCCACCTACTCTGGCCATTTCCCCACACAATAGAACATTTTTAAAGAGAAAAAAAAAAAAAGAAAGAGAGGGCCTCCTCTGTACTATTTCTTGAGGTGACTGCATATTGTTTCCAATAAACACATACCTCCTCTGTCCCCCCTCTTAACCCGCCCATCCTCTCCCCCTCCGGCGGGGTCCCCCTTGTACATATCTAAACTTTAAGTTTAAGTGACTTAATGATAGCTATGATTTCCTGTTCCGTGCAAGGAGCATTTAGAGCGAACAGTTGGTCCTGCGTTAGGGACGGAAGGTGGAAAGAATCCAACCAGGCTTCAACGCCGTCAGGAGGGGGTGACCCTGGGGCCGACAGTAAGGAGCTATAGAAAGAAGTGAAGGTACTGAATACCTCTTTAGGGTGGGAGACCAGCTGACCAGAGGCATTCCGTAGCTTGTAAACATGCGTAGGCTGAATGGAGTGGTGCAGTTTACGGGTAAACATAGCAGAGGCTGCGTTACTGTGTAACAGGAACTTCGCCTTAGACCACCTAATTGATTTCTCCATATGGTCTGAGAGAATGGTATCCAATTCCACTCTCTTCAGATCAATTTGCTTAAGAGTGTCCGGGGAATGGGATTGTGAATGCACATGGTACAATTTGTTAAGTTCTAACGTTAGAGATTTGATTTTGGATAATTTTTGTATTTTTTTATAAACAGCCAATTCAATCAAGAGGCCACGTAACACTGCCTTGTGGGCAGCTCATAGGATAGGGGGGAGATATCTTCTACATCATTCAGCCTGAAATACTCAGCCAGCTGGTCCGCCACTTGTCCAGCAATGTCAGGGTCTGTCAATAAGGAGTCATTCAGCCTCCAGGAGGCTGTCATAGGGGAAAGACTCACATGGGAAGTTTTAAACATGACCATATGATGGTCAGACCAGGGACATGTACGTATAGTGGCAGATGAGGAGTTAGCCAGTAGGATCGGGGAGCTAAGGATATGATCCAGCCTTGCATAGCTATCGTGCGGGCACGAATAATGAGTGTATTCCCTGGCTCCTGTATTCAAGGCCCTCCAGGTATCAATGAGCTGGTGCGTCTCAAGGGACCTCATAAAGGGACTTGGGAAAGGCTTTAGATGAATGGGTAGCTTTGCTCCGGTCTAATGTGGAGTGGGCTACCAGATTGAAATCTCCACCTACAATCGTATGTGCAGAGGTGTATCTATCTAATGTGTGGAAGAATGATCTAAAAAAGGCACTTTGAGCGGTCTTGGGAGCATAGACATTAGCCACTGTCAAGGCCTTACCCTGTACTTCACCTTGGAGGATCAAGAATCTGCTATCTGGGTCTTTGTAAACATGTTTTACATCAAAGAGCATAGTGTTTCTAACAAAAATGGCTACCCCCCTGGCTTTAGACCCAAAGGTAGTGAAATAATGCAACCTGTATGATTTATCAAAGAAATTGGGGTGGGATACAGTAGAGAAATGAGTCTCTTGTAATAACACTATGTCCGCCCCCAACTGCTTGTAATCACGGAAGGCCTTCCTCCTCTTCTGTGGGGAGTTTGAAGCCTCTCACATTGTGAGAAATGACTGTCAAACCCATTTCATATAAAGGACATATTGAGATCTGAGTGCTTTAAAGAACATATAGACTAAATCCAAGTTGCAGGGTATATGGGTCCACCACCAGAGGGGTCAGCCAGATTTCTGAGTCAGGCATTAAAAGAATGTATAGCAGGTTTTAAAAAGCAGCAGCATAACAAACATAAAACAGATAAAAACTAAAACTGAAAAAGTAAAACAAGAGTAACCAGACTATCAGGGGACTGGATGGGGAGGCCATCCAGACCAGGATGTCAAAATTCAACGGACTGTATATAACAGTCCTCCACGTGCACTCAATCTCCCCCGAAACAAAAAAAAAGTGGGGGGGAAGAGAAAGTGGCAAGAGTCAAGTTCAAGTTCTCTCCCTATAATAAAATAGGAAAGATGGGAGAGAATTGCGTCCTTTCTTGAACACTAACGTGGGTGGGGGGTAAATGAACGGGTAAAGAATGGCAGGTGTCCAAGGGATGGAGACTAGAAGGCTCAGACATATGCCTAGGGGGGTGGCGGAATCCAGCAGGGGCTCCACAAAGGGACAAAAAGTACATGAGTGTGAGCAGGCAAAGAAATGGCAAACCATCAGTAAGCATGGTTCAAAGGAAAACAGAGACCGCTGACCTGTAGGCAGAAGGAAGGAGCCCAAGCCAAACAGCCATTTCTCCTAGTGTCTGGGGGTTTGATGCGATCTGCGGTCCTGCTGCTGGGACGGAGTAGCCCACAGAGGCGACAGGCGGGGGGTGGAGGGGTGTCTCGGTACCTGTTGTTGCTCCAGGAGGCCCAGCTTCACGAGGATGGATTTTCCCTCCAGTACCATGGTGGCGGTGTACGTTGTGCCGTTGTGAGGTATCAACAGTTTGAAAGGGAAGCCCCATCTGTAGCGGATCCGGGCAGCCTGCAGAACCGAGGTAATCTCCTTCATCCGCCTGCATTTCTCCAGTGTCGCTGGGGAGATATCCGGGTATATTTGAATGGTGACCCTGTCCAGTTGTATACGTGGGGTGTTGCGGGAGGATTTCCTCCTTCACCAGATAATCCTTTAGGCACATCACCAAGTCTCTATTCGGTTTCTCCGGGGGGGGGTTTGGGCCTCAGAGCCCTGTGGAGCCGATCACAGACGAAGGTGTCTTCAGGTTGTTCAGGGAGGAGGGAGCGGAACAGTCTCTAAATGGCGTCAGGGAGATCAGTGACTGTCTCTGGCAGACCACGCACTCTGATATTGTTCCTCCTGTTACGGTTGTCCAAGTCTCCCAGGTTGTTCTGCAGCAGGAGAACCGTATCCGAGAGCGATTCATGGTCTTTGCGGAGGCCAACATAAGCCAGTTGGAGCTCATCATGCTTTACCTCCAGGACATCCGTTCTCCCGCCGAGCGTCGCGATCTCCTGGGAGAGAGTGTTGGTGGACATGTGGAGCTCCGCTTGGAACTTGCGTGCCAGTTTGTCATACATAGTGGACAAACTGTGGTCCAGGTCCGCCTTAGTGAGATGGGGAGTGTACTCACTCAGCTCCGACGCAGCCAAAGGGGATGCCGCGGGGTCCAGGGCCTCCAGCGTGGACGACCCCTGGTCAGCGCCATCTTGAGACATCTCCGTCTGTTCACGGACCCGCAGCAGATAGTTTGTTAAAGACCGCTGGGCGGATTTTTGTTTGTTCTTCTATGCTGAAGGCATGCACAGCAGGTCCCACTAGGGGTTTAGGGCGTTCAAGGTGATATTTTCGGGCAGTAAAACCCCTGGGAGTGCGGTATTGTCTCCGGTACCCTCGGAGCTCACTTGTTTAGCTTCCTGACAGTTTCGCGCCGCGCATGTGTCCGGTGAGTCACAGTTTTCTAAGCTGAAGGTAAATGTCCTTTTTGTTTTTTTTTGTTTCTTGTTTTTTCCTACTGGACCATTTGATCTCTACTTCTGATCTTGTCCTCTTTAATCTGGGGATCTACTAATATTATTATATATATCTTTATAAATTCCCTTTCTGTTGCTGATGCCTTTTTATATATATTTTTTCATACCGATACTGCTATTGTTTATCAGTGGCTTTGTTTTATATTGTTCATTATCTACATAGAATCCTTTTTTCTGAGACATACTGTCCGCCTTTATTGTTCTGCAGTTCATTGTAATCTGTGTATGAAAAACATCACAACGGCTTAACTATATGTTCCCCTTTTTATCTACAATTGTTGCTAAATATGCTCTGATCTGGTTTTACTTTATGTTAATACTGGGACCTATTCATTCTCTAGCCCAGTTTATACCCATTCTTTCCCGTATATATATTTATTTTTTCTTTATATTTTTTTCTCCTTTTTTCCCCTTTTTCCCTTGCAGTCCAACATTTTCTTCCTGCACCATATATATATATATATATATATATATATATATATATATATATATATATATTCTCATTTTTCACTCTTCATTTTTCGTTGCATATTTTTGCAATTTCTGTCCATTTTCATATAATATTTTCATTTTTCATTTTTTATTTTTTCACTCAGCAGTCCCTTATTTTGTCCTCTGTGACCAATGGGGACAGTCCTTTAGCCCTTTATGGGGGACCCTTGTCTGATCCTGGGATTACATTGGTGGTTCTATCTGCTTGAGAATCATGGCGGGGTAAGTTTTAGTTTTAGTCCTTAGATTAAAGCATGGTGTTTATGACCCTTCCTCCAAAATAATCAATGATCTCACTATTATGTTTTTTCTTTCTATAACACTCATAAAAATGAAAATATTGATTAAATCTGTATTTACTATAAATGTTTTCTTTGTTCACACAGTTGTTAATGTTAGTATTGAGCGTTATCGCACTACCCTTGAAGAAGCTACATAAGCGAAACATGTCGGGTTGATGCGACAGCCCTCCGCTCTCTATCTGCAAATGACCTGTATTCTGTGACCATTCTCCAACTGTATCACAACCACCTTGGTTTTATCCTTTGTGCCCTGTTTGACTATTCAGGATCAATTTTCTTCTTTTTGTGAATATGTTTAATAAAATGTAACAATTTTTTTACAAATAACAAATCTCCTTCTCATCATTACTTGTTTGCACCGTTTAAAATCCCATCCTTCCCTCCCCTATTTTTTGAATACATTTTTCTGGGATGTGGTGCCAATTTGCTCTGGTGTTTCGCCACTGATTGGACAAAAACTTATCAAATAGTACATCAGCAGTACAGTATAAAAAGTACTTTAAACACTAAACCATATGACTAAGATGAGGAACCAGATTAGAAAGAACCTATTAACAAGTCATCATAGAGTGAATGAAGATGTCTCCACTTGAGGCTCCATAAATGGGGAACGGAGGAATGTGTGTAAACCATTATGAAGGGTATATGCAGGTAAACTTATTTAGGCCCCCAGACATCCAAACACCCCTATCGGGCACTAACTGTGAGTGGGTGGGGGGGGCTTAGGATCCTGTTGTCTGGAGAGCGGTAGTTTACCGGCACGATAGGGCATTCTATTATATACCAGTGGGACGTAATATCTATTCAGTCGCCTTTATAGGGTGTATAGCTGGGGAAAGTTCCCAGGTACTTTATGGCATTCTAATGTTTAGAGAATCTACTAAAGAGCTATTGTCATCAATGCAATAATTGGTCAATATCAGGAGAGGGCAATAGGTGAGGGGGTGGGGGTATGAGGGACCAGATCTCACTCATATGCAGTGTCTAGGTAGATAGCGTCTCATGGATTACACCAGGTAGGGTAAACGTTTATCAGTTTGGGGAATTTCGGAACTCAGCCATTTCTTTAACCTGCCTGGCGATATGATTCTGTCAGATTTTAGGTGCTGAAAGCGGTACCATTATGCTGCATGGAAATTTGGCGTTTTATATTGTAGGCCTGTAATTCTTAGGAATAACTCACTTAAATCTGTCCAAACAAGAGTCTAGTAGACATCCCGGATATGATAAATTTAAAAAAACAAAATCATAAATTATAATATAATAAATAACTAGAAAATAATTCTAACAAATAATAATAAAAGTGTTTTTCAGTGTTTGATGACGAATTTCCCCACAAATCACCATCGCTCAATTTTGCGAGTGATTCTAATTTATTATCACTGTTTTCTAGCTGGTCTAAAACCACTTTTGACGTAAAGGGACACTTTTTGGTTGCTATGGACAATCTCCAAATTCCAGGCAGAAAGAACAGTTATTATATAAAAGTGCATGCAGGGCACTGGGCAGACCACTAGGGACAAAGGGTGTGTGTATTTTTTTTATACAGTACTGTAATCTGTAAGATTACAGTATACTGTATGTGTACTGTGTTTTAACTTTTTTGAATTTGGCGCCGATCTCCGTCCCCGTACGTCGTAACGTCGCAGGGAACGGAGCTCGGCGGCACTCGGGCACTGTGTGAATCGAGCGAGGAGACGGCTCGATCACACAGCGGGGAGGCATCGCAGGATCCAGTGGAGAAGGTAAGTAACTCTGCCTGGATTACTGCGATGCAATCCAGAGTCTGGCTCGGGGTTACCGCTTTTGGTGCTGAAATTTAACCCCGAGCCAGACTCGAGAATACCGCCAGGGGGGTTAAAGTGTGACCCAAGTCTTCTGAAACTTTGTTGGGGTCTCTCTAGCCTGGTGAATGAGGGCCTCCATTTCTGCTATTCTTTCTATGCAATGGAACCAGTCGGAAGTAGTTGGAGGGTTGGTTTTCTCCAAAGCACAGGTATGCATTGTTTGGCAGCATTGATGAGGTGATGGGTGAGTGATTTTTTGTAGGCCGAATGGGGTATGGATGTCTGGTGGAGCAAGTATTGGGCGGGGGTAAAGTCCGGTGTGTATGTTGTTATTTGGGTGATGAGACGGTGGACTTTTTCCCAAAGAGGTTGTATTAGTGGGCACTCCCACCATATGTTGAGTAAGGATCCTTGGGTAAGATTACATCTACAGCAGAGCGGGGAGATGCTGGGTCAAAATTTATGTCCTGTACCATCTAGAGTAAAGTTTGTAACCATTTTCTTGTGCTGAGACATTGATGGACCCTTTATGGATGTGGTCAAAAATCTTTCCCCAGTCATCGTTAGTGAAATCTAGTGAAAGATCTCTTTCCGAGTGCTGGCTAATTGCGTTTGACTTGGCATTACAGTCCAAGAATAGGAGTGAGTACATGGTTGAGATCAGATGTCTTTGGGGCTCAGTGTTAGTGCAGATGGCTTCAAAGGGAGTGTAATCTGTGTTCCATTTGGTCAGTGGTTTGGAGCTGTAAATGAAGTGCCTAACCTGCAAATATTTGTAGAAGGGGATGTTTCGCTCTGGGTAACGGGAGGACAGAGCAGCATATGTTGAAAACTCAGCATTAAGGAATAAGTCATCTGCTCTAAGGGAGGGTGGCCTTCGTGAAATATTAGGGCTAGGTTCTGAGAAGCCAGGATGGAAGTCAGGATTTTGGTCGATAGGGGTCAGGGGTCCAGGCGAAGATGCCAAGTTGCGTTTATCACAAGCACCTTAAAGTGGAGTAGGGTGGATTGTATGAATGGGTGGTTTGTACAATCTTTAGGGATCGACTTCTGCAAGATGTGAGATCGGAACTCCGGCAATGGATTCCTCAAGTCTAACCCAGTCCTTAGTGTCTGCATGGACATGCCAGTCGACTACTCTAGTTAAGTGGCAGGAACAATGATATTTGTAAAAATCTGGTAGTCCAATTCCCCCTTTCAGTTTAGGTAGCACAAGACCATCCCAGCCTAGTCTGGGACTATTGGAAGGCCACATGAAATTTCTGCAGAGTTGTTCACATGTTGTAAAGAACGACAAGGGGATTTGGATTGGGAGGGTTTGAAAGAGGTACAGGAGTCTGGGAAGGATATTCATTTTTATAATGGCTGCTCTTCCAAACCAGGAGAAGAGGCCCTTGCTCCACTTTTGAAGGTCTTGTTGAATGGAATGGAGAATATGCAGGAAGTTTCTAGAGTACAACTCTGATATGTTCTTAGGGATCTGAATACCCAAATAAGTAATAGCGTGAGGTTCCCATTCAAAGGGAAAATTTGCCTGGCATTGCGTCACTGTGGTGTTAGAAAGGGAAACATTTAATGCCTGTAAAGATAATTTGGAGGTTAGACAGTGTTTTGAATAAAGTGAAGTCCTTTAGTAGGTTGGGTACGGTGGTTATGGGGTCCGTAAGGAAGAGCAGAATGTCATCAGCGTAAGCTGCCACTTTGTACTGTGTGTGTTTGACGTTGATTCCCTTAATATCGGGGTTGGTTGCTATTCTTCGAAGGAGGGGTTCCATGGTAAGTATAAAGATAATGGGTGAAAGGGGGTATCCTTGGTGTGTGCCATTCAAAACGGAGAAGGCACCCGACAGGCGGCAATTGACTTGAATTCGGGCCGATGGTACTGAATATAGAGCAAATATTAATTGCAGCAGGCGGTCTGGGAATCCCATAGCCTTAAGCGTCGCCATCATGTAGTCCCATGCCACTCTGTCGAATGCCTTCTCCGCATCTAGTGATACCAGTCTGGGGAGTAGGGGAAGTATACGATTAGCAAGGACTTTCCCATAAAGCTTTACGTCCACATTCAGGAGAGCTATGGGCCTATAGTTTGATACTAAAGTGGTGTCTTTGCCAGGTTTCGGTATAAGCGTTATGTGGGCAGCTAAGATATCTTTGCTAGCTGGAGATGAGGAGGATAACGAGTTAAATTCTTTTATGAAGCTGGGGAGTAGGATGTCGGCAAAGGATTTGTAGTAGCTAACGGTGAGGCCGTCAGGACCCGGGCTCTTGCCCGGTTTTAGTTGTTTCAAGGCTGCAATAGTTTCTTCCTTGGAGATCGGGTGATCTAGTGCTGCCGAATCGTCTGGGGTAATGGGTGTAGGGCTATATTGAGCCAGAAAACTTTCAATAGACTGAGTTCTGTCAGGGGCCTTCCCTGTCGTGTTTGTGGAGGGCAGGTTATAAAGTTTGGTGAAATATTTTAAGAATTGGTCCGCTATTCCTTCTGATGTGGCAAAAGAGTTGCTAGAAGGGTCTTTGATAGTGTGAATGGTGTAGTCCGCCTTTTTAATTTGAAGGGCTCTGGTTAACATTTTCCCCGACTTGTTCCCAAATTCATAAAATATTATTTTTGTCCGTGCAAATTTGCGCTTCAGCTTTTTCCCCAGCTCTGCCAATAGATCTTCTCTCACCTTTAGCAAGTCTTCAAGGGTTTTGGTGGCCAGGCTTTGTTTATGGATTTTTTCGAGAGAGTGAATGCGCTTGGACAGGTCCTCAATATGTGCTTTTCTAGCTTTGTGACGTTTCGCGGCTAGAGAGATAAATTCACCTCGGATTACGCATTTGTGTGCCGCCCACAGAGTTGCGGGTGAGACGTCTGGTGATCCATTCTCCTGAAAATAATGTGCAATTTGCATGGTGATTTTCTGAGTCAGGGCAAAGTCTGTCAGCAGTGAGTTGTCTAGGCGCCAGATTGGTGAGTTCATCTTTGAGGTTGGGAAAGTCAAGGTCATGGAGATGGGATTGTGGTCTGAGATGACAATGGGCTCAATAGTGGCCGTAGTAAGGAGTGTCAAGTCATTCTGCGAGATGAAAAGTAGTCTAGTCTGGAGTATTTGTTGTGTGGTGGAGAAAATAAAGTATAATCCTTCTCTTTGGGGTTCAGAGTACGCCATGTGTCGTGTAGGGTTAGGTCACTTAGTTGGGTTTTAAACGCTCGGAGGGCTCTGTACGCTAAGGATGAGGATCCAGCGGATGCGTCTTGGGCCGGGGACAGCGCCACATTGAGGTCACCCCCTAGACTGTTATGGAGTTTCGACCCTCAGAAGTATCCCCAGAGTTTGACAGTCCGGTGCAGTGTGGTAGGCAGCGAAGGGTCGGTGAGGAGAACAGAGGCACGGTCCCAGGGTCATTGTTATTGACTGTGCAGTCCAGTCTCTGCAGAAAGGTGTAGGGTGGATAGGTAGCAGGATCAGTAGTCCAAATATGATGTAATCCAATGGGATAGTGGTGACGGTAAAAACTGTATCCGGTATAAATGAAGGTAAGTGCATAGGAAAGTCAAAGATTAAACAGTAACTGAATCGAACTGGGATAACAGATTATGGGCCATAGTGTGCCACTGCTCTGGGCTCAGAGGAGCCGGCGACCACATTTCAATAATCACTGCAGGCTCGCTGTGTTCTAGGCGATTCAGTGGAGCCGGGATCTTGACGGATGCCTTGAGATACCGAGTGGAGCCTGGAGCCCGAGGGTGATCGTTGTCTCTGGTAACGGGTGTCTTGCTCATAAATGGGCTCATCTTGTGACCGCTCGGTGGAATTCGGTGTACTTTTTGGAACATCTACCAGCGGGATGTCCAGGGTATCACAGAAGCGCTGTAAATCTTCCGGTACTTTCAGAAGTGCAGTGCGGCCCTGTGAGGTGGCTGACAGGCAAAAGGGAAACTTCCACTTATAATGGATTCCTTTAGCACAAAGGGGTTTCAGGTCTCTGCGATGCTGCAGCGTAATGCCAGACAGGTCTTGGAAGATTTGAATGGTGGTTCTGTCAAAGACAATTTGGGTCCCGTTTCTCGCCTTCCTCAGTATTTCTTCTTTAATTTTAAAGTCCATTATACAGCAGACGACATCTCTGGGAGGATCATTGTCCCTTCACTTAGGTTTGAGTGCTCGATGGATCCGTTCCATCTCTATCCCCGTCTGTGCAGGCCGGTCGAGAAGATCATTGAACAGGCTAGTGACTGTGGAGGCGAGCTGTTAATTTTCCATTGATTCCGGGAGGCCGCGGATCCTCAAGTTATGGCATCTGCCTCTGTTGTCGAGGTCCTCCATGTGGCGTTGGAGGTCTCTGAGCTGGAGGGTGTGTGTGTCTATCTTTAGGATGGTTGGGTGGAGGATTGTGCCTTGCTGTGCCAAGACCCTCTCTGCCTCCCGAACCCTGTCAGTCAGCGGGCGTATGTCCAGGCAGAGTTCTGAAATGGCGGCTGACAGGGTATCTTTGATATCCTCACCTATGGTCCTCGGGTCTTGTATGCTGAGGTGCTGGTGTGGAGGGGTACTGTGATCACCCGGCAAGGGAGCGGGCGGTGTGTCAGTCAGTGGCGGGGATGCGGCCTGTATCCGTCCTTGGCGGGAAGATGCCATATTCCCCCTCTGGGTCCGGAACATCTCCGGAATGTGTTGGCTTAGACCCCCGGTTTGATCGCGGGGGAACGGAACCGGGATGCTGATGAGGTGTGGGAAGCAGTTCCCGTGTTTTGTCGGTAGTCTGGGGCGTTTTTACCTCCTCAGTGGAACTAATTCAGGCTGTAGCGGCGGGAGCTCCGAAGTTAAGCAGCCATCTTCAACTCAGTTCAGGCCACACCCCCAAGATTACTCCATTGATTACAATTCTCCAACCATCAAACAGTATTCTTGTTAGAAGCAGGGAGAGACAAAGATTGCTCATTTCTATCCAGCCAGCTATTGGCCTCTTTAGAATCAACAAAAAATATAGTTTCTCCCTTGGCTACGATCCAGAGTTTAGCAGGGTAATACATTGCATATTGAATTTGAAGGGTACAGAGACGCCTTTTAATATCTATAAATTGAGATCTCTGTCTTTGAATTGTCACTGAAAAATCCGGAAAAAAATGAAACTCTGGAACCGTTAACCTCTATATTACCTGTAGTATGAGCTAGGGAGAGAATTTTGTCTCTATCTCTATAGTGGAGCATTTTTTAAATAATCGGTCAGGGAAAATTACCCGGAGGAGGTGGTCTAGCAGGGATGCGATGAGCCCGTTCTACTGCAAAAAATAGGTAATTTTTTTTTTCTTCAAAAACGTCCAGCAGCCATTTCTCAATAAACTCGACAGATACAGGATTTAGTGGATAGACAAAATCAAAGTTATTTCACAAAAAATATAAACTCTTTTCTTGTCAGTGCTGCATGTAAACAAAACATACAAACAATAGTCTTTAATTATTCAAAATGTACCCCAATATTAATGACATTAATGCAGTAGAAAAAATTAAGTGAAAACAGTTGTTGTCAATGTGGAATATACTAGTATCTCTTCAAGCAGCAATCACAGCGCAAGTATAGTAGTGTCTGTGGATTGCTAGGATAAAGCTTACAGCTACAAGGAGTGGGCATTTATTGACAGACTAAATTTTTATTTAATCCATCGAAGTCAACCACCAGAACAAACAAAACATGCCCACATATGATGTAGAGCCCGGCAAACCATGCACCCACTTTTAACTGAGTGAAGAAGATTGATGGATCAGAAAAATAAATGGCTGTAAGGGGTGGTTCAAGGACAGGATTGATGAGGGCTTGATTATGTATGAAGTTGTTAAAGATGGAAATTCTGCAGTCTTAAGGCAGCTGCCTGCAGCCTCTTCGACATGTATTGAGATATGACAAAGAACAGACAAATAAGAGGACTCACTATAAACAACAAAGATGACTTTCTACAGATGAAGAAAAAAATGTTTCAGCTTAAAAAAATTAAATATTTTTTATTTTTGTTTGTAAACAGTTGGTTGACTTTGGCGTCCCATTCCAATTTATTTGTTGAAAGGTCTGGAGTCTGTTTATGATCCTTAGTAATGTTTTATTAACAAAATTGCAAGTGGTTTATAGCATCCGAAAAAGACGATAAACAGATAGCAAATGGAGTTCCATTGCAAAGACCTGGCTCTGAGCAGGTGCGTGTATTTAGATATTCTTATCTAAATAATTTAATTTCTCAACAATCTAGGTACAAATTCTAAAGTTACAATTTATTTTCAATCAATGAAGTTTTATCCAATACCACTTTAAATAAAGAAATCATTGTAAATATCTGTGAGATACATCAGGACTCCTGCCCATCCAGCCCATTCAGAATGTATAGGTGCACTGTATTCAGAATGTATAGGTGCGCTGTGGTTGGCTATCTAGACATCACAGACATCTTTGCTGCCATCTTTATCCCTCAGAGTATTGGATAAGGTAAGTTAATTTCTAAATAAATTATCACCTTCAGCTTCATGCCTGTTTCAGTACAATCATCTGTGGCCTTTGTAGGATTGTTTGGCAGTAAAATGTTATTAACACATAGAGTAGTATAGCAGTGTTTTATTCTTAAGTGCCCTTCTCTGGTCATAATAAATGCTGGCACATATAGCAAAGTAATTACAAAAAAAAGGTCAGAATATTATTCAGGTCTGTGTAGTAGGCCATTTAATTATTGGAGCACCAGGAGTGCTGTAAACCAACCTTCTGCTGAATGGGTTGAAATAAGCTCAAGAGTAAACTATAAACCACAAAACCTGATTGATATTGATTCAGTAATCGATTACAGACCTTGCTTGGAAGCCACTGAACACACCTTAAGCTCACTTTCCAGATTTTAAGTGTATGTATGTATTTTTTACATCTGCTTTTTTATACACTCTTGCAAAAGAGTAAAACTGGGACATAAAACTAAATGATCCTACATAAATCTGATTGAATCACCTTATAATAGAATTTAATGGAATGACTTGTAAAAACATTTACATTGTATATCAGAGCTCTAAGCCATGATAGAAAATCCCCATGCAATCCAGGTTTGTACTCCCTAAAAAAAAGAATTAAAGGGTCTTGTTAGAATGCAAAAAAAAAAAAAAAGAAGAGAGTTCATACTTTCTTATCCCACTGTTAGTGTGACCAGTCTGTGCTGTATTGTAGAGATATATTTGTATGCAGAATATTCAGCATATTGAGGTATGTTCAATGCCTGGTTCCTTGCTGTGCTCAGTGGTTCAATCCGCTGCCCCCTACATAACTTAAGTGATCTGTGGTGATGTATTGGCTGTTGGAAGGACTAATGTGCTGTTCCAGGTCCAAGCACTGAGTAAAAGACATGCACAGCCATTATTCTCTATGCTTAGATGCATTGAATGAGTAACATTTTTGAAGATATTGTGGCAGTAGCTGCACTTATACATCCATGGGCAGATCAGGCAGTAAACAAAGAGTCAAATCTGCATCCCAGGTATATTAGTATAGATAAATGATGAGGATGAAAGTGTAATTTACCAGGTACAGAGGATACCGAGTGAGCGAGGGCGATGTATGAGGTATTGCAGTCTGTCGCCTGTTCATCTAAATCAATCAGTACGCTGGCAAACTACAGCAAGACCCCTGAGTTCCCTAATCTGGAGACAAGTGACAACTATTAACAACACACTCTAATATCTCACCGCTGCAACCAGATGACAAGAAATCACACTGACAGGGACTTGCTAACCATTCAAGCAACTTATTTGGTCGAGTAGGAATGGGGCAAGAGCTTACTTTAGGAAGGTTAAAACCAACTGTAATACAGTTATCACAGCCCACAATACTGCTGGCCTCTACTAGAGGGACTTGCCCAAAATCTAGCTGGCTGGACACAGGCAGATACAATATGGTGCACTCTACTCTGAAATTCCCACAGCTATCCTGAAGCTAGAATCCTGGCATTATCAATTTTTTTCATTGACCGATTGCACATGCCCACACACACCAGACCCATGACTCGGGGTAGATTGCCACCATCTGCAGATTGTCAGCTGACTGGTCTGTTAGACAACCATGCACACAAAGAGCCCTGTCTGGCAGATTTTCTAGCTTACACACACTGACACTAATCTGCATACTGTCAGCAGCCACATGAAGTAATTTCATACAGTTAATTAACTTATACAGAGAACCCAGACACTGCTAATACAATGACATAATCTCTCTAGGTGTATGAATTCTTATCTTAATGCCTAGTACACACGGCCTGAATGTCGGGAGGCATCGGCCTGCTCAATAAAAACCAGTCAACTTTTGGGCCGTGTGTATGTCAGTCGGTCTAACAGAAGGTGGCCATTTGTTCGGACTAGCATGCTGGAAAACCAGCAGCCAACTGACCCCGATCAGCACTCTCAGTCAATGACTGAGAGCACTGATTGGAGTATTCTGGCAGGCTCAGCTGGGGAGATCGCTGTACTAACGTTGGATCGTTAGCTCAGTGGCTCTGACCGGAGCTGTCCGGTTTTATTTTTTTTGTTCCAACCGCTGGGTTAAGGCTGGGTTCACACCATTGCGAACTGGATGTGAGTTCACTATGGAGCCGGTTCACATATCTCCGGTGCGAATTTGCACAGGAGCCCTGTGCCTCTTTTGGTCTGTTTTTAGGTCCTGAAACGGTGAGCGGGGACACACAGGACCACTGCTGGGAGCCACATCGGTATTAGGTGTAAACCCAGCCCGAATGAAAAAAAAAAAAAAAACGGTTAGTGTGTACCAGGCTTAAACTTACTACACACAATAAAAATATTGGACGAATAGTTGTCCTTTTTTTTTTTTCGAAAACCAAAAGATTACTGAAGTTACAAAAATTCTCGCAAGACAGAATACAACTTTGGAAGTGATGTAATGTATTGTATTATATTGTAATGTATTTTTTCATTTTCAGAAGTATGTTTGTGCTTTTTTTTTCTGGATATTTCTGCATGAACTGTCGTGATCAGTTCTCGAAAGCTGTGTACTAATGATCAGGTTATGGGACAATTGCTCTGAAAGCAGCATTTTTCATCCAATTTTCTCATCATATGTACTGGTCATTAGACAACAGGAGCCATTTATTTTTATAATTTTAATATAAAACGGAAAATCACAAAAATAAAAGAAAGAAAATGTCATACAGAAATTTGGTTATTTGCTATGAAATAAAAGGAAGAAAAAACAGTAAATTTTACTGTTTTGCGTAGTGATGACTGGAGATAGGTGAAATATTCGGGCCGAGCATCGGTTTGGCTCTGAACAGTGCCCATTCGCATGTTTGCCGAACACCTGCTGAGCGCACTGCCAAGTGCACAGTGAATAGCTACCAGTTGTTAAGGAGCAGGCATAGAAGCCGGCCGGGCTTCCCCCCTGACAGCTGAATCAAAAAAAAAAAAAACATTGTCGGCAATAGATTTTTTTTTTAAAATGGCGTGGGGTTCCCCTCAAAATCCATACCAGGCCCCCTATTCGGACATGCAACCTAGCAGCCATACCAGGGCACATGCCTCCTAAACATGGGGGGTGCTTTGGGGTGTGTTGGCTTTAACATGTTGAGAACATGTGGCCTGGAATGGTTCAAGAGGGGGGGTACTCGCTCACCCCCCCTTTCCAGGTTGCATGCTCGTAAAAGGGTCTGGTATAGGTTTGGGGGGATCCCACACCAATTTAAAAAAAAAGTATTGGCATGTGGTTCCCTTTAAAATCCATACCAGACTCAAAGGGCCTGGTATGGATTGGGTGGGACCCCCATGCCATTTTTTTTAACATTTTTGTGTCGCCGGCAATGGCTTGCAACTGGGAAAATCTATTTAAATGTCATTAATTTTTATTTACATATGTCAGTTTTGCTGCAGCTGGTTCTATACATGGTACAGATGTGCCACTTTACAGGCAGATTGGGGGACCCACAGGCACTATATTTAAAAGGATTTTTTCATTATTGTGGTTTCACTTTAAGCATCATTAAAATCACTGCTCCTTTTAAAATCTTTTTATAAAAAAAAATATTGCATTGATACATGTCTCCCAGGATAGTCCCCTGGCCCTAATACACTTTTTATGGCCAATAACTTGCATATAACCCTTTAAAATGGGGACTTTTGATTTATCAAGTTCAGTTCCTATATACTTTAATCACTTGAACTCCGGAAGGTTTTAACCCCTTCGTGATCAGAATTTTTTTGCGATACAGCACTGCGTTAATTTAACTGACAATTGTGCAGTCGTGCGACACTGTACCCCAAAAAAAAAATTGTCCTTTCTTTCCCACAAATAGAGCTTTCTTTTGGTGGTCTTTGATCATGTCTGTGGTTTTTATTTGTTGCGCTATAAACCAAAAAAAACACAATTTAGAAGAAAAAAAAAATATTTTCTCTTATAAAAGATACCCAATAAACAAATGTAAAAAATCTAATTTCTTCATTAATTTAGGCCAATATGTAATCTGCTACATATTTTTGGTAAAAAAAAGTTCCCAATAAGTGGATATTGATTGGTTTGCACAAAGTTATAGCGTCTACAAACTTTGGAAATGTTTTTTTTTTTTTTCGCTAGTCAGCGACTTATAGATTGCATCGAAAGCAGTATTTTTCATCCAATTTTCTCATCATATGTACTGGTCATTAGACAACAGGAGCCATTCATTTTTATAATTTTAAGATAAAACGGAAAATCACAAAAATAAAGGAAAGAAAATGTCATACAGAAATGTGGTTATTTGCTATGAAATAAAAGGAAGAAAAAACAGAAGCAAACTTTACTGTTTCGCGTAATGATGACTGGAGATAGGTGAAATATTCGGGCCGAACATTGGTTCGGCTCTGTTTGCCGAACACCTGCTGAGCGCACCGCCAAGCACACAGTGAATAGCTACAGGTTGTTAAGGAGCATGCCTCTAGGAGTCATACCTGTGATTGTCAGGGTTGTCAGGGTCTTGCAATGTCTCTTGGGACTTGTAGTTTCACCACAGCTGGAGGGCCGCGGTTGCCTACCCCTGGCTTAGGTAGTGCTTTCTCACTGTAGGGGAAGTGCTTTGACTAGGAGAAGACCAAGATCTGTATTCCTGCTTAGCAAAAAAACAGGATCAACAGAACAGAACAACAATCAACAGGCCATGTTTGCTGGTTTTCCTTCATCTTGCACATGTGCTTAAAATCACAGTCAATGGCTTGGTATTTTGGACAGCAATTCTAGATAAGATAAATTCACAAAACATGTCCTGTCGGGGTACTTGAGGACTGAGGCTGAGAACCACTGCAGTAAAAATGAAAATGAAATACTTACCGCTTTGTATTTTTTCTTTCCTGATGACTATCCATGGCAGCACACAATACATTCATATGCTACCATGAAGGCACCAGGAGTTAGACAAATCACACCTGTTTTGTTTGGACATGCCAATCAGCCTAGTTAAGCTGAAGCTGTGAAATTTGCTGCATGTAAAAAAAAAAACACAAACATCCAAATTTGCAACAAATTTTATTGGTCAAAAAAACAGGACTGGAAAAGAGCAAGGAAAGCTATAAAAACATGTATGTTAAATTGAAACACTAGTCACAACATCTTGAGAAACATTTTGCAAAATAATGCAGCACAGACAATTAAATCAAAGTGAACAAACGACACACATTAACAACATAAAAAAAAATTCGGAGGAAAATATCCCCCAACCTAAAAATAAAAATAAACCAAAGTAAAACAAAACATGTTTTTCAAAGACATAACAAACAAAATACAAAGCGAAAATACATGTGTTACAAACTCGATAAGGAGACCAAAATGTACTCTCTTGCCGGCTGGCCACACACACACACAATCTTGCCTCTTTTCAAGGCAAGGTAGAGAATGCTATCTGAAAGCTTTATATTAGCCCAGGTTCACACTGGGCTGCGAGAGTGAAGCCGTGCAAGTTCAGCTGAACTCGCACAATGTCAGTCCCGATTTCGGCAGCGATTACAGAGATATCTGTGCAGGTTTCTGCACAGATGTCAATGTAAATCGCGGGCCAAAATCGCAAAAAGTAGTACAGAAACTACTTTTTGAAATCGGTGCAGCACCGCAGATGCGGCGTCGCACCGATTCGGACGGTGCCATTGCCGGCAATTTGTGGCAAATACTGCCGTTTTTACATGCAATTTGACATGCCAAATCGCATGTCAAAACGCACCAGTGTGAACCAGGGCTAACATAGGTGTGTATGCTAATGAGGCAATTGAAAACACATGCACAGTGCATGAAACACACAAAATGCAAGTTCATCCAATGTAGAGACTGAACTTCAAAGTGGGTACACCTGTTAAGGATGTCCATCAATTACTAACCCAAAAAACACACTCTGTGAGCATGCCCAGAAACATCAAGGTGCTGTTCACACACAAAGAACACCAACAAAAAACAATGTCCCTGAGCATGCTCAGACCAACACAAATGCATTTCACGCATCAAAAGGCACAGGAAAAAATCTAAGTCCCTGAGCATGCCCAGACCAAACCAATTACAGCTAGCAGAAAATAAGCCACACCCCTGTCCAAAATTAAGCACATCATCCAGCATGCTACTAAATTAGAGATGGGACAAACACCCCCTGGCCCGGGGGGCAAACAAAGAGCCTAACATGGGCAAAAGTTATACAACAAATACCATTGCAGTCTATGGGAAATGACTTGTTAGTTTTGCGAGTCCCCACTTGGCTGGCTTATCTTCTAGTTATTGACCTTAAAATGTGTATGGGGGCCCAAGTCCCACCCTAAGGGACATATATCAATGTCACCAATTTGGGCAACACCAAAAACGAAACAAGAAGTGACTTTAAATATGCCAAATTGCTTAATGGCCAGTTCACACCACGTGCAGTCCATTGCGTTTTTTCCCCATCAAAATCGCATGGAAAGTTGGGTATATGGTTTAGAATGTCATAGTTCACACCAGTGCTTTCAGTTCCAGTGCGTTCCAGAAAAAAGAACATGCTGCATTTTCCCTGCAATGGACTGTACTGGAACGCTGTAAAACGTAACAAAAACGTACTGGAACGCACCAAAATGCACCAAAAACGCACTGGAACACACTTGTCCTTATCTAAGGTTAATAAAAAAGAGGGGAGAAAAAAAGCACTGGACTGCATCAAAAACGTACACAAAGCGCACTGGAACGCATCTGGACTGCGTTTTTATGGAGTGAACTAGCCCTGAGCCCTGGTTCACACTGGTGCAATTTGACATGTGTTTTGACATGTCAAATAGGCAGAATTTGCCGGCAATTCCCAGCAATGGCACCGTCCTAATCATTGCAACACCGCATCTGTGGCACTGCACCGATTTCAAAAATAAATAAAAGTGAACCAGCGTTAACCTCCCTGGCGGTATGATTCTGTCTGATTTTAGGTGCTGAAAGCGGTACAATTATTTTGCATGGAAATTTGGCGTTTTATATTCTAGACCTGCAATTCTTATGCAGGTACACCCGACCGTTTTTCATGACGAGAAAAATGCCATTTTTTAATTTGGTCATTAAAAACGATCATGTGTGGGCTCCAGAGCATTTTTCACAACGTGAAAAATGGGCATTAAAAATTTGGAACATGCTCTAATTTTCCTCGTCGTTTTTCACGTCGTCGTTTTTCTCGTCATGAAAAACGGCCGTGTGTAGGCTTTAACGACGTGAAAAAAACGTGCATGCTCAGAAGCAAGTGATGAGACAGCAGCGCTCGTTCTGGTAAAACTAGTGTTGGTAATGGAGATAGCACATTCGTCACGCTGTAAAGGACTGAAGAGTACCAAACTGAAAAGCGCGAATCGTCTCTCACCAAACTTTACTAACACAAGGATCAGCAAAAGCAGCCCAAAGGGTGGCGCCATCCGAATGGAACTTCCACTTTATAGCGCCGTCATACATTTCGTACGTCACCGCGCTTTGCTCTAGCATTTTTTTTCATGATCGTGTGCAGGGATGGACTGGCCATAGGCACTACCGGGAGTTTCCCGGTGGGCCGATGGCTCAGTGGGCCGTTTTAAACAAAAAAAAAAAAGAAAAAACATATATTTTTTTTGTGGGTCGTTTTTTTATGCAATTCGGCTGCAGCGGGAGCGTGGCAGCAAACAGCGGCCCACAAAAAAAAAAATATATAATTTTTTTTTTGCAGCCCGTTTTTTTCGCGCAGTTCGGCGACAGCGGGGGCGTGGCAGCAAACAGCGGCGGTGATTCTAGGAAGGTTGCCAGCGAGGAGGGCAGTTGGATGTAAAATTCCGAGGAGGGAGAAGAGCTCCACCCCCTCCCTGACCACGAAGAGGCGAACAGTAGCGAGCGCGGCCACCCCGGCTCTCACAGAACCTCGATTTCTCCACCTCCTCTCTGCTCCAGGAACCATGCGGCCTGGGCCGGAGGGCAGGCTGACTGGGAGCCCGGAGGAAGAAAACATGCGCCACTGTAAGGAGCAGAGCAGCGAGAGCACCCCCCGGATCAAGAGGGAGACTCGGCGCTGCCGCTGCTGGCCATCAGGTACCTGGCATCCTACACAAACATGCCAGAACACTGAGACAGCGGGGAGGTGAGCAGAGGAGGGAATGCAGAAAGGGACAGTGCTATGTGGTCTGTCTCAGCCCTCCCCTCTGTCTCTCTGCCCCCTCTGTCTCTCAGTCCCCCCCTCTGTCTCTCAGTCCCCCCCTCTGTCTCTCAGTCCCCCCTCTGTCTCTCAGTCCCCCACTCTGTCTTTCAGTCCCCCCTCTTTCAGACCCCTCCTCTGTCTCTCAGACCCCCCACTATCTCTCAGCTCCCCCTCTGTCTCTCAGACCCCCTCTGTCTCTCAGACCCCCCTCTGTCTCTCAGTCCCCCCTCTGTCTCTCAGACCCCCCTCTGTCTCTCAGTCCCCGTGTCTCTCAGTCCCCCCCTCTTTTAGCCCCCACCTCTGTCTCTCAGCCCTCTCTGTCTCTCAGACCCCCCTTCTGTCTCTCAGACCCCTCCTCTGTCTCTCAGACCCCTCCTCTGTCTCTCAGACCCCTCCTCTGTGTCTCAGACCCCTCCTCTGTCTCTCAGACCCCTCCTCTGTGTCTCAGCTCTCCTCGTCTATCTCTCAGCTCTCCTCCTCTATCTCTCAGCTCTCCTCCTCTATCTCTCAGCTCTCCTCCTCTGTCTCTCAGCTCCCCCTCTGTGTTTCAGCTCCCCCTCTGTCTCTCAGCTCCCCTTCTGCCTCTCAGACCCCTCCTCTGTCTCTCAGACCTCTCCTCTGTCTCTCAGACCCCCACTGTCTCTCAGCCCCCTCCTCTATCTCTCAGCTCTCCCCCTCTGTATCTCAGCTCCCTCCCTCTGTCTCTCAGCCCCCCTCTGTCTCTCAGCCCCCCTCTGTCTCTCAGCTCCCCCCTCTGTCTCTAAGCCCCACTCTGTCTCTCAGCTCCACCTGTCTCTCAGCCCCCTCTGTCTCTCAGCCCCCCTCTGTCTCTCAGCTCACCCTCTGTCTCTCAGCTCCCGTGTCTCTCAGTCCCCCCTCTTTTAGTCCCCTCTGTCTCTCAGCCCCCTCTGTCTCTCAGACCCCCATTCTGTCTCTTAGACCCCTCCTCTGTCTCTGAGACCCCTCCTCTGTCTCTCAGACCCCTCCTCTGTCTCTCAGACCCCTCCTCTGTCTCTCAGCTCTCCTCCTCTGTCTCTCAGCTCTCCTCCTCTGTCTCTCAGCTCCCCCCTCTGTCTCTCAGACCCCCCTCTGTCTCTCAGACCCCCTCTGTCTCTCAGTCCCCCCTCTGTCTCTCAGACCCCCCTCTGTCTCTCAGTCCCCCCCTCTTTTAGCCCCCTCCCCTGTCTCTCAGCCCCCTCTGTCTCTCAGACCCCTCCTCTGTCTCTCAGACCCCTCCTCTGTCTCTCAGCTCTCCTCCTCTATCTCTCAGCTCTCCTCCTCTGTCTCTCAGCTCCTCCTCTGTCTCTCAGCTCCTCCTCTGTCTCTCAGCTCCTCCTCTGTCTCTCAGCTCTCCCTCTGTCTCTCAGCTCCCCCTCTGTCTTTCAGCTCCCCCTCTGTCTCTCAGACCCCTCCTCTGTCTCTCAGACCCCTCCTCTGTCTCTCAGACCCCCACTGTCTCTCAGCCCCCTCCTCTATCTCTCAGGTCTCCCCCTCTGTCTCTCAGCTCCCTCCCTCAGTCTCTCAGCCCCCCTCTCTAAGCCCCCCTCTGTCTCTCAGCTCTTCCTCTGTCTCTCAGCTCCCCCTCTGTCTCTCAGACCCCCTGTCTCTTAGACCCCCCTCTGTCTCTCAGACCCCCCTCTGTCTCTCAGTCCCCCCCTCTGTCTCTCAGTTCCAGTGTCTTTCAGTCCCCCCTCTTTTAGCCCCTCCTCTGTCTCTCAGCTCCCCTCTATCTCTCAGACCCCCCTCTGTCTCTCAGACCCCACCCTCTGTCTCTCAGACCCCTCCTCTGTCTCTCAGCTTTCCTCCTCTGTCTCTCAGCTCTCCTCCTCTGTCTCTCAGCTCTCCTCCTCTGTCTCTCAGCTCTCCCCCTCTGTCTCTCAGCTCCCCCTCTGTCTCCCAGCTCCCTCTGTCTTTCAGCTCCCCCTCTGTCTCTCAGCTCCCCGTCTGCTTCTCAGACCCCTCCTCTGTCTCTCAGACCTCTCCTCTGTCTCTCAGACCCCCACTGTCTCTCAGCCCCCTCCTCTATCTCTCAGCTCTCCCCCTCTGTCTCTCAGCTCCCTCCCTCTGTCTCTCAGCCCCCCTCTGTCTCTCAGCTCCCCCTTTGTCTCTAAGCCCCCTCTGTCTCTCAGCTCCCCCTGTCTCTCAGCTCCCCCTGTCTCTCAGCCCCCCTCTGTCTCTCAGCCCCCCCCTCTGTCTCTCAGCTCCCCCTCTGTCTCTCAGCTCCCGTGTCTCTCAGTCCCCCCTCTTTTAGCCCCCTCCTCTGTCTCTCAGCCCCTCTGTCTCTCAGACCCCCTTCTGTCTCTCAGACCCCTCCTCTGTCTCTCAGACCCCTCCTCTGTCTCTCAGACCCCTCCTCTGTCTCTCAGCTCTCCCCCTCTGTCTCTCAGCTCTCCTCCTCTGTCTCTCAGCTCCCCTCTCTGTCTCTCAGACCCCCCTCTGTCTCTCAGACCCCCCTCTGTCTCTCAGTCCCCCCTTCTGTCTCTCAGACCCCCCCTCTGTCTCTCAGACCCCCCCCTCTGTCTCTCAGTCCCCCCCTCTTTTAGCCCTCTCCTCTGTCTCTCAGCCCCCTCTGTCTCTCAGACCCCTCCTCTGTCTCTCAGACCCCTCCTCTGTCTCTCAGCTCTCCTCCTCTATCTCTCAGCTCTCCTCCTCTATCTCTCAGCTCTCCTCCTCTATCTCTCAGCTCTCCTCCTCTGTCTCTCAGCTCCCCCTCTGTCTCTCAGCTCCCCCTCTGTCTTTTTGCTCCCCCTCTGTCTCTCAGCTCCCCTTCTGCCTCTCAGACCCCTCCTCTGTCTCTCAGACCCCTCCTCTGTCTCTCAGACCCCCACTGTCTCTCAGCCCCCTCCTCTATCTCTCAGCTCTCCCCCTCTGTCTCTCAGCTCCCTCCCTCTGTCTCTCAGCCCCCTCTTTAAGCCCCCCTCTGTCTCTCAGCTCTTCCTCTGTCTCTCAGCTTCCCCCTCTGTCTCTCAGACCCCCTCTGTCTCTCAGTCCCCCCTCTGTCTCTCAGTTCCCGTGTCTCTCAGTCCCCCCTCTTTTAGCCCCTCCTCTGTCTCTCAGCTCCCCTCTATCTCTCAGACCCCCCTCTGTCTTTTAGACCCCCCTCTGTCTCTCAGACCCCTCCTCTGTCTCTCAGACCCCTCCTCTGTCTCTCAGCTCCCCCTCTGTCTCTCAGCTTCCCCTCTGTCTCTCAGCTTCCCCTCTGTCTCTCAGCTTCCCCTCTGTCTCTCAGCTCCCCCTCTGTCTCTCAGCTCCCCCCTCTGTCTCTAAGCCCCACTCTGTCTCTCAGCCCCGCCCCTCTGTCTCTCAGCCCCCCCTCTGTCTCTCAGCTCCCCCTCTGTCTCTCAGCTCCCCCTCTGTCTCTTAGACCCCCTTCTGTCTCTCAGACCCCCCTCTGTCTCTCAGTTCCCGTGTCTCTCAGTCCCCCCTCTTTTAGCCTCTCCTCTGTCTCTCAACTCCACTCTATCTCTCAGACCCCCCTCTGTCTCTCAGACCCCCCCTCTGTCTCCCAGACCACTCCTCTGTCTCCCAGACCCCTCCTCTGTCTCTTAGACCCTTCCTCTGTCTCTCAGACCCCTCGAATGTCTCTCAGCTCTCCTCCTCTGTCTCTCAGCTCTCCTCCTCTGTCTCTCAGCTCTCCTCTCTGTCTCTCAGCTCCCCCTCTGTCTCTCAGCCCCCTGTCTCTCAGCCCCCCTTCTGTCTCTCAGACCCCTCCTCTGTCTTTCAAAACCCTCCAATGTCTCTCACCCCCTCCTCTATCTCTCAGCTCCCGCTCTGTCTCTCAGCTCCCCCCTCTGTCTCTCAGCTCCCCCTCTGTCTCTCAGCTCCCCCTCTGTCTCTCAGCTCCCCCTCTGTCTCTCAGCTCCCTCCTCCTGTCTCTCAGCTCCCTCCTTCTGTCTCTCAGCTCCCTCCTTCTGTCTCTCAGCTCCCTATCTCTCAGCCCCACTCTGTCTCTCAGCTCCCCCCTCTGTCTCTCAGACCCCTCCTCAGTCTCTCAGCCTCCTCCTCTGTCTCTCAGCCCCCTCCTCTGTCTCTCAGCCCCCTCTATCTCTCAGCTCTCCCGCTCTGTCTCTCAGCTCTCCCCTCTGTCTCTCAGATCCCCTCTGTCTCTCAGCCCCCCTCTGTCTCTCAGCTCCCCCTGTCTCTCAGCTCCCCCTCTGTCTCTCAGCTCCCCCTCTGTCTCTCAGCTCCCTCCCATTGTTTCTTAGCTCCCCCTCTGTCTCTCAGCTTCCCCCAGTCTCTCAGACCCCTCCTCTGTCTCTCAGCCCCCTCCTCTGTCTCTTAGCCCCCTCCTCTGTCTCTCAGCTCTCATCCTCTATCTCTCAGCTCCCCCCTCTATCTCTCAGCTCTCCTCCTCTATCTCTCAGCTCTCCTCCTCTATCTCTCAGCTCTCCCCCTCTGTCTCTCAGCTCCTCCCTCTGTCTCTCAGCTCCCCCCTCTGTCTCCCTGCCCTTTCCTCTGTCTCATTCACTCCCTGACTCTTAGGCTGCTTTCACACTGGGGCAGACATTGACTGTAAAACGCTGCTAGTTTTAGCAACACTTTACTGTCATTTTAGCTGCGCTATTCGGCTTCTAGCAGGTGCTTTTAACCCCGGCTAGCAGCCAAATGAAAGGTTAGATGCGTGTCGCACTGCTGCCGAAGTGCTTTGCAGGTGGTTCAGCAGCGGTGACCATTCATTTCAATGGGCAGGAGCGGTGTGTACACCGCTCCTTCACCGCCCCAAATATTCTGCTTGGAGGACTTTTATTAACGCCCTGGCAGCGCCCCAGTGTAAAAGCACTCGGACTTTCACACTGGGACTACAGCGGAGGTGTTTTTCCGGTGTTTTACAAGCGCTATTTTTAGCCCAAAAGCGCCTGAAAAATGCCTCAGTGTGAAAGGGGTCCTACACTCACCCCCTCTCTTTTACACTCACTCCCTCTCTCTTACACTCACCCCCTCTCTCACCCACCCCCTCTCACCCCCTTTCCCTCACCCCTCCCTCTCTCTCTCTCTTTCTCATTCCCCCCCCGATGTAGGGGCCTTTTGGTGGGCGTGATTTTTTGGGGGGGTGGGGGGGCAGCATTTTATTGAATTAAAGTGGGCCGGTCTGGATGAAGTCCAGGGCCAAATTTTTGTCCCAGTCCAGCCCTGATCGTGTGTAGGCAAGGCAGGCTTGAGAAGAATCACGTTTGTGTGTACGCGGCATTAGGAATAACTCACTTAAATCTGTCCAAACAAGAGTCTAGTAGACATCCTAGTTCCCTGGAACCTGCAATGTCTCCTCGCAGTGTGTGCGAGCTGTCTCCTCGCTCGATTCACACACAGTGCCCGAGTGCCGCCAAGCTCCGTTCCCTGCGACGTTGCGGCACACGGGGGCGGAGATGGGCGCCAAATTCAAAAAAGCAAAAACACAATACACATACAGTATACTGTAATCTTAATTTGTCATCAAACACTAAATCTAATGACAGCAACAATTCTGCAACTGAACAAATTTTTGTGTTTTTGATTTGATTACATTATTGAATAATTTTTATTATTATATTATTATTATTTGTTATAATTATTTATAGTTATTTATTATATTATAATTTATGATTTTGTGTTTCAAACTTTATCATACCCGGGATGTCTACTAGACTGGTTTCGACAGATTTAATTGAGTTATTCCTAAGAATTGCAGGCCTACAATATAAAACGCCAAATTTCCATGCAAAATAATTGTACCGCTTTCAGCACCTAAAATCAGACAGAATCATACTGCCAGGGAGGTTAAAAGGGGTCCCTCATTCACATCTCACAAAGTGGAGGTATGCAATTGGGTTGTATACTATTAGGACATTACATTTTATATCTGCACTTAGAACAGACAGTGTAGAGCCCAGATCTCTCACCCCCTGATGCCTTTGAAGTCCTGTCAGAAACTCATTGGCAGCTAGGTGTTAATTACAGTCATAAGGCCTACACTATCCTTTCAAATGCTAATTTGGAAGCTTTTGTCATAATCTATTGACCGATGGATTAATAAAATATTTGCAATACCACTGAAGTAACAAGGAAATCTGTCTACTACTGACCACTGAAATTATAAAATAGCTATTATATCAACTGCCTTCTATTTTTAATATTGCAGGCCAGCTGTGGGATTTATGCTGAAACTAAAGTTTCTCTCTAAATCTGAGTGCCCCAAAACTGATTTTATTTCTTAAATAGTAGCCAGTGGGTTGTTACAAACTAGTTTTGGATATCTCTCAGGAACTCTAGAAATACGATTTCTTTCCTTGTTTAGTGCAGTTGCTATTTGTGGCCATTGTAAGGTCTCTCTCTACCTATCAAATCCTACACTTATTTTTCAATATAAAATATGTAGCCCCAGGAGTTGGTCTCTCCTGCATTAAAAGCTGAGGGGCCCCATGCTGCAATTCAGGGAAAGCCAAGAATTTGGCTCTGAAATCCCAGAAGAGAAAAAAAAATCAATGGGCACCTCAGGTGATGGAACCAATTTTCCATGTTTTACATGCATATTACATCCTCAAAATTTTGCAAAAAAACATTTTTCATTTATATGATAATAATGCTCCAGAGTTTATAAAAGCAATATTTTTAATTCAAATACACTAAAGCATAAGCATAATAAGATAATACAATATCACATAAATTAATTTCAGATATTGTATGAATTTAAAATTAAGCATTTTTGTAAAGCAGTAATAATCGAAAGTATACAAATCTGTAAATAAATACAGTAGCTTGGCAAATCGGTAAATAAGTAACTTAGACAATCTTTACCTTATTGATTTAAGACTGTTCCATCTGTCTATTTTTCATCCATCCCTTGATGGATGAATAGCAAGCAGCATTCCAGTAAACTGATGATAAACTATTTACATTTGTTTACATCCACGACCACTTCTTTAACCACTTCAGCCCCGGAAGAATTGGCTGCCCAATGACCTGGGCATTTTTTTGCGATTCGGCGCTGTGTCGCTTTAACTGCAATTGCGCGGTCATGTGACGCTGTACCCAAAATTTACGTTCTTTTTTTATCACAAATAGAGCTTTCTTTTGGTGGTATTTGATCATCTCTGCGATTTTAATTTTTTGCGCTATAAACAAAAAAAGAGCGACAACTTTGAAAAAAACACGATATTTTGTACTTTTTGCGATAATAAAAATCCCCATTTAAAAAAAAAAAAAAAAAAAAAGCAATTTTTTTCTCAGTTTAGGCTGATATGTATCCTTCTACATATTTTTGGTAATAAAAATTGCAATAAGCGTATATTGATTGGTTTGCACAAAAGTTATAGCGTCTACAAAATAGGGGATAGCATTTTTATTATTATTATTTTTTTACTAGTAATGGCGGCGATCTGCGATTTTTATCGGGACTGCGACATTATGGCGGACACAATGGGCACTTTTGACACATTTTTGGGATCATTGGCATTTATACAGCGATCAGTGCTATAAAAATGCACTGATTACTGTAAAAATGTCACTGGCAGGGAAGGGGTTAACAGTGGGGGCGATCAAGGGGTTAATTGTGTTCCCTAATGTGTGTTTTAACTGTAGGGGGATGGGACTGACCTAGAGGAAATTACAGATCATGGTTCCTAGCTATTAGGAACTCAAGATCTGTCTTTCCTCAGCTCACAGAACAGGGATGTGTGTGTTTACACACACCTGTCCCTGTTCTGCCTCTCGTGGCCATGATCGCTCGCGGCCAGTGGTCATCGCGACCACTGGTCACGAGCATCGGCACCCCCCAGATGCAGCGGGTGTGCACCAATTGGGTGTTACTATGAGTGCAGACCTGGGAGTGGAGCTTTCGCTCCTCCTCCCAATTTTCATTGCTGTTGTCGGTATTATGGTAGCCTTTACACCTCAATATAGCACACAGTTGTTGTCTTTTCACCACTTTTTTCCCCCCAGGGTACTCAGCCTTTATTTGACTCTTCACCTCTTGTAGACTTTACAATGGTTGGGTTCCCAGGGGATTCATTTTTTGCAACTATTAACCTTTGTGCACAGCCTTACGTTGCTCCCACCCCTAACAACACAATAGTTCTAGATCATGGTTAGAGCCCTAGATGCAATAGCTATTTTCTACTTATTGTCTTCCCGTTTCATGTTTTGGTGGGGTAATATAGTTCCATGTATACAACTTTTGTATTCCATGTCAATATTGATTATTTCTTGTTCTGTTCACTTTCTTTTTGAAATTTGTCAATAAAAAGATTGAAAGAAGAAAAACTGCATATGCAGGTAAGGGGTGTATGTAAATAAAAATAAACTGTGTATATCTGAGTAAAGTTTAATATTTCCCTTGCTATACTGTATGTGTAGGCCATTTATATACATTACCTCCCAAGGTCTGACTGGAATGCTCCCAGGATGTTGCTAAATGAGGCGCAGCCATTACTGATTTTTTCTCTGATTCAAACCCCCCACATGCTCTTTTTCTCCCCCTGATGCAGTAGCTCTGAGGACACAGCATTTGAAAGCACACTGTTGTGATGGTGGAGGTGAGCAGTAATGACTAGGCATCACTTAGCAATAGGGATGAGCCAAACACCCCGCGGTTCGGTTCGCACCAGAACCTGCGAATGGACCGAAAGTTTGCGCGAACTTTAGAACCCTATTAAATACAATGGACGCGAAAGTTCGAAATCTAAAGTGCTAATTATAACGGCTAATATGCATGTTATTGTCCTAAAAAGGGTTTGGGGACCCGGGTCCTGCCACAGGGGACATGTATCAATGCAAAAAGAGGTTATAAAAACGGACATTTTTTCGGGAGCAGTGATTTTAATGATGCATAAAGTGAAAAAAAAAGTGAAATATTCTTTTAAATATTGTACCTGGGGGGTGTCTAAAGTATGCCTGTGAAGTGGCACATTTTTCCTGTGTTTAGAACTGTCCCTGCACAAAATGACATTTCTAAAGGAAAAAAAGTCATTTAAAACTGCTTGCGGCTTTAATGTAATGTCTGGTCTCGGCAATATGGATGAAAATCATTGAGAAAAATGGCATGGGTACACCCCCAGCCCACTACCAGCCCCTTTGGGTCTTGTATGGATATTAAGGGGAACCCTGCACCCAAATTTAAAAAAGGCCCTATATACTCTGAACATCAGTATACAGGCGGTGCAATCAAGACAGGGACTGTAGGTTTGTTCTTAAGTAGAATCTGTTTATAATTTGGAACAGGTAAATTTTTTTAATGTATAGGTAGCTCCAGCCCAAAAAATCTATTTTTAAGCTTTTTGGAAAACATAGAGAAGGGTTATCACCCCTGTAACATTTGTTTTGCTGTCTGTGCACCTGTTCAGAACATTTCACTTCACTTTCCATCCCAATGACAAATGTTTTTTGAAAATTTGGGGTTTTTATTGAAACAAGGATTGGTGATAAAGCATCAGTGGAGAGGAGACACCTTTTTCGCATATTAACTCTTACAGGAGAGAATTTCCCTTCCTAGGGGTAGATTTCCTCTAACTTCCTGTTGTCTCCTTCCGTTTGCAAGTAGAAGTCGTTTGTAAGTTGGATGTTTGAAAGTAGGGGCCTGCCACAACACTGTAAACCCTCGCAGTTACTCTTGGTGGGCACAGGAATGGGCCCTGCTGTGAATTATTAGATCAAGAATTGTAATTGCATGCCCCTGTTGAACAGGGGCTGAAAAATTGGGCCTTTGGTGGTGGCGGTGGTGCTGGTGCCACAACACTGTAAGTCCTCACAGTTACTCTTGGTGGGCGCAGGAATGGGCCCAGCTGTGAAATATTAGATCAAGAATTATATTTACATGCCCCTGTTGAACAGGGGCAGAAAAATTGGGCCTTAGGCACTGGTGCTGGTGCCACAACACTGCAACCCCTCACAGATACTGTACTTAGAGCGCAGCAATGAGCCCTGTTGCAAAGTATTAGCTCAAGAATTGTAATTACATGCCCCTGTTAAACAGGGGCAGAAAAATTGGGCCTTAGGCACTGGTGCCACAACACTGCAACCCTTTACAGATACTGTACTTGGAGCGCAGCATTGAGTTCTGCTGCAAAACATTCCATAAAAAATTGTAAATACACGCCCCTGTTAAACAGGGGCTGAAAAACTGGGCATTAGACACTGGTGCTGGTGCCACAACACTGCAACCCCTCACAGATACTGTACTTGGAGCGCAGCAATGAGCCCTGTTGCAAAGTATTTAATCAAAAATTGTAATTACACACCCCTGTTAAACAGGGGCTGAAAAAATGGGCCATAGGCACTGGTGCTGGTGCCACAACACTGCAACCCCTCACAGATACTGTACTTGGAGCGCAGCAATGAGCCCTGCTGCAAAGCATTGCATCAAAATTGTAAATACACGCCCCTGTTAAACAGGGACTGAAAAATTGGGCCTTAGCCACTGGTGGCGGTGCCCAGAACCAAAAATGTTCTTTCAAGCTATCAGCATGATTATTGAGGAGGAAGAGGATAGTCACTCAGCATAACAGGATAGAAGGGATCTGACATTTCAAAGAAAATTATTCTGTTACATCAGCATCAGGTGCTTGGTAGCTGGTGGTGATCCAAGACTGATTCATTTTTATGAAGGTCAGTCGATCGACCGAGTCGGTTGACAGGCGTACCCTGTGATCAGTTACAAAGCCCCCAGCAGCACTGAATGTGCGTTCCGAAAGAACGCTGGATGCAGGACAGGCCAGTATCTTAATTGCATACTGTGCAAGCTTTGGCCAGTGATCCATCCTCAAGACCCAGTAACCCAGAGGATTTTCGGTGGGAAAGGTGTCCAAGTCTGATCTTGCCCCTAGGTATTCCTGCACCATGTAAACCAGACACTGGCGATGGTTGCTGGAACCGATCATACCTTGGGGCTGCGGACTAAAAAATTGTCTGAACGCATCGGTCAGACGACCACCTTCTCCACCGCTCCTTCTTTGACTGACCGAAGCCTCAGCAACACGTTGTCCAGGACCAGGAATTTGAAAACCTCCCAGTCTCTGGGAACGCGTTGCACAGACCTTTCTGCAAGGCCTCCTGAAGATGCCTCATCCTTTGCTCCCTCTGCGACGGCAAGATAAGGTCTGCAACCTTACCCTTGTAACGTGGATCAGGGAGGGTTGCCAGCCAGTAATGATCCCTCTCCTTGATCGCATGAATACGAGAATCCTTGCGCAGGCTTTGCAGGATCAGGGAGGCCATGCAGCATAGGTTTGCTGAGGCATTCGGTGCAGAGTCCTCTGGGTCACTGAGGACGACATGATCCGCAGTCACCTCCTCCCAGCCACGTACAAGTCCATGGGTGTCTTGGGACTGTAATTGATCCCTTGAAGACTGCTGCTGATGCTGAGTGCTAGTCTCCACCTCCATGCTGACACAATCCTCCTCCTCCTCCTCCTGTGTGATAGCTGGGCCAGCAGGAACACTGTCTGGATAAAGGGGGCCTTGAGAGGTAAGGAAGTCCTCCTCTTCCTGCCTCTGTTCTGCCTCAAGTGCCCCGTCCATTATTCCACGCAGTGTGTGCTCCAATAGGTGGACAAGAGGGACAGTGTCACTGATGCATGCACTATCACTGCTCACCATCCTCGTGGCCTCCTCAAATGGTGCCAGGACAGTGCATGCATCCCTGATCATGGCCCACTGACGTGGGGAAAAAATACAAGCTCCCCTGACCCAGTCCTGGTGCCATATTGCAACAGATACTCATTGATGGCCCTCTGCTGCATGTGCAGCCGCTGCAGCATGGCCAATGTAGAGTTCCACCTGGTGGGCATGTCACAGATTAGGCGGTTCTTGGGCAGGTTGTAATCCTTTTGCAGCTCAGCCATCCCAGCACTGTCATTATATGACCGGCGGAAATGCACACAGAGTTTCCTGGCCTGCTTCAGGACCTCCTGTAAGCCCGGGTACCTGCCCAAGAACCGCTGCAACACCAAGTTAAGGACATGAGCCAAACAGGGCACATGGGTCAGTTGTCCCTGTCGGAGGGCGGAGAGGAGGTTAGTGCCATTGTCGGAAACCACCTTTCCTGGCTTAAGCTGGCGTGGCGTCAACCACCTCTGAGCTTGCCTCTGCAGAGCTGACAGAATCTCTGCCCCAGTGTGGCTCCTGTTCCCCAAACACACCAGCTCAAGCACCGCATGGCATCTTTTTGCCTGCGTACTGGCGTAGCCCCTTGATTGCCTACGGAGCACCGCTGGTTCCGAGGACAAATCAGCACAGGAAGAGGCCATGGAGGAAGAAGAAGAGAAGGGGGTGGAGGAGAGAGGTGTGTCAGAATCACCAGTAGTAACATTTTGGAGGCGTGGTGGCAGAACAACCTCCAACACTACTGCACCTTGTTCTGCATCCTTCCCAGCTGCCAGCAGAGTCACCCAATGCGCCGTGAAAGATAGGTAATGTCCCTGTCCATGCCTGCTGGACCATGAGTCAGCGGTAATATGCGCCTTACCGCTGACCGCTCTGTCCAGCGAGGCCAAGACATTGCCTTCCACATGCCGGTAGAGAGCCGGAATCGCATTCCGTGAGAAAAAGTGGCGTTTGGGAACCTGCCACTGAGGAACCACACTTTCCACAAACTCACGGAAGGGGGCAGAATCTACCAACTGAAAAGGCAGCAGTTGAAGTGCTAGCAATTTAGCCAAGCTAGCATTCAACCGCTGGGCATGTGGATGGCTGGGAGTGAACTTCTTTCGGCGGTGCAGAAGCTGGGGCAGGGAAATTTTCCTGGTACAATCGGATGTCGGTGTACCGATAGCAAATTGCCCGCAAGTACTTGGCTGTGACACACCTAATTCTACACCTTCATTCCTCTCAGTGCAGGTTTCAGAGAGGACTGAAGGTATAGTGGGGTTGGAGATCCCAGCTGATGAGGAGCAAGGAGAGGTCCGCCTCGTTCTTTGGTGTGGGTCTTTTAGGTGTGCTTGCCAACGGACTACATGGCAGGTCAACATATGTCTGGTCAAGTACATGGTGCCCAAGCGGCTGATGTTTTGGCTACGCGAGATACGCTTTAGACATATTTTGCAAATGGCAATGGTGCGATCTGCTGCACACGTCTGAAAAAAGGGCCACACCAAAGAACTTTTGGAATAACGCGCAGAGACAGCAGCGCCCTGCACATGCGGAGCTCTGCGGTGTGATGCAGTCGGTGTGCTGCCCTTAAGCTGGCCCCTGGAGGGCATCCTGCCTCGTTGGAGATGTGCCTCCTCCTCCTCCTCCTCTCTCCTATCAGGCACCCATGTGGAGTCAGTGACCTCATCATCCCCTCCCTCCTCATCACTGGAGCCAATCTGGCAGTATGCTGCAGCTGGGGGAACATGACTGCCAGATAGCTGACCTTGTTGGGCACCCCCTCTCTCTGGGCGCACGTTACTACCCCCTCTCTCTGAGCTCACTTTACTGCCTTCCTCCAGCTGGGTTCCATCATCGGAGCCTTCAAAAAGCTGGGCATCCTCCTGGAGCATGTAACCAACACTGTGGTCAAACAGTTCGGGGGACTCCTCAGGAGGACATGGTGGGGCTAGGGAAGGAGTGACTGATGCCATTGAGCCGAGGGAAGAGGCCGCTTTGGCAGCTGCTTTGCCAGACAAAGTACCCTGAGCCTGGGTGAGAGAGGATGAGAAGGAGGAGAAGGACGGCTTGGTCATCCACTCTACCAAGTCTTGGGCATGTTGCGGCTCAACATGGCCAGCTGCTGAAAAGAAGGACAAGCGTGTCCCACGGTAATGTGCTGATGAGGATGCACCGACCAGCAGCACTTTTGCCTTTAGACACAGAGCCTGCTTACCCTCTTTTATTGCCTCGTGACTGTCTGCCTCTCATTGTTTGCCTTCCAGACATACTAATGGCCTGCTGTGGTGTTAGTATGGGAAAAGCAGCAATTGTTTTCAGTTAGTTTTAGGTGAAAACTGTGCAGAGGACACAGTACACTGAAAATACTTGCAGCTCTCTGCTTGTGGTTTTATTATGAGGACACCGCTATAATAGTCACTAATAGGGATGAGCCGAAAATCCCCCCATTCGGTTCGCACCAGAACTTGCAAACGGACCGAAAGTTTGCGCAAACTTTAGAACCCTATTAAATACAATGGATGCGAACGTTCGAAATCAAAAGTGCTAATTATAACGGCTAATATGCAAGTCATTGTCCTAAAAAGGGTTTGGGGACCCGGGTTCTGCCCCAGGGGACATGTATCAATGCAAAAAAAAGTTTTAAAAACTGTAGTTTTTTCGGGAGCAGTCATTTTAATGATGCATAAAGTGAAAAAAAAGTGAAATATTCCTTTAAATATCATACCTGGGGGTGTCTAAAGTATGCCTGTGAAGTGCCACGTGTTTCCCGTGTTTAGAACTGTCCCTGCACAAAATGACATTTCTAAAGGAAAAAAAAGGTAATTTAAAACTGCTTGCGGCTTTGATGTAATGTCTGGTCCTGGCAATATGGATGAAAATCATTGAGAAAAATGGCATGGCTACCCCATCACCCCGCCCCACCCCCAGCCCATTACCTGACCCTTTGGGTCTTGTATTGATATTAAGGGGAACCCCGTACCCAAAATAAAAAAAGGCCCTATATACTCTGAACAGCAGTATACAGGCGGTACAAACAAGACAGGGACTGTAGGTTTGTTCTTAAGTAGAATATTTTTCTAATTTGGAACAGGTACATTTTTTAAGTGTAGCTCTAGCCAAAAAATCTATTTTTAAGCTTTTTGGAGAACATAGGGAAGGGGTATCACCCCTGTAACATTTGTTTTGCTGTCTGTGCACCTGTTCAGAACATTTCACCTCACTTTCTGTCCCAATGACAAATGTTTTTGGAAAAGTGTTTTTTTTATTGAAACAAGGATTGGTGATAAAGCATCAGAGGAGAGGAGACACCTTTTTCCCACATTAACTCTTACAGGAGAGAATTTCCCTTCCTAGGGGTAGATTTCCTCTAACTTCCTGTTGTCTCCTTCCGTTTGCAAGTAGGAGTCGTTTGTAAGTTGGATGTTTAAAAGTAGGGGCCTGCCGTATATACTCTGCAAAAATTTGCCCCTTAGGTGTTGGTGTTGCCACAACACTGTAAGCCCTCACAGTTACTCTTGGTGGGCGCTGGAACGCCCTGCTGTGAACTATTATATCAGGAATTGCAATTACATGCCATTGTTGAACAGTGGTAGGAAAAATTGGGCCTTTGGTGGTGGTGCTGGTGCCACAACACTGTAAGCCCTCACAGTTACTCTTGGTGGGCGCATGAATGGGCCCTGCTGTGAATTATTAGATAAAGAATTGTAATTGCATGCCCCTGTTGAACAGGGGCTGAACAATTGGGCCTTTGGTGGTGGCGGTGGTGCTGGTGCCACAACACTGTAAGTCCTCACAGTTACTCTTGGTGGGCGCAGGAATGGGCCCATCTGTGAAATATTAGATCAAGAATTGTTATTACATGCCCCTGTTGAACAGGGGCAGAAACATTGGGCCTTAGGCACTGGTGCTGGTGCCACAACACTTCAACCCATCACAGATACTGTATTTGGAGCGCAGCAATGAGCCCTGTTGCAAAGTATTAGATCAAGAATTGTAATTACATGCCCTATTAAACAGGGGCAGAAAAATTGGGCCTTAGGCACTGGTGCCACAACACTGCAACCCATCACAGATACTGTATTTGGAGCGCAGCAATGAGCCCTGTTGCAAAGCATTGCATAAAAAATTGAAATTACACGCCCTGTTAAACAGGGGCTGAAAAATTGGGCCTTAGCCACTGGTGCCACAACACTTCAACCCATCACAGATACTGGATTTGGAGCGCAGCAATGAGCCCTGTTGCAAAGTATTGCAGTTACTCTTGGTGGGTGCAGGAATGGGCCCATCTGTGAAATATTAGATCAAGAATTGTTATTACATGCCCCTGTTAAACAGGGGCTGAAAAATTGGGCCTTAGCCACTGGTGGCGGCACCCAGAACCACAAATGTTCTTCCAAGCTATCGGCAGGATCATTGAGGAAGAGGATAGTCAGTCAAAATAACAGAACAGTCACTCAGCATCAGCATAGGCAGTCTTGAAGGGATATGACATTTAAAAAAAAATGATTCGGTTACATCAGCTTCAGGTGCTTGGTAGCTGATGGTGATCCAAGACTGGTTCATCTTTATGAAGGTCAGTCGATCAACTGAGTCGGTGGACAGGCGCACCCTGTGATCGGTTACAAAGCCACCAGCAGCACTGAATGTGCGTTCCGAAAGAACGCTGGATGCAGGACAGGCCAGTAGCTCAATTGCATACTGTGCAAGCTCTGGCCAGTGATTCATCCTCAAGACCCAGTAAGCCAGAGGATTTTCGGTGGGAAAGGTGTCCAAGTCTGTCCTTGATCCTAGGTTTTCCTGGACCATGTAAATCAGACGCTGGCGATGGTTGCTGGAACCGATCATACCTTGGGGCTACGTACTAAAAAATTGTCTGAACGCATCGGTCAGACGGTCACCTTCCCCACCGCTCCTTCTTTGACTGACCAAAGCCTCAGCAACTCGTTGTCCAGGACCAGGAGTTTGTAACCTCCCAGTCTCTGGGAATGTGTTGCACAGACCTTTCTGCAAGGCCTCCCGGAGATGTCTCATCCTCTGCTCCCTCAGCGACGGCAAGATAAGGTCCGCAACCTTACCCTTGTATCGTGGATCAAGGAGAGTGGCCAGCCAGTAATGTTCCCTCTCCTTGATCCGAAGAATACGAGGATCCTTCCGCAGGCTTTGCAGGATCAGGGAGGCCATGCAGCATAGGTTAGCTGAGGCATTCAGTCCGGAGTCCTCTGGGTCACTAAGGACAACATGATCCGCAGCCTCCTCCTCCCAGCCACGTACAAGTCCACGGGTTTCTTGGGACTGTAAATCATCCCTAAAAGACTGCTGCTGTTGATGCTGAGTGCCAGGTTCTACCTCCATGCTGACACAATCCTCCTCCTCCTCGTCCTCTTTCTGTGTGATGGGTGGGACAGAATGAACACTGTCTGGGTAAAGGGGGCCTTGAGAGGCAAGGAAGTCCTCCTCTTCCTGCCTCTGTTCTGCCTCAAGTGCCCTGTCCATTATTCCATGCAGTGTATGCTCCAACAGGTGGACAAGAGGGACAGTGTCACTGATGCATGCACTGTCACTGCTCACCATCCTCGTGGCCTCCTCAAATGGTGCCAGGACAGTTCATGCATCCCTGACCATGCCCCACTGGCGTGGTGAAAAAAAAACAAACTCCCCTGACCCTGTCCTAGTGCTGTAGTCGCACAGGTACTCATTGATGGCCCTCTGCTGCGTGTGCAGCCGCTGCAGCATGGCCAACGTTGAGTTCCACCTGGTGGGCATGTCACATATAAGGCGGTTCTTGGGCAGGTTCAACTCCTTTTGCAGCTCAGCCAGCCGAGCACTGGCATTATATGATCTGCGGAAATGCACACAGACTTTCCTGGCCTGCCTCAGGACATCCTGAAAGCCCGGGTATCTGCCCAAGAACCGCTGCACCACCAGGTTAAGGATGTGAGCCACACAGGGCACATGGGTCAGTTGTCCCTGTCGGAGGGCGGAGAGGAGGTTGGTGCCATTGTCGCAAACCACCATTCCTGCCTTAAGCTGGCATGGCGTCAACCACCTCTCGGCCTGCCCCAGCAGAGCTGACAGAACCTCTGCCCCAGTGTGGCTCCTGTCCCCCAAACACACCAGCGCAAGCACGGCATGGCATCTTTTTGCCTGCGTACTTGCGTAGCCCTTTGAACGCCTACGGAGCACCACTGGTTCCGAATACAAAGCACAGGAAGAGGCCATGGAGGAAGAAGAAGAGGAGGGGGTGGAGGAGAGAGGTGTGTCACAACCAGTAGTAGCATTTTGGAGGCGTGGCGGCGGAACAACCTCCAACACTACTGCACCCTGTCCTGCATCCTTCCCAGCTGCCAAAAGAGTGACCCAATGGGCCGTGAAAGAAAGGTAACGTCCCTGTCCATGCCTGCTGGACCATGAGTCAGCGGTAATATGCACCTTACCGCTGACTGCCCTGTCCAGCGAGGCATTGACATTGCCTTCCACATGCCGGTAGAGAGCCGGAATCGCCTTCCGTGAGAAAAAGTGGCGTTTGGGAACCTGCCACTGAGGAACCGCACATTGCACAAACTCACGGTCCCACGGTAATGTGCTGATGAGGATGCACCGACCAGCAGCACTTTTGCCTTTAGACACAGAGCCTGCTTACCCTCTTTTATTGCCTCGTGACTGTCTGCCTCTCATTGTTTGCCTTTCAGACATACTAATGGCCTGCTGTGGTGTTAGTATGGGAAAAGCAGCAATTGTTTTCAGTTAGTTTTAGGTGAAAACTGTGCAGAGGACACAGTACACTGAAAATACTTGCAGCTCTCTGCTTGTGGTTTTATTATGAGGACACCGCTATAATAGTCACTAATAGGGATGAGCCGAACATCCCCCCATTCGGTTCGCACCAGAACTTGCAAACGGACCGAAAGTTCGCGCAAACTTTAGAACCCTATTAAATACAATGGATGCGAACGTTCGAAATCAAAAGTGCTAATTATAACGGCTAATATGCAAGTCATTGTCCTAAAAAGGGTTTGGGGACCCGGGTCCTGCCCCAGGGGACATGTATCAATGCAAAAATAAGTTTTAAAAACTGTAGTTTTTTCGGGAGCAGTCATTTTAATGATGCATAAAGTGAAAAAAAAGTGAAATATTCCTTTAAATATCATACCTGGGGGTGTCTAAAGTATGCCTGTGAAGTGCCACGTGTTTCCCGTGTTTAGAACTGTCCCTGCACAAAATGACATTTCTAAAGGAAAAAAAAGGTAATTTAAAACTGCTTGCGGCTTTGATGTAATGTCTGGTCCTGGCAATATGGATGAAAATCATTGAGAAAAATGGCATGGCTACCCCATCACCCCGCCCCCCCCCCCCACCCCCAGCCCATTACCTGACCCTTTGGGTCTTGTATTGATATTAAGGGGAACCCCGTACCCAAAATAAAAAAAGGCCCTATATACTCTGAACAGCAGTATACAGGCGGTACAAACAAGACAGGGACTGTAGGTTTGTTCTTAAGTAGAATATTTTTCTAATTTGGAACAGGTACATTTTTTAAGTGTAGCTCTAGCCAAAAAATCTATTTTTAAGCTTTTTGGAGAACATAGGGAAGGGGTATCACCCCTGTAACATTTGTTTTGCTGTCTGTGCACCTGTTCAGAACATTTCACCTCACTTTCTGTCCCAATGACAAATGTTTTTAGAAAAGTGTTTTTTTTATTGAAACAAGGATTGGTGATAAAGCATCAGAGGAGAGGAGACACCTTTTTCCCACATTAACTCTTACAGGAGAGAATTTCCCTTCCTAGGGGTAGATTTCCTCTAACTTCCTGTTGTCTCCTTCCGTTTGCAAGTAGGAGTCGTTTGTAAGTTGGATGTTTAAAAGTAGGGGCCTGCCGTATATACTCTGCAAAAATTTGCCCCCTAGGTGTTGGTGTTGCCACAACACTGTAAGCCCTCACAGTTACTCTTGGTGGGCGCTGGAACGCCCTGCTGTGAACTATTATATCAGGAATTGCAATTACATGCCATTGTTGAACAGTGGTAGGAAAAATTGGGCCTTTGGTGGTGGTGCTGGTGCCACAACACTGTAAGCCCTCACAGTTACTCTTGGTGGGCGCATGAATGGGCCCTGCTGTGAATTATTAGATAAAGAATTGTAATTGCATGCCCCTGTTGAACAGGGGCTGAACAATTGGGCCTTTGGTGGTGGCGGTGGTGCTGGTGCCACAACACTGTAAGTCCTCACAGTTACTCTTGGTGGGCGCAAGAATGGGCCCATCTGTGAATTATTAGATCAAGAATTGTTATTACATGCCCCTGTTGAACAGGGACAGAAACATTGGGCCTTAGGCACTGGTGCTGGTGCCACAACACTTCAACCCATCACAGATACTGTATTTGGAGCACAGCAATGAGCCCTGTTGCAAAGTATTAGATCAAGAATTGTAATTACATGCCCTATTAAACAGGGGCAGAAAAATTGGGCCTTAGGCACTGGTGCCACAACACTGCAACCCATCACAGATACTGTATTTGGAGCGCAGCAATGAGCCCTGTTGCAAAGCATTGCATAAAAAATTGAAATTACACGCCCTGTTAAACAGGGGCTGAAAAATTGGGCCTTAGCCACTGGTGCCAAAACACTTCAACCCATCACAGATACTGGATTTGGAGCGCAGCAATGAGCCCTGTTGCAAAGTATTGCAGTTACTCTTGGTGGGCGCAGGAATGGGCCCATCTGTGAAATATTAGATCAAGAATTGTTATTACATGCCCCTGTTAAACAGGGGCTGAAAAATTGGGCCTTAGCCACTGGTGGCGGCACCCAGAACCACAAATGTTCTTCCAAGCTATCGGCAGGATCATTGAGGAAGAGGATAGTCAGTCAAAATAACAGAACAGTCACTCAGCATCAGCATAGGCAGTCTTGAAGGGATATGACATTTAAAAAAAAATGATTCGGTTACATCAGCTTCAGGTGCTTGGTAGCTGGTGGTGATCCAAGACTGGTTCATCTTTATGAAGGTCAGTCGATCAACTGAGTCGGTGGACAGGCGCACCCTGTGATCGGTTACAAAGCCACCAGCAGCACTGAATGTGCGTTCCGAAAGAACGCTGGATGCAGGACAGGCCAGTAGCTCAATTGCATACTGTGCAAGCTCTGGCCAGTGATTCATCCTCAAGACCCAGTAAGCCAGAGGATTTTCGGTGGGAAAGGTGTCCAAGTCTGTCCTTGCCCCTAGGTTTTCCTGGACCATGTAAATCAGACGCTGGCGATGGTTGCTGGAACCGATCATACCTTGGGGCTACGTACTAAAAAATTGTCTGAACGCATCGGTCAGACGGTCACCTTCCCCACCGCTCCTTCTTTGACTGACCAAAGCCTCAGCAACTCGTTGTCCAGGACCAGGAGTTTGTAACCTCCCAGTCTCTGGGAATGTGTTGCACAGACCTTTCTGCAAGGCCTCCCGGAGATGTCTCATCCTCTGCTCCCTCAGCGACGGCAAGATAAGGTCCGCAACCTTACCCTTGTATCGTGGATCAAGGAGAGTGGCCAGCCAGTAATGTTCCCTCTCCTTGATCCGAAGAATACGAGGATCCTTCCGCAGGCTTTGCAGGATCAGGGAGGCCATGCAGCGTAGGTTAGCTGAGGCATTCAGTCCGGAGTCCTCTGGGTCACTAAGGACAACATGATCCGCAGCCTCCTCCTCCCAGCCACGTACAAGTCCACGGGTTTCTTGGGACTGTAAATCATCCCTAAAAGACTGCTGCTGTTGATGCTGAGTGCCAGGTTCTACCTCCATGCTGACACAATCCTCCTCCTCCTCGTCCTCTTTCTGTGTGATGGGTGGGACAGAATGAACACTGTCTGGGTAAAGGGGGCCTTGAGAGGCAAGGAAGTCCTCCTCTTCCTGCCTCTGTTCTGCCTCAAGTGCCCTGTCCATTATTCCATGCAGTGTATGCTCCAACAGGTGGACAAGAGGGACAGTGTCACTGATGCATGCACTGTCACTGCTCACCATCCTCGTGGCCTCCTCAAATGGTGCCAGGACAGTTCATGCATCCCTGACCATGCCCCACTGGCGTGGTGAAAAAAAAAAAACTCCCCTGACCCTGTCCTAGTGCTGTAGTCGCACAGGTACTCATTGATGGCCCTCTGCTGCGTGTGCAGCCGCTGCAGCATGGCCAACGTTGAGTTCCACCTGGTGGGCATGTCACATATAAGGCGATTCTTGGGCAGGTTCAACTCCTTTTGCAGCTCAGCCAGCCGAGCACTGGCATTATATGATCTGCGGAAATGCACACAGACTTTCCTGGCCTGCCTCAGGACATCCTGAAAGCCCGGGTATCTGCCCAAGAACCGCTGCACCACCAGGTTAAGGATGTGAGCCACACAGGGCACATGGGTCAGTTGTCCCTGTCGGAGGGCGGAGAGGAGGTTGGTGCCATTGTCGCAAACCACCATTCCTGCCTTAAGCTGGCATGGCGTCAACCACCTCTCGGCCTGCCCCAGCAGAGCTGACAGAACCTCTGCCCCAGTGTGGCTCCTGTCCCCCAAACACACCAGCGCAAGCACGGCATGGCATCTTTTTGCCTGCGTACTTGCGTAGCCCCTTGAACGCCTACGGAGCACCGCTGGTTCCGAATACAAAGCACAGGAAGAGGCCATGGAGGAAGAAGAGGAGGGGGTGGAGGAGAGAGGTGTGTCACAACCAGTAGTAGCATTTTGGAGGCGTGGCGGCGGAACAACCTCCAACACTACTGCACCCTGTCCTGCATCCTTCCCAGCTGCCAAAAGAGTGACCCAATGGGCCGTGAAAGAAAGGTAACGTCCCTGTCCATGCCTGCTGGACCATGAGTCAGCGGTAATATGCACCTTACCGCTGACTGCCCTGTCCAGCGAGGCATTGACATTGCCTTCCACATGCCGGTAGAGAGCCGGAATCGCCTTCCGTGAGAAAAAGTGGCGTTTGGGAACCTGCCACTGAGGAACCGCACATTGCACAAACTCACGGAAGGGGGCCAAGTCTACCATCTGAAAAGGCAGCAGTTGAAGTGCTAGCAATTTAGCCAAGCTAGCATTCAACCGCTGGGCATGTGGATGGCTGGGAGTGAACTTCTTTTGACTGTCCAGCAGCTGGGGCAGGGAAATTTGCCTGCTACAATTGGACGTCGGTGTACTGCTAGCAGAGTGGCCGCAAGTACTTGGCTGTGACACACCTAATTCTACACCTTCATTCCTCTCAGTGCAGGTTTCAGAGAGGACTGAAGGTATAGTGGGGTTGGAGATCCCAGCTGATGAGGAGCAAGGAGAGGTCCGCTTTGTTCTTTGGTGTGGGTCTTTAAGGTACGCTTGCCAACAAGCTGCATGGCAGGTCAACATATGTCTGGTCAAGCATGTGGTGCCCAAGCGGCTGATGTTTTGGCCACGCAAGAAACGCTTGAGACATATGTTGCAAATAGCAGCGGTGCGATCTCAGGCACTTGACTCAAAAAAGGCCCACACCAAAGAACTTTTGGAATAACGGGCAGAGGAAGCGCCCTGCACAGGCGGAGCTCTGCGGTGTTATTCAGTCGGTGTGCTGCCCTTACGCTGGCCCCCAGAGGGCATCCTGCCTCGTTGGAGATGTGCCTCCTCCTCATCCTCCTCCTCTCTCCTATCAGGCACCCAAGTGGAGTCAGTGACCTCATCATCCCCTCCCTCTTGATCACTGGAGCAAACCTGGCAGTATGCTGCAGCTGCTGGAACATGACTGCCAGATTGCTGTCCTACTTGAGCATCCCCTCTCTCTGCGCTCACGCTACTGCCTTCCTCTAGCTGTGTATCATCATCAGACCCTTCAAAACGCTGAGCATCCTCCTGGAGCATGTACCCAACACTGTGCTCAAACAGTTCGAGGGACTCCTCAGGAGGACATGGTGGGTCTAGGGAAGGAGTGACTGATGACATTGATACGAGGGAAGAGGACGCGTTGGCAGCTGCTTTGCCAGTACCCTGAGCCTGGGTGAGAGAGGATGAGGAGGATGAGGAGGGCTTGGTCATCCACTCTACTAAGTCTTCGGCATGATGCGGCTCAACACGTCCAGCTTCTGAAAATAAGGACAAGCGTGTCCCATGGCCACGTGCTGATGACAATGCACCGCGTCCACGACCAGCACTGTTGCCCCCAGACACAGAGCCTGCTTGCCCTCTTTTATTGGCTTGTGACTGTCTGCCTCTCCTTGTGGGCCTTCCAGACATTCTAATGGCCTGCAGGGAGATGGGAAAACCAGCAATAAGGGGTAACTTCAGGTGTATACTGTGCAGGAGGCACACTACGCCCACTGTAACTGCTGCAGATGCCTGCCTGTGTTACACAACAGGAAAACACAACAATAAGGGGTGTCTTCTAGACATGGGAGTTGCAAAAAATTTGTTTTGTTCTGTTCCGTTCTGTTTCGTATTTAAAAAAAAATGTAATTCGTAATTCGTGTACGGAATTCAATTCGGATTTGTACGAAATACGAATTTTGTATGACGCGTATAACGAACGAACTAATGATTAGACCGGAAATGTACTTCCCCCACTCAATTCCAGCAGCAATCTTCTCTCTATAATGTCGAATCTTTTCTCTCTATAATGTCGAATCTTTTCTCTCTACAATGTCAAATCTTTTCTCTCTATGTCGAATCTTTTCTCTCTATAATGTTGAATCTTTTCAATTTGGAGCCGAAATTCGTAAACGAAACTTCGTATTTCGTACAGAATTCGTATCCATAAAAATTCGTAATTCGGATTCGTACAAATGTACGAATTTCTAAAAATTTGTACGAATTTTCGATTCGTACAAAATTAATCGCACATGTCTAGTATCTTCAGGTGTATACTGTGCAGGAGGCACACTACACCCACTGTAACTGCTGCAGATGCCTGTTAGTGTAACACAAAAGAAAAAAAAACACGAGCAATAAGGGGTAACTTCAGGTGTATACTGTGCAGGAGGCACACTACACCAACTGTAACTGCTGCAGATGCCTGCCTGTGTTACACAACAGGAAAACACAGCAATAAGGGGTAGCTTCAGGTGTATACTGTTCAGGAGGCACACTACACCCACTGTAACTGCTGCAGATGCCTGTTAGTGTAACACAAAATAAAAAAAACACGAGCAATAAGGGGTAACTTCAGGTGTATACTGTGCAGGAGGCATACTACACCCATTGTAACTGCTGCAGATGCCTGCCTGTGTTACACAACAGGAAAACACAGCAATAAGGGGTAGCTTCAGGTGTATATTGTGCAGGAGGCACACTACACCCACTGTAACTGCTGCAGATGTCTGCCTGTGTTACACAACAGGAAAACACAGCAATAAGGGGTAGCTTCAGGTGTATACTGTGCAGGAGGCACACTACACCCACTGTACCTGCTGCAGATGCCTGCCTGTGTTACACAACAGGAAAACACAGCAATAAGGGGTAGCTTCAGGTGTATACTGTGCAGGAGGTTTAGCAAAAATGACACTGACACTGTCCCCTGCCTATCCTTCTCTGTCCCTGTATATCAACACACTGTAAATGCACAAGGTTAATGAAAGAATATCACTGACACTGTCCCCTGCCTATCCTTCTCTGTCCCTGTATACCAACACACTGTAAATGCACAAGGTTAATGAAAGAATATCACTGACACTGTCCCTGCCTATTCTTCTCTGTCCCTGTATACCAACACACTGTAAATGCACAAGGTTAATGAAAAAATATCAGACACTTTCCCTGCCTATCCTTCTCTGTCCCTGCACGCCAACACACTACACAAGGCCGCCGCGCTGGCGGCCTTTTATAGTGTGGGGCGTGTACTAAACCCCCCTGAGCTATAATTGGCCACAGGCATCCTGCCTGTGGCCAATTATGGCTCTCCTCGCTGCCGGCGCTGTGATTGGCCAAGCATGCGGGGTCACAGTGTATTGTGGTCCGTTCGCGTCACACGAATTTGGCGCGAACGGCCCACAAAGTTCAGGTTTCGCCGAACAGGCGAACAGCCGATGTTCGAGCTCATCCCTAGTCACTAACTGTATTCAGGTGAGCTTTAGGTGAATGCTATGCAAAGCACACAGTACACTAAGTGAAACACCGACTATCTGCAGCTAGCACAATCACCTGCCTGCCTGTCACAGTATAGAGACTAACAGGAACGGATCTAGCTAAACTCAATACAGTGTATAAATATATATACAACACCTAGGATGCATATATATCCTCTACACACTGTAACTACAGCTAACTTACTCGCCTGCCTACTCTATCTAACTCAATATAAATGACACTGTCTGTCTCTGTAAACTTGTTTCACAACTCCAACACGCTACACAAGGCCACCGAGCTGGCGGCTTTATATAGTGTGGGGCGTGTACTAAACCCCCTGAGCCATAATTGGCCAAAGCCACCCTGGCTTTGGCCAATTATGACTCTCAGTTTTTTCTTCGCTGTGATTGGCCAAGCATGTGGGTCATAGTACATGCTTGGCCAATCATCAGCCAGCAATGCACTGCGATGCCACAGTGAATTATGGGCCGTGACGCGCCACTCTAATTTGGCGCGAACGGCCCATAATGTTCGATCTTCGTCGAACGATCGAACAGCCGATGTTCGAGTCGAACATGGGTTCGACTCGAACACGAAGCTCATCCCTATTTAGCAATATTCTAGCAACATCCTGGGAGCATTCCAGCCAGGTTTGAGGAGGAATGTAAATGGTCTACACCTACTGTATTGCAATTCTTCCACTTTATCCTATAGGCATTCTTCAACTTTAGTCAGAGCTGCACAGTTTGTTGTTATCTACAAACACCCTTTACCTGCATAGGCAGTTTTTACTAAAAGTTAACTAATACTTTTAAGATCATATGATGGACAATTGGACAGAATTAAAAAAATGTTATGCCATGAAAAAACTCAGGGTCAAGAGTTTGTTTTCTGTTAATCCATGTAGAAGTGATCTGAGTGTTGTAGTAGGGATGGGCGAACGGTTCAGCCCTAGCATGAGTTCTAGTGTCGTTTGATCGTTTGTTCAGCCCGCAAATGACCACAATGCACTGCACCGCTGCACAGTGCATTGAAAGCCTTAATTGTCTGAAGCAATGAAAGCTTCACCCAATCAGGGCAAAGAGCACTGTCAGAGCCATGATTGGATGCTGTCATGATGACCATATCCAATAATGGCTCATTGCTCTTAATCTCGCCCCACACTTGTATTGTGTTTGTTAAAAATATGATTTTTATTATATTAATCAGACATAGGATACATGGGACAATTTTACAATAGTGAGTTGGTCAGATTACTGCCAGTATTTTGATTTGAGTAGATTTCTCAAATCAAATGCTTTTTTTTTTTTACAATGGGATTAGACACCATTGTTGTATTTAGAACATTACCTGTTTGATGTTTCTTTCAGCTCTCAAACTGAAAAGAATTACAGTTTAGATTACAGGTTTCGTTTTGAGTAGACAATAGGTTAGATACCATTGTTGTATCTGTCATGTACCTGTGTGTATTTGAACCGGGATCTTCCTGGTCCCAAAGCTGCAGCCTTACCTGTTGCGCTACTGAGCAGGTCTGGACTTTTGGAAATGTCCTCTCAGTGTTAAACATTACCTTGGACTCACTAGCCCCACCTGCTGCCAGCTGTGGACAATTTTCAATGAAAGCAGCCCTTAAAAAGGAAGTGATGCTATCTCTCAGCGCCCGTTTGTGTGGAATAGCGCCCTGGGTGTTGTGACTGCTTTTTGATCCTGATTTTCGTGTTGAACTTCTGCCTGAATTCCTGACTACTCTCCAGCCTGCTGATTTTGTACTTCACTGCCAGCTCGTGTATGACCTTTGCCTGCCTGACCACTCTCTGGATTTCGATTGTGTACCATTTTGCCTGATCTGTTGCCAACCTAATCTGCCTGACTACGTTTTCGCCTGAATCCTCAGCACACAAGTTCCACTTCGGACACTACCTATCACAGGTACCTTACATTACAAACGGGCCACAATGACAGTGGACCCTGCTGAGATTGTTAAGGCGATTTCACGTCAGGGACAATTGATTGGAGCTCATGAACAGCATCTTTCTTCCCTGGACGCCAAGTTAGATGAACTTTGTACTATGCTTAAATCTTGTTTGCCTGCTTCCTCTGCAACGGTCCAGACTCTGGATCCTACTCCTGCTACGATCCAACCCACCTCTTCTGTACCACCCAAACTTCCTATGCCTGACAAATTTGGTGGTGATACTGAGGACTGCAGAGGCTTTTTAAATGTTTGCCGTTTGCATTTCCGCAACAACCCTGGGACCTTTAGCACTTCTTCTGCCAAAGTGACTTTTGTAATTTCCTTGTTAAAGGGGAAGGCCCTGGCCTGGGTCTCTCCTTATCTGGAACGCAATGATCCTGTGCTGCAAGACGCTGACAAATTTCTGGCTTCTCTCCAGACTGTATTTGACAAGCCAGATAGAGATTCTGCAGCTGACTACTCACTCTTGGACATGCAACAAGGCACCAGGTCTGTGGCACAATATGCTATTGAGTTTCGTACCCTTGCTGCTGAGACTACTTGGGACTCAAGGGCATTACGTGCAGCCTTCCGAAAAGGTCTTGCAGATCGCATCAAAGACAAATTAGTCTATAAGGATTCCCCAGAAGACCTAGAGAAATTCATAGAGCTCTGTGTTCGTCTGGATGTCCGGTATCATGAAAGGTGCCAAGAGAGACTTAGAACTCGCAAGTTTCCTCGGCCAGTCTACCGTTTGGCCCCTAACTTCCAAGCACCACCTCAGCCAGAACCTGAAATCTCAGTTGAACCCCAGACACCTGTGGAACCCATGGATGTAAGCCGTCTCCACCTAACTGAGTCTGAGAAACAAAGGAGGCGTGCATTGGGCCTATGCCTATACTGTGGACTTAAAGGACATTTATTATCTGTCTGCCCTTCCCGTCCAGTAAAAGGCAGGGTCTAACCAGTGTTGGAGGAGCTGGCTTAGACCTTACAGGTATATCCTCCAAGACCAAGATTACCATTCCTGCAATTATCCATTTACCCTCTTAACTTGTCTCCTGTGAGGCTTTTGTGGATTCTGGAGCTGCTGGCATATTCTTGGACTACACTTTTGCTAAAAAAAATAATATCCCATTTGTTCCAAAATCTAGACCCCTGAACATTACCACCGTGAATGGACAACCCTTGGGAGATGGCATTGTAAAATTTGAGACTATAACAATCACCCTTCAGGTAGGCGTACTCCACAAAGAGGAAGTTGTCTTGTCTCTTATTGATTCTCCACTTCTGCCTGTTATCCTTGATTACCCATGGTTATAACAACATAACCCTTCTTTTGATTGGGAAAATGGAGAACTAACCTCTTGGGGGTCGTTCTGTCATTCAAACTGTTTGTCTCAACCCAAAAGACTTCCTGCTTGTATGTTGGCTTCCGTGGCCGTCCCACCTACCTTGCCTCATGAATACCATGCGTTTGCAGACGTATTTTGCAAGCAAAAGGCAGAGGTTTTACCTCCACATCGTTCTTTTGACTGTGCAATTAAATTGATTCCTGGAGCACCTCTTCCCAAAGGAAGGACCTATCCCCTGTCTTTGCCTGAACAAAAATCCATGGAGGAATACGTAAAAGACAACTTGGAAAGAGGTTTTATCCGACCCTCTTCTTCTCCAGTAGGGGCAGGTTTTTTCTTTGTTGAAAAAAAAGATGGGGGTCTTCGACCATGCATAGACTATCGAGGGTTAAATCAAATCACTGTAAAAGACTCCTACCCTTTGCCTCTCATTCTTGAACTGTTTGATGTACTTAAGGGGGCTGTTATCTTCTCCAAGCTAGACCTACGAGGGGCTTATAATCTAATTCGAATTAAAGACGGGGACGAGTGGAAGACAGCATTCAACACTCGTAATGGACATTTTGAATATCTGGTTATGCCATTTGGGTTGTGTAACGTCCCTGCTGTCTTCCAACGTTTCATGAATGAAATTTTTCATGATTTCAGCAACAGTTTTGTGATCATCTACTTGGACGACATTTTAATCTTTTCCAAGACTCATCTAGAGCACATCTCGCATGTAAAGCAGGTATTGCAACGACTGAGAGAAAACCATCTTTACGCGAAGATTGAGAAATGCAGTTTCCATCAAAGCCGTATTCCTTTCCTTGGATACATTATAAGTGCTGCCGGTTTCCAAATGGACCCTCAAAAACTTTCCGCTGTCTTGCAATGGCCCCAACCGACCACTTTAAGAGGGCTCCAAAGCTTTCTAGGGTTCGCAAATTACTACAGACGCTTCATCAAAGGTTTTGCCTCCATTGCGGCCCCCCTTACTGCTATGACTAAGAAAGGTACAAATTGCAAGGTATGGTCCTCAGAAGCAGAATCGGCTTTCCAGCAATTAAAAGACATGTTCAGCAAAGCTCCAATTCTTCAGCATCCAAATCCCGATCTCCAGTACATAGTTGAGGTTGATGCCTCTGAGGTAGGAGCAGGTGCCGTGCTCTCCCAGAGACAGCCTAAGTCTGGTAGAATCCATCCAGTAGCATTTTTTTCTAGAAAGTTTTCTCCAGCGGAGATGAATTACGATGTTGGGAATCGAGAACTACTGGCCATCAAATTGGCATTGTCTGAATGGCGACATCTTCTGGAAGGGGCTCCCAAACCTTTTTCTATCCTCACTGACCATAAAAACCTACTGTACCTTCAGACTGCAAGACGTTTGAACTCACGTCAGGCTCGATGGGCTCTGTTTTTCTCCCGTTTTAATTTTGTTCTTTCTTATGTTCCTGGGCATAAAAACAAGAAAGCCGATGCTCTTTCCAGACAGTTTGCTACCTCTGAAGAAGACCAACCTACCGAGCAGTATATAATCCCACCTCACAAAATTGTCGCACAGATCTCTACGGCTTTTTCCCAACAGTTACAAGAAACCCAGAATTGTGTTCCCCAAGGCTTGAAGATACCACCAGGTCGCCTGTTCATAGCCCCTAGCCTCAGAAAACCTGTACTCCTCTGGGCACATGATGGTGTTTTATCTGGTCATCCTGGTGTCACCATCACTCTTAAGACCTTGCAGCGTCATGTCTGGTGGCCTCATATGAAAAGGGATGTTACTGACTATGTGGCTGCCTGCCCAACTTGTGCTGCTAATAAAGTACCCCGTACATTGCCTACTGGACTGGTACAACCACTTTCAGCACCTCGTCAGCCTTGGACCCATTTGACTATGGACTTCATTACAGACTTACCCAAGTCCGAGGGTATGACTGCTATATGGGTCATAGTGGATCGCTTTTCAAAAATGTCTCATTTTGTGCCGCTCCCGGGATTACCTACAGCGGAAGCACTGTCTACTCTCTTCCTTTCCCATATTGTGAGATATCATGGCAAACCTACCAATGTCGTCTCAGACCGCGGATCCCAGTTTGTTTCCCGATTCTGGAGAGCGTTCTGCAAGAAACTGGGAGTAACGCTTTCACTCTCTACCTCACATCACCCTCAAACAGATGGTCAAACCGAACTCATGAACCAGACCCTAGAAACCTATCTTCGACATTATGTCAATGCCTTACACTCCAACTGGTCTGAGTATTTGCCTTTACCTGAGTTCGCCATTAATTCCCGTTGGCACAGTGCTCTTCATACCACACCATTCTACGCAGCCCTAGGCTATCACCCTCAGACTTTTCCCCTACTTCAGCCTTCTTCTGGTGTACCAGCAGCAGATCAGCGGGTTAAAAATATTCTGCTACATTGGAAAAAGATTTGCTTATTACTACGGAAGTCAGCAGGCAAGTATGCACTTTTTTCCAACAAACGAAGACGCCATATACCTCCATATGTGGTGGGGGACAGAGTTTGGCTATCAACCAAATATGTGAGACTGAAACAACCTTCTACCAAATTGGGCCCTCGATTCATTGGTCCTTACAGAATTATTGCTCGAGTCGGGCCAGTCTCCTATCAGTTGAAATTACCCTCCTCTCTCCGGATTCATCCTGTGTTCCACGTTTCCCTCCTCAAAAAAGCAATTTTCAATCGCTACTCCAGAACGCAACAGCTACCTCCTCCTGTTCTTGTTGATGGACAAAATGAGTTTGAAGTCTCCAAGATTCTTGATTCTAGAAGACAGGGTCGTGGCCTTCGGTATCTGGTTCATTGGAAGGGATATCCTGTCACAGACCGTTCCTGGGTTCCAGCCAAAGATCTGCATGCCCCTTCTCTTATTCGAGACTTCCATGCCTCCTTTCCCACTAAGCCCCGCTAGGCCCCCGGAGGGGTCCACTGGGGAGGGGGCCCTGTCATGTACCTGTGTGTATTTGAACCGGGATCTTCCTGGTCCCAAAGCTGCAGCCTTACCTGTTGCGCTACTGAGCAGGTCTGGACTTTTGGAAATGTCCTCTCAGTGTTAAACATTACCTTGGACTCACTAGCCCCACCTGCTGCCAGCTGTGGACAATTTTCAATGAAAGCAGCCCTTAAAAAGGAAGTGATGCTATCTCTCAGCGCCCGTTTGTGTGGAATAGCGCCCTGGGTGTTGTGACTGCTTTTTGATCCTGATTTTCGTGTTGAACTTCTGCCTGAATTCCTGACTACTCTCCAGCCTGCTGATTTTGTACTTCACTGCCAGCTCGTGTATGACCTTTGCCTGCCTGACCACTCTCTGGATTTCGATCGTGTACCATTTTGCCTGATCTGTTGCCAACCTAATCTGCCTGACTAAGTTTTCGCCTGAATCCTCAGCACACAAGTTCCACTTCGGACACTACCTATCACAGGTACCTTACAGTATCCAATATGCTAATGTCTCTATAGCCACAGTAAGACATTACCTGTTTGAGATTTCTTTCAGCTCTCAAACTGAAAAGAATGTGTTTGAGTAGACAATAGGTAGATAGCATTGTTGTATTCAATGCTATTGTTGAAATACATCTATGTTTTCTGTTTTGGTAACAATGGTAAACAGCCTGACACACATAAAAGCAGGACAGTAAGCTAGGAGGGATACACACACACCATGTTGCTGTAAGATCATGAAGAAGAACAGAACCTGGAATTATTGCCAATGGAGATCACGAGTAATCGAAGATATGTAACCTTTAAATGTATTTGTAGTTATAGACCATAGGCTGTTCTATTTGCTAGGCATTTTGCTTGTTATAGAGATCTGTCAGTCTTGTATTTTAGTCCTAATATTGTAATAGTTTTGTATGCACAGCATCTTGTATAGTAAAAGCACATTTACACACTGCAGAAGTCTCAGCTTCCTTGTTATACCACAGAGTAACCTTGCTAGATAAACGCAAAGCAAAACAACACTGAGTGAGTGAGTGAGTGAGTAACTTGTATAGCGCTGCAATTGCGAACTAAATCGCCTCAAGGCGCTTTGCATCCAGTGTCGTTGAGATCGTTAGAAGAGATGGGTCTTTAGTATTTTCCGGAAGGCCCGATGGTTTTCTTCCATCCGGATATTCGTGGGTAGCGCATGCCATAGCCTTGGTCCTTGGACAGCAAACCTTCGTTCTCCCTTGGCTTTGTAGCGGGTCTTGGGGATGTGGAGGAGGTTTTGGTTAGTTGATCGAAGGTCACGAGTAGTGGTGTAGTGTTTTATTTTCTCGCATAAGTATTCAGGAGCGTTTTCTTGTGCGCATTTGTGGGTGAGGCAGAGGGTCTTGAATGTGATCCGATCCTTTACGGCTAGCCAATGGAGGCTTTTCAGGGATGGTGCGATTGATTCCCAGGGTTTTTTCCCTGTTACCAGTCTGGCTGCTGTGTTTTGGACGACTTGTAGACGTGCAACTCGTCTAAAAGTATTCTTTCCATAGCGGCCATTTGTAGTGTTATAGCGGTGTGGAGAGAGATAGAACATGGCTCTGTTCAGTGCTATTAGACAGTCAGTGTGCTATAGTGTGCTATTCTGATTTTATTGTCAGTGTAGAATGTCAGTTTATTGTGCATCTAGGGATAGTTTAGTGTGAGTGTAGTGTGACCATTCATCTTTACATTAGTGTGAATGTAGGGATAGTTCAGTCAGTGTGAGCATAGTGACTGTTTAACACAGTATATTTTATTGTGTTACTGCAAGTTTAACCCTGTATATTTAGTGCATTACGTGCTATTTAACGCAGTACATTTCTGTGCGTCAGTGCACGCTGTGAGGGGGTTAACTCGGTAGCGGGTGTGTGTGACCCCCTGGTTGGGCTCCCCACACAAAAACAGGGCCAGCAGACGGAGGTTGTGGTTTTCAAAATCAAAAGGTGCGGTTTATTTCTCTATGTACAGTGACAAAAACACAGCAAAGCCAAAAAGAAACATAAACAAAATAAATCCTGGTCAGTTTGACCTCTGACTAAACATGCAGGTTTCCTAAACTAACAACTGGGATCAGCCTGGTGCTGTCCTAGTCCCTAAGTCCCTGGTTTAGTAAAAGTCCAAACAAATAGCCACACAGGCTTTGCCTCACCGCACAGGGGTTCACTCTCCCTAGACAGTCCACACAGGTCTGGGTCCAGGCATGAGCTAACATCTAATGAAGCTGGGAGTTTTTATAGAGGCCTTAAACGAACTGACAGGCTTCAGCTGGTCTCATCAACTCCCTGCCTGCACGACGCCCAGCCCTCTCCCTAGAGGTATGAGTCATCCATGAGCCCACTAGCCTCAGCTGGGCTTCATCAACTCCCTCCCTAGTTGTATAAGTCAGCATAAAGCCTGAATCTGGGAGAAATATATCTACCCCCCTGGATGCAACCAGGTGACTTTACCTTCCTGCTGTCACATACCCCCCCCTCTTGTTTTAACCTTGGGGTTGGAACACCAGCAATCAGGCATTCATGTACTCGAGACAAAGCATCCACATTCCCCATTTGAACGCCAGGGCGATGCTTTACTGTGAAGTTGAATTCCTGTAGGGCCAGGAACCACCTATTCACTCTTCTATTTGTCTCCTTGTTTTGAGCCATCCACTTTAACGGAGCGTGATCCGTAACCATGTCAAAGTGCCTACCTAGCAGATAGTACCGAAGGGAATCTAGAGCCCACTTCACCGCTAAACACTCCTTTTCAACCGTGGCGTAATTTACCTCATGGGACTTCAACTTCCTGCTGAGGTAAATGACTGGGTGCTCTTCCCCGTTCCAGACCTGGGACAATACTGCTCCTAACCCCACATCTGATGCATCACTTTGTACGACAAAGTCTTTAGAGAAGTCGGGTGAGTACAACACTGGCTGGCTACATAAGGCTTGTTTCAAGAATTGGAATGCTGCCTCAGCCTCGGGGGTCCATTTAATCATGACCGACCCTTTCCCTTTCGTCAGGTTGGTTAGGGGCACAGCCTTAGAAGCAAAGTGGGGAATGAAGCGCCGATAATAACCCGCGATTCCCAGAAAGGCCCGTACCTGCTTCTTGCTGTTGGGACGTGGCCAACTCTGGATGGCCTCGACTTTGTTGAGTTGGGGTTTTATCACTCCCCTGCCAATGGTGTACCCAAGATATTTGGCCTCCTCCTGCCCAATGGTACACTTCTTGGGGTTAGCCGTAAACCCCGCTTCCCGGATAGAGTCTAGGACTGCTTGCACTTTTGGCAGATTTGAGGCCCAATCTGTGCTATGGACAATTACGTCATCCAGGTAAGCCGCAGCATACTTCCGATGGGGCCTCAGTATCTGGTCCATTTTCCGCTGGAATGTGGCCGGCGCATTCTGTAACCCGAACGGCATTCTCTTATATTGGAACGCCCCGTCTGGGGTTACAAATGCGGTTTTCTCTTTGGCCGACTTGGCCAGGGGAATTTGCCAATACCCTTTTGTGAGGTCAAGAGTCGTCATGTATCGGGCTGTTCCCAGCCGGTCGATCAACTCATCTATACGTGGCATGGGGTAGGTGTCAAATTTTGTAACTTTGTTCAACTGACGAAAATCGTTACAAAATCGCCAGCTCCCATCCGGTTTAGGCACCAACACAATGGGACTAGACCAATCACTTTGGGACTCCTCTATCACCCCTAAGTTCAGCATTTTCTGTACTTCCTCCCGTATTGCCTCCCGTCGGGCCTCTGGGATCCGATAGGGTTTTAACTTCACCCTTTCACCGGGCGGGGTAATAATATCATGCTCTACCCCAGATGTTTGTCCCGGCAGCTCAGAGAACACCTCCTTGTTGCGAAGCACAAACTCCTTAACCTCCTGTTGTTGGGGTTGTGACAAGATGGCTGCTATTCCAACCTCTGGAATCACGCAACCAGTTTGAGCTGGTGACCAAGTTTCTGCGACTAGGGACTCTCTATCCCTCCAGGCTTTCAACAGATTAACGTGATATATCTGTTCGGGCTTTCGCCTTCCTGGTTGTCTGACCTTGTAATTCACTTCGCTCACTTTTTCCATTATCTCGTAGGGGCCTTGCCATTTGGCAAGGAATTTACTTTCAACCGTAGGGACAAGTACCAATATCCTATCCCCCGGGGAAAAGGTACGGGTCTTTGCTCCACGGTTGTACACTCTCTGCTGTGCCAACTGCGCTTGGGCCAAATGTTCCTTCACGATGGGCATTACCTGTGCAATTCGATCTTGCATCAGGGCGACATGCTCAATCACACTCCTGTGGGGAGAACTCTCACTTTCCCAAGTTTCCTTGGCAATATCCAACAGCCCTCTTGGGTGTCTCCCATACAGTAACTCAAAGGGGGAGAATCCCGTAGAGGATTGGGGCACCTCCCTAATAGCAAACATCAAATAAGGAAGTAGACAGTCCCAATCCTTTCCATCTCTATCCACCACTTTCTTCAACATTTGTTTTAGGGTTTTGTTGAATCTTTCAACCAGCCCATCGGTTTGGGGGTGATACACAGATGTACGCAATTGCGTCACTTTGAACAATTTACACAGCTCTTTCATAACCCGGGACATAAAGGGTGTACCTTGGTCCGTAAGCAGTTCTTTACAAATACCCACCCGGCTAAAAACAAGAGATAGCTCTTTGGCTATGGTTTTGGCCGAGGTATTTCTGAGAGGGATCGCTTCTGGATAACGGGTGGCATAGTCCATTATAACCAATATGTACTGGTGCCCCCTAGCGGACTTGATTATAGGACCTACCAAATCCATTGCGATTCTCTCAAACGGGACCTCAATGATGGGTAGAGGGACCAGCGGGCTACGGAAATGTGGCATCGGGGCCGACCTCTGACACACAGGGCAGGAGGAACAATAATTTTCTATGTCCTTCATCACCCCAGGCCAATAGAATCTCTGTAATACCCTCTCTCGGGTTTTCTCTGTCCCCAGATGACCTCCAAGAATGTGCCCATGGGCCAACTCCAACACCAACTTCCTGTAAGGTTTGGGCACCACAAGCTGCTCAACGGTTTCTTCTGCCCTTTTTGCCACCCGATACAGTAGGTCCTTCTCTACGCTGAAGTATGGGTAAGTGCAGGTATTATCTGGGTTCACTAACTCGCCATCTATTTCCACTACGTTTTCCCGTGCCTTTATTAGGGCGGGGTCTTTTAACTGTTCTGTGGCAAAATTTTCCCTGTGAACCTCCAGATCAGAAAACTCCACAGACGGTAGGTTTTCGTCTGAGGAGGTGGGCTCCTCTCCAGTTTCTTGAGTCTCCCCTGCCAATACTGACAAGGGAAATTCTGGAGAGTCCTCACCACTCTCAGAGGAGTTCTGGCTATCACATTCCTGGTACATAGGGGCACCAGTGGGGGGCTCAGGATCATCCCACAGTTCCCAGAACTTCGGAAAATCCCTTCCCACAATGGCATCATGCGGTAATTGAGATACTAACCCCACTGGATGAGAGAGGGTACCTTTGGGGGTCTCGAAACACACTGTAGTCACTGGATACTCTCGGGTGTCCCCATGCACACAAATAACAGCTACCTTGCTATTCCCAGAGACCTCTGTTTTAACTAATTCAGCCTTTATCAGGGTCACAAGGCTACCTGAATCCAGTAATACCACAACATTTCTACCATTAATACACATTTTGCATAAATGTTTCTCAGTTCCCCGAATGGCAGTGCATGCGACTGTCGCACACAGCGACTGACGTCTGTCCATCAGAAAGTCACATTGCATGGGTTCCTCCACAACCGGGCAATTTGCTGCAATATGTCCCGCTTGCCGGCAGCGGTAGCAAACAATCCATTTGGCTGCCTCTTGAGCCCCTGACTTCCCAGGCTGTTCTCGCCAAACTTTGGGTAGAGCTCCCACCCTCTCACTCTCTCCACCCTCACCCCTTGGAATCCTCTTATCCGCCCCTGGGGATGGTCTGGTCTTAGGGTGGAAAGTCCGAGAGTCTCTGGAAGAGGCCGTCAGGTTCTCTGTAGCCAAGTATTTCTCTACACGATCCACAAGACCACCGGCCGTCTCTGGGTCTCCATGGCTTACCCACTTTTGGATGGCAGTAGGAAGAGCTCTCAAAAACCGATCCATTACAACACGTTCCACAATCTCTGGTGCGGACAAAGTCTCTGGCTGTAGCCACTTCCTGCTCAGGTGAATGAGATCCTACATTTGAGACCTGGGGGGTTTTCCAAGCTGGAAAGTCCAGTTATGCACACGCTGAGCCCGGACAGCCAGGGTGACACCCAGCCTTGCCAATATTTCAGCTTTTAGCATCACATAGTCTTTTGCTTGGTCAGGCTCTAGGTCATAGTAAGCCTTCTGCGATTCACCAGTTAACAGAGGAGCCACCAGTCCAGCCCACTGCTCCTCAGGCCACTTTTCTCTTTCAGCAGTCCTTTCAAATGTGGTCAAAAATACCTCTGGATCATCCTCTCCAGTCATTTTTGTCAATAAACGACTCACCCCAAAGGACGCGGTATTAGTGGGACGGCTTTCCTCACTGGTCTGCGGACGTTGCTGCATTACTGCTTCCATTTGTTGTAGTCTCTGCTCTTGCTTCTGTAACAGGTCTATGAAGCGGGCCTCAGATTGCTGATGGGCTTGTTGATGAGCTTGCTGCTGGGCTGCAAGGCTCCTTTGCAAACCTGCATTTGTCTGCTGTTGATTGGCATTTGCTAGAGCCAGCTGTTTCAGTATCTCCTCCATGCTGGCTTAAAAAAAACTGCCACTGGTTCTCCACCAACTGTGAGGGGGTTAACTCGGTAGCGGGTGTGTGTGACCCCCTGGTTGGGCTCCCCACACAAAAACAGGGCCAGCAGACGGAGGTTGTGGTTTTCAAAATCAAAAGGTGCGGTTTATTTCTCTATGTACAGTGACAAAAACACAGCAAAGCCAAAAAGAAACATAAACAAAATAAATCCTGGTCAGTTTGACCTCTGACTAAACATGCAGGTTTCCTAAACTAACAACTGGGATCAGCCTGGTGCTGTCCTAGTCCCTAAGTCCCTGGTTTAGTAAAAGTCCAAACAAATAGCCACACAGGCTTTGCCTCACCGCACAGGGGTTCACTCTCCCTAGACAGTCCACACAGGTCTGGGTCCAGGCATGAGCTAACATCTAATGAAGCTGGGAGTTTTTATAGAGGCCTTAAACGAACTGACAGGCTTCAGCTGGTCTCATCAACTCCCTGCCTGCACGACGCCCAGCCCTCTCCCTAGAGGTATGAGTCATCCATGAGCCCACTAGCCTCAGCTGGGCTTCATCAACTCCCTCCCTAGTTGTATAAGTCAGCATAAAGCCTGAATCTGGGAGAAATATATCTACCCCCCTGGATGCAACCAGGTGACTTTACCTTCCTGCTGTCACAACGCATAATGCAGTATATTTTAGTTGCGTTACTGCAAGTTTAACGCTGTATATTTTAGTGTGTTACATGCCGTTTAATGCAGTACATTTCTGGACGTTACTGCAGGCTTAACGCAGTATATTTCAGTTGCGTTACTGGAAGTTTAATGCCATATAGTTCTGTGCATTACTGCAAGGTTAACGCTGTATATATCATTGTGTTACTGCAAGTTTAACACTGTATATTTCATTGCGTTACTGCAAGTTTAACGCCATATAGTTCTGTGCGTTACTGCAAATTTGACGCAGTATATTGCAGTACATTATAGTGTATCCGGGAAGTGTGTCTGTGTCGTTAATACTCAAATTGAACAGCACCAAACACCACTTTCCATTGATTAAAGTGCATTCACGTATACATTTACACATCTTTATTACATTTTGTTAATAAGCACCCCCCCACTCCCCCATCATGTCCGGGAGGCCAGCAAGGAGAGGCAGACGTTCCCATGGCACTGTAAGGGAGCCAGTAACATATGTGTTTACAGGCAAAGGTAAACATTGTCAGTCCTCAGGCAGGGCATCATTTCCCCTGTTTAGGGATGTTGACCGTGCTACCCAGCCACAGCATGCGGAGGAGGTGGTGGACTGTCTTACTAAACCTTCCTCATTCTCCTCATCCTCCTCATCCTCCGTCACCCAAGCAGAGACTAGTGCGCAGTCCCCTGCAGCTTCCAGAGTGGCTAAACTTGCCTCCTTGTCCCCAGCTATTCTTACCATAGCCCCAGCATCAGGCATGGAGGAGTCAGCTGAGTTATTTGAACTAGACATGTGCAATTCGTTTAGTTACAAATTTGTTATTCGTCAAAATTAGTTATATTTGTTAATTCGTAAACATACGAATGAACAAACGGTTTACTAAAATTACCAACGAACAATGAACTATCGAAAAGAACGAATATGGAAAACAACGAAAATACGAAATTATTAAATTAGAAACAGTGAAAATACGAAAGAGTGAAAAAAAACGAAAACATAGAAACAACAAAAATACCGAACAAAGATTCAAAATAACAAAAATCAAAATGAACGAAAACTCGAAATTACGAATATCCGGAAAACGGAAATCAAAACAACGAAAATACTGAACAAAGATTCAAAATAACGAAAATCAAAATGAACGAAAAAAAATAACTAAATTATGAATATTCAGAAAACGGAAATCAAAACAATAAATTTGTTAGTTCTGAAATATTTCTGGACGCTGGCCAATAAGCTTGTCCCTTCCCCCAATGAGCTTGTTTCTTATTCCCTTGTGTGTTTTTCTGTGTTAGACTTTCCATCCAGAGTGGTTGGGTAGGTTGCACTGTTTTGGTGGATTTGTGAGTTAAGTTGTGACTTGTGAGAGAGAAATTCTTTGTTTATTAAGCATACTCTGTCTAGATTCTAATTTCTATATTACGAATTATGCCCCAATTACGAATCTACGAAAACAATGTTACGAAAGTACGAATAAATGAGCCAGTCAATCTCACGAAAGTACGAATTACAAAATTACGACAAGTAGTATTTTGAATAAATGGAAAATGTATTCTAACGAAAGTACGAATGTAATTAAATCTACAAAAGTACAATTTTCCAATCAACGGAAATTAGACACGGAAATACGAATCATTGCAAATCAACGAAAATATAGTTCTTACGAAAATACGAACACGCCCGAATATAAAATATAACGAAAGATATGAATTTTGAATCAATGAAAATTAGACTAACGGAAAAATAACCCTTACGGAAATACGAAAGAGTCTAAATACAATAACCCACGTTTTACGAAATTACGAATCATTACGAATCAATGGAAACTAACAGAAACTAAACCAAACTAAACAAATTTTTATGTTGTGCACATGTCTAATTTGAACACAGAATCAGCCACTTACTCCTTGATGATGCACAGCCATTACTCGATTTAGATGTTGGTTCTGAGGTTGAGGAAGGCAGGAACATAAGCCTACAGAGAGGGGAGAACACTGGTACACAAATTGGCATTCATGTTCCCCCAGCCGCAGTGTATTGCCAAGTTGTCTCCAGTGGTATGAGGATGAAAGAGATGATGTTGATGAGGTCACTCACTTGACTTGGGTGCCAGATAGAGCAAAGGAGGTAAGTGAGGGTGAGGCACAACCCCAATGAGGCAGCCAGCATGGAAGAGTGGAGAGCAGCCACCCTATTCCATCACATTGTGAAGCTGTTATCTCCCGGCCCACTTCCCACAGCTCAGCTGTCTGGGCCTTTTTTAGTACGTGTGCAGCCCATCGCACTGCTGCTATTTGCACACTTTGTCTCAAGCAAATCATTTGTGGCAAAAACATCCAACCATTTGGGTACCACATGCTTGACAAGGCATTTAACCTCCACTCAGCCCGTTGGCAAGAGCACCTAAAAGCCACACTAAAGGGGCACAAATCTGTCCCTCCTCACTCACCTCAGTCTGTCCCTACTATACCTCATGACCTCTCAGCAGCCTCCACTGACAGGGATGATCTGCCAGCAGCACACCATCAGCTGTAGACTATAGCCGGCAAATTTCTCTGCCCCATCTGCTGCAGTGGGAAACAAAATACAGTCCCTGTCAAACAGGTGCGGAAAAATTGTTCTTTGGGTGTTAATTGTGCCCATAAACCCTACACCAAAAACATTCTTCCAGATGAAATCAACACACACAGCACTAGGCATCCTAAAAGTTCTGTAGAGATTCCACATTCCAAAAACACTTAATCAGTGACATCAGCATCAGGGGCTTTAAGGCTGCTGGTAATTCAGGACTGATTCATTTTGATAAAAGTCAGACGGTCCACGGAAACTGTGGACGACGCTTTCTACGATCAGTAACAAAACATCCAGCAGCACTGAATGCCTGTTCAGAAACCACACTGGATGCAAGGCAGCCCAGCAGCTCAATAGCATACTGGGCAAGTTATGGCCAGTGTTCTATTCTCATGACCCAGTAAGCCGTGGATCGTCAACAATGGACAATTTTTCCGTACCTATTTGACAGGTGCATATCATTACAGTTTTTAACAGCAAGGCCAATTCCTGCTTCTTTCGGGTTACGGTGTGAAGGCACCACCGACACCCAAAGAGCAATGTTTCCACACCTGCTTGACAGTAGTAGAAATCCAAAGTCTGTGATAGAGACACCAGAATGTGTGCAAAAAACTCTAATCTTGTTCCCAGTGCATTACATTGTGGCCTCATGATACAGACTGGCTCCCCAAGCCGTTGCTTAGAGAATAAAGAAAACTTTCAGGGAAAATTTTATTTTTTGGGCTTTATTAATGGAATTATTGCTGCAGCAGTTTCTATACACAGTACAGATGTGCCACTTTACAGGTGGACTAAGAGGACCCCCCAGACACTATATTGAAAGGAATTTTAATTTTTTTACTTTAATTTTAAGCATCATTAAAAAAAAATTTTTTTTAAATTCTCATTGATAAATGTCCCCCAGGGTGTATGCTCAATTACTTGCATATAAGCCTTAAAATGGTCACTTTTGATTTTTCACGTTCGGGTCCCATAGACCTCAATGGGGTTTGTTATTTGGTTCCGAACTTTTGCGATGTTTGAAATTTCTGGTGCAAACAGAAAAGGGGGTCGGTCAGCCCATCCCTATTGTACAGACACCCAATTACTTATTCATATCAATGCTGGTGCAATGGTCCCCCTCCCTCATGATCCTCAGACCTAACTGGCTCCTCCTTGAGGCATGGCCAAGCAGGTAGAAATTGGGGAACCTCCATTTTCCCTTCCCGTCTGCTGAGAATGAACCCAAAAGTGCTAAAATCTGAGTACTTCTGGGTTCAGAGCTCTAAAAATATTGAAACAGCCAGGTATGAAGCAGATAATTTATATCATCGACCTGCTAGGGCTACAGGCACTGGAGGCATCACCCCTCTTATGATAGTAGTACATATAAACAAGTTAGGAAAGGTTAAAAAAGGATTAATATGTATTAAAAAATTAATAACAAAAAAAATGTGCCCCACCCACACATACACACAGGTCAGTTTTTTTATTTTTTTTATTTATATTCTCTTTATTAATTTTCTTACATATTCAAATCAACATTGTACATGCTCATCTATATTTACTTTTCACAACAATAAATTAGCAAAATATTATCAATGTAAGTTTCACTCTGTTAACCCTCATCCCTCCCTCCTTCCCCCCTCCCCCTTTACTATTTTCTCATATTAGGTTTTTTCCTATTTTCCTTTCTTCCATTTTTACACCTTATTCAAAGTTTATTTCTGTTTTCATTTATTTTCCTTGTGCCATTTTTCTTACTCTCTTTCCCTCTCACTCTCTGCTTTACAGGGGTATCCCTATTTTTTCCAACCACGGGTTCCACACCTTTTCAAACTCTCTTATGTTCCCTCTCTTAATATATACTACCCTCTCCTTCCATATTGTTGCGGTAACTGTGTTAGCCCATTCTCTCACTGAAGGGGGGTCTTCTGCCTGCCATCTTTGCGCTATCAATTTTCTAGCATGAAAAAGGCATCTAAGCACTGCTTTTGTTATGCTGATCACTCTGTTTGTTCCCTCCTCTAGTCCCAAGACACATATTCTAGGGTCCATTTCTATTGTTGTCATATATGTCCTATTTATACTATCCAGTACCCCTGTCCAATACCTAAATAATTTCGGGCACCTCCATAGCATGTGTATCAGGTCCCCCATGTCTTGACATCTGGGACACCCTGCATCTGCTCTCCACCCAAAATCAAACAGCCTTTTTGGTGTATAGTATGTCCTATGTAATAACATTAAGAATGAAAATTTCTGGGCCGGTGAAACAGATACATGGTGTCCACTCTCTAGTACCTTTTTCCATTGCCCCCCGGATATGGGCCCCAGATCTTCCTCCCATTTTCCTCTGCTTTTGAGATGTTCAGGAGCTGTAATACTTCCTTTGCATAAGTGTGGGTATATTTCGGATATACGGCCCCCAGTCTCACTCTGGTTGCCCAATCTCTGAAAGATAGGGGATTTATGCCAGGTTGGTCCCTGTCTGTCAAACTGCATATCTAATGCATGTCTAATTTGCAAATATCTGTAAAATGTATGTTTAGGGACATCATATTCCCCTCTAAGTGCAGCAAAAGTTTTTAGGATTTCTCCCTCATACAGCTGGGCCAACCTAGTTATCAATAAGAAAAAAATATGTAGTCGCGCTAACTTATGAGTTTGAACATAAGCCCATCACTGGGTAACTGAAAAAATCAAAATATCAACAGTGATAACATATAAAAAGCTAAGTGAAAAGCAATATATATTCTATGTGAACAGATGATAAACAGAAAATTAACTGTGAATAAAAAAAAAAATATTTTTGGGTTAGTGTCCAAAAATACTGTAGAGCGGAAAAACCCCTCAAAGTTCATAATCAAAAATCCATAATGCAAAAAAACATGATGAAAAAAACACCCGTGAGGCGATATCCAAAATTAATAAAGAAATGAAGAAGGAAAGGATTCCGATCTTCTTAGACTTAAATTCGTGACTTTCACCACCACCAATAGAAGTTACTGCTTACCGAACAGCGATGGTCCCCTATGACGGAGGACCTCAAACAGCCTTAAGTAATACTCAGTTAAGCCTCCAGAGTGTAGCCAGTGATAAACCTCAGTTGTTTTAATAGCCCGACAGCTCATATAGCATCATACAGGTATTCAACGTGGACCATGAAAAAAAAAGGGGGGACACTAGATAGTGTAAAATCTTTGGTGAACATTTATTAAAATAATGAAATCATACTCACAAGAGCAGTTAAAAAGACAGCTTAAAAGTATCACAGCGCCAACCGGTCAATTGGCGCTGGCACACACACGTCCGTGGAAGTCGAGCAATGGAGGGTGACGTCAGCACAAAGTTCGTATCCTGCCCTACGCGTTTCATGAAAAATCACGTCGTCTCGGGGCACGGGCGATGAGCTGCGTCACCCCCTCTAAATAGGGGACACACCGGAAGGAGGATCCGACCCGGAAGAGGACGCGCGCGTGCACGCATCACGTCAGGAGTCAACAATGCCTGGCTAATACGGCCGCTGTACCAGCGTAGCCGATCTAGCGGCAGATGCGCACGCACATCTCCCCATGAGGAAACCAAGCCTCGTTCGTGAGGCCGCTCAGTGCACGTCATCACGCTAAGCGGAATGACGAAAGCACTCGGGAAGAGCGTACCTTACGTCTACGTGGCCATGACAACAAGGATCACGGCGCGTCATCACGAAAGAACGGACTGACGGAAGCCCTCGGGATGAGCATACCATACGTCTGCGTGACCATGATAGCAAAAATCACAACAGCGTTACGTACGTCCTCTAAGGGGAGGGACCCTCTGGGTGTGTCGCAAGAAACAGTAGAACCCGCAACCTCCACCGCAACCAATGGGTGCAGAGGACACATTGGGACACTAAACTGCTCCAATTGTTAGATATTAATATCACACATAAACAGTAATAAATTGATGCTGGAATTTGGGAACATCTAAGTTCATACCAATGTCCAGAACCGTACAAAAAATAAATTTAACAGAAAAACAGAATGACCTCATATTATTTAAAGTATAAGTAGCGGTGAATCCGCATAAAATTAAACTACAACACACTAGTGGTCGACAGGGTACATGTTACGATGGGTGTCGATGATCGGGCCTCAATGGACTCCCATCACAACATCATTGCCAGTTGTTGCTAGGAATTGTTGATAAAGGCATTGACATCGGTGTCAACGTTGAGTCCAAATGGAACATAAGTCCTCAACCTGTACACCCATGCCATTTCTTGCTTGGAGATTTCTCTCACAAGCAAGCTGCCTCTCCAATGTGGTCTATATTTATCAATGGCAATGAATAACGTGCCAGACGGGTCTCTCTTATGGACCTGGTCATAGTGCTTGGATACAGAGTGCTTATCGAAACCTTTGCGGATATTTGCTATGTGTTCGTTAAGTCTCACCCTCAATGCCCTTTTGGTCCTCCCCACATACTGAAGACCGCAAGGGCACTGAATCAGGTAGACCACCCCCAAAGATGAGCATGTTATGAAAGGTTCGATTTCATAGGATCGGCCAGTGCTTGTTGACAAAAATTGGCTAATCTTCCTATCTCTGCAACTATTCAGGCTACACACTTGGCATTTCTTACATCGGTAGTATCCTGTCAAGTTCTCCAAGAATGTCCTATTATCCCGTGGGGGGTCCTGGACGCTTGGAGCCACTCTATTGGAAAGTGTCGAAGCCCCTCTAAATACAATAGATGGTCTTTCTGGAAGGGAGGGAGCCAGCACCTGGTCACTGATTAGCACGTGCCAGTGCTTACGTATCAAACGTTTGATGGTCTGGTGCTGCATAGAGAAGGTGGTAATAAATGGAAGAGAAAACTTACCATCCCCTGCCACCTTCTCCTTATTAGCCAGAAGTGATCCTCGGTCAATCTCACTAACAGATTGTATCAATTGAGACATATCACTCTGTTGGTAACCTTTATCTACAAATCTTTTAGAGAGAATCTCAGCTTGGCCTTTAAAGGCCACTAGATCTGTGCAGTTACGTCTTAATCTAGTGAGTTGACCATAAGGAACAGCCTTGAGCCAGGGGGCATAATGGCAACTATCAAGCGGGATGTATGAGTTCCTATCAGTTGGTTTAAAATAAGTGGTGGTGACAAACTTATTATCGACAACTGAGATTTTCAAATCCAAATAGTGTACTGATTCCTGGCTTGCCTCAAAGGAAAATCTGATACCTCTATCGTTATCGTTCAGGGACAGCATGTAATCACGCAGAGCGGGTTCACTACCGTCCCACAGGAGGAGGACGTCGTCGATGTACCTTGCCCAGAGTACAACCTCTGGTCTCCGGCAAACATCGACGACGTCCTCCTCCCACTTGGCCATAAAAAGATTGGCCAAGCTGGGGGCATACTTCGCCCCCATCGCCACACCTCGGTCTTGGCGGAAAAATTGATTATCACACCAAAAATAATTATGACTTGCTGCATATTTCAGCAGAGTCATAATAAAATAAATTTGCCGGGGTGGCAGATCTGATCCTCTCACCAAGTACAACTCCACAGCCTCAAAACCACGCTCGTGTGGAATAATGGTATAAAGTGAGGTCACGTCCGCCGTGACCATCCATATACCATTTGTGGGAACAAGGTCTTTGAGTAAGTTAATAACGTACTTGGTGTCTCTTACGTATGAGGGGATCTGCTGAACCAGAGGTTGCAGAAAAAAATCAATATACTTCCCCACCCGGGACGTGATTGAATCTATCCCACTTACAATGGGTCGTCCCGGGGGGGAGGTGAGGCTTTTGTGGATCTTCGGGAGATAATAGATAACGGGAGTTCGGGGGGCACAAGGTATCAAAAATAATCTCTCCCTATCACTAAGGATACCTACCCGATGTCCCTCATCCACAATACCTTCCAGTTCCCTCTTATACCTAATGACAGGATCCCTACTAAGGGGGGTATAGGTTTCGATGTCATCAACGATCCTGTGCAACTCTTTTAGATAGTCACACCTATCAAGGATAACTATCCCTCCCCCCTTATCAGCGGGTCTAATAACTAGGGATTTGTTAGAACACAGAGACTCAAGACCACTCTCCAAATTCCTCTGCATCTTAACCTTTTTCACCTTAATCATTTCAAGGTCCTTGAGTACCACATCCCTAAATACTTTAATACTCGGAGCCAGTGAACCAGGGGGGTTGAACAGTGATGCATTGGCTAAGCCAGTATGTTTGTACTCAGGTGGAGAATTCAGTCCAACCGTTATAGGATTAGACAAAAAGTGCCTTTTGATGTTAAGCTTTCTCGCAAACTTGTGAACATCCATAAAGGTTTGGAACTTGCTCAAGCTCCTAGGCGGAGCAAATTTCAAACCCTTATCTAAGAGGCATTGCTCAGATTCTGACAAAGGCTGTTGGCTCAAATTAAAGATGCCCGCACCTATATTCTTTTTCTTTTTGAGCAACTGGGCCCTCCTCCCACCTCTAACCCCTCTCTTCTTTCCGATGGGCCAAATCGACCTTGTTGGCCCATGGGAAAACCCCAACTTGAGTTAGGTCTAAAGTCATATGGACCTGGGGGGTAGGGAGGCCTAGAATAATCATAACCCCTGTCATATTGACTAGACTGAGAGAACTGACTATTTCTATCCTGGTTGTCAAATCCAAATCGTCTTTCCATAGATCCACGGCCTTGCGGCCCCAATGAATCTGATAAAGGGAAAAAACGATTTTGGGTGGGGATGTTGTAGTCCCGCATACCACTGGTCTCAAAACTGGGTCTCATATATCCTTGGTTATATCCCATATCATATTGGGTGGATCTAGATGAAGGGTACTCCCAATCCCCCAAGGATTCATCCCGAAAGGGTTGAACCTGTACGTCAGATCTATGAGTTTTCGTTTTTTTTTGGTGTTTTAGATGAAAGATTACCTTGATTAGGCCCATTCTTGGTCTTAACCTTATTATTACGTTGAGCTATAACCGGTGTGGGAGGGTTTAAAACCCGACTAGTCCTAGGGGGGTTAACAGCCGAGCCAGGTGGCACTACACCCTGAGGTGCAGTGTCCATTGCAGCCTCGTTTGTCTCCTCTACGGTCATTTTTCTCTGCCACAAAAAAACAAAACCGGACTGATAATCCTCAAAATCTCTAAGGTATTTTTTTTTTCTTTTTCGCTTTTTGGTCCTTTTCTTCCCTCTCTAAGGTTTTTTGAAGAGAGTTGGAACACTCCCTGTATTCCTCTCCATTTTTAAAAGAGGCTAACAGGTCCCTAACCGTTTTGATCTTGGTGTCAAGTCTTTGCAACTTCTGGCTCTTCCCTTGAGCCAAAAAACGCAAAAAAGAGACCCCGGCATCATTAAAGTATTTGGCCCAAGCCTCCAAGTCAGGTTCACCCTTTTGTGGGCTCACCTCCCAACGGAGGCTTCTTGGGACTGATGTAATTCTCCAGAAACGCTATGTCCCACTGAGTGTGTATCTCAGTTGTCATAATGTTTTTAAGTCTCAAAAAGAGACCACTGACATCAGAGCCTACCGAGGCCGGGGTAGAGTCAAATACCCCAGTCGTGTTGACTATCCGTTTAGCTCGGAAGTCAAAAATATCCATCTCGGTCAAAGGTCGACCAATCACCAAGCAGCAATTAATAGTAGTTGCAAAGACTTGACACCGAGATCAAAACGGTTAGGGACCTGTTAGCCTCTTTTAAAAATGGAGAGGAATACAGGGAGTGTTCCAACTCTCTTCAAAAAACCTTAGAGAGGGAAGAAAAGGACCAAAAAGCGAAAAAGAAGAAAAAGTACCTTAGAGATTTTGAGGATTATCAGTCCGGTTTTGTTTTTTTGTGGCAGAGAAAAATGACCGTAGAGGAGACAAACGAGGCTGCAATGGACACTGCACCTCAGGGTGTAGTGCCACCTGGCTCGGCTGTTAACCCCCCTAGGACTAGTCGGGTTTTAAACCCTCCCACACCGGTTATAGCTCAACGTAATAATAAGGTTAAGACCAAGAATGGGCCTAATCAAGGTAATCTTTCATCTAAAACGCCAAAAAAAACGAAAACTCATAGATCTGACGTACAGGTTCAACCCTTTCGGGATGAATCCTTGGGGGATTGGGAGTACCCTTCATCTAGATCCACCCAATATGATATGGGATATAACCAAGGATATATGAGACCCAGTTTTGAGACCAGTGGTATGCGGGACTACAACATCCCCACCCAAAATCGTTTTTTCCCTTTATCAGATTCATTGGGGCCGCAAGGCCGTGGATCTATGGAAAGACGATTTGGATTTGACAACCAGGATAGAAATAGTCAGTTCTCTCAGTCTAGTCAATATGACAGGGGTTATGATTATTCTAGGCCTCCCTACCCCCCAGGTCCATATGACTTTAGACCTAACTCAAGTTGGGGTTTTCCCATGGGCCAACAAGGTCGATTTGGCCCATCGGAAAGATGAGAGGGGTTAGAGGTGGGAGGAGGGCCCAGTTGTTTAAAAAGAAAAATAATATAGGTGCGGGCATCTTTAATTTGAGCCAACAGCCTTTGTCAGAATCTGAGCAATGCCTCTTAGATAAGGGTTTGAAATTTGCTCCGCCTAGGAGCTTGAGCAAGTTCCAAACCTTTATGGATGTTCACAAGTTTGCGAGAAAGCTTAACATCAAAAGGCACTTTTTGTCTAATCGTATAACGGTTGGACTGAATTCTCCACCTGAGTACAAACATACTGGCTTAGCCAATGCATCACTGTTCAACCCCCCTGGTTCACTGGCTCCGAGTATTAAAGTATTTAGGGATGTGGTACTCAAGGACCTTGAAATGATTAAGGTGAAAAAGGTTAAGATGCAGAGGAATTTGGAGAGTGGTCTTGAGTCTCTGTGTTCTAACAAATCCCTAGTTATTAGACCCGCTGATAAGGGGGAGGGATAGTTATCCTTGATAGGTGTGACTATCTAAAAGAGTTGCACAGGATCGTTGATGACATCGAAACCTATACCCCCCTTAGTAGGGATCCTGTCATTAGGTATAAGAGGGAACTGGAAGGTATTGTGGATGAGGGACATCGGGTAGGTATCCTTAGTGATAGGGAGAGATTATTTTTGATACCTTGTGCCCCCCGAACTCCCGTTATCTATTATCTCCCGAAGATCCACAAAAGCCTCACCTCCCCCCCGGGACGACCCATTGTAAGTGGGATAGATTCAATCACGTCCCGGGTGGGGAAGTATATTGATTTTTTTCTGCAACCTCTGGTTCAGCAGATCCCCTCATACGTAAGAGACACCAAGTACGTTATTAACTTACTCAAAGACCTCATTCCCACAAATGGTATATGGATGGTCACGGCGGACGTGACCTCACTTTATACCATTATTCCACACGAGCGTGGTTTTGAGGCTGTGGAGTTGTACTTGGTGAGAGGATCAGATCTGCCACCCCGGCAAATTGATTTTATTATGACTCTGCTGAAATATGCAGCAAGTCATAATTATTTTTGGTGTGATAATCAATTTTTCTGCCAAGACCGAGGTGTGGCGATGGGGGCGAAGTATGCCCCCAGCTTGGCCAATCTTTTTATGGCCAAGTGGGAGGAGGACGTCATCGATGTTTGCCGGAGACCAGAGGTTGTACTCTGGGCAAGGTACATCGACGACGTCCTCCTCCTGTGGGACGGTAGTGAACCCGCTCTGCGTGATTACATGCTGTCCCTGAACGATAACGATAGAGGTATCAGATTTTCCTTTGAGGCAAGCCAGGAATCAGTACACTATTTGGATTTGGAAATCTCAGTTGTCGATAATAAGTTTGTCACCACCACTTATTTTAAACCAACTGATAGGAACTCATACATCCCGCTTGATAGTTGCCATTATGCCCCCTGGCTCAAGGCTGTTCCTTATGGTCAACTCACTAGATTAAGACGTAACTGCACAGATCTAGTGGCCTTTAAAGGCCAAGCTGAGATTCTCTCTAAAAGATTTGTAGATAAAGGTTACCAACAGAGTGATATGTCTCAATTGATACAATCTGTTAGTGAGATTGACCGAGGATCACTTCTGGCTAATAAGGAGAAGGTGGCAGGGGATGGTAAGTTTTCTCTTCCATTTATTACCACCTTCTCTATGCAGCACCAGACCATCAAACGTTTGATACGTAAGCACTGGCACGTGCTAATCAGTGACCAGGTGCTGGCTCCCTCCCTTCCAGTAAGACCATCTATTGTATTTAGAGGGGCTTCGACACTTTCCAATAGAGTGGCTCCAAGCGTCCAGGACCCCCCACGGGCTAATAGGACATTCTTGGAGAACTTGACAGGATACTACCGATGTAAGAAATGCCAAGTGTGTAGCCTGAATAGTTGCAGAGATAGGAAGATTAGCCAATTTTTGTCAACAAGCACTGGCCGATCTTATGAAATCGAACCTTTCATAACATGCTCATATTTGGGGGTGGTCTACCTGATTCAGTGCCCTTGCGGTCTTCAGTATGTGGGGAGGACCAAAAGGGCATTGAGGGTGAGACTTAACGAACACATAGCAAATATCCGCAAAGGTTTCGATAAGCACTCTGTATCCAAGCACTATGACCAGGTCCATAAGAGAGACCCGTCTGGCACGTTATTCATTGCCATTGATAAATATAGACCACATTGGAGAGGCAGCTTGCTTGTGAGAGAAATCTCCAAGCAAGAAATGACATGGGTGTACAGGTTGAGGACTTATGTTCCATTTGGACTCAACGTTGACACCGATGTCAATGCCTTTATCAACAATTCCTAGCAACAACTGGCAATGATGTTGTGATGGGAGTCCATTGAGGCCCGATCATTGACACCCATCGTAACATGTACCCTGTCGACCACTAGTGTGTTGTAGTTTAATTTTATGCGGATTCACCGCTACTTATACTTTAAATAATATGAGGTCATTCTGTTTTTCTGTTACATTTATTTTTTGTACGGTTCTGGACATTGGTATGAACTTAGATGTTCCCAAATTCCAGCATCAATTTATTACTGTTTATGTGTGATATTAATATCTAACAATTGGAGCAGTTTAGTGTCCCAATGCGTCCTCTGCACCCATTGGTTGCGGTGGAGGTTGCGGGTTCTACTGTTTCTTGCGACACACCCGGAGGGTCCCTCCCCTTAGAGGACGTACGTAACGCTGTTGTGATTTTTGCTATCATGGTCACGCAGACGTATGGTATGCTCATCCCGAGGGCTTCCGTCAGTCCGTTCTTTCGTGATGACGCGCCGTGATCCTTGTTGTCATGGCCACGTAGACGTAAGGTACGCTCTTCCCGAGTGCTTTCGTCATTCCGCTTAGCGTGATGACGTGCACTGAGCGGCCTCACGAACGAGGCTTGGTTTCCTCGTGGGGAGATGTGCGTGCGCATCTGCCGCTAGATCGGCTACGCTGGTACAGCGGCCGTATTAGCCAGGCAATGTTGACTCCTGACGTGATGCGTGCACGCGCGCGTCCTCTTCCGGGTCGGATCCTCCTTCCGGTGTGTCCCCTATTTAGAGGGGGTGACGCAGCTCATCGCCCGTGCCCCGAGACGACGTGATTTTTCACGAAACGCGTAGGGCAGGATACGAGCTTTGTGCTGACGTCACCCTCCATTGCTCGACTTCCACGGACGTGTGTGTGCCAGCGCCAATTGACCGGTCGGCGCTGTGATACTTTTAAGCTGTCTTTTTAACTGCTCTTGTGAGTATGTTTTCATTATTTTAATAAATGTTCACCAAAGATTTTACACTATCTAGTGTCCCCCCCTTTTTTTTTTCATGGTCCACGTTGAATACCTGTATGATGCTATATGAGCTGTCGGGCTATTAAAACAACTGAGGTTTATCACTGGCTACACTCTGGAGGCTTAACTGAGTATTACTTAAGGCTGTTTGAGGTCCTCCGTCATAGGGGACCATCGCTGTTCGGTAAGCAGTAACTTCTATTGGTGGTGGTGAAAGTCACGAATTTAAGTCTAAGAAGATCGGAATCCTTTCCTTCTTCATTTCTTTATTAATTTTGGATATCGCCTCACGGGTGTTTCTTTCATCATGGTTTTTTGCATTATGGATTTTTGATTATGAACTTTGAGGGGTTTTTCCGCTCTACAGTATTTTTGGACACTAACCCACAGTTAGTTTTCTGTTTATCATCTGTTCACATAGAATATATATTGCTTTTCACTTAGCTTTTTATATGTTATCACTGTTGATATTTGGATTTTTTCAGTTACCCAGTGATGGGCTTATGTTCAAACTCATAAGTTAGCGCGACTACATATTTTTTTCTTATTTGTACCCACTGATGATTGTTTTCAGACTAGTTGCTGCTTCTCCTATAATTTTTTCTTTTTTCAGGCAATCCATTAGCTTGATTCGTACACTTTAAGCGCAGTTTCTTCTATATTTTTTTCCAACCTAGTTATCCCCTTCCCTTCCCATTCCTTAATTGTCCCCATCAGCTCCAACTCCTGAAGATTCCTATTATCCCAAAGCGGTGTATATTCTGTCTCTCCTTCTAATCCCCCTATTGCTTTCACAGCTTTCCACACCTTTATTACCATCTTGACCGTAGGGGATTTGTATATAAATGAATTTGCCTCCAGTGCCTCCATCACCAACTTATGGGGTGACCCCATTATCATCAGCCGCCCATTTGTATCCCCTCCCATCTCTGGTCTCATTCCTATATGCTGCAGCTGTGCTGCCAGGAAAAAACACCGTGGGTGTGGTACCGCCATACCTCCCTCCCTTGTTGACAGTTGCAGGGTCTGTAGTCCTATCCTTGCTTGGCCTCCTTTCCATATTAATTCTCTAAATAGTGTATCAATTTTCTTAAACCATTTCTTATGTATCCATGTTGGCGTATTATGCAATACATATAATAATTGTGGCATCCACAGCATTTTGATCAGGTTACATCTCCCTGCAACTGACAGTGGGAGCCGCCGCCATATTTGAATTTTATTTTTAAATTTAGACAGTAGGGGAACTATGTTATTATTTATATATTTATTGGGGTCAGTTGTTATATGTATTCCCAGGTATTTCATTGTATCCACCATTTCTAATTGGGGTATTTCTGCTAAGGTTTGATTGGCAATGGGATCCACCGGCATCAAGGCTGATTTTTCCCAATTTATAACCAATCCTGAGAGTCTACCAAATTCTCCAAAGATACTCATAGCCTGCTTAAGTGAATGACCTGTGTCCCCCAAGAAGAGAAGAACATCATCCGCATATAATGCGATTCTCTCTTCTCCTGTCGGTCTCACAAATCCTTTCATTTTTATGTTCGTTCTTATTGCTATGGCCAGTGGCTCCATTACTAGCGCAAAAAGCAGTGGTGACAATGGGCACCCCTGCCTTGTACCCCTCTCCAAATTAATCTTACCTGAGTAATCATTGTTAACTCTAATTTTTGCGCTTGGGTCACTATACAGAATTTTTATCCATCTAATCACTGATGGACCAAAACCAAATGCTCCTAGAACATGCCAGATATATCCCCACTCCACGCTATCAAACGCCTTAACCACATCTAAGGACATAACTGCCCTTGTACCCATATTCTGTGTTGGAATTTGTAGTTTAAGGAATACCCTTCTAATATTCATACTAGTTGATCTACTGGGAATAAACCCAGTTTGATCTTGATGTATTAGTCTTGAAATAATTTTGTTTAATCTAGTTGCCATTATTTTGGCCAATATTTTAGCGTCTGAGCAAAGCAGGGAGATGGGCCTATAGGATGAGGTCTCTAGTGGATCTTTCCCTTCCTTATGCAGGACTATAATTATTGCTTCTGACATTGACTTAGGTAATTCCCCCTCCTCCCTTGCCCAATTCAGTGTTTTAAGGAGTTACGGCAATAGCACTTTCCCGTAATGTTTATAAGTTTCTATAGGGAGTCCATCAGGTCCGGGCGATTTCTGATTGGCCATCTCTGCAACTGCTGACTGTACTTCTTCAAGAGTTATTGGAGCCTCCATTCCCTCTTTCTCTGCTTCAGTAAGAATTGGTATTTTAATTTTCCCAAAGAATATTTCCAATTCCTCCTCCTCCGCTGCACCCTGCGATTTATATAATTTATCATAATATTCCCTAAAGGTATCTGTGATCTCTGATACCCGAGTAGAGATTTCTCCTTTCGAAGTCCTAATCGCGGGTACTGCAGATGGGGAGGAGTTGGTTCGCACTAAATGTGCCAGCATGCTTCCCACACTCTCCCCCTCCCCAAATGCGGCTTGTTTCTGAAATAATCTTTTATTCTCTGATTTTTTAATCATTACTATTTTATGTTCTTGTTGTTTATTCATCCATATTCCTTGTCGCTCTGATGTTGGGTTTTCAATATATTCCTTTTCTGCATTCACCAATTCCTGCCTTATCCTATTCTCCTCCTCTCTGGATGCCTTTTTAACTTTTGCCACTTGTTGAATACATATTCCCCTTAAAAAAGCCTTCAGCGTATCCCACATCACTCCCTGTGTCACCGTTCCTTCATTAAATTCTATAAACTCTTGTAATTTGTCTAGAATCTCCTCAGGGCCTCTGATAACTTCAAACCATAAAGGGTTCATCCTCCATACTCCCCTGGTTTTATTCCCTTCTAAATTTACCAGAACTGTCACTAACGAGTGATCTGACACCCCTCTCGGCTGATATTCTATGTTTTTTATTATCTGTGATGCTTCTGTGTTACCTAGAACTAGGTCTATCCTAGAAAGTGTTGAGTAGGAACTAGAGAAACAGGAATACTGTCGCACATCTGGGTTCCTCACTCTCCATATATCAAACAAACCAGCTTCTTGTAGAATTTGATACAATCGACTCTCTGGAGGATTTGGTTCCCTTCCCCCTGGAAACCTATCCCATTTTCTATTTATGACCTCATTAAAATCCCCCACTGCTATAATTGGCATCCCCATCTTATCCACCATAAATTCCATTAGCTTATATATAACCTCCATTTTAAAGGGCGGGGGTATATAAATATTTGCAAGAACATATTCTCTACTCTCTATTTCACAGTGAAGAAAAATATAACGCCCCTCCTCGTCTATGCTGATCTGTCTGCAAGAAAACACCACCCCTCTTTTAACCATTACTGACACACCTCTGGAATAAGAGGTGTGTACTGAGTGGTATTGGTGTTGGAACTTCTTACTTTGAACTTGTTGTATAGTAATTTTAGTCAGGTGAGTCTCTTGGAGACAGATCAGTCCCACCTCATACATTTCCAGCATATCAAATACTGCAGCTCTCTTAGCAGGGGTACCCAACCCACGGACATTCCAAGACCCCATTTTCATTACTCTGGACTGCATAAAACAATCAATTCATTCAAGAAGGTATCAACTAACCAAAGCACAAGTTGCCTGAAATAAATTACCAACAGAGTCATAAATCTCTCATAGCAATGCATTGTGATTAAAACTTTTGACTTCCCCCTATACCACACCGTGCAGAAATATTCTATCCTTTTCTTTTCCCATCCTTTCTCTTTAACAAATATGATTATATGATTTACTCCACCTTTTACCACCAATTTACTTAATTGTTTTATCATTATTTAGTGACGTCATTATACTCCTTTCTTTTTACCCCTGCAAAAAGTGATATATTTCTTTTTTTTTTCCAAGGAAAACAAAAAACAAAAAAACAAATGTGCTCCATATATATATTTGTGTAAATTTTAGCCATAATTTTAAATTCCAACCTTTTTGTGTTCCTTGTGATAATTCATTTTGGTCCCCCCCCTCCCCCCCCTCCCCCCCTACACCTTTCTAGGTATTCCCTAGGGGCTTTTTTTGTGAACGGTCCATACATCTCCCCACTCCCCCCTTTTATATCTTCCAGCCTCCCTCCCCCCCCACCCTAAATTCTATTTTACTACATTCTCCACCCATCCTTTTACTCCTCCCGTGATGTGTGTCTCCCCTCACCCTCATCCTCATATCTGTGAACCTTCCCTTCCCCTCCCAAAAAAAAAAAAAAAGGGGGGAAGGGAAGAAAGGGAAAATCAACAAATGAGACCTTAAATGTATCACATCATTAAACTAAATGTCACTTCACTTTGTTGATAGCTGATCCTTTTTATCTTCCAACCACCCCAGCACTTCTTCAGGGGTATCAAAAAATTGTGTCCCTCCTAACGCTACCACCCGTAGTCTTGCTGGGTACAATAGTGCATACGTGACATCAAGAGTTCTCAATCTACGTTTGGCTTCTGTGAAACCTGCCCTTTGCTTCTGCAGGTAAGGAGAGAAATCAGGATATAATGATACCCTGGTTTCTCCATAAAAAATAGACCCCATCTCTCTACCCTTTCTTAGTAGGGTTACTTTGTCCCGGTAATTAAAGAATTTCATTAACATTGAACGTGGGTGCCCTCCTGCGGGGGGGGGGGGTTTAGAGGGGACTCTATGCGCTCTTTCTATCGAAAATTGTTGCGAAAAACGTTCTCTTCCAAATAACTTTATGAGCCAATCTTCCAGAAACTCCACAGGGTTAGTCCCTTCACACTTCTCTGGTAGTCCCACCAGTCTTATGTTGTCCCTACGATGTCTGTTCTCCATTTCATCTATTTTTTCCTCAAGCTTAGTCATTTGTCCCAGTAGTTTTCTATGCTCTTGTTTTACCGGGTATAGTTCATCCTCTATCTGTGAGATCCTTCCTTCTGTTTCAGTAATCCTTTCATTTGTTTTTTGGAGTTCAGACCGCATTGAGACTAGTTCTTCCTTAATACCTTTCATTTGGTCACATACCTCCTCCAGTGACTGTTTACACGCATTGACCGCTAGGAACACATCCTTTAATGTGGGGATCCCCTCTATAGCAGTGTTTGGTCCCAAATTTATCTCTGTCCCTTGGATGGCCGTAGCCGTGCTTTTATTATTGATGTTTTTAACTGTGGCTGCCACCGTGTGACCTTGGCTTTTCCTGTCTGCTGTCCCTTTAGCCTGGGTCTGTGTCCGCCCTTTAACTGGAGTGTGTTCTGACTGAGGTGTGAGTAAATTTCTCCAGTTTGGCAGCAGCTGCTGCTGCAGCCTGGCTACTTTTGGCCGATCGTAGTGATTGTGGTCCCACGTTCTCCTGGCCAGGGTTATCATCCCCTTTTTTCTTCCCGGACATAATGCCTTATGCACAGTTTTCCTTACTAAGTATAAAAAAGTATTTTAAAGCCAGTTAGTAGCTAGCTGCAGGTCTGATTTGACATGTGGCTTAGTTCAGTTTTTTAAATCTTTGAATTGTATCAGCACATACCCCGCAAACCAAAAAAAAAAAAAGGAAAAAAGCTCTAGCAGTGTACCATATCCAATGAAACCTGAACTGCGGTTCCAAAGCGTCCATACAAGTGTATTCAGCGGACATCAGCCAAAAAAGTAGCACAGCAAAATAGGAAAGTCTATAACCATCAGAAAACTATATTTTGCTAAGTGTCTCTTTAGGTTTAGGACTAAACCATAAACCATATACAGTGTGTCATGTGTGGATCCTTTACTCATGATTCACAGACTCCAGCGAGACTTCTCCTTTCCAGGATACAAGATTGTGACTGGTGGATGGGACGGGATGGGATGAACCAATCTGGGGTCACTGCAATCATAGCAGTGCAGCACACAGCAGTTAATCAGGCAGCGTACCTCACCGACGTTCTTAGATGCTCCTCTGCTCTGCTTGTTGACACATAGTACCTGGTGTGCTGCTCGCTCTGCTTCCAGCTCCAGCTCTCACTTCCGCATTCCTTCTCCCGCCGGGGGGGCCTTGATTCCTCCTGTCTCCGCTAGCAGCAATCTCGGGTGACCGAGTCAACGGCAGGTGGAAGCGGTGTTGCTCATAGTGGAGGCCCCCATCAAACACGAGCCACGAGGACGCATTAGGACGGCGTTAGGACGGGAGGATGGGGGGAGACACACCACTCACACTCCTCTCTCCATACTCCTCACTCCGCACTCCGCATCTCCATCCGGTCACGCCCCCCTCAGAATCAAGTATTGCCTGTGCATCCTATAATTCATCTGAAAATTACTTATTAATGCTAGAGATAAGAAAAAAGTAATGGGTATCTTTCTTATTTGTCATTTTGCAGTGGAATACAATTTTGAGCCTAGAAATTTAGAAAAAGCCTAGAAAAATGTATTCATTTTGTCGTAAGATGAGAAGTGCTGTAAAAATCATTTTCTTAGTATCACCTTTAGATTTTTAAACACCTGTTACTGCAGCATGCAGTTTTTTATTTTAGCATTCTGATATCAATTTCTACTGTCCACATATAGTCTATATATATATATATATATATATATATATATATATACTATATGTGAACAGTAGAAATTGATATCAGAATGTTAAAATAAAAAACCGCATGCTGCAGTAACAGGTGTTTAAAAATCTAAAGGTGATACTATATATATATATATAGAGAGAGAGAGGGAGGGAGAGGGAGAGGGAGAGGGAGAGGGAGAGAGAGAGGGAGAGAGAGAGGGAGAGAGAGAGAGAGAGAGAGAGCGAGAGAGAGTATATTATTGTTTTGTAATCTGACATGGAAAATATAAAGCCAGTTCATTCATTCAAAGTCAAAATTTGAAAGAAATGTAAGACAGTTCTTGTTGGAGAGATTTTAAGTGTACTGTATACTCCTGTGTCACTATTTGACGCAAATAAAATGCCAGCTGTACTTAACTGAGGCATGAGCTCTGATTAAAACAGTGCTCTAGTTCAATGCAATTTAAAATTCATTCCACTGAACTAGCCAAGGGCTTAAGGCTGATAACAGTATAGCTATGATCCTTGGAAGATCTTAATGCTATAATTGGGATGTTAGATTAGATGAAGCAGGGCTTGCTGAAGTGATCTGGGAGGATGGTAAAGACTGGGCAAGACACTACATCATGAGAGACCTATGAACAGATTGCCTGCCAAGAGCAGCATTTACAAATGAATATAATACTTTTGTTTGAAAATGGGTTTGATGCTATGTTAAACAATATTAGAAATGGCCTACTTATTTTTTGAAAACTGTTTACAGAAGCACAGGAGCTGTTAGTATCTAGAAAAAAAAAAAAAAAAAAAACATTCACACAAACTCATATTCATCAAGCAATAATTATTACCAAATAGTTGCTGCAAATTCTAAAAAAGCCACAACATTCAGAAAGGAAAATCAGATACTTCTATCCAAATTGGAGTGGAGTTTGTGGCTAAGAATTCAACGGTCTCTGTGCGTTATGCAGTGTGCCACTGTTGCTTTGTCAGGATCCTTTGTCAGGAACCTGTCTATCCTGAACACCTATGCCAGATATAGCTTCCTTTACTGGCATAGTCTCACCAGATTTTCTAAGTAACTGCTGAACAGACATGACTACAAACTGTTTATGTCTTTGTAGTATATTTTTGGATGTCATCCATGAACAGCATTCTCTGGTCATACATACCGTAATTAAATGAGGATGTCATCAGAACTCTTTTTTTTTATTATTGTTTTTGAGGTTTTCTCCTTGGTAACTCCCCATGCTTATAAGTGTTGTTCAATGCTTTATAATTGCAGCCCTAAGAGTACATAAGCACAAACAATCTGTAAGCTACTAATGCTTTCAAGTAAACACTTCAACTGTGTTAAATGAATGCTGTAAAGTCTACTGCAAAGATATTTTACAGAGCAACTAACAGAATCAGTGGGAAGGCAGTAGCAAAAAAGACTTTGCTTTGTAATAAATCCATTTTTTGGCTTCATAATTCACCAACCACTTTCAGATTTCCAAAGCAAATTTGAAACCGATTCTAGCATAAAAAAAAAAAAACAAGTGCAGTCCACGATCTCCAGATTACTGGCAAATGCAAACAGGGTTGATTGGTTTACTGTAATTCCCAGATGACAAAATGAAGTACTGAACAGAAATAATAAGCATCGTGCAGGTGATTGTAGTACAGGCCCTCTGCAAATTAGGACCCTATCTGGCACCTTTTCACCGGAGAAGGCCCACTGCATGCTCTGATATGCAGAAGGTATCTGTTGAGGAGACCTTTGGACCCATTTACAATTTCACAGAACAAGACAGTTCAGCCAGTGGACCGATGACCCGAAGTGAATATTCACTATTTGCGGATTATACTTTACTAGGAGTAGAAGTCCAAAAAGAGCATGTGTAGAACACAGTGTGCAACATTAAAGGTGAAAAAGATCCCTAAAAGCAGAGAACCTAAAGAAAATTCTCAACCTTGCAAATGACTCTGTAAATGCATCCAAAAGGAAAACACCAAGAAAGAATGATGTTAAAGAAAAGGCTCGACAGTTCTGAAAAAATAAAATAAAAAAGGCATTAATTTTTTTCTATGTTATGTTACTTGGCCTAAAAAAAGAGTAAAAAAATATATATTTGAAACCCCCTATTACCCCTGGACATTTTTGGCTAAACTCATCTAAATTCAAGAGAAGTTTCATGGTAATTTAATGCTGTGAGAATATCAAGGAGTCAGAAGACTCTTTATATCTTAGAAAATATCAAACTACCTTTCTTTTATTTTAGGTTTCTGGTTTGTACAGTTGAAAAGCACATAATTTAAGTCCCACACTGCCTCCTAGAGTGTATTCCAGCAGTATTTTTGCTAATAATGTGTCATCAAAGTGTGCTTGGGGTGCATCATGTCTAAATATAGCCTTGTGTAAGCATTATAGGAAAAAAAAGAGAAAATAATGACTGTCCATGTTCTAATAATTATTTTTAATGGTTGATGCTATCTATTAACCATTTTTCATAGAACTACCATGAGGATTGCAATGCATAATATCTTTCATCATTCTCTGAAAAGTGGCCTTGGCCTCTTTTAGCCCAAATTGCTTCTTTAATTACTGTAACTCTGTAACTTTCAGGTGTGGAGAAAGGATTTGTTTTGGTGCGATCTGTCAAAGGCACCTGTCACTATCACTTGGTCAGGTTAATGATACTTACATATCATATACAGCTCAGTCTCTCAATCAGTCGATCAAACCTTGGTGCTGGATACATGTCCAATTTTGACACCTCATTAAGTTTTTAGAAGTAATTTCAAAATCATAATGAGCCAGTTGGCTTTGAAACTAGCACTATAGAACACATGTTTATTTTTGGATTCTTCGATTGCCCTGTGATCTGACATTCTCCTAACCTTAATAGAAACATCCGGCCTTTTAGCTCCTGGGATCCAATAGGTCTTAGACCCCTCCACACTGAGGCATTTTTCAGGCGTTTTAGTGCTAAAAATAGCGCTGTAAAAACACATGAAATAATCCTGCCCCAGCATTCTCAATGTGAAAGCCCTGAGTGCTTTCACACTGAGGCATTGTGCTGGCTGTGCGTTGGGAAAAATCCTGCAAACAGCTTTTTTGGAGCATCTTTGAGGCGCATAAAATAGCGTTGTAAAAATGCCTATCCCCTTTGAAATTAATGAGTACCGCTGTAAAACCGATGTAAAACCACGGTAAAAACGCATAGGCGTTAGCACTATTTTTAAAAATAGCGCTAACGCCTATGCGTTTTTACTACGTTAGCGTAAAAAATAGCGCTAACGCGTTAAAACATGGTAAAAACGCATATGCGTTAGCGCTATTTTTAATGCTAACGTAGTAAAAACGCGGGAATAACGCTAATAGTTTTTAGCGCGTTATTGCAAAGCCTAAGTGTGAAAGGGGTCTAATGGTAGATACTTAAAAAGAATGGTATATTTGTTTACATAGGAGAATCCTGGCATTTCTAAAAACATAAACTTATTCTTGAAGAAAAAAATTAAATAAGGCTGGTCACTAAGGCGTTTTCTGGGCTTGCCATAAGTTTTTATTGGCTATTCAAATAAATGTTGTGGTTCTCAATTGCAAAAGAAATATGTTCCTACAATTCTCTAGGAGCCAATTTCATGCTGTATCAAGCATCCTCCTTGGATGTCTGCAATATACTATATGTGACAGCGTCTATTATAGCAAGCATTACACATGGCAAAAATTTTTTTGAACATCCAAATCGCTTAGACAGTCAAGAGATCAGGCCTCAACAGAGTTGTAATCCTGTTATATGACCTGAAGAATCGCAGTCCCTGCCAACAAATTGAAACGGGTTTGTAAGGCGTTCCCCTTGTGTAAGTCTGATTACCAGGAAATACAGAAAGTGGTTGGAGTAAAAAAAAAAATGGTGTAGGGTTCCCCCCGAAAATCCATACCAGACCCTTGTTTGAGCATGCAACCTGGCAGGCCACAGGAAAAGAGGAGGGACGAGAGAGCGCCCCCCCTCCTGAATTATACCAGGCCACATGCCCTCAACATGGGGAGGATGCTTTGGGGTCCAAAGCACCATGTCCCCATGTTGATAGGGACAAGGACCTCATCCCCACAACCCTTGCCCGGTGGTTGTGGGGGTCTGCGGGCGGGGGGCTTATCGGAATCTGGAAGCCCCCTTTAACAAGGGGAACCCCAGATCCCAGCCCCCCTATGTGAATTGGTAACGGGTACATTGTACCCCTTCCATTTTACAAAAAAAGTGTCAAAAATGTTAAAAAAACATAAGAGATAGCTTGGGACAAGCCCTTTATTAAAAAAGAAAAAAAAAATTCCAGAGATGTACATCCATTCTCGACCCGACGATACGAAAAAAACAAATGACGCTACACCCGCCTTGACAGCTCTTAAATAGCCGAGGGTGGGGCCACCCGTGACGTACGTGGGTGACCCCGCCCCCTCTGACGCCATGGGGGTTTCTTGCGGTTTCCTCGTGGCGTTAGATAGGGGCGGAGTCACCCATCACGGGTAATAGATGGTGGTGTACAGTAGTCTGGAGATGATGGGGTAATAGATGGTTATGGGACAGTAGTCAGGAGATGATGAGGTTAAAAAATGGTGGTGGACATTAGTCATGAGATGATGAGGGCAATAGATAGAGATGATGAGTAGGGATGAGCTTTGAGTTCGAGTCAAACTCATGTTCGACTCGAACATTGCCTGTTCGCCCGTTCGCCGAACAGCGAACAATTTGGGGTGTTCGCAGCAAATTCAAAAAGTCTATGGGAGAAATCTAAATTGCTAATTTTAAAGGCTTATATGCAAGTTATTGTCATAAAAACTGTTTGGGGACCCGGGTCCTGCCCCAGGGGACATGTATCAATGCAAAAGTTTTAAAAACGTCAGTTTTTTCGGGAGCAGTGATTTTAATAATGCTTAAAGTGAAACAATAAAAATGAACTATTCCTTTAAATTTCGTACCTGGGGGGGGGGGGTGTGTATAGTATGCATGTAAAGTCGTGCTTGTTTCCCGTGCTTAGAATTGTCCCTGCACAAAGTGTCATTTCTGAAGGAAAAAAAGTTATTTAAAACTCACTCGCGGCTATAATGAATTGTCGGCTCCCGGCAATACATAGAAAAGTCATTGATAAAAAATAAACCCTTCAGGTCTGGTATGGATATTAAGTGGAACCCCACCGCAAATTTAAAAAAAAAATGTGTGGATTTCCCCCAAATATCCATACCAGGCCCTTTATCCGAGCACGCAACCTGTAGGCCGCAGGAAAAGAGGGGGGACAAGAGAGCACGCCCCCCCTCCTGATCCGTACCAGGCCACATGCCCTCAACATGGGGAGGATGTCCCCATGTTGATGGGGACAAGGGCCTCATCCCCACAACCCTTGCCTGGTGGTTGTGGGGGTCTGCGGGCGGGGGGCTTATCGGAATCTGGAAGACCCCTTTAACAAAGGGGACCCCCAGATCCCGGCCCCCCTATTTGAATTGGTAAGGGGTACATTGTACTCCTACCATTTCACGAAGAAAGTGTAAAAAAAAACACACAGACACCTTGGAAAAGTCCTTCATTAAAAAAAAAAAAAAAAAAAAAAAAACATTCCAGCGATGAAATCCAGTGTCCCGCGGCGATCCGATGTCCAGCGCTGTCCACACAAAACGTCATTGGCTGAGCCTGAGCGGTCCTGATGGGGAACTTCCTCGGCAGTGTATTAAATGAATAGACCCGCCCCTTCTAAAATTCCCCATCAGGTCCGCTCAGCCAATGACGTAGGAGTAAGGCTAAGCGGAACGTGAGAAGGGGCGGGTCTATTCATTTATTACACTGCGGTGGCAGTTCCTCATCAGGTCTGCTCAGCCAATGACGTAGGCGGGGTCTGACATACGAGGGGGCGGACCTGATGGGGAACTTCATCCACAGTGTAATAAATGAATAGACCCACCCCTTCTCACGTTCCGCATCTGGTCCGCTTAGCCTTACACCTACGTCATTGGCTGAGCGGACCTGATGGGGAACTTTAGAAGGGGCAGGTCTATTCATTTAATACACTGCCGAGGAAGTTCCCCATCAGGTCCGATCAGGCTCAGCCAATGACGTTTTTGTGTGGACAGCGCTGGACATCGGATCGCCGCGGGACACTGGATTTCATCGCTGGAATGTTTTTTTTTTTTCTTTTTAATAAAGGACATTTCCAAGGTGTCTGTGTGTTTTTTTACATGTTTTTTACACTTTCTTCGTGAAATGGTAGGAGTACAATGTACCCCTTACCAATTCACATAGGGGGGGGCTGGGATCTGGGGGTCCCCTTTGTTAAAGGGGTCTTCCAGATTCCGATAAGCCCCCCGCCCACAGACCCCCACAACCACCGGGCAAGGGTTGTGGGGATGAGGCCCTTGTCCCCATCAACATGGGGACATCCTCCCCATGTTGAGGGCATGTGGCCTGGTACGGTTCAGGAGGGTGGGGGGCGCTCTCTCGTCCCCCCTCTTTTCTTGCGGCCTGCCAGGTTGCGTGCTTGGATAAAGGGTCTGGTATGGATTTTTGGGGGAACTCCACGCCATTTAAAAAAAAAAAATTGGGGTGGAGTTCCCCTTAAAATCCATACCAGACCTGAAGGGCCTGGTATGGATATTTGGGGGAACTCCACGCATTTTTTTTTATCAATTACTTTTCTATGTATTGCCGGGAGACAGTTCTAAGCACGGGAAACAAGCGCGACTTTACATGCATACTATACACACACCCTAGGTACGAAATTTAAAGGAATAGTTCACTTTTATTTTTTAACTTTAAGCATTATTAAAATCACTGCTCCCGAAAAAACGTCCGTTCTTAAAACTTTTTTTTTGCATTGATACATGTCCCCTGGGGCAGGACCCGGGTCCCCAAACACTTTTTAGGACAATAACTTGCATATTAGCCTTTATAATTAGCACTGTTGATTTCAAATTTCGAGTCCATTGTATTTAATAGGGTTCTAAAGTTCACGCGAACATTCTGTCTGTTCGCAGGTTCTGGTGCGAACCGAAGAGGGGGGTGTTCGGCTCATCCCTAATGATGAGCTTAATAGATGGTGGTGGTGTACAGTAGTCTGCAGATGATGGGGGTAAAATATGGAGATGATGGGGGTAATAGATGAATAGATGGTGGTGTACAGTAGTCAAGAGATGATGGATGATAGATGGAAATTATGAGATTAATAGATGGTGGTGGGACAGTAGTCGGGATATGATGGGCTCGATAGATGGAGATGGTGGGGGGAATAGATCGTGGTGTACAGTAGTCTGGAGACGATGGGGGTAATAGATGGTGGTGGACAGTAGTCTGCAGATGATGGGGGTAAAAGATGGAGATGGTGGTTTACAGTAGTCAGGAGATGATGAGGGTAATAGATGGAGATGAAGAGATTAATAGTTGGTGGTGGGACAGTAATCGGGAGATGATGGGGGTAATAGATGGTGATGGACAGTAGTCGGGAGATGATGGGGGTAATAGATGGAAATGTAGGGGGTAATAGATGGAGATGATGAGGGTAATAGATGGTGGTGTACAGTAGTCGGGAGATGATGAGGGTAATAGATGGAGATGATGAGATTAATAGATGGTGGTGGGACAGTAGTCGGGCGATGATGGGGTAATAGATGGTGGTGGGACAGTAGTCGGGAGATGATGGGGGTAATAGATGGTGGTGTACAGTAGTCGGGAGATGATGAGGGTAATAGGTGGAGATGATGAGGTTAATAGATGGTGGTGGGACAGTAGTTGGGAGATGATGGGGGTAATAGATGGAAATGATGGGGGTAATGGATGGAGATGATGAGGTTAATAAATGGTGGTGGACAGTAGTCGGGAGATGATAAGGGTAAAACGTCACGGGTGGCCCCGTCCTCAGCTATTTAAGAGCTTTCACGGCAGGTGTAGCGTCATTCGACAGGAACCACTTATGAGGCATCAGTTGTTGTTTTTTTTTTTGGTATCGTCAGGTCGAGAATGGATGTACTGTACACCGCTGGAATTTTTTTTTCTTTTTTTAATAACGGACTTGTCCCAAGCTTTCTTTTTTTTTTTTTTACATTTTTGACACTTTTTTTGTGAAATGGTAGGGGTACAATGTTACAAATACACATAGGGGGGATCTAGGGTTCCACCTTGTTAAAGGGGGCTTCCATATTCCGATAAGCCCTTCGCCCGCAAAAAACCCCCACAACCACCGGGCAAGGGTTGTGGGGATGAGGCCCTTGTCCTCATCAAAATGGGGACATGGTGCTTTGGACCCCAAAGCATCCTCCCCATATTGAGGGCATGTGGCCTGGTACGGTTCAGGAGGAGGGGGCGCTCTCTCATTCCCCCTCTCTTCCTGTGGCCTGCCAGGTTGCGTGCTCAGAAAAGGGTCTGCTGTGGATTTTTGGGGGGACCCCCACGCCATTTTTTTTTATTTTGCCGCGGGGTTCCCCTTAAAATCCATACCAGGCCTGAAGGGTCTGGTATGGATTTTGAGGGGGACCCCTACGCCATGTAAAAAAAAAATGGCGCAGGGTTCCCCTTAATATCCATACAAGACCTGAAGGGCCTGGTATTGAATTTGGGGGTACCCCCACGCAATTTTTTTAAAAATTTTGGTTAGGGGTTCCCCTTAATATTCATACCAGACCCAAAGGGCCTGGTAATGGACTGGGGGGAACCCATGCCGTGTTTTTTCAATGACTTTTATCTGTATTGCGGGACCCGACAATTCATTATAGCCGCGAGTAGTTTTAAATTACTTTTTTTCATTTAGAAATGTCATTTTGCACAGGGACTGTTCTAAACGCGGGAAAAATGCACCACTTTACAGGCATACTATAGACACCCCCCAGGTACGAAATTTAAAGGAATATTTCACTTTTATTGTTTCACTTTAAGCATTATTAAAATCACTGCTCCCGAAAAATTTTTTTACTTTTTTTTGCATTGATACATGTCCCCTGGGGCAGGACCCAGGTCCCCAAACACTTTATGACAATACCATGCATATAAGCCTTTAAAATTAGCACTTTTGATTTCTCCCATAGACTTTTAAAGGGTGTTCTGCGCCTTTCGAATTTGCCACGAACACCCCAAATTGTTTGCTATTCGGTGAATAGGCGAACACCCGATGTTCGAGTCAAACTTATCGGGCTCATCCCTAGTGAAGATTATTGTAACTAAAAGGGATTCTACTAGCCTCTAAATACAAAAATTTTAATTTTATTTCCACTCTGGACTTTAAATGTTAACCACTTAACGACCGCCCACTGTAATTATACGTCGGCAGAATGGCACCGACAGGCAGAATCACGTAGATCTACGTGATCGCCTTTGTATAGTTGGGGGGTCCGATCGGAGCCCCCTTCTTTACAGTGAGCACCCGTTATTCGTTTGGGAGCGATCAGGGATGAGGGGATGGACGTTCGATTCCGGCCACCCCCTCGCGATCGCTCCCGGTGAATGAGAGAGCTTCCCCTGCCTGTATAATGTAAACACAGGCAGAGGAAGTGATGTCATCTCTCCATGCGGTGGTCTTTTCGATCCGGCGCGAGGAGAGAAGACATCACATAGTAAGTGCACCAACAGCCCACTGACACCAGTACACGTAGGCACACTTACACCCCCCAGTCACCCCCAGATCACCCCCCAGATCACCCCCAGTACCCCCAGTCACAGTGCACCGTTTGCAGTGGTCATTTTTTTTACTGATCACTGCAATCAGTGTCATTTGTGACTGTAAAAAGTTGCAGGGCAGTTAGGTTTAGGTCCAGGGTAGCACCCTAACCCCCCCCTAATAAAGGTTTAACCCCTTGATGGCCCCCAGGTAACCCTTTCACCCCCTAACGCCAGCGTCACTAAGCGATCGTATTTCCGATCGCTGTATTTAGTGCCGGTGGTGCCCTAGATAGCCAGTTATTTATTTTTAGTTTTGTTGCAGGTTTTTATAGCGTCAGGTACCCCCATATATTATTTTAACCACCTGATTGCCCCTAGAGTTAACCCTTTCACCAGTGATCACCGTATAAGTTTTACTGGTGACACTGGTTAGCCAGTTAGTTATTTAGTTATTTAGGTTACCCGTCAGGTTTTTATATAGCGTCAGGTACCCCCATATATAACCTAATAAAGGTTTTAACCCCCTGATTGCCCCTAGTTAACCCTTTCACCAGTGATCACCATATACGTTTTACGGGTGATGCTGGTTGGTTAGTTTGCTTTTTATATCATCAGGGCACCCGCCGTATATAACCCAATAAAGGTTTAACCCCCTGATCGCCCGGCGGCTGATATCAAATAGGTTTTAGCACCAGAGAGGGTCTGCGTCACCCCAGGCAGCGTCAGGTTAGTGGCAGTAACGCTAACACCCACGCGCAAAGCATACACCTCCCTTAGTGGTATAGTATCAGATCTATACTAGCGTCCCCAGCGGTTTAGGGTTCCCAAAAACACAGTGTTAGCGGGATCAGCCCAGATACCTGCTAGCACCTGCGTTTAGCCCCTCCGCCCAGCCCAGCCCAGCCCACCCAAGTGCAGTATCGATCGATCACTGTCACTTACCAAACACAACACACATAACTGCAGCGTTCGCAGAGACAGTCCTGATCCCTGCGATCGCTAACAGTTTTTTTGGTAGCGTTTGATACATTTGCTGACAGTCAGGTGCTTTTTTTACCTGTGAATCTTACTAGTGTACCCCTAAATTTAGAGCCCAAAATGGCAAGACGAAGGTACACTAGTAAAGAGGCCTACGTGATTCTGAGCATGACAGATAGTGAAGAGGAGGTCACGCATCTGTCAGATTCAGGCTCAGAATATCTTCCCGTAGAAGACAGTGACGTCAGCGGCCCCACGTCAGATAGCTCTGACGACGAAGTTGAGGTCCCTGCTAAGGTCAGGCGTACCCGATCCCGATCTTCTGAGGTTGTTGAGGAGCAAGAACCGCAGGTCTCTCATATCATGGAGCAGAGTAGTACTAGCGTCGCTATTCCTTCTGGTGAATTGGCAAGCACCAGCGGCCTAGTACAGCCTGGGCGTACATCCAGCACTGCAGTATCACGTGGTGACGTGGTGAGTTCCATAAGTGCAGTTCAAGCTGGCGAGGTGGCAAGCACAAGTAGTGTCCCGCTGCCACCAAGAAGAAGACAAAGGCAGGCCCGTCGTGCCCATAGTGCCCTTCCTGCAGAATTTGCCTATCCTGATTGGGTCCCCACCACTTCTGCAGAACCCGTACTTCCCCCATTCACTGCCCAACCCGGTATTCAGGTGGAAACAGCTGATTTTATGCCAATTGATTTTTATTCGCTGTTTTTCAGGGAAGATCTCTATAGATCTATTGTGGACCAGAGTAATTTATATGCTGGTCAATTCATCGCCGCTAACCCCCAGTTGCCTAAAATTGCCAAAGATTGGAAACCAATTACGGTTTCCGAATTTAAGACCTTTCTGGGCCTTTCCCTCAACATGGGCACACATAAATTCCCGTCATTGCGTGCTTATTGGTCCATGCACCCAATTGACCACATGCCCGTGTTCTCTGCCTCCATGCCCAGGACACGATATGAGCAGATTTTGCGGTTCATGCACTTCAACGACAATGAACTTTGTCGTCCACGTGGAGACCCTGAATACGACCGGCTCTATAAAATTCGGCCCCTCATAAACCACTTCAACGAACGTTTTGCAGCCTTGTTTATTCCCGATCAAGTTGTCTGCGTTGATGAGTCCCTGATTAAATTTTCTGGCCGCTTGTCTTTCAAGCAGTACCTTCCTAGCAAGCGTGCCAGATACGGGGTCAAGCTCTATAAGTATTGTGACAGGGCAACAGGCTATATATTGAGCTTTACGGTTTATGAGGGAAAAGACAGTCAGGTTGAGCAGGTCAACTGCCCGGATTACATAGGGAGCGCTGGCAAGATAGTGTGGAACTTGGTGTCACCCTTATTCGGAAAGGGGTACCACTTGTATGTGGACAATTATTACACAAGCGTGCCACTGTTTAGTCACTTGTTTGATCATCAGATTGGAGCATGTGGCACCGTGCGACCTAATCGCCGGGGCTTCCCCCAGCGGCTTGTAGATGCCCGTCTTAGGCTGGGGGAGAGAGCCTGCTTGAAGTGTAATAACTTGCTCGCTATGAAGTGGAGGGACAATAAGAATGTTTTCCTTCTTACCTCCCTTCATGCAGACACGACAGTCCAAATTCGTACGGAGACTGGTGTTGTGGAGAAACCCCTCTGTGTCCACGAATATAACCAAAATATGGGAGGGGTAGACCTCAACGACCAGTTGTTGGCACCGTATCTAATTGACCGTAAGGCGAGACGCTGGTACAAAAAAAGTGTCTCTATCCTTATTCCAATTGGCTTTGCTGAACGCTCATGTGCTATACAGAGCTTCAGGCGGGACGTTATCTCTTCTAAAATTCCAGAATGAGATAGTCACAGAACTCCTGTATCCAGGCGGTTCTGCACCTCACCATTCCCAACCAAATGCAGTAAGCCGGCTGCATGAGAAGCATTATCCGTATGCCCTCCCGAGTACCCCTACCCAACGAACCCCCCCAAAAAGATGTCGTGTCTGTAGCAAGCGCGGATTTAGGCGTGACACCCGTGTTTTTTGTCCACTCTGTCCTGACAAACCTGGTCTTTGCCTTGGTGAATGTTTTGAACGCTACCACTCAAAAGTGAAGTTTTAGCGTAGGGTACAGCATTTCACAGACTAGGACACACTTACACAGGGTCTCCCAAGATGCCATTACATTTTGAGAGACCCGAACCATTACAGTTGTTAAAGTTACAAAAAAAAGTGTAAAAAAGAAAAAAAAAACGTAAAAAACCAAACACAAAAAAAAATATAAAATAAAAAAACCAAAAATAGTTGTCGTTTTATTGTTCTCTCTCTCTCTCTATTTTCTCTCTATTGTTCTGCTCTTTTTTACTGTATTCTATTCTGCAATGTTTTATCATGCTTGCTTTTCAGGTATGTAATTTTTTCTTTTCATTTGCACCATTCAGCTGCAGCGCGGAATTATTTATCTTGACAGCAACAGCGTTTGCTCCCACGATACATAAAGCCGTGACTCCAGTGCTGTAGGAGGTGATTTCACCACCACAGTTAAAAAAAAAGAGCATATATGCCGAAGCATGGGGGCAGCAGGGGAGGAGGAGCGATTTTGCTCCTAATGCCGCGTATATACGGTCAAAATTCCGATGGAGGCTTGCCCGTGGAAAATTCCGACCGTGTGTGTACGCGGCATAACCTTTTATGCCGCGTAAATACGGTCGAAATTCCGACGAAGGCTTGCCCGTGGAAAAGTCCGACCATGTGTACGCGGCATAACTTTTTTGCGGGAGGATGCCCCCATGCTTTGGCATATATATATATTAGGCACAGGTTGCGTTAAAAATTTTTTTTATTTTTTACTAGGTTTTGTTTTGGTATTTGCTTTGCAGGTATGGTTTGGTAAGGTCTTATTGTTGTACTGTAATGTTACTTTGTTTTAATGTTAACCACCATTTGCTTAGTAGGTACGCCATTCAGTTGCAGCACGGATCTATTTATCTTGACAGCAACAGCGTTTGCTCCCACGATACATAAAGCCGTGACTCCAACGCTGTAGGAGGTGATTTCACCACCACAGTTAAAAAAAAGAGCATATATGCCGAAGCATGGGGGCAGCAGGGGCGGAGGAGCGATTTTGCTCCTAATGACGTGTATATACGGTCGAAATTCCGACGGAGGCTTGCCCGTGGAAAAGTCCGACCGTGTGTACGCGGCATAACCTTTTATGCCGCGTACATACGGTCGAAATTCCGACGAAGGCTTGCCCGTGGAAAAGTCCGACCGTGTGTACGCGGCATAACTTTTTTGCGGGAGGATGCCCCCATGCTTCGGCATATATATATTTTAGGCACAGGTTGCGTTAAAAAAATGTTTTTTTTTTACTAGGTTTTCTTTTGGTATTTGCTTTGCAGGTATGGTATGGTAAGGTCTTACTGTTGTACTGTAATGTTACTTTGTTTTAATGTTAACCACCATTTGCTTAGTAGGTACGCCATTCAGTTGCAGCGCGGATCTATTTATCTTGACAGCAACAGCGTTTGCTCCCACGATACATAAAGCCGTGACTCCAACGCTGTAGGAGGTGATTTCACCACCACAGTTAAAAAAAAGAGCATATATGCCGAAGCATGGGGGCAGCAGGGGCGGAGGAGCGATTTTGCTCCTAATGCCGCATATATACGGTCGAAATTCCGACGGAGGCTTGCCCGTGGAAAAGTCCGACCGTGTGTACGCGGCATAACCTTTTATGCCGCGTACATACGGTCGAAATTCCGACGAAGGCTTGCCCGTGGAAAAGTCAGACCGTGTGTACGCGGCATAACTTTTTTGCGGGAGGATGCCCCCATGCTTCGGCATATATAAATGGTGCATGTATGCCCATCATTAGAAGTGGGTGGATGAAGGGAGGTATTTTAATGGTGGGCATACCCACCAATCAATCTCTTTTTTTCGTTCAGCCAACAGGCTGCATGAAAAAAAAGATTACAATACATGTCCAACAAGGACCAGCAACGTACTTTGAATGTTTATACCAGAATGATGCCTGCAGGTTTAGGTATCATCTTGGTATCATTCTTTTCAGCCAGCAGCCGGCTTTCATGTAAAAGAAATTCTAGCAGATAGTTAGCCTCTAGACTGCTTTTACAAGCAGTGGGAGGGAATGTCCCCCCTCGGATATAAACAGCGCCATTGGGAAATTGGGAAAGCATTTTATCACACCGATCTTGGTGTGGTCAGATGCTTTGAGGGCAGAGGAAAGATCTAGGGTCTAACCCCCCAATTTTTTTCAAAAAAAGAGTACCTGTCACTACTTATTGCTATCATAGGGGATATTTACATTCCCTGAGATAACAATAAAAATGGTAAAAAAAAAAAATATGGAAGGAACAGTTTAAAAAAAAAAAAAAAAAAAAAAAAAAGCTCCGCTGTCCCCCCCTGCTCTTGCGCAAAGGCAAACGCAAGCGTCGGTCTAGCGTCATATGTAAACAGCAATTGCATCATGCATGTGAGGTATCACCGCAAAGGTCAGATCAAGGGCAGTAATTTTAGCAGTAGACCTCCTCTGTAAATCTAACGTGGTAACCTGTAAAGGCTTTTAAATGCTTTTAAAAATGAATGTAGTTTGTCGCCGCTGCGCGTTTGTGCGCAATTTTAAAGCATGTCGTGTTTGGTATCCATGTACTCAGTCTATGATCATATTTTTTATTTCATCAAACATTTGGGCAATATAGTGTTTTTTAGTGCATTAAAAATAAAAAAAGTGTGTTTTTCCCCCCAAAAAATGCGTTTGAAAAATCGCTGCGCAAATACTGTGTGGAAAAAAAAATGCAACACCCACTATTTTAATCTGTAGGGCCTTTGCTTTAAAAAAATATATAATGTTTGGGGGTTCAACATAATTTTCTTGCAAATTTTTTTTTTTTTCATGTAAACGAAAAGTGTCAGAAAGGGCTTTGTCTTCAAGTGGTTAGAAGAGTGGATGATGTGTGACATAAGCTTCCTAATGTTGTGCATAAAATGCCAGGACAGTTCAAAACCCCCCCAAATGTCCCCATTTTGGAAAGTAGATACCTCAAGCTATTTTCTGAGAGGCATGTTGAGCCCATTGAATATTTTTTTTTTTTGTCCCAAGTGATTGAATAATGACAAAAAGAAAAAAAAATTACAAAAAGTTGTCACTAAATTATATATTGCTCAAACATGCCATGGTTATATGTGGAATTGCACCCCAAAATACATTCTGTTTCTTCTCCTGAGTACAGGGATACCACATGTGTGAGACATTTTGGGAGCCTAGCCGCGTACAGGACCCCGAAAACCAAGCACCGCCTTCAGGATTTCTATGGGTGTAAATTTTTGATTTCACTCCTCACTGCCTATCACAGTTTCGGAGGCCACGGAATGCCCAGATGGCACAAACCCCCCCAAATGACCCCATTTTGGAAAGTAGACACCCCAAGCTATTTGCTGAGAGGTATGTTGAGTATTTTTCAGATCTCGCTTATTGTCACAAAGTATTGAAAATTAAAAAAAGAAAAAAAATGTCTTTCTTCATTTTCAAAAACAAATGAGAGCTGTAAAATACTCACCATGCCTCTCAGCAAATAGCTTGGGGTGTCTAATTTCCAAAATGGGGTCATCTGTGGGGGTTTTGGGCTATCTTGGCATTTTATGGCCTTCAAAACTGTGATAGGTAGTGAGGAGTGAAATCAAAAATTTATGCCCTTAGAAACCTTGAAGGCGGTGCTTGGTTTTTGGGGTCCCGTACGCGGCTAGGCTCCCAAAAAGTCCCACACATGCGGTATCCCCATACTCAGGAGAAGCAGCAGAATGTATTTTGGGGTGTAATTTCACATATGCCCATGGCATGTGTGAACAATATATCATTTAGTGACATCTTTGTGCAAAAAAAAAAGTTTGTCATATTCCCGCAACTTGTGGCAAAATATAAAATATTCCATGAACCCAACATGCCTCTCAGTAAATAGCTTGGGGTGTCTACTTTCCATAATGGGGTCATTTGGGGGGGTTTTGTGCTATTTTGGCATTTTATGGCCTTCAAAACTGTGATAGGTAGTGAGGAGTGAAATCAAAAATTTACGCCCTTGGAAATCCTGATGGCGGTGCTTGGTTTTTGGGGCCCCGTACGCGGCTAGGCTCCCAAAAAGTCCCACACATGTGGTATCCCCGTACTCAGGAGAAGCAGCAGAATGTATTTTGGGGTGCAATTCCACATATAACCATGGCATGTGTGAGCAATATATCATTTAGTGACAACTTTTTGTACTTTTTTTTTTTTTTGTCATTATTTAATAATTTGGGACAAAAAAAAATATTCAATGGGCTCAACATGCCTCTCAGCAAATATCTTGGGGTGTCTACTTTCCAAAATGGGGTCATTTGGGGGGGTTTGTGCCATCTTGGCATTTTATGGCCTTCAAAACTGTGATAGGTAGTGATAGGTAGTGAGGAGTGAAATCAAAAATTTATGCCCTTAGAAACCTTGAAGGCGGTGCTTGGTTTTTGGGGTCCCGTACGCAGCTAGGCTCCCAAAAAGTCCCACACATGTGGTATCCCCGTACTCAGGAGAAGCAGCAGAATGTATTTTGGGGTGTAATTTTACATATGCCCGTGGCATGTGTGAGCAATATATCATTTAGTGACAACTTCGTGCAAAAAAAAAAGTTTGTCATATTCCCGCAACTTGTGGCAAAATATAAAATATTCCATGAACCCAACATGCCTCTCAATAAATAGCTTGGGGTGTCTACTTTCCAAAATGGGGTCATTTGGGGGGGTTTTGTGCTATTTTGGCATTTTATGGCCTTCAAAACTGTGATAGGTAGTGAGGAGTGAAATCAAAAATTTACGCCCTTAGAAATCCTGAAGGCGGTGCTTGGTTTTTGGGGCCCCGTACGCGGCTGGGCTCCCAAAAAGTCCCACACATGTAGTATCCCCGTACTCAGGAGAAGCAGCAGAATGTATTTTGGGGTGCAATTCCACATATAACCATGGCATGTGTGAGCAATATATCATTTAGTGACAACTTTTTGTACATTTTTTTTTCTTTTTGTCATTATTCAATCATTTGGTACAAAAAAAAATACTCAATGGGTTCAACATGCCTCTCAGCAAATAGCTTGGGGTGTCTACTTTCCAAAATGGGGTCATTTGGGGGGGTTTTGTGCCATCTTGGCATTTTATGGCCTTCAAAACTGTGATAGGTAGTGAGGAGTGAAATCAAATATTTATGCCCTTAGAAACCTTGAAGGTGGTGCTTGGGTTTGGGGTCCCGTACACGGCTAGGCTCCCAAAAAGTCCCACACATGTGGTATCCCCGTACTCAGGAGAAGCAGCAGAATGTATTTTGGGGTGTAATTTCACATATGCCCATGGCATGTGTGAGCAATATATCATTTAGTGACAACTTTGTGCAAAAAAAAAAAAGTTTGTCATATTCCCGCAACTTGTGGCAAAATAAAAAATATTCCATGGACTGAACATGCCTCTCAGTAAATAGCTTGGGGTGTCTACTTTCCAAAATGGGGTAATTTGGGGGGGTTTTGTGCTATTTTGGCATTTTATGGCCTTCGAAACTGTGATAGGTAGTGAGGAGTGAAATCAAAAATTTGCGCCCTTAGAAATCCTGAAGGCGGTGCTTGGTTTCCGGGGTCCCGTACATGGCTAGGCTCCTAAAAAGTCCCACACATGTGGTATCCCCGTACTCAGGAGAAGCATCAGAATGTATTTTGGGGTGCAATTCCACATATAACCATGGCATGTGTGAGCAATATATCATTTAGTGACAACTTTTTGTAATTTTTTTTTTTTTTGTCATTATTCAATCACTTGGGACAAAAAAAAATATTCAATGGGCTCAACATGCCTCTCAGCAATTTCCTTGGGGTGTCTACTTTCCAAAATGGGGTCATTTGGGGGGTTTTGTACTGCCCTGCCATTTTAGCACCTCAAGAACTGAGATAGGCAGTCATAAATTTAAAGCTGTGTAAATTCCAGAAAATTTACCCTAGTTTGTAAACGCTATAACTTTTGCGCAAACCAATAAATATACGATTATTGACATTTTTTTACTAAAGACATGTGGCTGAATACATTTTGGCCTAAATGTATGACTAAAATTTTGTTTATTTGATTTTTCTTATAACAAAAAGTAGAAAATATCATTTTTTTCAAAATTTTCTGTCTTTTTCCGTTTATATCGCCAAAAAAAAAAATCGCAGAGGCAATCAAATACCATTAAAAGAAAGCTCTATTTGTGGGAAGAAAAGGACGCAAATTTCGTTTGGGTACAACATTGCATGTCCGCACAATTTACAGTTAAAGCAGCGCAGTGCAAAATTCTGAAATCACCTCTGGTCCTTTAGCTACCAAATGGTTCGGGGCTTAAGTGGTTAAAGTGGAACTTATAATTATATTTTATGAGCACTTTCAAAAAAAATAATTATATATATATATATATATATATATATATATATATATATAAATAATTTACTGAGCATACGGCTTCTGTTTCTTTTAATCCATGCTTATGTTACAATTTATTGGCCATTTTGCTGCCATGTAGTTACTGCTGCATATATTTTTTTCACTTTTTGCAATCCTGACTAAGCTCTCCATCTTTGAGAGTTAATTATGTTGGGTTCCTGGTTATTTTATTTTCTATTCACTAATGCATTTTGATTTTGGTGAAGGATGCAGGGTATCTCATACTGTATCTCTCATAGTAAATTGGCTTTAAGCCTGGTCTGTAAGGCAATTAAAGCAAAACTTCACCCAAAAGGGGAAGTTACGCTTTAGGTCCTCCCAGCCCCCCCCCCAACATTTGGCATGTCAATTTTATTTTTTGGGTGGGGGTACCTAGTTTTGGCAGGTACCCGCTTCTTTATTTGCTTGCGTCACCTAGAGCATGTCCGTAGTCTTTGACCATCTGCTGTAGTATGTCTCCAGTCTCTGTGAGTGATTGTATTAATTAGTAGGTTGTATTAATGGAGTATTATATGCAGCCCTTTGGTGATGCCATGAGCCACACTTGAGGCTCCCTATATTAAGAGTGTTGAGAACCACTACCCTAGGTAGTGAAGCCAGTATTAGGCTACTGCATCTTCCCCCAGATAATACACACATGACACAAACACTATATATCCCAATACCAAAAATGTGTCTACATGCAGAATAATAGCTTTGTAAAAAAAACTCATACATTTCATGGGTTTAAACCGCAAGTAAACAATCTTTATCTAGTGCAAATATCGGTTCTGGAAAATCATTTTACTTATGATCAAGTATGACAGATAACTGTAGATCCTTTGCTATCCTACAAGGGTTTTTTGCCCCTTTTTAAGGATTGTAAGGTAAGCTGTTTGTCAGTATCAGCAGCTAAGACCACCAGACATGTAGCTACACAAGGGAACTGAGACCAAACAAAGGATATATATTAAAAGTGATATTTATTTACAGTGAAAAATAGCAAACAAAGAACACGGCAAACACAGCACACAGAAAACGTGAACTAACCGAAAACCCCACTAACAAGAGCTGTAGAACCTGAACAACTAAATATAAATACAGACCAAGCTAGGGGCAAGGGTACAATGAATACAAGGTTGCAAGGAAGGGGGGATCAAGGCTGGGAACAGAGCAGAGGGAGGCAGGAGCCAGGCAGAGGGTTGCAGACAGGATCAGCAGCAAGGCAGGGACCAAAATCATGACTCACCTGGGGAAGGGAGGAGAAGCCTTAAGTAGTCCCCAGGCAGCTGAACACTAATTAGCCTGATGGGTCCTGAGAGACACCTGCTGGTGGACACTGGAACTGCAGCAAACAGCCCAGAGCAGGATAGTGCCACCAGCAGGTGAACTTAATCCTAACACTGTTGAAGTGTTCTTAACCACTTCAGATCCGCGCTATAGCCAAAAGACGGCTGCAGCGCGGACCTGAACTGCCGGGTGGACGTCTCCAGGACGTCCTCTTGTTTACTTCTGCAATGCGCGCCCGTGGTGGCGCGCATCGCGGAAGAGCTGTGCCCGCTGTGTCACGCGGGTGCCGATGCGCGTGCCTGGCGGCCGCGATGTCTGCCAGGTACCCGCGATCGGCTGTCACAGAGCCAGGGACGTGGATCTGTGTGTGTAAACACACAGATCCACGTCCTGCTAGGGAGAGGAGACTGATGGTGCGTCCCTTGTACATAGGGACAACCATCGGTCACCTCCCCCAGTCAGTCCCCTCCCCCCTCAGTAAGAATCACTCATGGGGGAACATATTTAACCCCTTCCCACCCCCTAGTGGTTAACCCCTTCACTGCCAGTCACATTTATACAGTAATCAGTGCATTTTTATAGCACTGTTCGCAGTATAAATGTGAATGGTCCCAAAATAGTGTCAAAAGTGTCCGATGTGTCCGCCGCAATATCGCAGTTCTGACAAAAATTGCAGATCACCGATATTACTAGTGGGAAAAAAATTAAAAATAAAAATGTCATAAATCTATCCCTATTTTGTAGGCTCTATAACTTTTACGCAAACCAATCAATAAACGCTTATTGCAAATTTTTTTTTTTACCAAAAATATGTAGAAGAATACGTATCGGACTAAACTAAAAGAAACATTTTTTTTTTTTTAAATTAGGATATTTATTATAGCAAACTCTTTTTTTGTTTATAGCGCAAAAAATAAAAAACGCAGAGGTGATCAAATACCACCAAAAGAAAGCTCTATTTATGGGGAAAAAATGATAAAAATGTCATTTGGGTGCAGTGTTGTATGACCGCGCAATTGTCATTCAAAGTGCGTTAGTGCTGAAAGCTGAAAATTGGTCTGGGCAGGAGGGGGGTTTACGTGCCCAGTAAGGAAGTGGTTAAGAAAAAGCCCACTGTTTATATTGACATAAATAAAACAATTTGAAACAGTTGGAGGGGGATTACATGTCAAGTCTAGTCATCAAACCTAAACTCCAACCTTATCTATCCAATTATTTCTAATGACTGAAGGTGTTTTACCTTACTGTATTCCTTGCAGTAAGGTAAAAAAAAATACTTATGTGTGCAGCTCCCACTGCAGCCTCCCTAAAAACATACCCGAGCCCTATCTCAATTCAGGTATGGGCACAAAAGCTGAGGCTCTCTCAGTTCTATCCCTTGCATGGCTCCCGCTGCTGGAAATCTCAGCCAGTGATGAGGAAGTGGGGGGCAGAGCCAAGCTCTGCTTTGTGTGTCTTATCCAGTTAAAGGTCTGCATCAGATTGTTCCTTTGCAGGACCATCTATCCAGCATTACTAGACCCTGTATACTGTATTACCCCATCCACTGGCAGTACTAGCCAGGGGGTCAGGGTATAATAACCTTACAGATAGCTTGTGGTCATAGACATGCTCATTAGGTGGACATTGGCTTTTTAACAGTATGAGTGTTTATTGTGTGTTATGGTACCAGTTTTATTTCTAGTTTTTGCATTACTTAATTCAAATAAACATTTTTCTAGTGGATATGGTGGTGAGTTAATTTAATTAATATACTGTATTGTTTTGTATATGAGAAAGTTGAGCTAAATCTTTTATTCTCAGAGATTGTGTTATGTCCTTCACCGATAGCCCATCTCATTTCACACTATACTTTGAGGTGTTTTCTCTTCAAAGTGATATTTTGTAATACTATAATGCCGCATACACACAACCATTTTTCATGACGAGAAAAATTCCATTTTTTTATTTGGTCATTAAAAACGATCGTGTGTGGGCTCCAGAGCATTTTTCATGATGTGAAAAATGGCCATTAAAAATTTGGAACATGCTCTAATTTTTCTCGTCGTTTTTCACGTTGTCGTTTTTCTCGTCATGAAAAACGGCCGTGTGTAGGCTTTAACGACGTGAAAAAACGCGCATGCTCAGAAGCAAGTGATGAGATGGGAGCGCTCGTTCTGGTAAAACTAGCGTTCGTAATGGAGATAGCACATTCGTCACGCTGTAACAGACTGAAGAGCATGAGGCTGAAAAGCGTGATTTATCTCTCACCAAACTTTACTAACACGAGGATCAGCAAAAGCAGCCCAAAGGGTGGCACCATCCAAATGGAACTTCCCCTTTATAGTGCCGTCGTACATTTCGTATGTCACTGCGCTTTGCTCAAGCATTTTTTTTTTCATGATAGTGTGTAGGCAAGGCAGGCTTGAGAAAAATCACGTCGAGAAAAATTTCGTTTTTTTCAATGACATTAAAAACGGTCGTGTGTACGCGGCATTAGGGTCATTACATTTTAAGTTGAACACAATTTTATCTTACTTGCCAAGTTCAGCAGAACTGAAAAACAAAGCTATTTGCACTGGTGATGGTCTAAGGGCACCATTACAAGTGAAGAGTTGTACTTTTATTTTATGGAAAAAGTTTAAATCAATAAATACCGCACAATGATTTAATTATAATTGGAATTCTTCTTAGTTTATGGCTGAGTATGTAGAAAGTGGAAATTGATGATGGAAAGTGAAGGAAGACTACCAGACCCACTCTGGTTGAAAATATATTAGAATAAGCATTTTTGGCCTTCTTTAATTGGCGGTCAAAACTTGTGGTGAGTGCCTATTCTATATGCACATGTGGTGGAGTTAATAGTGGAAGAAATAAGAAGCTGTTTCAACATCTTGTGGTGTTGGGATTGCTCTTTGACTTTGATTTTTCTAATACTCTTTTTTTTTTTTTTTTTACATAAAGAGGTTTATTGAGAATATATAGAGCAATACATAAAATGTGCATACAACAGTAAATGTTGAACTGAGATTACAAAGATATCTGAACATAACTTAAGCAACAAGCGGTTAGTAATCCTGCAGAAATTACAGTCCCATAATCTGGGATTGGCGAAATGTCGCAATTGAACCGCAAATACTCATCGCAAGAATAAAGTACTCTTACAAGAGGAAGAAGAGTAGGGAGATTGAAGAAGAGAAAGAGAAAAATAGATGAAAGGGAAAAAGAGAAAGAAAGAAAGAAAAAAAGAAAAGAGAAGCAAGAAGAGAAAGAAAAAAAAGAAAAAGGGGGGGGGACAAAACGAATAAACAAAAGGGAAGTGAGGGGGTGGAAGAAAAAAAAAGGGGGGGTAAGGGGGCTAAAAGATACCCGGACCATTGTTCATTTTCCAGTAAAGCCATACCACATGAATCTATTTACCATCACCACCAACAATCAGGAGAGTAGTTTCTTTTGTTCAGGCACTACCGGTGTGAAAATGCTGGGTTGATTTAAAGTGAGTCCAACAAGCCCACGTGGCAGTGAATTTTTGGATACGCTCTTGAGAAACGTGGACTAGTTCTTCCATTTCCTCTATTTTGGATATCCTCAGGAACCATTCCTTAATCGTTGGAGTGTGTATGGATCGCCAATGTACCGGTATGCAAAGTCTCTCTGCATTTACCAAGTGCATGGCCAGGGACTTAAAGTATTCAGATTTAGTTAGGCGTGTATGATGTAAGAGATACTGCGCTGGAGTATAGTCTAACTCATACGTAGTGATGTGCGTAATGAGCTTGTGTACCTCCTTCCAGAATGGTTGGAGGGACTCACAGTCCCACCAGATGTGTAGCATGGATCCTCTCGCTTTTCCACACCTCCAGCATGTATCTGGGATGGAAGGGGAAAATTTGTGTAAGAGCATTGGGGTTCTGTACCACCGCATTTAAATTTTGTAACAATTTTCCTGTATAGCAACATTGAGGGAGCCCTTATGGGCATATTCATTAATAAGAGCCCACTCCTCATCTGTGAGGGAAATCTGCAGATCAGCCTCCCAGGCTGAACGGGCTGGATCCAGGGCCTCAGAGGGGTCATCTAGGAGTATACTGTATATACATGAGATCAGGTGCCTCTGTGGGGGCATTCGCGTACAAAGGGTGTCAGTCGTCTTGTCCAAGTCTCCGTTGTCGCCTGCGTAGAAAGAAAGTGGTGTATCTGTCTATATGACCAAAACGGGAAGGAATTGCAGGGGGATTTAGCTACCAAATCCTCATATGTGTGATGGGACCTACAGGAGAAAAACTGGTGTGCCAAAACTTTGTCATGGGGCCATTCCTGATGTAGAAAGGCCATTGAAACTGGGGTTTCCTCTCAGTGTGGTCAATGGTCCAGGTACTGAAGAGAATGTGGGGTTTTTTGTCGCTCGCCCAAAGGCCCCAAGCGAGGAGTGAATAAGAGGGTGTGTCACAGTCTCAGGTGGCCAGTGTCGGGGTAGTATCCAGGGTAGCGTTCTAAGAGGAAGTCGGGTGAATGATTTTTCCAAGGTCACCCAAACTTTCCCAGCCTCATGAATGTTCCAGTCCACAAGCCGCACAAGATGGCACGCTAAATAGTACTTGTAGAGATCCGGTAGACCAATCCCACTCCTAACCTTTAAGCGTCTAAGCCGAGGAGGTGAGTCCTTCCATAGAAACAGCGAGGATGCCTTTTTAAACAAAGAAAGAGGGCAGTAGGGCAATTGGAATGCACTGTATAAGTTATAGAAGGTGTGGTAATATGATCATTTTCAAGAGGGCAGACCGGCCAAACCATGAAACATTGAGACTTCCCCACTCTTTAAGGTCACGTTGGGCTTTTTTTTAAGGCTATTAGGAAATTATATTCTGTACATATCCGCCAGTCGTGTTGTAATTTGAATACCCAGGTAAGTAATGGCTTTCTTGTTCCACAGGAATGGAAAAGAGCTCTGACAGCAGTCTACATCGTTTTTCGGGAGGGATACGTTCAGGGCGTGGGACTTAGTATAGTTGATCTTAAAGTGTGATAGAAGCCCAAAGTTTTCTATATCTTTCAGCAAGTTAGGTAAAGAGATGCGTGGGGAAGTTAGGGAAAGAAGGATGTCATCCGCAAAAGCAGCTACTTTATATGTTCTATCCTTTACTAACACCCCCTTGATATCGGGATTACTCCGTAGTTGGTTAAGGAAGGGTTCTATGGAAAGGACAAAGATGAGAGGGGATAGTGGGCAGCCCTGACGAGTACCATTACCTATGGAGAAGGCTTCCGACAGGTGACCGTTAATTTGAACGCTCGCAGTGGGAGTAGAATACAAGGCTGAAATATGGGCCAGCATGTAAGGGCAAAGGCCAATCACTTTCAGCACTTCATGCATGTAATCCCAGGCCACCCTGTCGAATGCCTTCTCAGTGTCTAGGGAGAGAAAGAAGCCTTGAGTATTCGAGGTCGTGAGCCAGTGGTGCAAATTTAAAGCTCTGATTGTATTGTCTCTGGCCTCCCTGCCAGGGACAAACCCGACCTGGTCATTGGAGATAAGGTTGGGTAGTAGCGGGGATAACCTATTAGCTAAAAGTTTGGCATAGAGCTTGGTATCCACATTAAGCAGGGATATGGGCCTATAGTTCTGCACTAAAGTGACATCTTTACCCTCTTTCGGTAAAACCGTTATGTGAGCTTCTAGCATACGTCCAACCGAGACTTCGGGGCATGACATGGCATTTAATACTCTTTTTTATATTCTTTCCTCCTTTTTTGGATTTAAATTGCATAATGGTACATAGACATTTGTATATTGCATTGAATTATTGCATCTCTCAATAGCGCCGGACCTCTTGTTTATATATTTTGTCAATAATTGAAGGGGCACATTTTCCTTGCGTTTTTATTAAAGTATATCATCACCGGTAGGCTGTGTTTGAATGAATATCTAAAGTTTACCTGTTTAAATATGTAAAATAAACTATTTCAGTTGTTTGAACTTACTTTTTCATATACAGTAACTGTAGTGTACTAGGCTGTGCTACCCTAACTTCAATGTTTAAACTACCTTTTTAGTTCCAGGTGAAACATACCTGGAACATCATATTCTGATGCTAATTCCATACACTGGGGTAAATGAATATGATACATATTACTAATGTAGCCAGTATCCTTTTTTGAGGTGTTGTACTGGGAACATTGGGTTTGGAAGCAACAAAAACATAAAAAGATTTTTTTGAGTCAGTCGTATTGGGTAGCACAATCAGCAGGAATAGTTAATGTAAGCATGTAAGGTGAGGCTATGTTTTTTTTTGTTTCTGAGCATCTAAATAAAGAACCTCTTCAATGTGTTAGTGCCCCATCACAGTACAACCAGAGAAAGAGGTAGGTTCTAGACTAGGCTGTATTGTTTACTGCAGTGTTGTACTTAGGGAGGTCCAATACCTGGTTACACTGGGGAAGAGATTTACTAAAACTGGTACACACAGAATCTGGTGCAGCTATGCATAGTAACCAATCGGCTTCTAGGTTTTATTGTCAATTCTTAATTGCACAAGCTAACGTTATAATCTGATTGGTTACCATGCAGAGCTGCACCATATTCTGTGTGCACCAGTTTTAGTAAATCTCCCCCGCTGTCTGGCAAAGGTGTCTGGATGATAAGACACAAAAATAGAACTACAAACCCTTTTGCAGGCAAGGCTATTCACATGTAATGTAATTATTACAACTGCGAGTTAAGTTGTTTGCATACAGCAAAAAAAATTGACAAAAACACTATCATACACTCAAGTAAAACACTACAGTTATCAGTTCATGTGCAGAGGATGGTGATGAGTGATGATGAAAGGTTAGTGAAAAAAAAACAGCACCAAGCTCAATATGCATCCAGAGCCATGTTCCTGCATTGCTTTAGATGTGCTTTATGCTTAATTATATAACCTTCCTTACCGGCTATTTGGCAGGTAAATTTGTTACAAAGAGTATATACAAGGCACATTGGAAAGCTTGCTGCACATTACCACCATATTTTTAATATGAATGAATCATCCGATTCCATTTCAAATCAATCAGACAAGTTGACTTGCTCATCTCTACTGCTGATATCCCATTAGCTTATTTTAGAGATGGGCAGCAGTCAAGCATAAGATAAGTAATGTGTCCTACCAAGTAACTTGACTTATCTTAAAAATGCTTCTTTACAAATGCCAGCAGCTCAGTCTCCCTCTCTCTTATCCAACTCACCAAACTTCAGATACTAAGCACTGCTATGAGCGATTACAGGTGAAATTGAATTGACTTTCTATATTTTGGCGATTAATATTTAGTGCTCCAAAGGGAACATGTCCCCGGGTTTATTCTGTAAGTGCTGCATGTTCCCCACATTAAAATGGTTTTACTATTAGATTGCAAAGAGAATAGCAGCATAAACCCCACAGGGAAAGTGTGCTCTAGATTAGTATGGACAATGTGAAGAAAGAAACTACTGACAAGATTTCAATGCACATGCCCTAAGGTGTTGGTGAAAGAAAGGATGTTACAAGACTATGAATTAGCAGAATTTTCCCCAGAAGCTTGGATTAATAAGGATTAGGTACAAGTTCCCAGTGATAAGTACATTTTTTATACTTAATTTCTGATCATTCAAAATGTAAGAACAGAACATAATCAAGTAAAGCTGTTTTTCCAATTAAGAGTAATAAGCTCATGACAGCCCCCTGCCATCTGCGTCTTGGCTTCCTGCATGTTCAGTTGTGGTCTTGAAATAACAATATTCTTCCTAATCCCATTACTTTAGGTGCTGAAACTCCTCGATACAGCACCCTTCAAACTGCAGTACTGCATTTTTCAACCAGATTAAAGCTATGTTTTCAGTTTCTTGCATGTATGCGGCTGCAGAATGGATTACATGGGCTAGCTCCACTTTTACTATGGACATTTATATCCTTTAGAATTGTGTTTGTAAAGGCCATGATAGAGGAAAGAGCTGTAACGGTTCCTGCTTGCTTTTATAAATGAAATCTGTCACTAAAAGAATTAGAATCCCAAACCCCTCACCTGGTTTTAACCCACTGCTGTTATTATTTGACTCCAGGGTCATTGGCTTCCAACAAGTCAACAGTGTTATTGCATTTTGCTGAAATCTTCAGATATAACTCTTAACTTAAAGACCTTTAGTTTGCTAAAGCACTGTGTCTACCAAACCACTGCTTTTTAAAAAAAAACAATACTTGTTTTCATTTGTTTTACATCCTTTGTTGTCCTTTACATTGCTGTTAACCGGCAACCTTCTTGCAATTTTCTTCCTGCATGCATGTATTCTTAAAAAAAAAAAAAAAGGATAGTGGCGCTGCTAAATAGTATGAGATTTAATACATTAGTCCATCAATAAGTCCTTGAAGTGGATACTCAGTATATGTGAAGGGGGAGAGATGGAGAGGGGAGATCTGTATAGATTACTTTAGCAGTCCAAAACAACCTTGACAGCCTTTGGGGGGGAAGTTGAAAACAGACTCCAGATATGCAAAAAGAAGAGAAACACAGGCACCTCTAGGTTAGAACTGTAAACATTTTAATTCAATCTTATTTTATTTATGCAAGGAAAAGACAGAAAAAAACATACTTTGTCTTAAACATTACAAACAGTGATAGAATACACCATCAACAGGCATCATGTGTGTCAGAACAGAGCAGGGCTAAGTTACACATAAAAGGGTTGGGCACCTGCGTAAGAGGACCCCCATGAGATTGTTTGTGATATCAGTCTCTGTAGAAAAAAAATGAGGTAAGGCAACCCTTATCTGTATTCCTGTGAAGGGGATCATAGGTCCCCCGTATGTAACACATCAGATGAGATTAGACACAAATCTATTTGGAGAATATGAAGTAGGGTCACTCAATGGGTTATTGACAGTAGGTAAATCAAAGCCCTGGTACGTTATCCCACTGGACTCCTAGAGGTGTATTTAGGTGTAAAGAAAAGAGAAAGAGTCAGAGTCAGGGGCAGGTAGTAGGTGTACACAGATAGGGGACAGGAATCAGAATCACTCCATCAAGGTCCGAGGGTGGTCTCGTCCAGGGCACACTCCGCCCAAGAGATAAACTCCGAGGAGTACCGAAACACGGACCACGAAGTCCATGTGAGAGAGAACTGTTCACTTTTATCATTTTCCTCCGCCAACATGCGTTCAAGGTCCCTAACGCCGTCCACTTCAACAGCCCAATCGCCCAGGGAAGGCATGGTTGCCATTCTCCAATGACGGGGAATCACTACCCTGGCCGCCGCCAGAAAGTGTCGCAATACATAATTTCTGATGGATTTGAATGACGCAGGGAGAATAGACAAGAGAGCCACCTCAGATGAAGGGTGGATAGAGGTCGCCATCAGTTTGCAGTAAAGTGTGAAAATCTGCTGCCAGTACCTCCGCACAGGAGGGCACTCCCACCAGATGTGGAGCATGGTTCCCCGGGAGCTGAGGCACCGCCAGCAGGTATCTGACACCTCCGGATTGAAGTGGTTAAGAGATGATGGACATCTGTACCATCTTGTTAACAGTTTAAACCCCTTCTCCTGGGTCTTAGTGGCTAGGGACAATTTGTGTGTCAGGATAAAACATTTTTGCCAGTCAATAGGGGAGATAGGGTGATGTAGGTCTGTCTCCCAGGCCACCGTATATGGTGGGAGGTCAGGGGAGTAGATATCGAGCAGAAGGGAGTAAAGTTGAGATACAACATGTGTTGGAGGTTCCACCTGCATGAGCAGTTCCTCGAATCCCGTCGGTTCAGCAAGAATGTCTGTAATAGATGGGAAAGTCCGGATGTAGGATGTAGTCTGTTGCCTCTGAAGCCACTGCATGGGGTGACGGGAGGTCGGACCGGTAGAAGTATCTGACCTTAAAGTGGGGTCTGCACGAAGGACCTGGGCAAGTCGCCTATGATCCTCTTTTCACCATGGTCCGAATCTTGCTACAGACATAGCTGGCGGAAAGGCCGGGGTCCCAAAGAAGGGAGTCATAGGCCCCATGCGGTTTGATAAGCCCCTTCTGGACAACATGCGATCCCAGATCTGGATCGTTTGATGGGTAAGGTCATTAAGAGGGCCCAAACCCCCCCGTACCGTGGGCAAGGTCCATGCGAGAGCAGAGAGTTCAATTGGGTTCATGTGGCTTTCCAATTGAACCCAAAGCTTGGTTGAAGAGTGGTGGAACCAATCTAGTATGCGGGTGAGCACCACTGCTTTATGGTATAGGGAGGCATCTGGGGCTCCAGCCCCCCCCCCCGAGCCTTTGGAAGAGAAAGTGTTTCATACCGTATCCTGGGACGGGCCGCATTCTAAATAAATTTGGAAAACAGCTGGCGTATTTTCTTGAAGTACGAATTAGGTATGTGAATAGGGATGGTCTGAAACAAATACAGGAACCTAGGGAGAACATCCATTTTCAGGGCATTCATTCTACCTAGCCATGAGAGCTGTTTGGATGCATAATTGATTAAATCTGCCTGGGTCCTAAGAAGTAGGGGGGCAAAGTTCAAGGAAAAAAGTTGGGAAGCATCCGCCGGTATTTGAATTCCGAGATACCTTATGGAGGGGGAACCAGTTTTGAAGGGGAAAGAAGATGATAGTCTTCGTAGGGCCGACGTAGGCAGAGATATGTTGAGGATTTCCGATTTATTGTAGTTGACCTTGAAGTTGCTAACTTCTCCAAATTTCTGAAACTCCTGTAATACCAAGGGCAAGGATGTGTGTGGGTGTGCCACGAACAGGAGCAGATCATCTGCAAAGAGGGCGAGTTTAGTATGTGTGGGCCCGACTGTTATGCCTTGGATAGAGGGATTGTTACGTAGAGCAATAGCTAGATGTTCCATAGTGAGAACATAGAGGAGGGGGGACAGTGGGCATCCCTGTCGCGTCCCGTTAGATACAGAGAAGGCTGGAGATAGCGAGCCATTTAGTCTAATCCTAGCATATGGAGAGGAGTAAAGGGACATTATTCTCGCCATCATATTGGTTCCCAAGCCTATTTGTTGCAGGGATAATCAAAGGAACTGCCAGTCTACTCGGTCGAATGCCTTCTCGGCATCGACTGTTAAGAGGCATAGTGGGATATCGTGGGACCGGGCATAGTTGGTTAGAAGAAGGGTCTTCAGGGTATTGTCCCTAGCCTCACGGCCACTCACAAAGCCGACCTGGTCTAAGTGTATTATCCCAGGCAACAATGGTTGTAATCTATTGGCTAGGATTTTAGCAAAGACTTTCAAATCAACCCCAATCAAAGAGATCGGCCTATAGCTTGCACAAAGAGTAGGGTCTTTGCCTGGCTTGGGGATGAGGGATATGTGGGCCTCAAGTGTTTGTGGAGGGAACATTGAGCCCTCCGACAAAGAGTTGAACATCTTAGTTAGAAAGGGTGTGAGGAGGGCGGCAAAAAGTTTGTAGAACTTAGGAGTGAAGTCGTCTGGGCCCGGGCTCTTTCCACTCGGCGTACCCGCTATGGCTTTGGCAACTTCGTCTTCTGTGATTGAGGTTTCCAGATCAGCGATGACGTCATCGTCTAATGCGGGGAGCGCGGTTTCCGAGACATATGACAACTGGTCTTCCACCCCGGAAGAAGGGGAACCTGTCCCTTGAGTCTTAGGGATATTGTACAGGGACTGATAGAAGTCCCTGTATTCCTCCGCCATCCTAGTGGGTGAGGAGACCAATTCTCCCTGTGCCCCCCGAATATGGGGCACAAAGGCGGAGGTTGCTCTTGGGTGCAGGGAGCGAGCCAGTGGCCTACCACATTTATCTCAAAACTTATATTGATGGAAAGTGAGCTTATCTGCATATGTGCGTGCAGAGGCTTCATAAAGTTCTCTAAGTTGTGATCGCGCCCTAGAAACGTCCGCCAGCGTTGTCACTGTCGGGGACCGTTTGTGCTCAGTTTCTACGTTTCTAAGCGTTTGATTTGTTGCCTCTATGGCGGCTGAGCGCTCCTTTTTAAGACGCGTACCCATTTGGATAAAGGTACCACGTAGGACAGCCTTAAGTGCCTCCCATTGAAAGGGCAACGATGTCGTATCCAAAGCGTGGTCCGCAAAAAAGTTAGAGATTGTATCCGAAACCCTTGTCACACATTCCGGGTTCGTAAGCAACGAATCGTTCAAGCGCCATGACCATTCCCTAATCGGAGTGGAGGGGAGCGAGAATGTCATGTGTATAGGAGAATGGTCAGACCAGACCATTGGGTCTATGGTGCATTCCGGGGACCAGTCCAGACAGCTATGGTCACTCATTAGGTAGTCTATGCGACTATAGGTGTGATGAACATGGGAGAAGTGGGTATAGTTACGGGCCGTGGGGTGCAGCACCCTCCAAACGTCCACTAGACGCAGATCGTAAAATGCCTGTTTCAGAGCCCTCAGTTTGGGGAAGGAGATACACGATCGCGAGGTGGAGGAATCTAAAAGTGGTTCAAGAGGGGTGTTAAAATCTCCCCCCAATACGAGCTTACCCTCCGTGAATCCTGACAGAATCCTCAAGTATTGTAACGCGGCCGATACTTGATTAACATTAGGAAGGTAAATGTTAGCTACCGTAAATTTGGTACCCCATAACACGAATTTCACAAAAACATACCTCCCCTGGGGGTCCGAGAGATGGTCAAGCACCTCTATAGGGAGCGTCTTATGGAAGGCCACAGACACTCCCTTGGCTTTCTGGGTTGGGCTAGTGCTGTGGAACCACCTGTTGAAGTAACTGCTGGAACAGGAAGGGGTGGAGGCAGAGTGAAAATGTGTCTCTTGGAGAAGAAGCACATTGACTTGGCGTTTGTGCATTTGATACAGGATTTGTCCTCTTTTGGAGGCAATATTGAGCCCATTGACATTGTAGGAACAGAATTGTAGCCCAGGGTGAGAGGTAACTGTGTGGGCCATGATGGAGTGATGGGGGGGAGGGGGGGAGGAGAGAGAGAAGAAGAAAAAAAGAAAAGCGGGGAAAAAAGGGGAAACACAACAGGGGAGGAAGAGAGAAGGTAGAGCGAGGTGGGGAAGAGATTGAACATAGAGAGCACCTGGGGAAGGTGGCTCAAAAATACTAAAGTGTGCGCAAAAAGGTAACACTTCGTGAAATATCACGTAGTAGGCACGAACTGTGCCAATCCTATTTAGGGGGAGAGAACGGGGTTAGAACAGCTGAGTTGTGATCCCGACAACCTAGCAGGCATATATAACATAACTGTAAATGTAACACACCCAATGACCGTGGCATCTAATGTTCAACTGCCTAGTCACTAAAGAGCAGAGTGTCAGACTAATACCATTGGTACGCTTGAGTATAATAAACAATCTAAAATTACATAGAAAAATAACATCAATGTAGAACAAGGTGTACACAAACTGGTGACAAAATAAAGGCACAGGTAGTCCCGCGTAAGCATGCGGGGGTTGGAAGCACCAATTACTACATTTATAGCAGCATTAACTATGATAGTTGTCACGGCTTAGCTCAGATATCTGTGCAAACGCACATAAGGTGTCAGTGATAAGGCCAGCCAGTCCAATGCTCCAGGGACATAGATGCCCAGAGCCCGAGGGAAGACTCGGAGGTCCCCGGACAAGCCAAAGGGCTATGTCCGGGAAACACCAAGCCAGCCCGTAGAGCCAATGCCGTGAGAGAACATATCAACACCACCGACCGCCTTTCCAGAGCCCCAGCAAGCACAACTGTACCAGCTGAGGGCAGGGAAACATTCTCCGGGCCAAGTGAGACAACTAAACCGTTAGCAGCATTTAGATAACAAAGCGAGCAAGAGTCAGTGGGGTGGAAACGCAAGTAAAACCGATAATACAAAACAAAATAGGGAAAACAGTAGGCAAACCTGGCCGGAGTCTCATAGAGGAACTGTAGCTACCTGGTGGACAAAAGGACATAGCAAAAAGAACCATTTCAGGTCTCAGACGACAGAGTCCGGATCAGTCCTCTGGTGACGTGGCTCGCCATTCTCTAGGACCGGAAGGTACCGATCTAGACTGTGGGTGTCCTCGACGTTGTAGAGGAGGGCCCGGTAGCCGCTGACGGTCGTCTGGGGGGTCCAACCAGTTCGGGACCACAATAGGGTCCCGGTCCAGGAACAGGAAGAAGGCAGGAAGCTGGTCCGGGTCTGACAGGACAAATTTGTGGTTATCTTCCCGGGTCACTTTGATGCTGAAGGGGTGGCCCCAAGTGTACGTGGCGCCTACTTGGCGAATCAATTCCAGCAGAGGACGGACCACTCGCCGCATGTACAGCGTGTTGCGGGAGAGGTCCGGGTAGAGGTGCATAGATGATCCGTGAAAGTCCAGTGGCCCCAGGCGCCAGGCCTTGCGCAAGATTTCTTCCTTCAGGGTATAGTAGTGCACCCGGCAGAGGACGTCACGAGGGCGGTCCCTGCGGTCACCCCCCATGCCTCCCACTCTATGCACTCTGTCCAATTCAATGGGAGATGTAACTTCCCTGCCCAGGACCTGATTGAGGATAGCGATGACAGTGGGTTTGAGATCGGTACCTGATGTTGCCTCCGGGACCCCCTGCAGCCGGATGTTGTTCCTGCGGCTCCGGTTCTCACTATCTTCTATCCGGAGCTGGTGTTGCCGTAGACGGGAGCCGTAGATGCATTTTCAAGCGCCGTTATGCGGGCTGAGTGGTCCTCCTGGGTGGTGACCATAGCAGAAACCGTGACCTCCGACGCGGAAACCCGTTGTTTGAGGGCATTTAGTTCAACATGGAGAGAAGTTTCCATTTTGGAATCCCAGGAATCAAAGTCAGTTCGGAAAGCAGAAAGTATGGCAGTGGATGTGGAGCCCAGGGAAAGCATCTCTGCTGAGACAGTGTCCACGCTAGGAGTAGCGGGATCCATCGGAGGGGCCGGGTGTACACCCGGGCCGGTCCCACCGACAGAGAAAGCTGCTGCAGTCGGGGGAGGAGGCTTTGGTTTGCCTGGGGTTTGGGCTGATGAAGCCCTGTCCTTCCCTGTACGGGAGTCCTGTGAGGCTGTACGTAGCAGGTACCGTTGGATAGTACCTTGTTGCAGTTCAGCGGAATCAGTAGAGGTAGAGCTGGAAGCCGCCATCAGCAGATTGGGCGTGATTGATTGGGAACGCAGCCTGCGGTCATTGGGAGAGCACAGGGCTCAGCAGTACATGTCTTCAGCCGTCCATCGTCAGCCATGCATCCCCATAGGTGGAGTGGAAGAGCAGAGAGTGCGACCCGTGTTGTACATGGGAATAGGCGCTTGCTGTGATGCTACTGTCTTATTGGAGCAGGCGCAGAAGAGTGCCGGTGTTTGTGTTACAGGACAGTGGTACGGCAGCCTGGGCAGCACTGGTGGCTGAGGAGGGGGTAGAGTAAGGCTAGTGGCAAGGGGGAGCACGGAGTCCGGGTGGAGCAAGATGGCCGCTACACTTCTTGCTAGTCTGTGACTGGAGGATTGCGGGGAGGGCGAGATGAATGAGGTGGAGGCCCAGCTGCCCTGTATACCAGAATAGTCAGGTCTTGATGTGTAGGGCGAAGTGGTTTCAAACGGGCAAGGGGGGACCCAGCAGTCCTATGGTCGGGTGTAGCAAGATGGCCGCCCCTCGAGCCTATGGGGTCAGGGCTCCCACCGAGTGCTCCTATCTGACTGCCAGCCGGGGAGGGATCAGCTTACTTCTGGTGCCTTTTACTTTGCCCCTGCCCCGCTTACCCTGTGCGAGATGGTGCTTTGTGCTGGATGTTGCGCTGGGTGTATTGGGAGCAGCAAGATGGCCGCCGACTTCCAGGAGTAGGCCGAAGTCGCGGACTTTCCTAGAGCTGGCCGCTGCGGGTGTGTCAGGCCGAACGTCCCGGGATCCCCCAGGTACATAGACCAGTCCAGTGTAGGCACACTTGCAGCCGAGCCTCCCGCCGCACACCCCGCCGACCGCAGTACTTTAGGCCGGAGGATGCTGCTGGTCCCGCAGGCCGCAAGATGGCGGCCAGGCCTTGGAGCCGACCACGGGCCGAGAAGAAGACCGAGGGGGTTCCCTACTGGTCAAACACCTCCATCCAAGCCTGGATGGAGATGCAGGATGCCCGTGGGGTATCCGGAGACCCTCCGGGAGGCGTTGGAGGCTTCGTGGGCCCCAAGATGGCATCGGGCCTGGGCTGCGTGGAGCGGACCTGGCAGGTACCGTACAGCCGGCCCGGAGTCACAATTTAGGCTGGGTTGCAGGTAGGGGATCCTCAGGAACCATAGGGGTAGAGTTGGAGCAATTTGCAGTGGGTTAGTAGCGAGGATGGCTATAGATTGAGGGTGCAGTTGCGGAGCTCAATGTCTGCACGTCCTCCTCAGTCAGCTCCCGGACACGCCCCCCGAACTGTAAACATTTTAATGAGATACAGGTGCATTATCCACTTACATGGAGTTTAAGGAAGTAAGGCACAAGTCCATCCACACTGGCGTGGTGTTCACTGCAGAGCAGCAGTCTGAAGAGCTGATTTTTCTGCCTGTGGGGGAAAAATCATAGCCAGCAGGATCTCTGGGACCACGGCGATGAAACTGAGGCTTGGATCAGGCCGATGTGAGGGCTGGAATGCGGCACCAGGCGTGATGACGTCACTCGTGGTTTGCAACAGCGTTTCGGAGCATGCGCACTGGTAGATGGGATTGATAACAACCTTATAAATGCCTTGGAACACTGCCATCCTTTCCACTAGGTGCCACATTCCAGCCCTCACCATTGGCCTGATCCAAGCCTTGGTTTCATCGCCATAGTCCCAGGAGATCCTGCTGGCTAGGATTTCTCCCCCACAGGCAGAAAAATCAGCTGTTCAGAACGCTGCTTTGCAGTGAATGCCATGCCAGTGTGGATGGACTCGCGTCTTCCTTAAAGGAGAAGTATGGGATGGGTTAAATAACTAGTACATATCACATTAGTCACATATCAGCTAATCTTTTCTTCCTACCTCTTTTAGTTTTTACAGCATGTGCACATGAACTTTCCTTCAGCTGGCAAAAACGGTCCATTTTCAGTTTGAAAATGTCAAACTGAAAATGGACCGTTTTTGCAGTTTTTGCTTCTGTCCCGCCTCCTCTAAGAGACGTGGCTGTGCTGATAGATAGAAATATATAGTGTAGATTCTCATACACAGCACTATCAGTGACTTCACTCACATTACACTGCAGAGGAGGAGGGAGGAGGAGGAGGAGGAGAGAGGAGGGAGCAGCAATGCTCTGTGAAGTCTCAGGAACTAGAAGAGGAAAGAGAGCCAACATCAATCATGCAAAATGACAGGGAAGGGGGTGGATCCAGACTTCATGTCCAGACCATTGTCAGGATGATGCTGTATGAAAGACTGTAGAACCTCCCACAGGTATTTATCTTGATTTTAAAAGAATGGGGACACTTGTGAGAGGGCTGGAATGTTTTATAGATATCAGCAGCTCACATAGAATAGATGTAAGCAAAAAAAAATGAAACCCATACTTCTCTTTAACCTCCATGTAAATGGATAATGCACCTGTATCTCATTAAATGATTACAGTTATAATCTAAAGGCGCCTGTGTTTCTCTTCTCTATGTATGTATTCCTGGCTGCAAAGGCATTTCCAAGAGCAAACTTCCAGATTGTGACAACAGTGGATCATGCTTGAGTAATGTGTGTTGACAAAACTACTTGTAGTTTCCATCTGAGGGTCGTGTGGCAGATTAACAATGCAATAGCATATTTTTGTGTGAGCATTGACACCTTTTCAAAGGAAGAACTTGAACAATGACCTTCCTAGCAGGATGAGTAGGTATTTTTTTAATGAAAGCTGGAGATTTAAAAATAATGACTTTTAAAATAACATTAACGTATAAAGCTTATGTGGAATTGTAATCCTTGGGTTTATACAGTGCATCTGGAAAGTATTCACAGCGCTTCACTTTTTCCAAATTTTGTTATGTTACAGCCTTATTCCAAAATGGAAGAAAATTCATTATCTTCTTCAAAATTATACAAACAATACCCCATAATGACAACGTGAAAGAAGTTTTTTGACATCTTTGCAAATTTATTAAAAATAAAAAACGAAAAAAGATCCCATGTACATAAGTATTCACAGCCTTTGCTCAATATTTTGTTGACGCACCTTTGGCATCAACTACAGCCTCAAGTGTTTTTGAGAATGATGCTACAAGCTTGGCACACCTATTTTTGGGCAGTTTCTCCCATTCTTCTTTGCAGGAGGTTGGATGGGGTGCATTAGTGCACAGCCATTTTCAGATCTCTCTAGAGATGTTCAATCGGGTTTAAGTCTGGGCTCTGGCTGGGCCACTCAAGGACATTAACAGAGTTGTGCCATAGCCACTCCTTTGTTATCTTGGCTGTGTGCTAAGGGTCATTGTCCTGTTGGAAGATGATCCTTCGCCCCAGTCTGTGGTCCAGTGCGCTCTGGAGCAGGTTTTCATCAAGGATGTCTCTGTACATTGATGCATTCATCTTTCCCTTGATCCTGACTAGTCTCTCAGTTCATGCCACTGAAAAAAATCCCCACACCATGATGCTGCCACCACCATGCTTCATTGTAGGGATGGTATTGGCCAGGTGATGAGCGGTGCCTTGCTTCCTCCAGACATGATGCTTGGCATTTAGGCCAAAGAGTTCAATCTATGTTTCATCAAACTAGAGAATTGTTTGTCATGGTCTGAGAGTCCTTCGGGCGCCTTTTGGCAAACTCCAGATGGGCTGTCATGTGCCCTTTTACTGAGGTGTGTTTTCCATCTGGCCACTCCACCATACAGGCCTGATTGGTGGAATGCTGCAGAGATGTTTTTTTATTCTGGAAGGTTCTCCTCTTTCCACAGAGATATGCTGGAGCTCTGTCATCTCTCCGACCAAGGCCCTTCTCCCCTGATCGCTCAGTTTGGCCGGGCAGCCCACTCTAGGAAGAGTCCTGGTGGATCCAAACTTCTTACATTTACAGATGATGCAAGCCACTGTGCTCATTGGGACCTTCAATGCTGCAGAAATGTTTCTGTACCCTTACCCAGATCTGTGCCTCAATGCAATCCTGTCTCTGAGGTCTACAGGCAATTCCTTGGACTTCATGGCTTGGTTTATATAGACAGATGTATGCTTTTCCAAATCATGTCCAATCAACTGAATTTACCACGGGTGGACTCCAATCAAGTTGTAGAAACATCTCAAGGATGATCAGTGGAAACAGGATTCACCTGAGCTTAATTTTGAGTGTCATGGCAAAGGCTGTGAATGTACATGTAAAAAATGTAAAAATGTACATGTGTTTTTTTTGTTTTTCCTTTTTGAGTAAATTTGCAAAGATTTTGAAAAACAATTATCTTTCTTATTGTCATTATGGGGTATTGTTTGTAGAATTTTGATGAAAATAATCTATTTATTACATTTTGGAATAAAACTGTAACATAACAAAATGTGGAAAAGTAAAGAGCTGTGAATAATCTAGATGCACTGTATATCCTAAGCTATAACAACTTGTCACTTAATAGCAATATAAATATATATTTCTCTATAACTGGTTGCAGGGACTGAGGGTAGAACCTAGAGCTTGGTCTAACTTCCCTTTGTGCAAGCCTGCCAAACCCCCCACCTCCCCGGAACACTCTTGCTGCTTTATTGGACAGTGGTTGTCAAAAAAGGCAAAAACAGTTCCACCACAAATTAGTAGCTAACACATAGTACACTCTGACCAAATGTCATCAACCGGTTCAATACCAGCCAACATTCAGGCCCATGTGTACGGAAGCCGATCCGATAGAAGGGTCTGTCGGTCAAAGGGTCATGACCAAAAAAGGTAGAAAAGTGTAATTTTTATCTACATGGACCACACAGATTTTGGCAGAATATACGTTTAATTGTCTTCAAGGATGCCAAACGATATATTGGTACTTTGGAAGAATTTTTTATATCAGCCCAGGATCTGTGGATGAGGCACCACATCCCACAGATGCACAGAATATTTTGGAGATAAATAAATGGGATTTTAAAGGTGCCAGACAGAAAAATAGGAAAACAGAGAAATTAAATAAAATACAACATTTTATTGAGTACAAAAAGTTTTTAATGAAACCAGTATCAAAAAATGAATGCGGTCATAATGTGTGTGCAATAGTTTCCACTCAGCATGTTTTACCATTCAATGGTTTCCTCAGGAGACTCATGAAGCACTGTACAACTTGCCATTTCCCTATGAATAAATGAGACAAATAACATCCTACATTTGAGCCTATGGATTGTTTAAATATGTATGTACATTAGACATACAAGATATAACATTGTGTAATTGTTATCATGATTATTATTAGATCATCTAAGATGCCATCTTACCCTGGGTGTTTAGAGAGATCAGTGTACATTAAAATGTTTGAACCAAAAGGATTCCGTATAGGGATTTCAGTATTTCTTCAGAGGGTTTCTTGAATATACAGATTTATGTCAATACAGATGGGAGTTTAGGAGTTTAGGCTCTACTCTGTATAGAAAGCTGTCCTCTGGGAATACAATCCTACATGTCACGCGCTCCCATCCAGATCCCTTAGTGTCCAGTATCCCTCATAGCCAATACCTCCACTTAAAAAGAAACTGAACTAGGCAGGAAGATTTTGAATCAGAAGCTCTCCACAAAATCTATACCAGACCCTTATCCGAGCATGTAGCCTGGCAGGTCAAGAAAGGGAGACAAGTTTGTGGCCCATCCCCCTCCTGAACCATACCAGGCCATATATCCTCGACAGGGAATACCTTGCTGGAGGGACCCTCCAGGCAAAGCCCTTTGTCTACATTCTGGTCTCTTTCCCTTAACCCTGGCCTAGTGGTTTTGCAGGTCTGTGGGTCTGGGAATTATCAATATCTGGAAGCCCTCTTTAATAATAAGGAGACCTTCAGATACCAAACACCCATGTGAATGAGTATTAGGGATGAGCCGAACACCCCCCGGTTCGGTTCACACCAGAACCTGCGAACAGACCAAAAGTTCACACAAACTTTAAAACCCTATTAAATACAATGGACTCGAACGTTCGAAATCAAAAGTGCTAATTTTCAAGGCTAATATGCAAGTTATAGTCCTAAAAAGGGTTTGGGGACCCGGGTCCTGCCCCAGGCTACATGTATCAATGCAAAGAAAAGTTTTTTCGGGAGCAGTGATTTTAATGATGCTTAAAGTGAAAAAAAAAAGTGAAATATTCCTTTAAATATCGCACCTAGGGGTGTCTAAAGTATATTTCCCGTGTTTAGAACTGTCCCTGCACAAAATGACATTTCTAAAGGAAAAAAAGCCATTTAAAAACTGCTTGCGGCTTTAATGTAATGTCTGGTCCTGGTAATATGGATGAAAAACATTGAGAAAAATGGCATGGGAACCTGGGAACCCCCCCACTCCCCCTCCCCAGCCCACTACCAGCCCCTTTGGGTCTTGTATGGATATTAGGGGAACCCTGCATCCAAATAAAAAAAAGCCCTATATACTATGAACAGCAGTATACAGGTGGTGCAAACAAGAGAGGGACTGTAGGTTTGTTCTTAAGTAGAATCTGTTTGTAATTTGGAACAGGTACATTTTTAAAGTGTAGCTCCAGTCAAAAAATCTATTTTTAAGCTTTTTGGAAAACATAGGGAAGGGTTATCACCCCTGTAACATTTGTTTTGCTGTATGTGCACCTGTTCAGAACATTTCACCTCACTTTCCGTCCCAATGACAAATGTTTTTAGAAAATTTGGGTTTTTTATTGAAACAAAGGATTGGTGATAAAGCATCAGTGGAGAGGAGACACCTTTTTCCCATATTAACTCTTACAGGAGAGAATTTTCCTAGGGGTAGATTTCCTCTCACTTCCTGTTGTCTCCTTCCATTTGCAAGTAGGAGTCGTTTGTAAGTTGGATGTTTGAAAGTAGGGGCCTGCCCTATATACTGCAGAAATTTGGCCCTTAGGTGTTGGTATTGCCACAACACTGTAAGCCCTCACAGTTACTCTTGGGGGCGCTGGAACGCTCCCAGCTGTGAACTATTATATCAAGAATTGTAATTACATGCCATTGTTGAACAGTGGTAGGAAAAATTGGGCCATTGGTGGTGGTGCTGGTGCAGGAATGGGCCCAGCTGTGAAATATTAGATCAAGAATTGTAATTACATGCCCCTGTTGAACAGGGACAGAAAAAGTGGGCCTTTGGTGGTGGTGGTGGTGGTGGTGTTGCCTAAACACTGTAAGCCCTCACAGTTACTCTTGGTGGGCGCAGGAATGGGCCCTGCTGTGAATTATTAGATCAAGAATTGTAATTACATGCCCCAGTTGAACACAATCACTACATGAAATTAATGCAGCTCCCTGCCTGTGGTTTTATTATGAGAACACCACTAACTGTATTGAGATAAGCTTTAGGTGAACGCTATGCAAAGCACACAGTACACTAAGTGAAACACTGACTGCAGCTAGCACACTCACCTGCCTGCCTGTCACAGTATAGAGATTAGAGAATAACTGGAACGGATCTAGCTAAACTGAATACAGTGTATAAATATATATACAACACCTAGGATGCATATATATCCTCTACACACTGTAACTGCAGCTAACTGACTTGCCTGCCTGCCCTATCTAACTCAATATAAATGACACTGTCTCTCTCTCTCTGTCTCTTTACTTTAACCAACACCAACACACTACACAAGGCCGCCACGGAGGCGGCCTTATATAGGGTGGGGCGTGTACTAAACCCCCTGAGACATAATTGGCCAAAGCCACCCTGGCTTTGGCCAATTATGGCTCTTTGTTTTTTGCACGCTGTGGCATCGCAGCCAGCAATGCACTGCGATGCCGCAGTGAATTATGGGCCATGACGCGCCACTCGAATTAGGCGCGAACGGCCCATAATGTCCGCAATTCGGCGAACAGCCGATGTTCGAGTTGAACATGGGTTCGACTCGAACACGAAGCTCATCCCTAATGAGTATCATAAGCCTAAACCCATAAAAAATACAAATACACAGTTTCTGATATGTCAATTTAAAAAAAAAAAAAAAAATTAATAGCCCTGAATGGGAGCTGAATGGCTAGACCATGAGATAATTAAGATTTTTTTTGTGAAATTACTTTAGCTTCATGGCTATCCACTGCCATAATAACAACAAAGGGTGGATTGCTAAAGGCACCACATCCTTTAATAGTATGTAACACATTGATTAAAGAATTTTTAGGTGCCAGGACAAGCTTATACAACTGTTAAAAAAAAATAAACTTTACTTTGTAACGCCTTCCCCGAAGGAGCTGCTTGGTGAATTTGGATTCTCTGATCTCCGCCTCAACTCCAAGAATGACCTCAGCCCCTCTGACACACCTGGTTAAATAAAATTACTGCAAACACATTTAAGGACACATGCGGTAAATACCGTTATCCTGGCTGTGGATTATCACCAAAAAAAGACACACACCTGGTAGTGATAAACAAGTTTAATATATTAGCACGGTTTGAAGCATATGGAAACTTACAACACTGTTAAACCTTGCTACAAATAACTAATACATTAGAAAAGACAACCTTCAATATTTAGCAACTGCAGGTAAAGAAGGGCAGTAATCTATATGCCCTTAACACAAGCGATGAGAGGTAGGAGAGAAGACTTGTCAACTTCTCAGCTCCTTCTGGGCCGCAAATACCCTTGAGAGGCAAACATGCAAAGAAAAAAATGGGTTACACAAGTACAAGAAAAATAAAGTTCTGTAATGTTGCAGGTCCTGAGTAGTGATGAGCCGAACACCCCCGGGTTCGGTTCGCACCAGAACCCGCGAACGGACCGAAAGTTCGCACGAACATTAGAACCCTATTAAATACAATGGATGCGAACGTTCGGATTCTAAAGTGCTAATTATAACGACTATTATCCATGTTATTGTCCGAAACAGAGTTTGGGAACCCGGCTTCTGCACCAGGGGACATGTATCAATGCAAAAATAAGTTTTAAAAACGGACGTTTTCCCGGGAGTAGTCATTTTAATGATGCATAAAGTGAAAAAAAAAAGTCAAATATTCCTTTAAATATTGTACCTGGGGGGTGTCTAAAGTATGCCTGTGAAGTGCCACGTGTTTCCCGTGTTTAGAACTGTCCCTGCACAAAATAACATTTCTAAAGGGAAAAAAGTCATTTAAAACTGCTTGCGGCTTTAATGCAATGTCTGGTCCCGGTAATATGGATGAAAATCTTTAGGAAAAATGACATAGCTACCCCATCAACCCCCCCCCCCCCACCCCAGCCCATTACCAGCCCCTTTGGGTCTTGTATGGATATTAAGGGGAACCCCGCACACAAAATAAAAAAGGACCTATATACTCTGAACAGCCGTATACAGGCGGTGCATACAAGACAGGGACTGTAGGTTTGTTCTTATGTAGAATCTGTTTATAATTTTGAACAGCTGCATTGTTTAAGTGGAGCTCCATGGCAAATTCCTTTTTTTTAGTTTTTTGTAAAACATAGGGAACGGTTATCACCCCTGTCACATTTTTTTTGCTGTCTGTGCCCCTGTTCAGAACATTTCACCTCACTTTGCGTCCCAATGACAACTGTTTTTGAAATGTGGTGTTTTTATTGAAACAAGGATTGGTGATAAAGCATCAGTAGAGAGGAGACACCTTTCTCCCATATTAATTCTTACAGGAGAGAATTTTCCTTCCAAGGGGTAGATTTCCTCTCACTTCCTGTTGTCTTCTTCCGTTTGCAAGTAGTAGTAGTTTGTAAGTTGGATGTTTGAAAGTAGGGACCTTCCGTATATACTCTGCAGAAATTGGCCCCTTAGGTGTTGGTGTTGGTACAACACTGAAAGCACTCACAGTTATTCTTGGTGGGTGCTGGAACGCCCTTCTGTCAAGTATAATATCAGGAATTGTAATAACATATAATTGTTGATCAGTGGTAGTAAAAATTGGGCCTTTGATGGTGGTGCTGGTGCCCCAACACTGTAAGGCCTGACAGTTACTCTTGGTGGGCGCAGCAATGGTCCCTGCTGTGAATTATTAGATCAATAATTATAATTGCATGCCCCTGTTGAACAGGGGCTGAAAAATTGGGCCTTTGGTGGTGGTGGTGGTGGTGGTGATGGTGGTGCTGGTGCCACAACACTGTAAGGCCTGACAGTTACTCTTGGTGGGCGCAGCAATGCTCCCTGCTTTGAATTATTAGATCAATAATTATAATTGCATGCCCCTGTTGAACAGGGGCTGAAAAATTGGGCCTTTGGTGGTGGTGGTGATGGTGGTGCTGGTGCCACAACACTGTAAGGCCTGACAGTTACTCTTGGTGGGCGCAGCAATGGGCCCTGCTGTGAATTATTAGATCAATAATTATAATTGCATGCCCCTGTTGAACAAGGGCTGAAAAATTGGGCCTTAGGCACTGGTGGCACAACACTGCAACCCCTCACAGATACTGTACTTGGAGCACAGCAATGAGGCCTGTTGCAAAGTATTGCATCAAAAATTTTAATTACACGCCCCTGTTAAACAGGGGCTGAAAAATTGGGCCTTAGCCACTGGTGGCGTCACCCATAAACCAAAATGATCTTCCAAGCTATCATCGTTAATCGTATCATTGAGGAGGAGGAGGAGGATAGCCAGTCAACATAACAGCACAGGCACTCAGCATCAGCATCAGTCTTGAAGGGATGTGACATTTTAAAATCAATTAGTCTGTTATATCAGCATCTGGTGTGTGGTAGCTGGTGGTGATCCAAGACTGGTTCATCTTGATGAAAGTCAGTCGATCAACCGAGTCGGTGGACAGGCGCACCCTGTGATCCGTGACAAATCCTCCAGCAGCACTGAATGTGCGTTCTGAAAGAACGCTGGATGCAGGACAGGCCAGTAGCTCAATTGCATACTGTGCAAGCTCTGGCCAGTGATCCATCCTCAAGACCCAGTAAGCCAGAGGATTTTCGGTGGGAAGGTGTCCAAGTCTGACCTTGCCCCTAGGTATTCCTGCACCATGTATATCAGACGCTGGCGATGGTTGCTGGAACCGATCATACTTTGGGGCTGCGGACTAAAGAATTGTCTGAACGCATCGGTCAGACGGCCACCTTCCCCACCGCTCCTTCTTTGACTGCCCGAAGCCTCAGCAACTCGTTGTCCAGGACCAGGAGTTTGTAACCTCCCAGTCTCTGGGAACGCGTTGCACAGACCTTTCTGCAAGGCCTCCCGGAGTTGTCTCATCCTCTGCTCCCTCTGCGACGGTACGATAAGGTCCGCAACCTTACCCATGTACCGTGGATCAAGGAGAGTGGCCAGCCAGTAATGGTCCCTCTCCTTGATCCGAAGAATACGAGGATCCTTCCGCAGACTTTGCAGGATCAGGGAGGCCATGCAGCGTAGGTTAGCTGAGGCATTCAGTCCGGAGTCCTCTGGGTCACTAAGGACGACATGATCCGCAGCCACCTCATCTCAGCCACGTACAAGTCCACTGGTTTCTTGGGACTGTAAATCATCCCTAAAAGACTGCTGCTGATGATGCTGAGTGCCAGCCTCCACCTCCATGCTGACACAATCCTCCTCCTCCTCCTCCTCCTCCTCTTCCTGTGCGATGGGTGGGACAGAAGGAACACTGTCTGGGTAAAGGGGGCCTTGAGAGGCAAGGAAGTCCTCCTCTTCCTGCCTCTGTTCTGCCTCAAGTGCCCTGTCCATTATTCCACGCAGCGTGTGCTCCAACAGGTGGACAAGAGGTACAGTGTCACTGATGCATGCACTGTCACTGCTCACCATCCTCGTGGCCTCCTCAAATGGTGCCAGGACAGTGCATGCATCCCTGATCATGCCCCACTGGCGTGGTGAAAAAAACCCGAGCTCCCCTGACCCTGTCCTGGTGCCGTAGTCGCACAGGTACTCATTGATGGCCCTCTGCTGCGTGTGCAGCCGCTGCAGCATGGCCAACATTGAGTTCCACCTGGTGGGCATGTCACATATAAGGCGGTTCTTGGGCAGGTTCAACTCCTTTTGAAGCTCAGCCAGGCGAGCACTGGCATTATAAGATCTGCGGAAATGCACACAGACTTTCCTGGCCTGCCTCAGGACATCCTGTAAGCCCGGGTACCTGCCCAAGAACCGCTGCACCACCAGGTTAAGGACGTGAGCCATACAGGGCACATGGGTCAGTTGTCCCTGTCGGAGGGCGGAGAGGAGGTTGGTGCCATTGTCGCAAACCACCATTCCTGGCTTAAGCTGGCGTGGCGTCAACCACCTCTCGGCCTGCCCCTGCAGAACAGACAGGACCTCTGCCCCATTGTGGCTCCTGTCCCCCAAACACACCAGCGCAAGCACGGCATGGCATCTTTTTGCCTGCGTACTTGCGTAGCCCCTTGAACGCCTACAGAGCACCGCTGGTTCCGAGGACAAACCACAGGAAGAGGCCATGGAGGAAGAAGAAGAGGAGGGGGTGGAGGAGAGAGGTGTGTCACAACCAGTAGTAGCATTTTGGAGGCGTGGCGGTGGAACAACCTCCAACACTACTGCACCTTGTCCTGCATCCTTCCCAGCTGCCAAAAGAGTGACCCAATGGGCCGTGAAAGAAAGGTAACGTCCCTGTCCATGCCTGCTGGACCATGAGTCAGCGGTAATATGCACCTTACCGCTGACCGCCCTGTCCAGCGAGGCCAAGACATTGCCTTCCACATGCCTGTAGAGAGCCGGAATAGACTTCCGTGCGAAAAAGTGTCGTTTGGGAACCTGCCACTGAGGATCCGCACATTGCACAAACTCACGGAAGGGGGCCGAGTCTACCAACTGAAAAGGCAGCAGTTGAAGCGCTAGCAATTTAGCCAAGCTAGCATTCAACCGCTGGGCATGTGGATGGCTGGGAGTGAACTTCTTTCGACGGTCCAGCAGCTGGGGCAGGGAAATTTGCCTGCTAGAATCGGACGTTGATGTACTGCTAGCAGAGTGCCCACAAGTACTTGCCTGTGACACACCTAATTCTACACCTTCATTCCTCTCAGAGCAGGTTTCAGAGAGGAGTGAAGGTATAGTGGGGTTGGAGATCCCAGCTGACGCGGTGCAAGAAGAGGTCAGCTTTGTTCTTTGGTGTGGGTCTTTAAGGTAGGCTTGCCAACGAGCTGCATGGCAGGTCAACATATGTCTGATCAAGCATGTGGTGCCCAAGCGGCTGATGTTTTGGCCACGCAATATACGCTTGAGACATATGTTGCAAACAGCAGCTGTGCGATCTGATGCACTCGCCTCAAAAAAGGCCCACACCAAAGAACTTTTTGAATGACGGGCAGAGGCAGCGCCCTGCACAGGCGGAGCTCTGCGGTGTGATTCCGTCGGTGTGCTGCCCATACGCTGGCCACTCAAGGGCATCCTGCCTCGTTGGAGATGTGCCTCCTCCTCATCCTCCTCCTCCTCCTCTCTCCTATTAGGCACCCACGTGGAGTCAGTGACCTCATCATCCCCTCCCTCCTCATCACTGGAGCCAATCTGGCAGTATGCTGCAGCTGCTGGAACATGACTGCCAGATTGGTGTCCTTCTTGAGCATCCCCTCTCTCTGCTCTCACGCTGCTGCCTTCCTCTAGCTGGGTATCATCATCAGATCCTTCCAAACGCTGGGCATCCTCCTGGAGCATGTACCCAACACTGTGCTCAAACAGTTCGGGGGACTCCTCAGGAGGAGGGCATGGTGGGTCTAGGGAAGGATTGACTAATGAAGATAATGATACCAGAGAAGAGGACGCTTTGGCAGCTGCTTTGCCAGTACCCTGAGCCTGGGTGAGAGAGGATGAGGAGGATGAGGTGGGCTTGGTCATCCACTCTACCAAGTCTTCGGCATGATGTGGCTCAACATGTCCAGCTGCCGAAAACAAGGACAAGCGTGTCCCATGGCCATGTGCTGATGACAATGCACCGCGTACACGACCAGCACTGTTGCCCCCAGACACAGAGCCTGCTTGCCCTCTTTTTTTGCCTCCTGACTGTCTGCCTCTCCTTGGTTGCCTTCCAGACATTTTAATGGATGGCCTGCAGGGAGATGGGAAAAACAGCAATAAGGGCTACCTTCAGGTGTATATTGTGCAGGAGGCTTAGCAACAATGACACTGACACTGTCCCCTGCCTATCCTTCTCTGTCCCTAAACACAAGGATTGAAAATATGGTTCAGCAAAAAAGTTTTAGAACAGAATAGCACACTGACACTTTCCCTCACTGTCCTACTCTGTCCCTCCCTACAAACAAGATTTAGCACAGAATAGCACACTGATAATTTCTACGAGTGTCCTTCTCTGTCCCTAAACTCAAGGATTGAAAATATGGAACAGCAAAATTGGTTTAGAACAGAATAGCACACTGTCAGTTTCACTCACTGTACCTCTCTATCCCTCAACTCAAGGATTGAAAATATGGAACAACAAAATTGGTTTAGAACAGAATAGCACACTGTCAGTTTCACTGACTGTACCTCTCTGTCCCTCAACTCAAGGATTGAAAATATGGAACAGCAAAATTGGTTTAGAACAGAATAGCACACTGTCAGTTTCACTCACTGTACCTCTCTGTCCCTCAACTCAAGGATTGAAAATATGGTTCAGCAAAATAGTTTTAGAACACAATAGCACACTGACACTTTCCCTCACTGTACCTCTCTGTCCCTCAACTCAAGGATTGAAAATATGGAACAGCAAAATTGGTTTAGAACAGAATAGCACACTGTCAGTTTCACTCAGTGTACCTCTCTGTCCCTCAACTCAAGGATTGAAAATATGGTTCAGCAAAATAGTTTTAGAACACAATAGCACACTGACACTTTCCCTCACTGTACCTCTCTGTCCCTCAACTCAAGGATTGAAAATATGGAACAGCAAAATTGGTTTAGAACAGAATAGCACACTGTCAGTTTCACTCACTGTACCTCTCTATCCCTCAACTCAAGGATTGAAAATATGGAACAGCAAAATTGGTTTAGAACAGAATAGCACACTGTCAGTTTCACTCACTGTACCTCTCTGTCCCTCAACTCAAGGATTGAAAATATGGAACAGCAAAATTGGTTTAGAACAGAATAGCACACTGTCAGTTTCACTCACTGTACCTCTCTGTCCCTCAACTCAAGGATTGAAAATATGGTTCAGCAAAATAGTTTTAGAACACAATAGCACACTGACACTTTCCCTCACTGTACCTCTCTGTCCCTCAACTCAAGGATTGAAAATATGGAACAGCAAAATTGGTTTAGAACAGAATAGCACACTGTCAGTTTCACTCACTGTACCTCTCTATCCCTCAACTCAAGGATTGAAAATATGGAACAGCAAAATTGGTTTAGAACAGAATAGCACACTGACACTTTCCCTCACTGTACCTCTCTGTCCCTCAACTCAAGGATTGAAAATATGGAACAGCAAAATTGGTTTAGAACAGAATAGCACACTGTCAGTTTCACTCACTGTACCTCTCTGTCCCTCAACTCAAGGATTGAAAATATGGGAGAGCAAAATTGGTTTAGAACAGAATAGCACACTGTTAGTTTCACTCACTGTACCTCTCTGTCCCTCAACTCAAGGATTGAAAATATGGTTCAGCAAAATAGTTTTAGAACACAATAGCACACTGACACTTTCCCTCACTGTACCTCTCTGTCCCTCAACTCAAGGATTGAAAATATGGAACAGCAAAATTGGTTTAGAACAGAATAGCACACTGTCAGTTTCACTCACTGTACCTCTCTGTCCCTCAACTCAAGGATTGAAAATATGGTTCAGCAAAATAGTTTTAGAACACAATAGCACACTGACACTTTGCCTCACTGTACCTCTCTGTCCCTCAACTCAAGGATTGAAAATATGGAACAGCAAAATTGGTTTAGAACAGAATAGCACACTGTCAGTTTCACTCACTGTACCTCTCTGTCCCTCAACTCAAGGATTGAAAATATGGAACAGCAAAATTGGTTTAGAACAGAATAGCACACTGTCAGTTTCACTCACTGTACCTCTCTGTCCCTCAACTCAAGGATTGAAAATATGGTTCAGCAAAATAGTTTTAGAACACAATAGCACACTGACACTTTCCCTCACTGTACCTCTCTGTCCCTCAACTCAAGGATTGAAAATATGGAACAGCAAATTGGTTTAGAACAGAATAGCACACTGTCAGTTTCACTCACTGTACCTCTCTGTCCCTCAACTCAAGGATTGAAAATATGGTTCAGCAAAATAGTTTTAGAACACAATAGCACACTGACACTTTCCCTCACTGTACCTCTCTGTCCCTCAACTCAAGGATTGAAAACATGGAACAGCAAAATTGGTTTAGAACAGAATAGCACACTGTCAGTTTCACTCACTGTACCTCTCTGTCCCTCAACTAAAGGATTGAAAATATGGAACAGCAAAATTGGTTTAGAACAGAATAGCACACTGTCAGTTTCACTCACTGTACCTCTCTGTCCCTCAACTCAAGGATTGAAAATATGGTTCAGCAAAATAGTTTTAGAACACAATAGCACACTGACACTTTCCCTCACTGTACCTCTCTGTCCCTCAACTCAAGGATTGAAAATATGGAACAGCAAAATTGGTTTAGAACAGAATAGCACACTGTCAGTTTCACTCACTGTACCTCTCTGTCCCTCAACTCAAGGATTGAAAATATGGTTCAGCAAAATAGTTTTAGAACACAATAGCACACTGACACTTTCCCTCACTGTACCTCTCTGTCCCTCAACTCAAGGATTGAAAATATGGAACAGCAAAATTGGTTTAGAACAGAATAGCACACTGTCAGTTTCACTCACTGTACCTCTCTGTCCCTCAACTCAAGGATTGAAAATATGGAACAGCAAAATTGGTTTAGAACAGAATAGCACACTGTCAGTTTCACTCACTGTACCTCTCTGTCCCTCAACTCAAGGATTGAAAATATGGTTCAGCAAAATAGTTTTAGAACACAATAGCACACTGACACTTTCCCTCACTGTACCTCTCTGTCCCTCAACTCAAGGATTGAAAATATGGAACAGCAAAATTGGTTTAGAACAGAATAGCACACTGTCAGTTTCACTCACTGTACCTCTCTGTCCCTCAACTCAAGGATTGAAAATATGGAACAGCAAAATTGGTTTAGAACAGAATAGCACACTGTCAGTTTCACTCACTGTACCTCTCTGTCCCTCAACTCAAGGATTGAAAATATGGAACAGCAAAATTGGTTTAGAACAGAATAGCACACTGTCAGTTTCACTCACTGTACCTCTCTGTCCCTCAACTCAAGGATTGAAAATATGGTTCAGCAAAATAGTTTTAGAACACAATAGCACACTGACACTTTCCCTCACTGTACCTCTCTGTCCCTCAACTCAAGGATTGAAAATATGGAACAGCAAAATTGGTTTAGAACAGAATAGCACACTGTCAGTTTCACTCACTGTACCTCTCTGTCCCTCAACTCAAGGATTGAAAATATGGTTCAGCAAAATAGTTTTGGAACACAATAGCACACTGACACTTTCCCTCACTGTACCTCTCTGTCCCTCAACTCAAGGATTGAAAATATGGAACAGCAAAATTGGTTTAGAACAGAATAGCACACTGTCAGTTTCACTCACTGTACCTCTCTGTCCCTCAACTCAAGGATTGAAAATATGGAACAGCAAAATTGGTTTAGAACAGAATAGCACACTGTCAGTTTCACTCACTGTACCTCTCTGTCCCTCAACTCAAGGATTGAAAATATGGTTCAGCAAAATAGTTTTAGAACACAATAGCACACTGACACTTTCCCTCACTGTACCTCTCTGTCCCTCAACTCAAGGATTGAAAATATGGAACAGCAAAATTGGTTTAGAACAGAATAGCACACTGTCAGTTTCACTCACTGTACCTCTCTGTCCCTCAACTCAAGGATTGAAAATATGGAACAGCAAAATTGGTTTAGAACAGAATAGCACACTGTCAGTTTCACTCACTGTACCTCTCTGTCCCTCAACTCAAGGATTGAAAATATGGAACAGCAAAATTGGTTTAGAACAGAATAGCACACTGTCAGTTTCACTCACTGTACCTCTCTGTCCCTCAACTCAAGGATTGAAAATATGGTTCAGCAAAATAGTTTTAGAACACAATAGCACACTGACACTTTCCCTCACTGTACCTCTCTGTCCCTAAACTCAAGGATTGAAAATATGGTTCAGCAAAATAGTTTTAGAACAGAATAGCACACTGACACTTTCCCTCACTGTACCTCTCTGTCCCTACAAACAAGGATTAGCACAGAATAGCACACTGTCACTGACACTCTCCCTACCTATCCTTATTTGTCCCTAAACACAAGGAATCCAGGATTAGTAAAGGAAAAAAAATGACACTGTCCCTGCCTATGCTTCTCTTTCCCTGCTCCGGAACACACTACACAAGGCCGCCGCGCTGGCGGCCTTTTATAGTGTGGGGCGTGTACTAAACCCCATCAGCAATAATTGGCCACAGGCATCCTGCCTGTGGCCAATCATTGCTCTCCTCGCTGCCGGCGCTGTGATTGGCCAAGCATGCGGGGTCACAGTGCATGCTTGCCCCCACCGCCATCCTCGATGAGGGAACCAGGAAGTGAAGCCTTGCGGCTTCATTGCCCGGTTCCCTACGGCGCATGCGCGAGTCGCGATGCGCCGTTCTGACTGGTCCCCGTGTGTTCAGAGAGCCGAGTGTCTCCGAGTGTCTCCCAGAACACAACGGGTATTCTGCGGGAAGTGACGTACTTCCCGCAGATTTCCCGCAGAGAGGACTCCCGGAAGTGGGTGAAAATACCTGTCTTAGACAGGTATCTTCACCCCCCTCCCCCTGAAAGGTGTCAATTGTGACACCAGAGGAGCGGAAGTTCCACTTTAGGGTGGAGCTCCGCTTTGAGAGATGTTTACAGTACCTATAGGTAAGACTTATTATAGGTACAAACAATCCATGGAAGTCTACTTCCGCTTTAAATATTTGGTGTAAGTGTCTGCTCCGCAGGCAAAAGTCATCAAGCACACTATGCCCATGCTATCACAGTCAATAAAAGACCTAGGCCAGAAAACCTCACCATTGGGCAGGGGTGTGTCATATTTAGACACGGTATCATCACCTGTCAACAGACACCAGTATTTTTTCAAAATCTGTCTCAGGTGAGCATGCTGGGTAGAATATATGGTAATCAGTCTTACCATTTGTGATCCATCCTTTTTAAAAGAGTTATACAACAATTTCATCATATTCTGCTTTAATGCTCTCTGATAAGCTCTTTTAACAACTTCAGCCCGGAAGGTTTTACCCCCTTCATGACCAGGCCATTCTTTGCGATACGGCACTGTGTTACTTTAACTGACAATACAATTGATGCCTTTTTTTCCCACAAATAGAGCTTTCTTTTAGTGGTATTTGATCACCTCTGCGTTTTTTTTTTTTTTGCGCTATAAACAAAAAAAAGTGACAATTTAAAAAAATATATATATTTTTTACTTCCTGCTATAATACATACCCAATAGAAAAGTAGACAAAAATCAAATTTCTTCATCAATTTAGGCCAATATGTATGCTGCTCCATATTTTTGGTAAAAAAATCTCAATAAGTGTATATTGATTGGTTATAGCGTCTAGAAATGATTGGATATTCTTATGGAATGTTTTTTTTCTTTACTAGTAATGGCAGTAATCAATGATTTTTAGCGGGACTGCAACATCAATGCTAAGCAGGAACATGGATCTTTATGTTCTCCCCTGTCAGAACTGAGATCTCTGGGGAACGATCGTGGGTGGCCAGCGGACATCGTGTCTGCCAGAACCCCCTGATCCAATCAGCGTGCACCCCCAGAGGCTACTGCAAAAAGCAGCGTACAGGTACGTTGTTTCGTGCAGTCAGGCCACCTTGCCACTGTAAATGTGCAGAAGGCGGTCCAGAAGTACTGAAATAAAGCTTTACTATATCCTCTCTGGAGTAGACGATGCTGTAGCTTGGTGGACAAAATCAGAATCAAGTGTGAAATTGTGCCCAAGTGTATTATACTGGGCATAGGAAATGCTTTTGACTAGACTAGTATGGTGTGAACTAATAGAGTGCAAAATGTAATTGTCTGAAGTAGACTGTCAGGTCACCTGAGGCCAGGTGACAGATGCACACCGTTGGGGTCAGGAGTGCACTGCTAAGGTAGTGGACCCTATGGCTGACTGCTGCGGATAGAACTCTGGGTGGTTAAGAAAGGCAGGTCCACTGGAGCACTAACAGGGATCCCACAGGGAGCTAGAGCCAAAGATTCCCCAGGGCGCAGAGTCTAAGATCCAGCAGGTGTTCACCAGAGCCTCTAGTGGTGAGGATGGACTGGGCTGCAACTGGATCCAGGTCATGGCCCCCAGAGTCTCCCAGCTAACGCTCACAGTAGGCAATAGAGGATAGAGGGGAAGCAGCAGCTCAGGATAACAAGAGATGGTAAGGGGATAAGCCAAAGGTCGGGGCAACTAGCAGACAAGGATAAACAAAGGACACGCCAAAGATCAAGGTCACAAGTAGAGAGGGATAGTCGAGAACAAGCCAGATCGGTAAAACAGAGACAGACGTAGAGCACACAGCAAGCAGGAACCCGAACACACAATAGCTTAACAAACACTGTTGATCAGCACGGCTGGATTGCAGTGCACAGGTTAATATAGTGTTCCCTGATAGGGCCTGGGGTGGAGCCATGCTTAGAGGAGAGATTACTTAAGCAGCCAGGTGAGAGTGGCTGGCCTCTAAAGCAGAACACATGTAGGGGAGGTAAGCTAACAGACAAACATTACTGCATAACCATGACATAGGCTTCCTGTATAGAATAGTAGGCAGTGTGCCATTGGGTTGGATAAAGACCTCCACATCCAAGAATGATATTTTCTATGTAATTTTTGCATGAATTGGTCCAATTGTGTTGGGGTACCCACCCATATCATCAACACATTGTTGATGTATTGATGTCAACTCGCCACATGACCTGCCAATTCAGACATAGATTTGTCAGAAAATAGGACCCGCTTCCAACCACCAAGAAAAAGGCATATGCTGGTGCCCAGAGGGGGTACTGATATTGGTCCTGGCATCCTCCCTTCTTGAATTGTGTGGACCCTTGGAAGGCTTGGTGAGGGACAGTTTATGCTGCTGCGCATAACTAATTCATTGTATATTGCTTGTATTATGTTATTGATGCATGCCTTTGTTTTAGTTTTTAATAGCACACCCTTTATTCCTTCTGAAGAATTGGGGTCACCAGCAAAATGCGTTGAGACACGTATAATGCTCGTATTTGGATGTTTTCCTGTTAAACATGGAATTCTGTTTTTAACTTCTTTTCATGATTTTTATTATCTATTTCGGGCTGTTGGCCCTCATAGGTTATGTATGCAATGGGAGGGATTGCCCTGTCTCTGATATGAGCATTTTAGATTGTTAATGTTTTTAAACAATTATGATTTCATAACGAATGGACAAAGACGGATAAGAAATTTTCCGTGGGCCGGTTTAACAAGTTGCATCTATTGGCAGAGTCAGAAATACAGTTGCTGAACTCCATGCCGGTAGTAGATGCAGCGAAAAAAAATGTGCAAAAAATATTACTCTCTCGATGGAGGACTCCCAGATTGATCGATCTAGATCCTAAAATAGGCTACTTAGCCACAGGAGCAGCTTGTAAACCAGCTATCTACCTCACTTCTGTGTCAAATGCCATCAGAGCCTGGACGGAAAATATTGAAACGGTCTTTTATGGCCTTGGAAGAACTTAAATTGTTGGCAGGCTTTCTCGAGGGGGCGGCCATTGACACAATTCGGTGTTCAGCAAGATCCATGCTGCATTCAGTTATGGCAAAGAGGGCCTGGGCGGCTGACCTAGCTTCGAAGCAGAACTGGTGCAAAATCACATTTGATGGGAAGGCACTGTTCGGAGACAATTGGGATAAAGCCAGGGGGTAAATCTGGCATGCTCCCCCAAGACAGAAGTGTGCGAAGATCCAGAGTCTATTCGTCTAGATTCCGTCAATCGAAATCAAGGGATTTCAGGCAGTCAAGGCAGTTCAGAAATAACAGAGGTTCCAACCTCTCCACTAAAGGCTCGGGCACTAACAGAATTTATGACATCACTCCAGCTTCAGGGGGCAGCTGTGCCAGTTCCCTTGGCAGAACGCTTCACAGGTTTCTACTCCACCCTGTTTCTGGTGCAAAAAAGGACAGGTGGGGGGAGGCCTGTGATAGACCTAAAGAGGCTCAAGCAGTAGACTTGTGCACAACGGAAAATTTTTATTAGTTTCGATTCGTTTCTTGTGCACAACGGAAACATTTGTTTAGTTTTGGTTCGTTTCTTTTCGGTCCTGTTGATTCGTAATCATTCGTAATTTTGCTAGACGGGATTTTTCGTGTTCGGACTAATTTGTATTTTCGCAAGCGACATTTTTCGTTGAATCGGAATGATTCCTATTAATGTAAGTCTTATTTTTAGTTAATTTATAATTCGTACTTTTGGTAGAGTACATTGTTTTTTGTTGATTCTGGACACAACTCCTACTTTCGTAACTTTTTTTGGGTTCATTAATCCGTAATTTTCCGTGTCTCTCTCACGACGACGCTGCCTTTTATGCCTAATGTGCTTCGAATGGATTTGTACTTTTCTAAATACATAGCGGTTATTTGTAACAATTCAAAATCTCGTATTTTACTTTAGTTTTTTACATGCGGCTATAGCCTCCGCCCCTGTACACCATTTTGAGAGGGAGTTCAGCATGGTGAGGGAGAAGCAGAGAGCAGAGCAGAGTGTTATTGTGCTTCGAATGGTTTCATACATTCGTAACTTTTTTCAGAACAAATTATGCCGAAGACATTCGGGCATGCGCTATTTGCAATATAATTTATTTCGGATTCGGTTTTATTCGTAATTGCTTTGTTCGGAAATTCGAATGCTTCTGAATGTCCGGAAGTTGCTAAATTCGGAACAAATTTTGATTCGTTACGAAACGAATTGCACAAGCCTATCAAGCAGTAGATCCACCTCAAGAGCTTCAAGATGGAATCTCTGCAGACGATTATTCAGGCAGTCCAGCCAACAGATTGGATGATTTCAGTCAATCTGCAGGATGCTTACCTAGACGTCCCAATTCTCCCTGCATTCCAGAAGTATTTGAGGTTTGCGGTGGGACGGGTTCACCTACAGTTTTAAACCCTGCCTTTCGGTCTGTGCACCTCTCCCTGGGTATTCACCAAGATACTAATATCCACTCCAGGGGGAGAAAGGCTTGAGGATATACCACTATCTGGACTATATCCTCCTCCTGGCAAGCAATCTGGATGAGCTGATATACCACCAAGAGATACTGCTGCAGTCCCTGACAGAACTGGGGTGGCTTATAAACTCTGACAAGAGTCAACTAGTGCCGACACAGAACATGGTCTACCTAGGTGCAATGTTCAACACGCAACAAGGGACAGTGTCGTTACCACCTCCGAAAGCGAGGATCGTCATTCAGAGGATGGTCAAAGTCATCCAGAGCCCGCATCTGACGGCTTCACAATGCCTGAACCTCATTGGCACGATGTCTTCATGCATACCCTTAATTCCTTGAGCCCATTGGACAGGTTTTTGGCACAGTGGAGGAGACGACTCTCTCAGACGATCCTACTGATGGGAGTAATGCACGGGAGTAATGCGCAGGAGTCTACACTGGTGGACAGTTTCAGAGAATCTCTCCAAGCCTCATCACCTGGCCTCCCTCTCCTGGACAATAATTAGGACCCACACAGGAGAATGCTGGGGAGCCCATTGTGGGAAATTCAGAATACAGGGAAGATGGTCTTGTCCCACCCAAGGAGTGGTATCCAATATCTTGGAGATAAGAGCAGCATTCCTAGCACTGACTTAATTGGTGACGACCATATCTTCTTTTTCCCAGACAGAGTGGAACTTCAACCTCTTCGGGGGTTAACACCTAAGGTTGCTACTCCAGTATTTACAGACACGAGCTGGACATCTCCATAGTGCTCAGGGCCTACTTAGAAGCCACCAGATCCTTCAGAAACTCTGAGAAACTATTAATTGTACCATTTGGTAAATACAGAGGTAAAGAAGCTTCCATCAGAACTCTGGCATCTTGGGTTGTAAAGTTGATTCAGAAGGCCTACAGGGCAAAGAATATGGAGCCTCTGTCCCGAGTGAATGCTCATTCTTCGAGGGCAGTCTCAACTTCTTAGGCAGTAAGGGCTAATGTTTCTTTGGAGACGGTTTGCAGGGCCGCCATCTGGTCTTTTCGTCATACACTACTATATGACGACACTACTATATTGACCCGGGGCCTCTCACGACTGTAGAGTTCGGAAGGAGGACGGTTCAGGTTGCAATGTCCTATTCTAATTAAAATGCTTATTATTGAGATTATCCCACCTAGTTATTTATCATCTGTATGCTGCCATGGAGGCACCAGGAAAACAGAAATTTGTATCATACTTATAGTAATTCCTGATGCCTATCCATGGCAGCATACGCTCCCACCCTTGGTATTCTATGTTACGAAGAATTTTGGGGGAGGTACTGTGTCTTTAATTTATGCTATTCACTAGTCCTGGGGGAGGAGTAGAGGCGGAGCTCTATCATCTGTATGCTGTCTCTGGATAGGCACCAGGAAAGGAAAATTATGGTAAGTATGATGCAATTTTCAGTTTTAGTGCATACAAACACAATACCCAGTTTTGGGGGACATATAAAATATGATAATCTGCCAAGTAAATAGATACCAAACATGTCACACTTTAAAATTGCTCACTTCCATGGAATAGCAACACATTACGGAACTACGTTATCCATAGGTGGTGCTTTACAAGCCTTTATAGGTTGCCAGTTTAAAGTTAAACAGATGGTTTGGCACTAGAATTATTGCTCTCATTCTGATGTTCACGACAATACAATTCACATGTATGATCACCGTTTACATATGTGCGCAGGACCTAAGTGCAAGTTCACATTTGCATGTGAGTATAGGGGGACGGGAGCGCTTTAAAAAAAATAAAAATATTTATTTATTATATATTTTTTTACATGGTCACTTTATTCCTTTTACCAATTTTATTGCTATCATAAAGGATGAACAACGTCCCTTGTGATAGCATGGGCACTGACATATACGCATAACTGAGAGATCTGGAGTCTATTAGACCCCAGATCTCTCCTTTGCCCCCCTTTAGATTCCTTGACAGCAAAATCAGCAATGTTTGCTAATGGCAGCAGATAGTTTCAGTGCCCACCTGTTCTGCTGATATATTCTTTTTTTTTTTATTATTCGTTTTTATTGAGATAAAAGAACAGTTTTACAAAATACAAAATAGAGGGTACAAGAAGGTAAGTAAGATATTGTGTAGTCATATCATCACAGTATAAAAGACCGAGATAAATATGTATCTGAGATATAATCTCCAGGATACACTCTTACAAGAATAAACCGTAGTCTGAGTGGGAAAAACATATCAAAACTTACTCAAATGGGAGTTTAGTGGAGTAAAGGAGGGAGAGGAGGAGGGGAAGAAAAAGGGGGGGTGGAGAAGAAAGAGGGGGGGTGAGGAGGGGGGGGAAGTATCATCCTGTGATCTTAGCATTGGTATATGAAAGAATTAAGGTAAGAGATGTTACAAAATACAAAACAAAAAACAGATATGAACCATTTAGTGTACATCTTTCTCATTATTAAACCATGTCGTCCAAATTTTCAATTGTTGTCAAACTGTTGTCTATTACCTCTCCTACTAGCCAGTAGGGATTCAAATACATAATGTGTCTGCGTGATCATAAGAACTTCTGATGCATTCGGTGCCCTATCTGCTTTCCACTGTTTATTGATCAAAGATCTGGCTGCCAACAGGATATGCGTCACTACTGTATTGAATTCCGGGGGGAAGATGTCAATACCAACATGTAGAACTGCTAGGCTGGGTTTGGGGCGAATCAGGATTCCAGTAATCTCTGAAATATAACGGAATATAGAGTTCCAGAAGCTAGTTAGGTGCTTACACGACCAGAACATATGTAGCAGGTTACCAATCATTCCACAGTTCCTCCAGCACAACGGAGAACCTAGTGAACTGAATTTGGAGAGCCTGTAAGGGGTAAGGTACCATCGAAGAGCTATCTTTTGAGACAGCTCCCAGTGGTTAACACAGCTAGAGGCTTTATATAGTTATTTCAACGCATGTGTCCATTGCGTGTCTGAAACAGTAATACCTAAATCCAATTCCCACTTCTTGAAGGGTTGAGATTTAACAAAGTGCATTTTACATTGGAAGGTATTATAGAAAAGGGCAACACCCTTAGGGGGGAGGGGTGGGTGTTGTAGAACCTCCAGATTTCTTTAGGTAATGCTATCTGATGTGATTTGAGGGAACCAATGAAATGGGCTATTCAAGTATATTTATATTGGTCGGTAGATGTTAGGTTGAATTTTTCCTGTAAAGCTTTCAATGAAAGGAGGGAACTCTCTTGAAATAAGTCAGCTATTGTATTGATTCCCCTGGCCATCCATTCAATGAGGGAAATGGAAGGGATGATATGAGATAGGATTGTTATCGGTATAGGTATATTTACTAGTTTGGAGGGTGGGAATGGAATTTTTCGGAGGTCCCTTCATGCCTCCAGAGAGGCCTGGATAGGAAGAGGCAGACCAAGCATGGGAAGAGGATGCCATATATCAACTAGTAGTAGGTTTCGGAGATTTTTAACAGGGCTTAAGGTCTGTTCGATGTCATACCATATTGATTTAGCTGTCGGGTCAAACCAACTTTTAAGTTGTGCTAGGATAGACGCTCGGTAGTAATCCTGGATATTGACCAGGCCCATGCCTCCTGCTGTTCTATGTTTAACCAAAAGGGCTTTGGAGCATCTAGGTCTTTTAGTGCCCCAGATAAATCTAGAGAGTAAGGAATTCAGATTTTTAAGATACTCCCTGGGTATAGGAATAGGAAGCGTTCTAAAAATATAGAGTATTTGCGGAAGTAGCAACATTTTAAATGCAGCTAGTCTACCCGACCAGGTCATTTCAATATTGGCTAGTCTTTTGGATTCTGTGGATAGTTTGTCAATTAGTGGAGCATAATTGGCCTCTGCTAACTGCCGCGGGTCAGTTGTTAGTTTAATTCCCAAGTATGTAATATTGGGAGTACTCCAGGAATAAGGGAAAGTTGTCTGGAGCTGTTTTTTTAAACGGGGAGGGATTCCAAGGTCAAGAGCGATCGATTTGGTGAAATTCACCTTGTAGAAAGAGATTTCACTGAAAGCTGAGAGAGTGTCATGAGCATGTGGTAAAGAGGTGGAGGGGGATGTTAAGAAGATAATGATGTCATCCGCAAACAAATTTATACCATGGCATTTACCGTTAATGGAGAATCCCTTGATGTCTGGATGTGACCTGATCCTTTCCGCGAGAGGTTCAATGAGAAGGTTGAATATTGAGGGAGAGAGGGGACACCCCTGTCTGGTACCGTTAGAGTTATGAAAAGTATTAGATAATAGGTTGGACGTATAAACTTGCGCGCATGGGGATGAATAGAGAGCAAGAATGGCTGAGAGGATGGGCCCCACAAAACCAAACCTTTGTAAAGTATGTCTCATGTACCCCCAGTGGATCCTGTCGAACGCCTTCTCCGCGTCCAAAGAGAGGAGGAGAGAAGGCGTCCGACACGATCTGGCATACTGGAGAAGTCCTATGACTCTCCTAGTGGCGTCTGAGGCCTGTCTGCCCTGAGTGAAACCTGATTGGTCCGGGGCAATGAGAGATGGTAGAATAGGTAGTAGTCTATGTGCCAAAATCTTTGCATACAATTTAACGTCTGTATTGAGTAAGGAGATTGGCCTAAAGTTTGCCGGGGTAGTGGGGTCCTTACCTGGCTTAGGAAGAGTGACCACATATGCCTTAAGCATTTCTGATGGAAACGAGGCAGAGGACATCGCATTGGAGAAGACAGTATGTAGGGTAGGGATCAAATTATCCTGGAACGATTTGTAGTAGTCGTTTGGAAGGCCATCAGGGCCTGGCAATTTGCCTAATGGGAGTTAGTTGTTCCCCTTCTGATCTCGGTCTCCGTGAAAGGTGCATTTAAAGCTAGGAGTTGAGTTTGCGTAAGGGAGGGGAGATTAATCTTGGCTAGGAAAGCTTGAATGTTTTCCTCAGTAGGCTGTGGAGTGTTGGGGCCATCTTTAAGATTATACAGAGAGGAGTAGTAGTCTGCAAAGGAGTTAGCAATCTCTTTAGGGTTAAGAATTTTATGATTGTTCTTCGGGTGGAGGAGAAATTGGATTTTAGACTTAGTTCTAGCCTTTCTAAGTCTCTGGGCCAGAAACTTCCCCGCTCTGTTGCCAGAGGAGTAATGGGTTAGTTTCAGGTTTCGAATGTGTTTGTCATATTGTTCAATGAGAAGGAGCCTGAGATCAGAGCGGAGTTGGGAAATCTGTTGACCCAGCTGAATATCTGCGGTGGATTTGTTTTGGGTCTCCAATGACTTAATATCATTGAGGAGACGGTTAAGTTTTTGTGTCCTCTGCCTCTTCTCCCTAGCACACAACTGGAGAATTATACCTCGGATATACGCCTTGTGGGCACACCATAACATAGCAGGGTCGGAGACTGAACCTGTGTTTTCATCAAAAAAATTAGACAAGCAATCAGCAATTTTAGCAGCATGAGAAGGCGTCTGAAAAATTAGAGCATTAGCACGCCATATGTAAGCAGGGCTGGGAGTGTGTCCCTCCACCACCGTGATTGAGACAGGAGCGTGGTCCGACCATGTAATATCATGTATGGTGGAGGAAGACACCACCTGCAGTAGCATTTTATCAACAAGAATCAAGTCAATTCTGGAATAAGAATTGTGTCTAGCAGAATGGAAGGAGTAGTCTCTTTCGTTAGCATGCTGGCACCTCATAAACGTCCTGTGTGTGAAGCAGAGTATGAAGTTGAGGAGGAGGGCGTTTTACTTTGGAGGAGGAGTCCATCTTGTAATCCACAGTCAAGTTGTGGTCCCCGCATATTATTAGGGAGCCTCTCTTAAGTTTGGTAATCTTGCCATATAATCTCTTCCGAAAGCGGCATTGATGTGAGTTTGGCGCATAGAGATTGGCAATGGTGAAGGGTTTGTTATTGAGTTCTCCCACCAAAATTAGAAATCTGCAGTCTGGGTCAGCATGAGTGTCTATGAGGTGGAAGGCGACAGTGTCCCTAATGGCGATCAAGATCCCCTTCTGTTTAGATGAGGCGGAGGCCAAAAAAATGTGTGGAAAGCTTTTGTGTACAAAGATAGGGGATTTGTCTGCTTGGAAATGCGTCTCTTGGATGCAGAGAACATCTACTTGGAGTTTGATAGCTTCTTTCCAAGCCAAGGCTCTCTTAGCAGGGTGGTTGAGACCATTTACGTTAAAGGAAACTACTTTAAGTGCCATGTGGACATAGGAAGTGTTGATGTAGGCAGTACCTTAACCATGATGATGGGAGTTTGGATGCGGCAGGCAGTTGACATCCAGTGAAGAGCCGTAGGCGGTACATCTCCACAACGGTAATAGTGGTAAGGATCGATCGCAGGATAAGCAGCAGGGGGAAGAAAGAAAAAGAGTCACAAAAAAACAAGGAGGTAAAGAACATAGTCATTGTGATATAAATTTGCTCGAACAGGAGCTTGAGGGCAGCTTTGTTGCCCATAATATGTGGGGGGGGGATAACAAAAGCAACAAACCGAACAGTCCAGGACAGTCTGGGAACCTTGGTTGCTAAATATAAAAGTAGGTTTCAGGACTCATGTGTGGCGTTTTTTGGCGCTTTTTCTGTTTGGCACTGTTTGCCATTCATATTGGTTGTTGAATTTTGCCGGAGGGGAGGAACTTGCAGGTGAATTGTCAGGGATGATGTCTAGTGCACGCAGCAGAGAAAGACCCTATTCTAGTTCCATGATCACAGTAGTTTTGTCATCATGTGTAACAGTGAGTTTGACTGGGTAGCCCCAGCGGTAAGGGACATTGTGGTTGCGAAGTGCTTTAGTCACAGGAAGTAAGAATTTACGTTTCTGCATTGTGAACTGTGAAAGATCCGCAAAGAGCTGAATATGGGCATACTGCTCCAGGGGTTGTTGAGTCTTGCGGAATGCGAACATAAGCTGTTCTTTCACTTGATAGAAGTGAACTCGCATTAGTACATCTCGTGGTACATTCCCTGGGAGGTGGGATGGTTTAGGTAACCTATGTATGCGGTCTACCTGTAGCTCTGAAGTAGGAACTGAAGGGAGTTACTTTTTCATCAGATCATGGGCATATTGTTGGAGCTGTGCGGGGAGTACAGTCTCTGGCTTACCCCTTATTTTGATATTGTTTCTCCTTGATCTGTCCTCAAGGTCAGCGACCTTTGCCCTGAGCCAAGCCAATTCTTCTGAGTGATCAGAATGTGCGTCAATAAGGGAGTTATGGGAGGCCGCAAACTCCCCCATATTATCTTCCACGTGTGCCACCCTACCCCTAATTCAGTCACTTCAGTTTTAAAGTTCTTCATGCAATACATTAAATCAGCATGCATAGAGCTGCGGAGGGAGACAAGCATGTCTTTGAGGGTAGTGTCAGAGACTGCTGCGCCTGTAGTTGGAAATGCTGTGAAAGGGTCTACCAGCTCCCTCGTGTCTTCTAACCCCTCATGGCCTGTGCTCACCTTGGTGAAGTTGTCTTCCAAGCGGGGCTTTGAATTCGCCGGGCTGCGGAACATTGGTGTTGATGCCTCTGGAGAGCGTTGTGTTGGGGTGAGCTGTATGGCTGGGCTGGATGTAGCTGAGCGTGAGCCGCAGGAGGAGGACGGAGACGCGTCCTCCATGCCGGCGCCATCTTGGGTCATGCTCCGGCCTTTCGGCGGGTAGAAGTCGTCCAATTTCTTCGGCTTAGCTGTCTCTTTCCGCTTGCGGGTCATCCCCAGAGTGGTATAGGAGCTTTAGGGCCCGTTTGGAGTGGTGTATGGTGCGTGGTATCCCGGCAGTTGTTAGCGGTTCCCGTGCCTTGAGCGGAGCTGTGTGATCACACGTCCATACAGTTGTGCGGTAGCCACGCCCCCTCCTGCTGATATATTCTGAACTAAGAGTGTCAAAAACATTCCCTGTAGAGTATGATGTCTGACAGGACAGTTTTATGCAGTACCCTATGCTGAGCAACAAGATTGGTTCCCCAACAGGAAAAAACAGTAAGAGCCATCCACCTATTAATGGTAGCTGGGTGGCACATGGCACCTGGTAATTGTTTTGGGAGAGTGTGAAGTAATAATGATAAGTAAAGATCCAGCTACTTGACTAATTTATCAGTGATTCTTAGCCTAAAATGGTCAATCAGAGATGCTGTATGGATATTAAAAGAAATCTAATATACATTTATTAATAATGTCTAAACTTACATTTTTCCACATGCATTCTGGCCCCCCAAAACGAGTAGACATGTGCACACTGAAATATTTCGTTTCGGAATTTCGTTTTCGTCCGAAAAATACATTTATTAAGTTACTCCCGAAATTCGTTTTTATTTATTTCGTTTTTTGTTAAAAATTGCATTCGTTCGAAAATCTGAATTAATTAAGGTCGAATCTGTCATTGAAGGCTTATGGTGTCTGTCGAATGTTCAAAGAAGATTCGACGGAGCAGCGAAACTGTACGACTCTGCAATCATACATTTCCGGTCGAATGTTCCGCCCACAAGCAGTGATCTTTTCTCTCTATGTCGAATCTTTTCTCTCTATAATAACGAATCTTTTCTCTCTATAATGTCGAATCTTTTCTCTCTATAATGTCGAATCTTTTCTCTCCTATGTCGAATCTTTTCTCTCTATAATGTCGAATCTTTTCTCTCCTATGTCGAATCTTTTCTCTCTATAATGTCAAATCTTTTCTCTCTATAATGTCAAATCTTTTCTCTCCTATGTCGAATATTTTCTCTCCTATGTCGAATCTTTTCTCTCTATAATGTCAAATCTTTTTCTCTCCTATGTCGAATCTTTTCTCTCTATAATGTTGAATCTTTTCTCTCCTATGTCGAATCTTTTCTCTCTATAATGTTGAATCTTTTCTCTCCTATGTCGAATCTTTTCTCTCTATAATGTCAAATCTTTTCTCTCTATAATGTCAAATCTTTTCTCTCCTATGTCGAATCTTTTCTCTCTATAATGTCAAATCTTTTCTCTCCTATGTCGAATCTTTTCTCTCTATAATGTCAAAGCTTTTCTCTCTATAATGTCAAATCTTTTCTCTCCTATGTCGAATCTTTTCTCTCTATAATGTCAAATCTTTTCTCTCCTATGTCGAATCTTTTCTCTCCTATGTCGAATCTTTTCTCTCCTATGTCGAATCTTTTCTCTCTATGTAGAATAATCTTGGACTAATAGGCACATTCGACCACAGGTTCGATAGACACAGATTGTTATTGTCAGCGTCACGTCGAATCTCCTATCTATATCGAACTGTTGTAGCAACGAAAACGAAAATAAAGCATTTGTTTATGTCGGATCTTTCGGTTTTCGGATTCTGTGCTTTCGTTTTCGTTTGTTAAAACGATAACGAAAATAGCTGAAATTCGGACGAAAATGCATTCGGACGAAAACGAATGCACATGTCTAAAAACGAGTACTTCATTCACTCATGAGACTTGAATGTTCACCAACACTACAGTTCTGATAACTACCAATGTTCAGTCTAGATACATTGATATCCTCGGTTTCTGGATGCAGCAGTTTCCCGCAGGGGTGTCCGGACCGATAGATGTAGCACTTATACAAATGTCAGCACTATGTTTGAAATTGTACCTTAAAGTCACATTCTCAAGTTGCCTATATGTATTTTTTTTGTATAATTAAGAATTTAGTAGACCAGAACGCCTTTTGTCGGGCACCTGATCCTGTTCTTGCTTCTTCCTGTTCAAACTTGTGTTAAAACAATAAAACGTATTGAACCTAAACTTACATTTTCTCTTATAGAATGTAATGGAAATGTTATTGAACTCCATCATATCTAGCAGTTGAGCAGCAGATTATATTCATGTATACAGTAGGGACATCAACAGCCTAGACCAATGACTGATTTAAATTAGATGCAATCATGATGAATATATACATTAATCTAAAGTACTATGCTCACTTACAATTTATTAGAGGGTGCCTGATTCTAATTTAAGCTTAGAATTAGGTGTTATTACTTTAAACAAGCAAACTCCTTTTTATGGCATACATTAGAGAAAGTAATTAAGAAAAGCAATATTTTAAATTATGATGTGGGTGGTCTTAAATTATCTCTGAGTGTCTCCTGCTAATCACTAGTAGCAGAAAACACATTGCATTTAATCAAGGGAGGTTTATCCTTCATATGGTGACCCTGCATCATACTTTCAGGCTGTTAATTGTAAAAAAGCAAAAGCAGAATAAGCAGTAAGAGTAGTGCTATAGTAAAACTGATAGAAGGGTTTTCATTTTAGCATGCAAAATTGTACCCAATAGCATATGCTATACCACTGTGCATTAAAGTGTTATTAAGCCCAAATATTAAAAAACTACCATCACATAGCCATGATTACATGTAAGCTTCTTTGATATTCCATGTTGACCTCACTGTCTTTTAATTTGCACTAGGGATGAGCTTAAGGTTAGGTTCAAACCTTGGCAGTACGTGAGTTCGGACAAATGTCCAAAACTTTACCCGTTCAGGGAGAGCGAAACATCAGTGATGTCTGGATAACCAACTTCATTGCTTAAGCAATGAGATTTATTTTTTTGGCATGTTGGTGGTCATTGGGCATCGTTATTGATGTGGATCTGCATTGTGGAGGATGATGGATGTACATTGAGGGACATTTTGGGGTTTTATGGGGGCAGTATTGGGGTACCCCCCTATTATGGAAAAACAATCTAAACAGCTCATGCAAAATTTGAATACAATTAATACACCATAATATACATGATTTGCATGAATAACTGTGTAAATAAAGTGCTAAGTGCTCAAAAAGCGCATAAGTGCTTCAATGTTATTGCTGGTGTTCAACAATTGAACGATGCCGTGTGTCACATTCCCCTGTTGTGACCCCACTCACCAAATGGCAAGGACCCACAGCTTTGCAGTCTGGGGTCAAAAAGGCTTGGATCCAATTGAATAAATTAGGAGACAAACGTTTTCTCTGGAGACTCTAACTGTGCTGACTTCCATAAGTATTCAAAGGTTCACAATCATAATCATGTAGGAGACAGAGAAGGAAACAATAGTGAAGTACTGTATTGAAAGGTAAAATTTGCGCTGGCTAGGCGCTACTTACAAGACACTAAAACAAAACAGGCATCAGCATGGAGCTCCGGGAGTGCCGCTGGTCGGTGTGCATTCCACAGAGGGTGGAAGTGTTGCCAGTGGTTCGGGAGACCGGAAGTGAATCAACGCATTTTGCCCCTCCTTCAGGGCATCATCAAGTATCAGGGTACCCCCCTATTGTTAAAGGGAACAGGATTCCTATAAGCACTTGTCCTCAATAGTATGGAGATAAGAGGATTTGCCAGGAGGTTCCTCCACCTGCCAAGGTACCACCCCATGCCCAAAAATTTTTACTGTGATATGGCAACTATGGTTAGATGCTTCAGTGTCACAAGATATTGATATGTTTTTTTCTCAGTAGGCTATCTAATATCGCTTTACTACTTATTTTTGGTGTCCTCTCTAGGGCAGCTGGTGTCTCTGACTTGTGTAGTAATGATGACCATAGAATTTGCACAGCTTAAATTGTTACCTGAGGCAGGAATGGGAAAAGAGTGTGTGTGTGTGTGGTGACATTTTTTGAGGGGGTCCCCCATTAAAATCTACACCAAATCCTCATCTAGAATAAGGGTCTGTCGTAGATTAACTGAATTGTTGGCTGCTTCATTTAAAAACAGAGCAAAGCTGTCAATTTGCAGAAAATATAAACTAGGTATATAAAATATAATACTTTTTTTCATTGTAAATATCAGTTTTGCTGTACTAGGTTGTATACATCACACAGATACACCCCTTGAAAAGCAAGTTCAGGAGTCTTCCCCCCTTGTATGTTAATTAATAGAATTTTGCCTTTTTAACCACTTCAATACAGGGCATTTTCACCCCCTTTCTGCCCAGACCAATTTTCAACTTTCAACACTGTTACAATTTGAATGAAAATTGCGCAGTCATGCAACAATGTACCCATATGAAACTTTGATTATTCTTTTCCCCACAAATAGAGCTTTCTTTTGGTGGTATTTGATCACCTCTATGGTTTATATTTTTGGCGCTATAAACAAAAAGAGCGACAATTTTGAAAAAAACACACAATATTTTTTACTTTTTGCTATAATAAATATCCCATAAAAAAAAAATAACAACTTTTTTCCTCAGTTTAGGCCAATATGTATTCTTCTACATATTTTTGGTTAAAAAAAATTGCAATAAGCTTTAATTCATTGGTTAGCGCAAAAGATAAAGCGTCTACAAAATAGGGGATAAATTTATGGCATTTTTATTGTTATTTTTTTTTTTTACTAGTAATGGCGGCAATCTGCGATTTTTATCATGACTGCGATATTGCGGCGGACACTTTTGACACATTTTGGGACCATTCACATTTATACAGCGATCCGTGCTATAAAAATGCATTGATTACTGTGTAAATGTGACTGGCAGGGAAGGCAGGGAAGGGGTTAACACTAGGGGGCGAGGAAGGGGTTAAGTGTGTCCTAGGGAGTGATTCTAACTGTAGGGGGAGGGGACTCACAAGGGGAGGAGACCGATCGGTGTTCCTCTGTACTGGGAACACACATCGGTCTCCTCTCCTCTGATAGGACGTGGATCTGTGTGTTTACACACACAGATCCATGTCCTCGGCTGTGTCACCAGCAATCGCGGGTGCCCGGCAGACATTGCGGTCGCCGGGCACGCGTATCGGGTGCCGAGTGACGCCCCCTAGAGGCTCAGAAGTAAAAGACGTCATATGATGGCGGCCTGGAGGGACAAAGGGTTCCTGCCGCCGTCATATGTCTATCTGCGGTAGGGAAGTGGTAAATGTTACTAAACTCACTGCTCCAAACCAAAGGGAATTTAAAAAAAAATGTTTTTGTTTTGATACGTGTTCCCCGGGGCAGTGACCAGCCTCCCCCCCCATGTAATGTGTTTGACAATCCTTTTCCTATTAGTCTCGACAATAGCTATTACTATTTTTTACGATTCCGCTCCCAGTGACTTCTGTGGGGTTTGGATCCAGCTGCAAAACTTTAGTAATATTTACCAAATCTGTCCCCAACTCAACCCAGGGATGTTCGGCTCATCACTACTCAGTACATGATCTTTTTTTTTTTGCTAGCCAGTACTTCTGTCTCAGTGAAGCTACCACTGCATGCACACACTCCTTTCAAGGACTACATCAATACATACATATATCATTTTTTTTCCTTTTTTTTAGGTGTCAGGGAAGCCCTGCATAAAATGTTTGTCTAAACAACAGCTTATGGTACATAATAGTTATCAGTAAGCTGCAGATATAATAATAAATAAAATAATAATAAAGTACATGTGAAAGGGAAAAAAAAATGTGTGGCCAGTGAATATACTTGGAGAAGCTGACTCTTTGCCACTGCTACCTTTGGTATTGGTGCCCACTGGTAAATCTGGTCCTTAACATCCCACATCCTAACTAGGAATGAGCTGAACACCCCCCGGTTCAGTTCACACCAGAACCTGTGAACGGACCGAAAGATTGCACGAACTTTAGAACCCTATTAAATACAATGGACGCAAACGTTTAAAATCTAAAGTGCTAATTATAACGGCTAATATGCATGTTATTGTCCTAAAAATGGTTTGGGGACCCGGGTCCTACCCCAGGGGACATGTATCAATGCAAAAAGAGATTTTAAAAACTGCAGTTTTTTTGGGAGCAGTGATTTTAATGATGCATAAAGTGAAAAAAATGTGAAATATTCCTTTAAATGTCGTACCTGGGGGGTATCTAAAGTATGCCTGTGAAGTGGCATGTGTTTCCCGTGTTTAGAACTGTCCCTGCACAAAATGACATTTCTAAAGGAAAAAAAGTCATTTAAAACTGCTTGCAGCATTAATGTAATGTCTGGTCTCGGCAATATGGATGAAAATCATTGAGAAAATGGCATGGGTACCCCCCCACCCCCAGCCCACTACCAGCCCCTTTGGGTCTTGTACAGATATTAAGGGGAACCCTGCACCCACATTTTAAAAAGGCCCTATATACTCTGAACAGCAGTATACAGGCGGGGCAAACAAGACAGGGACTGTAGGTTTGTTCTTAAGTAGAATCTGTTTATAATTTGGAACAGGTACATTTTTTAAATGTAGCTCCAGCCAAAAAAATCTATTTTTAAGCTTTTTGGAAAACATAGGGAAGGGTTATTACCCCTGTAACATTTGTTTTGCTGTCTGTGCACCTGTTCAGAACATTTCACCTCACTTTCCATCCCAATGACAAATGTTTTTTGAAAAATTGTTTTTTTTATTGAAACAAGGATTGGTGATAAAGCATCAGTGGGGAGGAGACACCTTTTTCTTACAGGAGAGAATTTCCCTTCCTAGGGGTAGATTTCCTCTCACTTCCTGTTGTCTCCTTCCGTTTGCAAGTAGGAGTCGTTTGTAAGTTGGATGTTTGAAAGTAGAGGCCTGCCATATATACTCTGCAGAAATTTGGCCCTTAGGTGTTGGTGTTGCCACAACACTGTAAGCCCTCAAAGTTACTCTTGGTGGGCGCTGGAATGCCCTGCTGTGAACTATTATATCAAGAATTGTAATTACATGCCATTGTTGGACAGTGGTAGGAAAAACTGGGCCTTTGGTGGTGGTGCTGGTGCCACAACACTGTAAGCCCTCACAGTTACTCTTGGTGGGTGCATGAATGGGCCCTGCTGTGAATTATTAGATCAATAATTGTAATTGCATGCCCCTGTTGAACAGGGGCTGAAAAATTGGGCCTTTGGTGGTGGCGGTGGTGCTGGTGCTACAGGACTGTAAGTCCTCACAGTTACTCTTGGTGGGCACAGGAATGAGCCCAGCTGTGAAATATTAGATCAAGAATTGTAATTACATGCCCCTGTTGAACAGGGACAGAAAAATTGGGCCTTTGGTGGTGGCGGTGGTAGTGGTGGTGTTGCCACAACACTGTAAGCCCTCACAGTTAATCTTGGTGGGCGCAGGAATGGGACCTGCTGTGAATTATTAGATCAAAAATTGTAAATACACGCCCCTGTTAAACAGGGGCTGAAAAATTGGGCCTTAGGCACTGGTGCTGGTGCCACAACACTGCAACCCCTCACAGATACTATACTTGGAGCGCAGCAATGAGCCCTGTTGCAAAGTATTCCATCAACAATTGTAATTACACGCCCCTGTTAAACAGGGGCTGATAAATTGGGCCTTAGGCACTGGTGCTGATGCCACAACACTACAACCCCTCACAGATACTGTACTTGGAGCGCAGCAATGAGCCCTGCTGCAAAGCATTGCATAAAAAATTGTAAATTTATATGTTAAACAGGGGCTGAAAAATTGGGCCTTAGCCACTGGTGGCGGTGCCCAGAACCAAAAATGTTCTTTCAAGCTATCAGCATGATTATTGAAGAGGAAGGGGATAGTCACTCAGCATAACAGGCTTGTCACTCTGCATCAGCATAGGCATTCTTAAAGGGATCTGACATTTCAAAGAAAATTATTCTGTTACATCAGCATCAGGTGCTTGGTAGCTGGTGGTGATCCAAGACTGATTGATTTTTATGAAGGTCAGTCGATCGGTTACAAAGCCTCCAGCAGCACTGAATGTGCGTTCCGAAAGAACGCTGGATGCAGGACAGGCCAGTATCTCAATTGCATACTGTGCAATCTCTGGCCAGTGAGCCATCCTCAAGACCCAGTAACCCAGAGGATTTTCGGTGGGAAATGTGTCCAAGTCTGATCTTGCCCCTAGGTATTCCTGCACAATGTAAACCAGACGCTGGCGATGGTTGCTGGAACCGATCATACCTTGGGGCTGCGGACTAAAAAATTGTCTGAACGCATCGGTCAGACGGCCACCTTCTCCACCGCTCCTTCTTTGACTGACCGAAGCCTCAGCAACACGTTGTCCAGCACCAGGAATTTGTAATCTCCCAGTCTCTGGGAACGTGTTGCACAGACCTTTCTGTGAGGCCTCCCGAAGATGCCTCATCCTCTGCTCCCTCTGCGACGGCAAGATAAGGTCCGCAACCTTACCCTTGTAACGTGGATTAAGGAGGGTTGCCAGCCAGTAATGATCCCTCTCCTTGATCGCACAAATACGAGGATCCTTCCACAGGTTTTGCAGGATCAGGGAGGCCATGCAGCATAGGTTTGCTGAGGCATTCGGTGCGGATTCCTCTGGGACAATGAGGACGACATAAACCGCAGCCACCTCCTCCCAGCCACGTACAAGTTCATGGGTGTCTTGGGACTGTAATTGATCCCTTGAAGACTGCTGCTGATGCTGAGTGCTAGTCTCCAACTCCATGCTGACACAATCCTCCTCCTCCTCCTCCTCCTCGTCCTATTCCTGTGTGATAGGCGGGCCAGCAGGAACACTGTCTGGATAAAGGGGGCCTTGAGAGGTAAGGAAGTCCTCCTCTTCCTGCCTCTGTTCTGCCTCAAGTGCCCTGTCCATTATTCCACGCAGCGTGTGCTCCAACAGGTGGACAACAGGGACAACAGGTGGCCTCCTCAAATGGTGCCAGGACAGTGCATGCATCCCTGATCATGGCCCACTGGCGTGGGGAAAAAAATCCAAGCTCCCCTGTCCTGGTGCCATATTGCAACAGATACTCATTGATGGCCCTCTGCTGCATGTGCAGCCGCTGCAGCATGGCCAACGTAGAGTTCCACCTGGTGGACTTGTCACAGATTCGGCGGTTCTTGGGCAGGTTTTAATCCTTTTGCAGCTTAGCCAGCCGAGCACTGGCATTATATGACCGGTGGAAATGCCCACAGAGTTTCCTGGCCTGCTTCAGGAGCTCCTTTAAGCCCGGGTACCTGCCCAAGAACCGTTGCACCACCAAGTTAAGGATGTGAGCCAAACAGGGCACATGGGTCAGTTGTCCCTGTCGGAGGGTGGAAAGGAGGTTGGTGCCATTGTCGGAAACCACCTTTCCTGGCTTAAGCTGGTGTGGCGTCAACCACCTCTGAGCCTGCCCCTGCAGAGTTGACAGAATCTCTGCCCCAGTGTGGTTCCTGTCCACCAGCTGACGCACCGCATGGCATCTTTTTGCCTGCGTACTGGCGTAGCCCCTTGAACGCCTACGGAGCACCGCTGGTTCCGAGGACAAATCAGCACAGGAAGAGGCCATGAAGAAAGAAGAAGAGGAGGAGGTGGAGGAGAGAGGAGTGTCAGAATCACCAGTAGTAACATTTTGGAGGCGTGGTGGCGGAACAACCTCCAACACTACTGCACCTTGTCCTGCATCCTTCCCAGCTGCCAGCAGAGTCACCCAATGCGGCGTGAAATATAGGTAACGTCCCTGTCCATGCCTGCTGGACCATGAGTCAGCGGTAATATGCACCTTACCGCTGACCACTCTGTCCAGCAAGGCCAAGACATTGCCTTCCACATGCCGATAGAGAGACAGAATCGCCTTCCGTGAGAAAAAGTGGCGTTTGGGAACCTGCCACTGAGGAACCGCACATTCCACAAACTCACGGACGGGGGCAGAGTCTACCAACTGAAAAGGCAGCAGTTGAAGTGCTAGCAATTTAGACAAGCTAGCATTCAACCGCTGGGCATGTGGATGGCTGGGAGCGAACTTCTTTCGGCGGTGCAGCAGCTGGGGCAGGGAAATTTGCCTGGTACAATCGGACGTCGGTGTACCGATTGCAGATTGCCCGCAAGTACTTGGCTGTGACACACCTAATTCTACACCTTCATTCCTCTCAGTGCAGGTTTCAGAGAGGACTGAAGGTATAGTGGGGTTGGAGATCCCAGCTGATGAGGAGCAAGGAGAGGTCCGCCTTGTTCTTTGGTGTGGGTATTTTAGGTGTGCTTGCCAACGGACTGCATGGCAGGTCGACATATGTCTGGTCAAGCACGTGGTGCCCAAGCGGCTGATGTTTTGGCCACGCGAGATATGCTTTAGACATATGTTGCAAATGGCAACGGTGCGTTTTGCTGCACACGTCTGAAAAAAGGCCCACACCAAAGAACTTTTGGAATAACGCGCAGAGACAGCAGCGCCCCTGCACATGCGGAGCTCTGTGGTGTGATGCAGTTGGTGTGCTGCCCTTAAGCTGGCCCCTGGAGGGCATCCTGCCTTGTTGGAGATGTGCCTCCTCCTCCTCCTCTCTCCTATCAGGCACCCACGTGGAGTCAGTGACCTCATCATCACCTCCCTCCTCATCACTGGAGCCAATCTGGCAGTATGCTGCAGCTGGGGGAACATGACTGCCAGATAGCTGACCTTGTTGGGCACCCCCTCTCTCTGGGCTCACGTTACTAACCCCTCTCTCTGAGCTCACGTTACTGCCTTCCTCTAGCTGGGTTCCATCATCGGAGCCTTCAAAACGCTGGGCATCCTCTTGGAGCATGTATCCAACACTGTGCTCAAACAGTTCGGGGGACACCTCAGGAGGACATGGTGGGGCTAGGGAAGGAGTGACTGATGCCATTGAGCCGAGGCAAAGTACCCTGAGCCTGGGTGAGAGAGGATGAGGAGGAGGACGGCTTGGTCATTCACTCTACCAAGTCTTGGGCATGTTGCGGCTCAACATGGCCAGCTGCCGAAAAGAAGGACAAGCGTGTCCCACGGACACGTGCTGATGAGGATGCACCGTGTCCACAACCAGCAGCACTGTTACCTCTAGATACAGAGCCTGCTTGCCCTCTTTTATTGCCTCGTGACTGTCTGCCTCTCATTGTTTGCCTTCCAGACATACTAATGGCCTGCTGTGGTGTTAGTATGGGAAAAGCAGCAATTGTTTTCAGTTAGTTTTAGGTGAAAACTGTGCAGAGGACACAGTACACTGAAAATACTTGCAGCTCTCTGCTTGTGGTTTTATTATGAGAACACCACTATAATAGTCACTAACTGTATTCAGGTGGGCTTTAGGTGAATGCTATGCACTGACTGTCTGCAGCTTGCACAATCACCGGCCTACCTGTCACTGTATAGAGAATAACTGTATTCAGGTGAACTTTAGGTGAACGCTATGCAAAGCACACAGTAGTACACTAAGTGAAACACTGACTGTCTGCAGCTAGCACAATCACCGGCCTGCCTGTCACAGTATAGAGAATAACTGTATTCAGGTGAGCTTTAGGTGAACGCTATGCAAAGTACACAGTAGTACACTAAGTGAAACACTGACTGTCTGCAGCTTGCACAATCACCGGCCTGCCTGTCACAGTATAGAGAATAACTGTATTCAGGTGAGCTTTAGGTGAACGCTATGCAAAGCACACAGTAGTACACTAAGTGAAACACTGACTGTCTGCAGCTAGCACAATCGCCGCAGTGAATTATGGGCCTTGACGCGCCACTCGAATTTGGCGCGAACAGCCCATAATGTTCGATCTTCGTCGAACTATCAAACAGCCGATATTCGAGTCGAACATGGGTTCGACTCGAACACGAAGCTCATCCCGAATCCTAACAAATGTTTCACCGGTAACACTTTTTTTTTGAGGCACTTAGGTGTACGTTTATCAAACAGAAAAGAGCCGAGATCCTGAGGATCACAGCTGATCTCTCAGGTGTACCAGTTTATGAAGCTGAGATGAGGAGTGGAGAACATGTTTTTTCACTTCTCATCACAGGACACACCCATCTGTCATTCTCTTTTACACAGATGACCAGTAGGAATGAGCCGAACACCCCCCGGTTTGGTTCGCACCAGAACCTGCGAAACGGACCGAAAGTTTGCTTGAACTTTAGAACCCTATTAAATACAATGGACACGAACGTTCGAAATCTAAAGTGCTAATTATAATGGCTAATATGCATGTTATTGTCCTAAAAAGGGTTTGGGGACCCGGGTCCTGCCCCAGGGGACATGTATCAATGCAAAAAAAAGTTTTAAAAAAGGTCGTTTTTTCGGGAGCAGTGATTTTAATGATGCATAAAGCAAAAAAAAAAATTGAAATATTCCTTTAAATATTGTACCTGGGGGGTGTCTAAAGTATGCCTGTGAAGTGGCACGTGTTTCCCGTGTTTAGAACTGTCCCTGTACAAAATGACATTTCTAAAGGAAAAAAAGCCATTTAAAACTGCTTGCGGCTTTAATGTAATGTCTGGTCCCGGCAATATGGATGAAAATCATTGAGAAAAATGGCATGGCTACCCCATCACCCCCCCCCCACACACACACACACACACCATACCCCAGCCCATCACCAGCCCCTTTGGATCTTGTATGGATATTAAGGGGAACCCCGCACCCAAAATAAAAAAAGGCCCTACATACTCTGAACAGCAGTATACAGGCAGTGCAAACAAGAGAGGGACTGTAGGTTTGTTCTTAAGTAGAATCTGTTTGTAATTTGGAACAGGTACATTTTTTAAGTGTAGCTCAAGCCAAAAAATATATTTTTAAGCTTTTTGGAGAACATAGGGAAGGGTTAACACCCCTGTAACATTTGTTTTGCTGTCTGTGCACCTGTTCAGAACATTTCACCTCACTTTCCGTCCCAATGACAAATGTTTTTGGAAAATTTGGGGTTTTTATTGAAACAAGGATTGGTGATAAAGCATCAGTAGAGAGGAGACACCTTTTTCCCATATTAACTCTTACAGGAGAGAATTTCCCTTCCTAGGGGTAGATTTCCTCTCACTTCCTGTCATTTGTAAGTTGGATGTTTGAAAGTAGGGGCCTGCCGTATATACTCTGCAGAAATTTGCCCCTTAGGTGTTGGTGTTGCCACAACACTGTAAGCCCTCACAGTTACTCTTGGTGGGCTCTGGAACGCCCTGCTGTGAACTATTATATCAGGAATTGTAATTACATGCCATTGTTGAACAGTGGTAGGAAAAATTGGGCCTTTGGTGGTGGTGCTGGTGCCACAACACTGCTAAGCCCTCACAGTTACTCTTGGTGGGCGCATGAATGGGCCCTGCTGTGAATTATTAGATCAAGAATTGTAATTGCATGTCCCTGTTGAATAGGGGCTGAAAAATTGGGCCTTTGGTGGTGGTGGTGGTGGTGCTGGTGCCACAAGACTGTAAGTCCTCACAGTTACTCTTGGTGGGCACAGGAATGGGCCCAGCTGTGAAATATTAGATCAAGAATTGTTATTACATGCCTCTGTTGAACAGGGGCAGAAAAATTGGGCCTGGTGCTGGTGCCACAACACTGCAACCCCTCACAGATACTGTACTTAGAGCGCAGCAATGAGCCCTATTGCAAAGTATTAGATCAAGAATTGTAATTACATGCCCCTGTTAAACAGGGGCAGAAAAATTGGGCCTTAGGCACTGGTGCCAAAACACTGCAACCCCTCACAGATACTGTACTTGGAGCGCAGCAATGAGCCCTGCTGCAAAGCATTGCATAGAAAATTGTAAATACACGCCCCTGTTAAACAGGGGCTGAAAAATTGGGCCTTAGGCACTGGTGCCACGACACTGCAAACTCTCCCAGATACTCTAGTTGGAGTGCAGGAATGAGCCCTGCTGCAAAGCATTGCATCAAAAATTGTAATTACATGCCCCTGTTAAACAGGGGCTGAAAAATTGGGCCTTAGCCACTGGTGGCGGCACCCAGAACCAAAAATGTTCTTCCAAGCTATCAGCAGGATCATTGAGGAGGAAGAGGGTAGTCAGTCAACATAACAGGACAGTCACTCAGCATCAGCATCAGCATAGGCAGTCTTGAAGGGATGTGACAAAAAAAAAATATTCAGTTACATCAGCTTCAGGTGCTTGGTAGCTGGTGGTGATCCAAGACTGATTCATCTTTATGAAGGTCAGTCGATCAACCGAGTCGGTGGACAGGCACACCCTGTGATTGGTTACAAACCCTCCAGCAGCACTGAATGTGCGTTACGAAAGAACGCTGGATGCAGGACAGGCCAATAGCTTAATTGCATACTGTGCAAGCTCTGGCCAGTGATCCATCCTCAAGACCCAGTAAGCCAGAGGATTTTCGGTGGGAAAGGTGTCCAATTCTGACCTTGCCCCTAGGTATTCCTGCACCATGTAAACCAGACGCTGGAGATGGTTGCTGGACCCGATCATACCTTGGGGCTGCGTATTAAAAATTTGTCTGAACGCATCGGTCAGACGGCCACCTTCTCCACCGCTCGTTCTTTGACCGAAGCCTCAGCAACTCGTTGTCCAGGACCAGGAGTTTGTAACCTCCCAGTCTCTGGGAATGTGTTGCACAGACCTTTCTGCAAGGCCTCCCGGAGATGTCTCATCCTCTGCTCCCTCTGCGACGGCAAGATAAGGTCCGCAACCTTACCCTTGTACCGTGGATCAAGGAGAGTGGCCAGCCAGTAATGGTCCCTCTCCTTGATCCGAAGAATACGAGGATCCTTCCGCAGGCTTTTCAGGATCAGGGAGGCCATGCAGCGTAGGTTAGTGGAGGCATTCGGTCCGGAGTCCTCTGGGTCACTAAGGACGACATGATCCGCAGCCACGTCCTCCCAGCCACGTACAAGGCCACGGGTTTCTTGGGACTATAAATCATCCCTAAAAGACTGCTGCTGCTGATGCTGAATGCCAGGCTCCACCTCCATGCTGACACAATCCTCCTCCTCCTCGTCCTCTTCCTGTGTGATGGGTGGGACAGAAGAAACACTGTCTGGATAAAGGGGGCCTTGAGAGGCAAGGAAGTCCTCCTCTTCCTGCCTCTGTTCTGCCTCAAGTGCCCTGTCCATTATTCCAAGCATCGTATGCTCCAACAGGTGGACAAGAGGTACAGTGTCACTGATGCATGCACTGTCACTGCTCACCGCCTCGTGGCCTCCTCAAATGGTGCCAGGACAGTGCATGCATCCCTGATCATGTCCCACTGGCGTGGTGAAAAAAAATGAGCTCCCCTGACCCTGTCCTGGTGCCGTAGTTGCACAGGTACTCATTGATGGCCCTCTGCTTCATGTGCAGCCGCTGCAGCATGGCCAACATTGAGTTCCACCTGGTGGGCATGTCACATATAAGGCGGTTCTTGGGCAGGTTCAACTCCTTTTGCAGCTCAGCCAGCCGAGCACTGGCATTATATGATCTGCGGAAATGCACACAGACTTTCCTGGCCTGCCTCAGGACATCCTGTAAGCCTGGGTACCTGCCCAAGAACCGCTGCACCACCAGGTTAAGGACGTGAGCCACACAGGGCACATGGGTCAGTTGTCCCTGTCGGAGGGCGGAGAGGAGGTTGGTGCCATTGTCGCAAACCACCATTCCTGGCTTAAGCTGGTGTGGCGTCAACCACCTCTCGGCCTGTCCCTGGAGAGCTGACAGAACCTCTGCCCCAGTGTGGCTCCTGTCCCCCAAACACACCAGCGCCAGCACGGCATGGCATCTTTTTGCCTGCGTACTTGTGTAGCCCCTTGAATGCCTATGGAGCACCGCTGGTTCTGAGGACAAAGCACAGGAAGAGGCCATGGAGGAAGAAGAAGAGGAGGGGGTGGAGGAGAGAGGTGTGTCACAACCAGTAGTAGCATTTTGGAGGCGTGGTGGCGGAACAACCTCAAACACTACTGCACCTTGTCCTGCATCCTTCCCAGCTGCCAAAAGATGTACCCAATGGCCCGTGAAAGATAGGTAACGTCCCTGTCCATGCCTGCTGGACCATGAGTCAGCGGTAATATGCACCTTACCACTGACTGCCCTGTCCAGCGAGGCATGGACATTGCCTTCCACATGCCGGTAGAGAGCCGGAATCGCCTTCCGTGAGAAAAAGTGGCGTTTGGGAACCTGCCACTGAGGAACCGCACATTCCACAAACTCATGGAAGGGGGCCGAGTCTACCAACTGAAAAGGCAGCAGTTGAAGTGCTAGCAATTTAGCCAAGCTAGCATTCAACCGCTGGGCATGTGGATGGCTGGGAGTGAACTTCTTTCGACGGTCCAGCAGCTGGGGCAGGGAAATTTACCTGCTACAATCGGACGTCGGTGTACTGCTAGCAGAGTGCCCGCAAGTACTTAGGCTGTGACACACCTAATTCTACACCTTCATTCCTCTCAGTGCAGGTTTCAGAGAGGACTGAAGGTATAGTGGGGTTGGAGATCCCAGCTGATGAGGAGCAAGGAGAGGTCCGCTTTGTTCTTTGGTGTGGGTCTTTAAGGTACGCTTGCCAACGAGCTGCATGGCAGGTCAACATATGTCTGGTCAAGCATGTGGTGCCCAAGCGGCTGATGTTTTGGCCACTCGAGATACGCTTGAGACATATGTTGCAAATAGCAGCGGTGTGATCTGATGCACTCGACTCAAAAAAGGCCCACACCAAAGAACTTTTGGAATAACGGGCAGAGGCAGCGCCTTGCACAAGCGGAGCTATGCGGTGTGATTTAGTCGGTGTGCTGCCCTTAAGCTGGCCCCCGGAGGGCATCCTGCCTCATTGGAGATGTGCCTCCTCCTCCTCCCCCAACTCCTCTCTTCTATCAGGCATGCACGTGGAATCAGTGACCTCATCATCCCCTCCCTCCTGATCACTGTAACAAACCTGGCAGTATGCTGCAGCTGGGGGAACATGACTGCCAGTTTGCTGTCCTTCTTGAGCATCCCCTCTCTCTGCGCTCATGCTACTGCCTTCCTCTAGCTGGGTATCATCATCAGAGCCTTAAAAACACTGGGCATCCTCCTGGAGCATGTACCCAACACTGTGCTCAAACAGTTCGGGGGACTACTCAGGAGGACATGGTGGGTGTAATGACAGGGGCCAATGTTGTTTAAATATATTTCATTCCCGAACACACAGCAGCTACCAGACACTCCACAGTCAGGCGACCGCTTCCCATAGGAATAATTCTTCCAGAGATACGAGACAAACGCTCTGTGTTGAAGTTTCCACTGGTCTGACACTTTTATTGAGAAAAGCAGGCCCTTATATACACAAAAAGAATACTGTAGTCCAAATGGACAACTCCACCCACAACATCACACAATGGTTACATAACGAGCTCCCAATACACATCTGACATCTCTTAGCAGACAACAGGTGAGTTCATTAGCTAATCCCTTTACATCTTAAATGACTATGCATAACCTTTATGTTCCCCAGACTGTCTGCTAATTTACAATACCCACAATTACAGAGTTAATTATCACTCTTCACAATGAAAGGATCTGTAGCAGCTAGCCGGTAATCATTTACATTACACAGGATTTACATTACACAGGCAGCCAGGTGACACATCAGCATCTCTAAACAACCAGTACATATTGTGGATTAATATTACTATCCCAATTTAGGTAGTCCAAGATATATTCTTAATGTCCATTATTTTCTGGCTCACCCTGTGCCCAAAGTGACCCCTGTCACACATCTCCCCTTTCGGCAGGAGACTAACACAGAAGGAGACCCCAGACGGGTTGACTCCGAAGTTAGTCCATAGTTCCATTCCTCTAATGCCTGGACAACCCAATCAGCATTGCCATTTTGCTTACCGGGTCAGTAGCTGATGGTGAAGTGGTAAGGTTGCAGGGCGAATAATGGAATTCAGTTCTGGAACAGTCACTTGCTTTGCTCTCTCAATGGCTCCCAAAACGTGTTGCTGATGCTCTTGGGAGAGGTAAGGCAAAACCTGGGCGCAAATCCCATTTAACCTTTTGACAATTTCAGCCTGTTTGTGCATTTCAATGTTCAAGCCATGTGACATCTCATAATACATGACGTAGTGTCGTTGCATCTCCGATTTCTCCCTGACCAACTCGTCACTTTCCAATTCTAGACTGTGATATTTTGCCTGATCTAAGGTACATGTCGGGGGAGATAGTCTTACCCAGTTCTCAGCCGCTACCGGGCCAGTTCCAGCAGCATGGGTCTGGGCACAGGTAGTCACCGGGTTGGCTTCAGCGGGGCCCTTTGGGGCGTAAGCAGAATTGAGGGGGGCCAAAACATTCCCCAGTAGTACATCTGCTGGCAAATCCTTCATCACCCCCACATTTACGTGTCCCGAACCAACCCCCCAATCCAGGTGAACACGTGCAACGGGTAGCCGGAAGACGGTGCCTCCCGCTACTCTTACGGCTACAGTGTCTCCGGTATGTTGGCTCTCTGGGATGAGGTTCTTCTGTAGTAGGGTCATGGTGGCGCCAGTATCACGTAGGCCATTGGCTACCTTTCCATTGACCCAGACAGTCTGCCTGTGTTGTTGCCTGTTGTCCCGGTTAGCTGCTTGTATTGGATCAGCCTCGTGTAGGACGCTCCAATGTTCTTCCTCCTCAACGCAGTGGGCCGCAGGCATGGATGTGTGGCGGTTCCCCCTTGCTGGCTGTCTCCATGACTTGGACTGCCTGGCTGGATTCAACGGACAGTCTGGCTTTTTGTGCCCTAGCTGTTTACACCTGAAACACCTGATGGGTTGTGAGTAGTCCTGGGAGTTGAACCTGGGCTGCTGAGAATAAGTGGCCGCTGGAGATGGTGCTGTAGGGTGGTACGACTGTGGTTTGTAGGCGATAGCCGGAGGGGGTGCCGCTGATTGATAATCCACCCGAGCTGTTGTCTTGACCACAGGGTTATCCAGTTTGCGGGCGTCTGTGTATTCGTCTGCCAGGCGAGCTGCTTCAGGCAAGGTGAAAGGTTTTCGGTCCCGGACCCACTCTCTGACTTCCAGGGACAGTTTGTCAAAGAAGTGCTCCAGCAGGAACACCTGCAGCACCTCTTCCCCGGATTCTGCTTGGCATGCAGCGACCCAGTGAGATGCCGTGCGGTGTAGGCGGCATGCCAACTCGGTGTATGAGTCTCCAGTCTGCTTGCTCGTGTTTCGGAACCGCCTCCGGTATGCCTCCGGTGTGACAGCATACCTGGCCAACAGTGCTTCTTTTACCAGTCCATAGTTCATAATATCCTCATCTGGGATGGCCCTGAATGCTTCACTGGCCCGGCCGGACAATTTCCCAGACAAAATGGTAACCCATTCCTCTGTGGGCACCCGGTGTAGGGCACATTGCCGTTCAAAATCAGCAAGGTACCCATCAATCTCTCCTTCAGTTTCAATGAAATTTTTAAAAGCAGTAAAATGTATCTTTCTCCTTTCAGTTGGTGCTGCTGTGACTTTTGCTGCTGCAGCACTTCTTTGTGGTAGCAAATTTATGTCCACAGCCGCTATAACGCGGTCTATGATCTCCGCTGTAGGGTTAGTTCCATAATGTGCCAGTCTTATGTTAACAGCCCGATCAAAACTTGCCTCTTCGGGTGTCCTGTCTGTTACACTGGGCCTTTCGATTCCATCCATTTCGACTAGTTCTCTGATAATGTCCCTCTTCTTACGATTGTTGGCCGGTCTTCCCCGATTCTCCAGTAAGTCCTTGAGGGTAGAGCGCTTTAGCCGTTCATACTGTGCCTCCATTGGCCTGTGTCCTCTTGTAGCTGTCCTTCCGGCTGTGGGAATCAATCCGCTGCTTGCCACCAATGTAACGACAGGGGCCAACGTCATTTAAATATATTCCATTCCCGAACACTAGGGATGAGCCGAACACCCCCCGGTTCGGTTTGCACCAGAACCTTCGAACGGACCGAAAGTTCACGCGAACGTTAGAACCCTATTAAATACAATGGACACGAACGTTCAAAATCTAAAGTGCTAATTATAACGACTAAAATGCATGTTATTGTCCTAAAAAGGGTTTGGGGACCCGGGTTCTGCCCCAGGGGACATGTATCAATGCAAAACGAAGTTTTAAAAACTGACGTTTTTCGGGAGCAGTCATTTTAACCACTTCCATACAGGGCTTTTTATACCACTTCAATACGGGCCTATTCTGGCACTTCTCTCCTACATGTACAAATCATCATTCTTTTGCTAGAAAATTACTCAGAACCCCGAAACATTATATATGTTTTTTTAGCAGACACCCTAGGGAATAAAATGACGGTCATTGCAACTTTTTATCTTGCACGGTATTTGCGCAATAATTTTTCAAACGACTTTTTTGAGGGAAAAAAATGGTTTCATGAATTAAAAAATGAAAAAACAGTAAAGTTAGCCCAATTTTTTTATAAAATATGAAAGCTTATGTTACGCCGAGTAAAAAGATACCTAACATGTCACACTTTAAAATTGCGCACACTCATGGAATGGCGCCAAACTTCGGTACTTAAAAATCTCCATAGGCGACGCTTTGACATTTTTTACAGGTTACCAGGTTAGAGTTACAGAGGAGGTCTAGTGTTAGAATTGTTGCACGCGCTCTAACGCACGCTGCGATACCTCACATGTGTGGTTTGAACGGCGTTTACATATGCGGGCGGGACTTACGTGTGTGTTCGCATCTAAGCGCGAGCTATTGGGGACGGGCGTTTTAAAAAAAAAATATTTATTTTTAATTTTATTTTACTTATTTTTTTTTTATTTTTACAATTTTTTTTACACTTTTTTTTTTTGATCACTTTTATTCCTATTACAAGGAATGTAAACATCCCTTGTAATAGGAATGTGTGTGACAGGTCCTCTTTATGGAGAGATGCGGGGTCAATAAGACCCCACATCTCTCCTCCAGGCTGGAAAGCATGAGATCAGTGACATTTTTTTCACAGATCTCATACTTACTAGCCGCAATGGCGGCTTTGTTTACATTTGAGGACCCGGGCGTGACGTCATCACATCGCGCCCGGGTCCTCCGACGATCATAGAGATGACTTATGACCATCTGGTCACCAGTCATCTCTATGCTCATCACGTGACCCACCAACGGCGCCGACGATTCTCTCTGGGTCCCCGATCGCACGGGAGAGCCCGGAGAAGCACCGGATGGCGGCGGGAGCTATGATCATTCTTATTGTGCGCAGGATCACCGGCTGCAAACAAGGATATCTGAATGATGCCTCTAGCTTAGGGTTGCCACCTGTCCGGTTTTGACCCGGACAGTACGGGTTTTGACACATGTGCCCGGGTTTCCACCCGCTGGAAACCTGGGCACAAATTCCACCGTCCTGTGGCAGCCAGATCTCTGTCCTCGGCCGTAAGCCTGCAACATCTAGAGGGGCGGCGCGCTGCGCGCATGATCCCGTGCCCGCTATCACTATTAGAAAACCGGTGCGCTGTTAGTACTATGGGAAGCGGGTGCCCTGTGATTGGCCGAACGGGCCATGAGCAGGGCGGGCCGGGCGGCAGACATGAAGGTCTGTGATTGGCCCTGCGGAGCTGCTGGTCACGTGTGGAGGCGGGGGCAGGGCTGGACTGTGGATTCGATAATCGCGCTGCACCTGCTTGCTCCCGGAGATGTGTGTCTCCTGAGGTCTCATCTTCTCTGTCAGCTTGCCCCCTCTTCTCTGTCACCCCCCCTCCTCTCTGTCACCCCCCCTCCTCTCTGTCACCCCCCCTCTTCTGTCACCCCCCTCCTCTCTGTCACCCCCCTCTTCTCTGTCACCACCCCTCCTCTCTGTCACCCCCCCTCCTCTCTGTCACCCCCCTCTTCTCTGTCACCCCCCCTCCTCTCTGTCACCCCCCCTCCTCTCTGTCACCCCCCCTCTTCTCTGTCACCCCCCCTCCTCTCTGTCACCCTCCTCCTCTCTGTCACCCCCCTCCTCTCTGTCACCCCCCTCTTCTCTGTCACCCCCCCTCCTCTCTGTCACCCCCCCTCTTCTCTGTCACCCCCCTCTTCTCTGTCACCCCCCCTCTTCTGTCACCCCCCCTCTTCTGTCACCCCCCTCTTCTGTCACCCCCCCCTCCTCTCTGTCACCCCACCCCTCCTCTCTGTCACCCCACCCCTCCTCTCTCTCACCCCCCCCTCTCACCTCCTCCTCTCTCTCACCCCCCTCTCACCTCCTCCTCTTTCTCACCCCCCCTCACCTCCTCCTCTCTCTCACCCCCCTCACCTCCTCCTCTCTCTCACCTCCTCCTCTCTCTCACCCCCCCTCACCTCCTCCTCTCTCTCACCCCCCTCACCTCCTCCTCTCTCTCACTCCCCCCCCTCACCTCCTCCTCTCTCTCACCCCCCCTCACCTCCCTCCACCCACTTCTTTCCCCCCTCAGGGGGTGGGGGCCCCATGAGGATGGCTGTATGGGGCCCCAATAATTGTTAACAGCAGCCCTGTGAGTGAGCGCACCAGTTCGGATGTGTCCCGAATCCTGAGTCTTGCCGACACACTTCTCCCCAAGGCTCCCCACCAATGGAAAGAAAGAAAACAGCACTACAGTAGAGGAGCTCCACCCCCAAACTCCAGCTACCGCACTTCCTGGCTTGAAGCGACTCTCGGTAAGGCAGTCTAATGGGGGTCTTTCAAAGCAGGGGACACTGATGGGGGGGTCTCCTGATGTAATTCAGGGGGGACCGATATAAAGGAAGGGGAGTCTGTGGGGAGGGAGGTGGACGGTGTCAGTAGGGCAGTGGACAGTGTCAGTAGTTCCCATCCGCGCTAAGCGTTACGCATTATTGCTCTCCTCCAGGTCTTTAAATTCCTATAGTGTATAACACAAAAAAATTGCAATGCGCCGCTAAAGTGTTCGGGTTTGGCTTGAGGAAAAGGTGGCAACCCTACTCTAGCTGCAGGCATCATTCAGATATCCCCCCTCAAACCCAGGACGTCATATGACGTCCACCCGGAGGGAGAGGGGGTTCCTGCCGGCGTCATTCTGCTATGGTCCGGTATGGAAGGGGTTAATGATGCATAAACTGAAAAAAAAATTGAAATATTACTTTAAATATCTTACCTGGGGGGTGTCTAAAGTATGCCTGTGAAGTGGCATGTGTTTCCCGTGTTTAGAACTGTCCCTGCACAAAATGACATTTCTAAAGGAAAAAAAGTCATTTAAAACTGCTTGCGGCTTTAATGTAATGTCTGGTCCCGGTAATATGGATGAAAATCTTTGAGAAAAATGGCATGGCTACCCCACCAGCCCCCCCCCCCCTACCCCAGCCCATTACCAGCCCCTTTGGGTCTTGTATGCATATTAAGGGGAACCCCGCACACAAAATAAAAAAGGCCCTATATACTCTGAACAGCAGTATACAGGCGGTGCAAACAAGACAGGGACTGTAGGTTTGTTCTTAGGTAGAATCTGTTTGTAATTTTGAACACGTACATTGTTTAAGTGTAGCTCCAGCCAAAAAATCTATTTTTAAGCTTTTTGGAAAACATAGGGAAGGGTTATCACCCCTGTAACATTGTTTTGCTGTCTGTGCCCCTTGTTCAGAACATTTCACCTCACTTTCCGTCCCAATGACAAAAGTTTTTGAAAAGTGGGGTTTTTATTGAAACAAGGATTGGTGATAAAGCATCAGTAGAGAGGAGATACCTTTTTCCCATATTAACTTTTACAGGAGAGAATTTCCCTTCCTAGGGGTAGATTTTTTGTCACTTCCTGTTGTCTCCTTCCGTTTGCAAGTAGGAGTCGTTTGTAAGTTGGATGTTTGAAAGTAGGGGCCTGCCGTATATACTCTGCTGAAATTTGCCCCTTACATGTTGGTTTTGCCACAACACTGTGAGCCCTCACAGTTATTATTGGTGGGCGCTGGAACGCCCTGCTGTGAACTATTATATCAGGAATTGTATTTACATGCAATTGTTGAACAGTGGTAGGAAAAATTGGGACTTTGGTGGTGGTGCTGGTGCCACAACACTGTAAGCCCTCACAGTTACTCTTGGTGGGCGCATGAATGGGCCCTGCTCTGAATTATTAGATCAAGAATTGTAATTACATGCCCCTGTTAAACAGGGGCAGAAAAATTGGGCTTTAGGCACTGGTGCCACAACACTGCAACCCCTCACAGATACTGAACTTGGAGCACAGCAATGAGCCCTGTTGCAAAGTATTGCATCAAAAATTGTAATTACACGCCCCTGTTAAACAGGGGCAGAAAAATTGGGCCTTAGGCACTGGTGCCACAACACTGCAACCCCTCACAGATACTGAACTTGGAGCACAGCAATGAGCCCTGTTGCAAAGTATTGCATCAAAAATTGTAATTACACGCCCCTGTTAAACAGGGGCAGAAAAATTGGGCCTTAGGCACTAGTGCTGGTGCCATGACACTGCAACCTCTCCCAGATACTCTAGTTGGAGTGCAGGAATGAGCCCTGCTGCAAAGCATTGCATCAAAAATTGTAATTACATGCCTCTGTTGAACAGGGGCTGAAAAATTGGGCCTTAGCCAGGAAAGTCTGTGTGCATTTCCACAGATCATATAATGCCAGTGCTCGGCTGGCTGAGCTGCAAAAGGAGTTGAACCTGCCCAAGAACCGCCTTATATGTGACATGCCCACCAGGTGGAACTCAACGTTGGCCATGCTGCAGTGGCTGCACATGAAGCGGAGGGCCATCAATGAGTACCTGTGCGACTACGGCACCAGGACAGGGTCAGGGGAGCTCGTTTTTTTTCACCACGCTAGTGAGACATGATCAGGGATGCATGCACTGTCCTGGCACCATTTGAGGAGGCCACGAGGATGGTGAGCAGTGACAGTGCATGCATCAGTGACACTGTACCTCTTGTCCACCTTTTGGAGCATACGATGCGTGGAATAATGGACAGGGCACTTGAGGCAGAACAGAGGCAGGAAGAGGAGGACTTCCTTGCCTCTCAAGGCCTCCTTTATCCAGACAGTGTTCCTTCTGTCCCACCCATCACACAGGAAGAGGAGGAGGAGGAGGAGGAGGATTGTGTCAGCATGGAGGTGGAGCCTCCTTCTCCACCGCTCTTTCTGCTACTGACCGAAGCCTCAGCAACTCGTTGTCCTGGACCAGGAGTTTGTAACCTCCCAGTCTCTGGGAACGCGTTGCACAGACCTTTCTGCAAGGCCTCCCAGAGATGTCTCATCCTCTGCTCCCTCTGCGACGGCAAGATAAGGTCTGCAACCTTACCCTTGTACCGTGGATCAAGGAAAGTGGCCAGCCAGTAATGGTCCCTCTCCTTGATCCGAAGAATACGAGGATCCTTCTGCAGACTTTGCAGGATCAGGGAGGCCATGCAGCGTAGGTTAGCTGAGGCATTCGGTCCGGAGTCCTCTGGGTCACTAAGGATGACATGATCCGCAGCCACCTCCTCCCAGCCACGTACAAGTCCACAGGTTTGTTGGGACTGTAAATCATCCCTAAAAGACTGCTGCTGTTGATGCTGAGTGCCATGCTCCACCTCCATGCTGACACAATCCTCCTCCTCCTCCTCCTCCTCCTCATCCTCTGCCTGTGTGATGGGTGGGACAGAAGGAACACTGTCTGGGTAAAGGGGACCTTGAGAGGCAAGGAAGTCCTCCTCTTCCTGCCTCTGTTCTGCCTCAAGTGCCCTGTCCATTATTCCACGCAGCGTATGCTCCAACAGGTGGACAAGAGGTACAGTGTCACTGATGCATGCACTGTCACTGCTCACCATCCTCGTGGCCTCCTCAAATGGTGCCAGGACAGTGCATGCATCCCTGATCATGCCCCACTGGCGTGGTGAAAAAAAACGAGCTCCCCTCACCCTGTCCTGGTGCCGTTGGTACTCATTGATGGCCCTCTGCTGTGTGTGCAGCCGCTGCAGCATGGCCAACGTTGAGTTCCACCTGGTAGGCATGTCACATATAAGGCGGTTCTTGGGCAGGTTCAACTCCTTTTGCAGCTCAGCCAGCCGAGCACTGGCATTATATGATCTGCAGAGATGCACACAGACTTTCCTGGCCTGCCTCAGGACATCCTGTAAGCCCGGGTACCTGCCCAAGAACCGCTGCACCACCAGGTTAAGGACTTGAGCCACACAGGGCACATGGGTCAGTTGTCCCTGTCGGAGGGCGGAGAGGATGTTAGTGCCATTGTCGCAAACCACCATTCCTGGCTTAAGCTGGCGTGGTGTCAACCACCTCTCGGCCTGCCCCTGCAGAGCAGACAGAACCTCTGCCCCAGTGTGGCTCCTGTCCCCCAAACACACCAGTGCAAGCACGGCATGGCATCTTTTTGCCTGCGTACTTGCGTAGCCCCTTGAACGCCTACGGAGCACCGCTGGTTCAGAGGACAAAGCACAGGAAGAGGCCATGGAGGAAGAAGAAGAGGAGGGGGTGGAGGGGAGGGGTGTGTCACAACCAGTAGTAGCATTTTGGAGGCGTGGCGGCGGAACAACCTCCAACACTACTGCACCTTGTCCTTCATCCTTCCCAGCTGCCAAAAGAGTGACCCAATGGGCCGTGAAAGAAAGGTAACGTCCCTGTCCATGCCTGCTGGACCATGAGTCAGCGGTAATATGCACCTTACCGCTGACCGGCCTGTCCAGCAAGGCATGGACATTGCCTTCCACATGCCGGTAGAGAGCCGGAATCGCCTTCCGTGAGAAAAAATGGCGTTTGGGAACCTACCACTGAGGAACCGCACATTGCACAAACTCACGGAAGGGGGCCGAGTCTACCAACTAAAAAGTCAGCAGTTGAATTGCTAGCAATTTACCCAAGCTAGCATTCAACCGCTGGGCATTTGAATGGCTGGGAGTGAACTTCTTTTGACGGTCCAGCAACAGAGGCAGGGAAATTTTCCTGCTAGAATCGGACGTCTGTGTACTGCTAGCAGAGTGCCCGCAAGTACTTGGCTGTGACACACCTAATTCTACACCTTCATTCCTCTCAGTGCAGGTTTCAGAGAGAACTGAAGGTACAGTGGGGTTGGAGATCTCAGCTGATAAGGAGCAAGGAGAGGTCCGCTTTGTTCTTTGGTGTGGGTCTTTAAGATACACTTGCCAACTAGCTGCATGGCAGGTCAACATATGTCTGGTCAAGCATGTGGTGCCCAAGCGGCTGATGTTTTGGCCACGCGAGATAGGCTTCAGACATATGTTGCAAACAGCAGCGGTGCGATCTGATGCACTCGACTCAAAAAAGGCCCACACCAAAGATCTTTTGGAATAACGGGCAGAGGCAGCGCCCTGCACAGGCGGAGCTCTGCGGTGTGATTCAGTCGGTGTGCTGCCCTTACGCTGCCCCCCGAGGGCATCCTGCCTTGTTGGAGATGTGCCTCCTCCTCATCCTCCTCCTCCTCCTCTCTCCTATCAGGCACCCACGTGGAGCCAGTGACCTCATCATCCCCTCCCTCCTCATCACTGGAGCCAATCTGGCAGTATGCTGCAGCTGCTGGAACATGACTGCCAGATTGCTGTCCTTCTTGAGCATCCCCTCTCTCTGCTCTCACGCTACTGCCTTCCTCTAGCTGGGTATCATCATCAGACTGTTCGAAATGCTGGGCATCCTCCTGGAGCATGTACCCAACACTGTGCTCAAACAGTTCGGGGACTTCTCAGGAGGACATGGTGGATCTAGGGAAGGAGTGACTGATGATGACATTGATACGAGGGAAGAGGACGCTTTGGCAGCTGCTTTGCCAGTACCCCGAGCCTGGGTGAGAGAGGATGAGGAGGATGAGGAGGGCTTGGTCATCCACTCTACCAAGTCTTCGGCATGATGCGGCTCAACACGTCCAGCTGCCGAAAATAAGGACAAGCGTGTCCCATGGCCACGTGCTGATGACGATGCACCCCGTCCACAACCAGCACTGTTGTCTCTAGACACAGAGCCTGCTTGCCCTCTTTTATTGGCTCCTGACTGTCTGCCTCTCCTTGTTTGCCTTCCAGACATTCTAATGGCCTGCAGGGAGATGGGAAAACCAGCAATAAGGGGTAGCTTCAGGTGTATACTGTGCAGGAGGCACACTACGCCCGCTGTAAGTGCTGCAGATGCCTGCCTGTGTTACACAACAGGAAAACACAGCAATAAGGGCTAGCTTCAGGTGTATATTTTGCTGGAAGCACACTACGCCTGCTGTAAGTGCTGCAGATGCCTGTTAGTGTAACACAAAAAAAAAAAACACAAGCAATAAGGGCTAGCTTCAGGTGTATAATGTGCAGGAGGCACACTACGCCCGCTGTAAGTGCTGCAGATGCTTGCCTGTGTTACACAACAGGAAAACACAGCAATAAGGGCTAGCTTCAGGTGTATAATGTGCAGGAGGCACACTACACCCGCTGTGAGTGTTGCAGATGCCTGCCTGTGTTACACAACAGGAAAACACAGCAATAAGGGCTAGCTTCATGTGTTTAATGTGCAGGAGGCACACTACGCCCACTGTAAGTGCTGCAGATGCCTGCCTGTGTTACACAACAGGAAAACACAGCAATAAGGGCTAGCTTCAGGTGTATAATGTGCAGAAGGGAAACTACGCCCACTGTAAGTGCTGCAGATGCCTGCCTGTATTACACAACAGGAAAACACAGCAACAAGGGCTAGCTTCAGGTGTATAATGTGCAGGAGGCACACTACGCCCGCTGTAAGTGCTGCAGATGCCTGCCTGTGTTACACAACATGAAAACACAGCAATAAGGGCTAGCTTCAGGTGTATAATGTGCAGGAGGCACACTACGCCCACTGTAAGTGCTGCAGATGCCTGCCTGTGTTACACAACAGGAAAACACAGCAATAAGGGCTAGCTTCAGGTGTATATTTTGCAGGAAGCACACTATGCCCACTGTAAGTGCTGCAGATGCCTGTTAGTGTAACACAAAAGAAAAAACCACGAGCAATAAGGGCTAGCTTCAGGTGTATAATGTGCAGGAGGCACACTACGCCCACTGTAAGTGCTGCAGATGCCTGCCTGTGTTACACAACAGGAAAATGCAGCAATAAGGGCGGGCTTCAGGTGTATAATGTGCAGGAGGCACACTACGCCCACTGTTAATGCTGCATATGCCTGCCTGTGTTACACAATAGGAAAACACAGCAATAAGGGCTAGCTTCAGGTGTATATTTTGCAGGAAGCACACTGCGCCCGCTGTAAGTGCTGCAGATGCCTGTTAGTGTAACACAAAAGAAAAAAAAACACAAGCAATAAGGGCTAGCTTCAGGTGTATATTTTGCAGGAAGCACACTACGCCCGCTGTAAGTGCTGCAGATGCCTTATAGTGTACCACAAAAGAAAAAAACACGAGCAATAAGGGCTAGCTTCAGGTGTATAATGTGCAGGAGGCACACTACGCCCGCTGTAAATGCTGCAGATGCCTGCCTGTGTTACACAACAGGAAAACACAGCAATAAGGGCTAGCTTTAGGTGTATAATGTGCAGGAGGCACACTACGCCCACTGTAAGTGCTGCAGATGCCTGCCTGTGTTACACAACAGGAAAATGCAGCAATAAGGGCTAGCTTCAGGTGTATAATGTGTAGGAGGCACACTACGCCCACTGTTAATGCTGCATATGCCTGCCTGTGTTACACAACAGGAAACACAGCAATAAGGGCTAGCTTCAGGTGTATATTTTGCAGGAAGCACACTACGCCCGCTGTAAGTGCTGCAGATGCCTTATAATGTAACACAAAAGAAAAAAAACACGAGCAATAAGGGCTAGCTTCAGGTGTATAATGTGCAGGAGGCACACTACGCCCGCTGTAAGTGCTGCAAATGCCTGCCTGTGTTACACAACAGGAAAACACAGCAATAAGGGCTAGCTTCAGGTGTATAATGTGCAGGAGGCACACTACGCCCGCTGTAAGTGCTGCAGATGCCTGCCTGTGTTACACAACAGGAAAACACAGCAATAAGGGCTAGCTTCAGGTGTATAATGTGCAGGAGGCACACTACGCTCACTGTAAGTGCTGCAGATGCCTGCCTGTGTTACACAACAGGAAAACACAGCAATAAGGGCTAGCTTCAGGTGTATAATGTGCAGGAGGCACACTACGCCCACTGTAAGTGCTGCATATGCCTGCCTGTGTTACACAACAGGAAAACACAGCAATAAGGGCTAGCTTCAGGTGTATATTTTGCAGGAAGCACACTACGCCCATTGTAAGTGCTGCAGATGCCTTATAATGTAACACAAAAGAAAAAACCACGAGCAATAAGGGCTAGCTTCAGGTGTATAATGTGCAGGAGGCACACTACGCCCGCTGTAAGTGCTGCAGATGCCTGCCTGTGTTACACAACAGGAAAACACAGCAATAAGGGCTAGCTTCAGGTGTATAATGTGTAGGAGGCACACTACGCCCACTGTTAATGCTGCATATGCCTGCCTGTGTTACACAACAGGAAACACAGCAATAAGGGCTAGCTTCAGGTGTATATTTTGCAGGAAGCACACTACGCCCGCTGTAAGTGCTGCAGATGCCTTATAATGTAACACAAAAGAAAAAAAAAACACGAGCAATAAGGGCTATCTTCAGGTGTATAATGTGCAGGAGGCACACTACGCCCGCTGTAAGTGCTGCAGATGCCTGCCTGTGTTACACAACAGGAAAACACAGCAATAAGGGCTAGCTTCAGGTGTATATTTTGCAGGAAGCACACTATGCCCACTGTAAGTGCTGCAGATGCCTGTTAGTGTAACACAAAAGAAAAAACCACGAGCAATAAGGGCTAGCTTCAGGTGTATAATGTGCAGGAGGCACACTACGCCCGCTGTAAGTGCTGCAGATGCCTGCCTGTGGTACACAACAGGAAAACACAGCAATAAGGGCTAGCTTTAGGTGTATAATGTGCAGGAGGCACACTACGCCCACTGTTAGTGCTTCAGATGCCTGCCTGTGTTACACAACAGGAAAACACAGCAATAAGGGCTAGCTTCAGGTGTATAATGTGCAGGAGGCACACTACAACCACTGTAAATGCTGCATATGCCTGCCTGTGTTACACAACAGGAAAACACAGTAATAAGGGCTAGCTTCAGGTGTATATTTTGCAGGAAGCACACTATGCGCGCTGTAAGTGCTGCAGATGCCTGTTAGTGTAACACAAAAGAAAAAAACCACAAGCAATAAGGGCTAGCTTCAGGTGTATAATGTGCAGGAGGCACACTACGCCCGCTGTAAGTGCTGCAGATGCCTGCCTGTGTTACACAACAGGAAAACACAGCAACAAGGGCTAGCTTCAGGTGTATAATGTGCAGGAGGCACACTACGCCCGCTGTAAGTGCTGCAGATGCCTGCCTGTGTTACACAACATGAAAACACAGCAATAAGGGCTAGCTTCAGGTGTATAATGTGCAGGAGGCACACTACGCCCACTGTAAGTGCTACAGATGCCTGCCTGTGTTACACAACAGGAAAACACAGCAATAAGGGCTAGCTTCAGGTGTATATTTTGCAGGAAGCACACTATGCCCACTGTAAGTGCTGCAGATGCCTGTTAGTGTAACACAAAAGAAAAAAACACGAGCAATAAGGGCTAGCTTCAGGTGTATAATGTGCAGGAGGCACACTACGCCCGCTGTAAGTGCTGCAGATGCCTGCCTGTGTTACACAACAGGAAAACACAGCAATAAGGGCTAGCTTTAGGTGTATAATGTGCAGGAGGCACACTACGCCCACTGTAAGTGCTGCAGATGCCTGCCTGTGTTACACAACAGGAAAATGCAGCAATAAGGGCGGGCTTCAGGTGTATAATGTGCAGGAGGCACACTACGCCCACTGTTAATGCTGCATATGCCTGCCTGTGTTACACAATAGGAAAACACAGCAATAAGGGCTAGCTTCAGGTGTATATTTTGCAGGAAGCACACTACGCCCGCTGTAAGTGCTGCAGATGCCTGTTAGTGTAACACAAATGAAAAAAAAACACGAGCAATAAGGGCTAGCTTCAGGTGTATATTTTGCAGGAAGCACACTACGCCCGCTGTAAGTGCTGCAGATGCCTTATAGTGTAACACAAAAGAAAAAAACACGAGCAATAAGGGCTAGCTTCAGGTGTATAATGTGCAGGAGGCACACTACGCCCGCTGTAAATGCTGCAGATGCCTGCCTGTGTTACACAACAGGAAAACACAGCAATAAGGGCTAGCTTCAGGTGTATAATGTGCAGGAGGCACACTACGCCCGCTGTAAGTGCTGCAGATGCCTGCCTGTGTTACACAACAGGAAAACACAGCAATAAGGGCTAGCTTCAGGTGTATAATGTGCAGGAGGCACACTACGCTCACTGTAAGTGCTGCAGATGCCTGCCTGTGTTACACAACAGGAAAACACAGCACTAAGGGATAGCTTCAGGTGTACAATGTGCAGGAGGCACACTACGCCCGCTGTAAGTGCTGCAAATGCCTGCCTGTGTTACACAACAGGAAAACACAGCAATAAGGGCTAGCTTCAGGTGTATAATGTGCAGGAGGCACACTACGCCCACTGTAAGTGCTGCAGATGCCTGCCTGTGTTACACAACAGGAAAACACGGCAATAAGGGTTCGCTTCAGGTGTATATTTTGCAGGAAGCACACTATGCCCACTGTAAGTGCTGCAGATGCCTGTTATTGTAACACAAAAGAAAAAAAAACACGAGCAATAAGGGCTAGCTTCAGGTGTATAATGTGCAGGAGGCACACTACGCCCGCTGTAAGTGCTGCAGATGCCTGCCTGTGTTACACAACAGGAAAACACAGCAATAAGGGCTAGCTTCTGGTGTACATTTTGCAGGAAGCACACTATGCCCACTGTAAGTGCTGCAGATGCCTGTTAGTGTAACACAAAAGAAAAAACCACGATCAATAATGGCGGGCTTCAGGTGTATAATGTGCAGGAGCCACACTACGCCCGCTGTAAGTGCTGCAGATGCCTGCCTGTGGTACACAACAGGAAAACACAGCAATAAGGGCTAGCTTCAGGTGTATAATGTGCAGGAGGCACACTACGCCCGCTGTAAGTGCTGCAGATGCCTGCCTGTGTTACACAACAGGAAAACACAGCAATAAGGGCTAGCTTTAGGTGTATATTTTGCAGGAAGCACACTATGCCCACTGTAAGTGCTGCAGATGCCTGTTAGTGTAACACAAAAGAAAAAAACCACGAGCAATAAGGGCTAGCTTCAGGTGTATAATGTGCAGGAGGCACACTACGCCCGCTGTAAGTGCTGCAGATGCCTGCCTGTGGTACACAACAGGAAAACACAGCAATAAGGGCTAGCTTTAGGTGTATAATGTGCAGGAGGCACACTACGCCCACTGTTAGTGCTGCAGATGCCTGCCTGTGTTACACAACAGGAAAACACAGCAATAAGGGCCAGCTTCAGGTGTATAATGTGCAGGAGGCACACTACGCCCGCTGTAAGTGCTGCAGATGCCTGCCTGTGTTACACAACAGGAAAACACAGCAATAAGGGCTAGCTTCAGGTGTATAATGAGCAGGAGGCACACTACGCCCGCTGTAAGTGCTGCAGATGCCTGCCTGTGTTACACAACAGGAAAACACAGCAATAAGGGCAAGCTTTAGGTGTATAATGTGCAGGAGGCACACTACACCCACTGTAAGTGCTGCAGATGCCTGCTTGTGTTACACAACAGGAAAATGCAGCAATAAGGGCTAGCTTCAGGTGTATAATGTGCAGGAGGCACACTACGCCCACTGTTAATGCTGCATATGCCTGCCTGTGTTACACAACAGGAAAACACAGCAATAAGGGCTAGCTTCAGGTGTATATTTTGCAGGAAGCACACTACGCCCGCTGTAAGTGCTGCAGATGCCTGTTAGTGTAACACAAAAGAAAAAAAAACACGAGCAATAAGGGCTAGCTTCAGGTGTATATTTTGCAGGAAGCACACTACGCCCGTTGTAAGTGCTGCAGATGCCTTATAATGTAACACAAAAGAAAAAAAAAACATGAACAATAAGGGCTAGCTTCAGGTGTATAATGTGCAGGAGGCACACTACGCCCGCTGTAAGTGCTGCAGATGCCTGCCTGTGTTACACAACAGGAAAACACAGCAATAAGGGCTAGCTTCAGGTGTATAATATGCAGGAGGCACACTACGCCCGCTGTAAGTGCTGCAGATGCCTGCCTGTGTTACACAACAGGAAAACACAGCAATAAGGGCTAGCTTCAGGTGTATAATGTGCAGGAGGCACACTACGCCCGCTGTAAGTGCTGCAGATGCCTGCCTGTGTTACACAACAGGAAAACACAGCAATAAGGGATAGCTTCAGGTGTATAATGTGCAGGAGGCACACTACGCCCACTGTTAATGCTGCATATGCCTGCCTGTGTTACACAACAGGAAAACACAGCAATAAGGGCTAGCTTCAGGTGTATATTTTACAGGAAGCACACTACGCCCGCTGTAAGTGCTGCAGATGCCTGTTAGTGTAACACAAAAGAAAAAAAAAACACGAGCAATAAGGGCTAGCTTCAGGTATATATTTTGCAGGAAGCACACTACGCCCGTTGTAAGTGCTGCAGATGCCTTATAATGTAACACAAAAGAAAAAAAAACATGAGCAATAAGGGCTAGCTTCAGGTGTATAATGTGCAGGAGGCACACTACGCCCGCTGTAAGTGCTGCAGATGCCTGCCTGTGTTACACAACAGGAAAACACAGCAATAAGGGCTAGCTTCAGGTGTATAATGTGCAGGAGGCACACTACGCTCACTGTAAGTGCTGCAGATGCCTGCCTGTGTTACACAACAGGAAAACACAGCAATAAGGGATAGCTTCAGGTGTATAATGTGCAGGAGGCACACTACGCCCGCTGTAAGTGCTGCAAATGCCTGCCTGTGTTACACAACAGGAAAACACAGCAATAAGGGCTAGCTTCAGGTTTATAATGTGCAGGAGGCACACTACGCCCACTGTAAGTGCTGCAGATGCCTGCCTGTGTTACACAACAGGAAAACACGGCAATAAGGATTCGCTTCAGGTGTATATTTTGCAGGAAGCACACTATGCCCGCTGTAAGTGCTGCAGATGCCTGTTAGTGTAACACAAAAGAAAAAAAACACGAGCAATAAGGGCTAGCTTCAGGTGTATAATGTGCAGGAGGCACACTACGCCCGCTGTAAGTGCTGCAGATGCCTGCCTGTGGTACACAACAGGAAAACACAGCAATAAGGGCTAGCTTTAGGTGTATAATGTGCAGGAGGCACACTACGCCCACTGTTAGTGCTGCAGATGCCTGCCTGTGTTACACAACAGGAAAACGCAGCAATAAGGGCTAGCTTCAGGTGTATAATGTGCAGGAGGCACACTACAACCACTGTAAATGCTGCATATGCCTGCCTGTGTAACACAACAGGAAAACACAGTAATAAGGGCTAGCTTCAGGTGTATATTTTGCAGGAAGTACACTATGCGCACTGTAAGTGCTGCAGATGCCTGTTAGTGTAACACAAAAGAAAAAAACCACAAGCAATAAGGGCTAGCTTCAGGTGTATAATGTGCAGGAGGCACACTACGCCCGCTGTAAGTGCTGCAGATGCCTGCCTGTGTTACACAACAGCAAAACACAGCAATAAGGGCTAGCTTCAGGTGTATACTGTTCAGGAGGCTTAGCAAAGAATATCACTGACACTGTCCCTGCCTATCCTTATCTCTCCCTGCACACAAGGTTTAGCAAAGAATATCACTGACACTGTCCCTGTCTATCCTTCTCTCTCCCTGCACACAAGGTTTAGCAAAGAATATCACTGACACTGTCCCTGCCTATCCTTCTCTCTCCCTGCACACAAGTTAAATGAACAAATAGCACTGACACTGTCCCTGCCTATCCTTCTCTCTCCCTGAACCGGAACACACTACACAAGGCCACCGCGCTAGCGGCCTTTTATAGTGTGGGGTGTGTACTAAATCCCCCTGAGCAATAATTGGCCACAGGCATCCTGCCTGTGGCCAATTAAGGCTCTCCTCACTGCCGGCACTGTGATTGGCCAAGCATGCGGGGTCACAGTGCATGCTTGGCCAATCACAGCGCCTGGATTGGACTGCGACAGCGTAGTGCATTGTGGGCCGTTCGCGTCACTGGAATTTGGCGCGAACGGCCCAAATCGTTCCATCTTCATCGAACGATCGAACACCGAGCTCATCCCTACCAAACACACAGCAGCTACCAGACACTCCACAGTCAAGCGACCGCTTCCCATAGGAATAATTCTTCCAGAGATACAAGACAAACGCTCTGTTTAAGTTTCCACTGGTCTGACACTTTTATTGAGAAAAGCAGGCCCTTATATACACAAAAAGAATACTGTAGTCCAAATGGACAACTCCACCCACAACATCACACAATGGTTACATAAAGAGCTCCCAATACACATCTGACATCTCTTAGCAGACAACAGGTGAGTTCATTAGCTAATCCCTTTATATCTTAAATGACTATGCATAACTTTTATGTTCCCCAGACTGTCTGCTAATTTACAATACGCACAATTACAGTGTTAATTATCACTCTTCACAATGAAAGGATCTGTAGCAGCTAGCCAGGAATCATTTACATTACACAGGCAGCCAGGTGACACATCAGCATCTCGCAATTAACTTGTTGAGTTCAGAATCAAACAACCAGTACATATTGTGGATTATTATTACTATCCCAATTTAGGTAGTCCAAGATATATTCTTAATGTCCATTATTTTCTGGCTCACCCTGTGCCCAAAGTGACCCCTGTCACAGTGGGTCTAGGGAAGGAGTGACTGATGACATTGATACGAGGGAAGAGGATGCGTTGGCAGCTGCTTTGCCAGTACCCTGAGCCTGGGTGAGAGAGAATGAGGAGGATGAGGAGGGCTTGGTCATCCACTCTACCAAGTCTTCGGCATGATGTGGCTCAACACATCCAGCTGCCGAAAATAAGGACAAGCATGTCCCATGGCCACGTGCTGATGACGATGCACCCCGTCCACGACCAGCACTGTTGCCCCTAGACACAGAGCCTGCTTGCCCTCTTTTATTGGCTTGAGACTGTCTGAGTCTCCTTGTTGGCCTTCCAGACATACTAATGGCCTGCAGGGAGATGGGAAAACCAGCAATAAGGGGTAGCTTCAGGTGTATACTGTGCAGGAGGCACCTACACCGACTGTAACTGCTGCAGATGCCTGTGTTACAATACAAAACAACACCAGCAATAAGGGGTAGCTTCAGGTGTATAATGTGCAGGAGGCACACTACGCCCGCTGTAAGTGCTGCAGATGCCTGCCTGTGTTACACAACAGGAAAACACAGCAATAAGGGCTAGCTTCAGGTGTATAATGTGCAGGAGGCACACTATGCTCACTGTAAGTGCTGCAGATGCCTGCCTGTGTTACACAACAGGAAAACACAGCAATAAGGGATAGCTTCAGGTGTATAATGTGCAGGAGGCACACTACGCCCACTGTAAGTGCTGCAAATGCCTGCCTGTGTTACACAACAGGAAAACACAGCAATAAGGGCTAGCTTCAGGTGTATAATGTGCAGGAGACACACTACGCCCACTGTAAGTGCTGCAGATGCCTGCCTGTGTTACACAACAGGAAAACATGGCAATAAGGGTTCGCTTCAGGTGTATATTTTGCAGGAAGCACACTATGCCCGCTGTAAGTGCTGCAGATGCCTGTTAGTGTAACACAAAAGAAAAATAACACGAGCAATAAGGGCTAGCTTCAGGTGTATAATGTGCAGGAGGCACACTACGCCCGCTGTAAGTGCTGCAGATGCCTGCCTGTGTTACACAACAGGAAAACACAGCAATAAGGGCTAGCTTCAGGTGTATAATGTGCAGGAGGCACACTATGCTCACTGTAAGTGCTGCAGATGCCTGCCTGTGTTACACAACAGGAAAACACAGCAATAAGGGATAGCTTCAGGTGTATAATGTGCAGGAGGCACACTACGCCCACTGTAAGTGCTGCAAATGCCTGCCTGTGTTACACAACAGGAAAACACAGCAATAAGGGCTAGCTTCAGGTGTATAATGTGCAGGAGACACACTACGCCCACTGTAAGTGCTGCAGATGCCTGCCTGTGTTACACAACAGGAAAACATGGCAATAAGGGTTCGCTTCAGGTGTATATTTTGCAGGAAGCACACTATGCCCGCTGTAAGTGCTGCAGATGCCTGTTAGTGTAACACAAAAGAAAAAACCACAAGCAATAAGGGCTAGCTTCAGGTGTATAATGTGCAGGAGGCACACTACACCCGCTGTAAGTGCTGCAGATGCCTGCCTGTGGTACACAACAGGAAAACACAGCAATAAGGGCTAGCGTTAGGTGTATAATGTGCAGGAGGCACACTACGCCCACTGTTAGTGCTGCAGATGCCTGCCTGTGTTACACAACAGGAAAACACAGCAATAAGGGCTAGCTTCAGGTGTATAATGTGCAGGAGGCACACTACGCCCGCTGTAAGTGCTGCAGATGCCTGCCTGTGTTACACAACAGGAAAACACAGCAATAAGGGCTAGCTTCAGGTGTATAATGAGCAGGAGGCACACTACGCCCGCTGTAAGTGCTGCAGATGCCTGCCTGTGTTACACAACAGAAAAACACAGCAATAAGGGCTAGCTTTAGGTGTATAATGTGCAGGAGGCACACTACGCCCACTGTAAGTGCTGCAGATGCCTGCCTGTGTTACACAACAGGAAAATGCAGCAATAAGGGCTAGCTTCAGGTGTATAATGTGCAGGAGGCACACTACGCCCACTGTTAATGCTGCATATGCCTGCCTGTGTTACACAACAGGAAAACACAGCAATAAGGGCTAGCTTCAGGTGTATATTTTGCAGGAAGCACACTACGCCCGCTGTAAGTGCTGCAGATGCCTGTTAGTGTAACACAAAAGAAAAAAAAACCACGAGCAATAAGGGCTAGCTTCAGGTGTATATTTTGCAGGAAGCACACTACGCCCGTTGTAAGTGCTGCAGATGCCTTATAATGTAACACAAAAGAAAAAAAAACACGAGCAATAAGGGCTAGCGTCAGGTGTATAATGTGCAGGAGGCACACTACGCCCGCTGTAAGTGCTGTAGATGCCTGTCTGTGTTACACAACAGGAAAACACAGCAATAAGGGCTAGCTTCAGGTGTATAATGAGCAGGAGGCACACTACGCCCGCTGTAAGTGCTGCAGATGCCTGCCTGTGTTACACAACAGGAAAACACAGCAATAAGGGCTAGCTTTAGGTGTATAATGTGTAGGAGGCACACTACGCCCACTGTAAGTGCTGCAGATGCCTGCCTGTGTTACACAACAGGAAAATGCAGCAATAAGGGCTAGCTTCAGGTGTATAATGTGCAGGAGGCACACTACGCCCACTGTTAATGCTGCATATGCCTGCCTGTGTTACACAACAGGAAACACAGCAATAAGGGCTAGCTTCAGGTGTATATTTTGCAGGAAGCACACTACGCCCGCTGTAAGTGCTGCAGATGCCTGTTAGTGTAACACAAAAGAAAAAAAACACGATCAATAAGGGCTAGCTTCAGGTGTATATTTTGCAGGAAGCACACTACGCCCGTTGTAAGTGCTGCAGATGCCTTATAATGTAACACAAAAGAAAAAAAAACACGAGCAATTAGGGCTAGCTTCAGGTGTATAATGTGCAGGAGGCACACTACGCCCGCTGTAAGTGCTGTAGATGCCTGTCTGTGTTACACAACAGGAAAACACAGCAATAAGGGCTAGCGTTAGGTGTATAATGTGCAGGAGGCACACTACGCCCACTGTTAGTGCTGCAGATGCCTGCCTGTGTTACACAACAGGAAAACACAGCAATAAGGGCTAGCTTCAGGTGTATAATGTGCAGGAGGCACACTACGCCCGCTGTAAGTGCTGCAGATGCCTGCCTGTGTTACACAACAGGAAAACACAGCAATAAGGGCTAGCTTCAGGTGTATAATGAGCAGGAGGCACACTACGCCCGCTGTAAGTGCTGCAGATGCCTGCCTGTGTTACACAACAGAAAAACACAGCAATAAGGGCTAGCTTTAGGTGTATAATGTGCAGGAGGCACACTACGCCCACTGTAAGTGCTGCAGATGCCTGCCTGTGTTACACAACAGGAAAATGCAGCAATAAGGGCTAGCTTCAGGTGTATAATGTGCAGGAGGCACACTACGCCCACTGTTAATGCTGCATATGCCTGCCTGTGTTACACAACAGGAAAACACAGCAATAAGGGCTAGCTTCAGGTGTATATTTTGCAGGAAGCACACTACGCCCGCTGTAAGTGCTGCAGATGCCTGTTAGTGTAACACAAAAGAAAAAAAAACCACGAGCAATAAGGGCTAGCTTCAGGTGTATATTTTGCAGGAAGCACACTACGCCCGTTGTAAGTGCTGCAGATGCCTTATAATGTAACACAAAAGAAAAAAAAACACGAGCAATAAGGGCTAGCGTCAGGTGTATAATGTGCAGGAGGCACACTACGCCCGCTGTAAGTGCTGTAGATGCCTGTCTGTGTTACACAACAGGAAAACACAGCAATAAGGGCTAGCTTCAGGTGTATAATGAGCAGGAGGCACACTACGCCCGCTGTAAGTGCTGCAGATGCCTGCCTGTGTTACACAACAGGAAAACACAGCAATAAGGGCTAGCTTTAGGTGTATAATGTGTAGGAGGCACACTACGCCCACTGTAAGTGCTGCAGATGCCTGCCTGTGTTACACAACAGGAAAATGCAGCAATAAGGGCTAGCTTCAGGTGTATAATGTGCAGGAGGCACACTACGCCCACTGTTAATGCTGCATATGCCTGCCTGTGTTACACAACAGGAAACACAGCAATAAGGGCTAGCTTCAGGTGTATATTTTGCAGGAAGCACACTACGCCCGCTGTAAGTGCTGCAGATGCCTGTTAGTGTAACACAAAAGAAAAAAAACACGATCAATAAGGGCTAGCTTCAGGTGTATATTTTGCAGGAAGCACACTACGCCCGTTGTAAGTGCTGCAGATGCCTTATAATGTAACACAAAAGAAAAAAAAACACGAGCAATTAGGGCTAGCTTCAGGTGTATAATGTGCAGGAGGCACACTACGCCCGCTGTAAGTGCTGTAGATGCCTGTCTGTGTTACACAACAGGAAAACACAGCAATAAGGGCTAGCTTCAGGTGTATAATGTGCAGGAGGCACACTACGCCCGCTGTAAGTGCTGCAGATGCCTGCCTGTGTTACACAACAGGAAAACACAGCAATAAGGGCTAGCTTCAGGTGTATAATGTGCAGGAGGCACACTACGCCCGCTGTAAGTGCTGCAGATGCCTTCCTGTGTTACACAACAGGAAAACACAGCAATAAGGGCTAGCTTCAGGTGTATAATGTGCAGGAGGCACACTACGCTCGCTGTAAGTGCTGCAGATGCCTGCCTGTGTTACACAACAGGAAAACACAGCACTAAGGGATAGCTTCAGGTGTACAATGTGCAGGAGGCACACTACGCCCGCTGTAAGTGCTGCAAATGCCTGCCTGTGTTACACAACAGGAAAACACAGCAATAAGGGCTAGCTTCAGGTGTATAATGTGCAGGAGGCACACTACGCCCACTGTAAGTGCTGCAGATGCCTGCCTGTGTTACACAACAGGAAAACACGGCAATAAGGGTTCGCTTCAGGTGTACATTTTGCAGGAAGCACACTATGCTTGCTGTAAGTGCTGCAGATGCCTGTTAGTGTAACACAAAAGAAAAAAAACACGAGCAATAAGGGCTAGCTTCAGGTGTATAATGTGCAGGAGGCACACTACGCCCGCTGTAAGTGCTGCAGATGCCTGCCTGTGTTACACAACAGGAAAACACAGCAATAAGGGCTAGCTTCTGGTGTATATTTTGCAGGAAGCACACTATGCCCACTGTAAGTGCTGCAGATGCCTGTTAGTGTAACACAAAAGAAAAAAAAACACGATCAATAAGGGCTAGCTTCAGGTGTATAATGTGCAGGAGGCACACTACGCCCGCTGTAAGTGCTGCAGATGCCTGCCTGTGGTACACAACAGGAAAACACAGCAATAAGGGCTAGCTTTAGGTGTATAATGTGCAGGAGGCACACTACGCCCACTGTTAGTGCTGCAGATGCCTGCCTGTGTTACACAACAGGAAAACGCAGCAATAAGGGCTAGCTTCAGGTGTATAATGTGCAGGAGGCACACTACAACCACTGTAAATGCTGCATATGCCTGCCTGTGTTACACAACAGGAAAACACAGTAATAAGGGCTAGCTTCAGGTGTATATTTTGCAGGAAGCACACTATGCGCGCTGTAAGTGCTGCAGATGCCTGTTAGTGTAACACAAAAGAAAAAAACCACAAGCAATAAGGGCTAGCTTCAGGTGTATAATGTGCAGGAGGCACACTACGCCCGCTGTAAGTGCTGCAGATGCCTGCCTGTGTTACACAACAGCAAAACACAGCAATAAGGGCTAGCTTCAGGTGTATACTGTTCAGGAGGCTTAGCAAAGAATATCACTGACACTGTCCCTGCCTATCCTTATCTCTCCCTGCACACAAGGTTTAGCAAAGAATATTACTGACACTGTCCCTGCCTATTCTTCTCTCTCCCTGCACACAAGGTTTAGCAAAGAATATCACTGACACTGTCCCTGCCTATCCTTCTCTCTCCCTGCACACAAGTTAAATGAACAAATAGCACTGACACTGTCCCTGCCTATCCTTCTCTCTCCCTGAACCGGAACACACTACACAAGGCCGCCGCGCTAGCGGCCTTTTATAGTGTGGGGTGTGTACTAAATCCCCCTGAGCAATAATTGGCCACAGGCATCCTGCCTGTGGCCAATTAAGGCTCTCCTCACTGCCGGCACTGTGATTGGCCAAGCATGCGGGGTCACAGTGCATGCTTGGCCAATCACAGCGCCTGGATTGCACTGCTACAGCGTAGTGCATTGTGGGCCGTTCGCGTCACTGGAATTTGGCGCGAACGGCCCAAATCGTTCCATCTTCATCGAACGATCGAACACCGAGCTCATCCCTACCAAACACACAGCAGCTACCAGACACTCCACAGTCAAGCGACCGCTTCCCATAGGAATAATTCTTCCAGAGATACAAGACAAACACTCTGTTTAAGTTTCCACTGGTCTGACACTTTTATTGAGAAAAGCAGGCCCTTATATACACAAAAAGAATACTGTAGTCCAAATGGACAACTCCACCCACAACATCACACAATGGTTACATAAAGAGCTCCCAATACACATCTGACATCTCTTAGCAGACAACAGGTGAGTTCATTAGCTAATCCCTTTACATCTTAAATGACTATGCATAACTTTTATGTTCCCCAGACTGTCTGCTAATTTACAATACGCGCAATTACAGAGTTAATTATCACTCTTCACAATGAAAGGATCTGTAGCAGCTAGCCAGGAATCATTTACATTACACAGGCAGCCAGGTGACACATCAGCATCTCGCAATTAACTTGTTGAGTTCAGTATCAAACAACCAGTACATATTGTGGATTATTATTACTATCCCAATTTAGGTAGTCCAAGATATATTCTTAATGTCCATTATTTTCTGGCTCACCCTGTGCCCAAAGTGACCCCTGTCACAGTGGGTCTAGGGAAGGAGTGACTGATGACATTGATACGAGGGAAGAGGATGCGTTGGCAGCTGCTTTGCCAGTACCCTGAGCCTGGGTGAGAGAGAATGAGGAGGATGAGGAGGGCTTGGTCATCCACTCTACCAAGTCTTCGGCATGATGTGGCTCAACACATCCAGCTGCCGAAAATAAGGACAAGCATGTCCCATGGCCACGTGCTGATGACGATGCACCCCGTCCACGACCAGCACTGTTGCCCCTAGACACAGAGCCTGCTTGCCCTCTTTTATTGGCTTGAGACTGTCTGAGTCTCCTTGTTGGCCTTCCAGACATACTAATGGCCTGCAGGGAGATGGGAAAACCAGCAATAAGGGGTAGCTTCAGGTGTATACTGTGCAGGAGGCACACTACACCACTGTAACTGCTTGCAGATGCATGTGTTACACAACAGAACAACACCAACACCAGCAATAAGGGGTAGCTTCAGGTGTATACTGTGCAGGAGGCACATTACACCCACTGTAACTGCTGCAGATGCCTGTGTTACACAACAGAACAACACCAGCAATAAGGGGTAGCTTCAGGTGTATACTGTGCAGGAGGCACACTACACCCACTGTAACTGCTGCAGATGCCTGTGTTACACAATAGAACAACACCAGCAATAAGGGGTAGCTTCAGGTGTATACTGTGCAGGAGGCACACTACACCCACTGTAACTGCTTGCAGATGCCTGTGTTACACAACAGAACAACACCAGCAATAAGGGGTAGCTTCAGGTGTATACTGTGCAGGAGGCACACTACACCCGCTGTAGCTGCTTGCAGTTGCCTGTGTTACACAACAGAACAACACCAACACCAGCAATAAGGGGTAGCTTCAGGTGTATACTGTGCAGGAGGCACACTACACCCACTGTAACTGCTTGCAGATGCCTGTGTTACACAACAGAACAACACCAACCCCAGCAATAAGGGGTAGCTTCAGGTGTATACTGTGCAGGAGGCACATTACACCCACTGTAACTGCTGCAGATGCCTGTGTTACACAACAGAACAACACCAGCTAAAAGGGGTAGCTTCAGGTGTATACTGTGCAGGAGGCACACTACATCCACTGTAACTGATGCAGATGCCTGTGTTACACAACAGAACAACAACAGCAATAAGGGGTAGCTTCAGGTGTATACTGTGCAGGAGGCACACTACATCCACTGTAACTGCTGCAGATGCCTGTGTTACACAACGGAACAACAACAGCAATAAGGGGTAGCTTCAGGTGTATACTGTGCAGGAGGAACACTACACCCACTGTAACTGCTTGCAGATGCCTGTGTTACACAACAGAACAACACCAACACCAGCAATAAGTGGTAGCTTCAGGTGTATACTGTGCAGGAGGCACACTATACCCACTGTAACTGCTTGCAGATGCCTGTGTTACACAACAGAACAACACCAACACCAGCAATAAGGGGTAGCTTCAGGTGTATACTGTGCAGGAGGCACACTACATCCACTGTAACTGCTTGCAGATGCCTGTGTTACACAACAGAACAACACCAACACCAGCAATAAGGGGTAGCTTCAGGTGTATACTGTGCAGGAGGCACACTAAACCCACTGTAACTGCTGCAGATGCCTGTGTTACACAACAGAACAACACCAGCAATAAGGTGTAGTTTCAGGTGTATACTGTGCAGGAGGCACACTACATCCACTGTAACTGCTTTCAGTTGCCTGTGTTACACAAAAGAACAACACCAACACCAGCAATAAGGGGTAGCTTCAGGTGTATACTGTGCAGGAGGCACACTACACCCACTGTAACTGCTTGCAGATGCCTGTGTTCAGGGCAGGACTTAGGGTGGTGGGGGCCCCTGGGCTTGAGTCACTTTCGGGCCCTACCTTCTATATATTACTTTAAATAGAACAATTCAATGAAAAATTAAAGAGGAAGTAAACCCCGGCCGATTTTTGCAGTTTTTCAATTATTAAGTTATAACAGCTCATCGCAATGCAATACATATATATATATATATATATATATATATATATATCTCCCAAAAACGAGCCCTGCAAATACCTTTTTTAGGACGGTTTCGTTCTCTGTATTTCTGGGTATCTCAAGCGCCATTCGTACTGCTGTTATGTGATTCAAATTATGACGTCGCTTCCGCCCTCACTGTGTCCCTGTCAGTAATCTCGCGCATGCGCCCTAGCGCTGTAACCATTCGTTGCTGTGTCTGCGGCTGCTGTTTTATTAAAATTTTTTGCTGTTTGCTGCTTTCACTCCACTTTTGTGACATCTTCTTTAGTCACACGGGGGAGTATCAGGAAGAGTGGAAGGAGCTAAACACCGCAAAACTTCTCCTCTGTGCCGGACAGAGGGGAAGTTCTCACAGACTGCATTCCGGCAAGATTTAAATACGGGTTTAGAGGGGCTAATGTCAGGGCCAGATTAAGAGCATCATGGGCCTGGTGCTGAGGATTTTGGTGGGCCCTTTTATGGAAACAAAATAAAAATGCAAACAATTTTTTGCTGAAACAAATTAAATATACTCTCATCAGTAATACCAGCCATTCAGCCTCTCAGCAGCAGCAACATTACCAATACCACCTGCTATGCTGTCTCTCACAAGCAGCAACATAGGGTGACCTCATTTCCAAACTGCCATTTAGGGAAAACCACCCTACTCTTAACAAAAAATTAAGGGGGGGGGGGTGTAGTCTAGGGGTTGATGGGGAAATCGTCAGCGGGGGTGATTTGACAGGCAAATGGCTGGTGTTAGCACTTAAAATCATCCTGGCACCATGGTTGATATTGTGTCAGGGTGATCAAATTCCATTATTTATTTCACTACATTGTAATATATAGTTAAATAGTTCAACTCATCATAACGCAGAATCAGTGGGTACCTGAGCTTGTCACTTGCCACCAGAGGCAGCATGTCACTTGCCACCATTGCCTGCTGCCAGATGCAGCGTGCCACATGCCACCCGTAGTCTGCCATCAGATACAGTGTGCCACTTGCTACCCACAGCCTGCCACCAGATACAGTGTGCACTTGACACCAGCAGCCTGCCACCAGATACAGTGTGCCACTTGACACCAGCAGCCTGCCACCAGATACAGTGTGCCACCAGCAGCCTGCCACCAGATAGTGTGCCACTTGCCACCAGCAGCCTGTCACCAGATACAGTGTGCTACTTGCCACCAGCAGCCTGCCACCAGATACAGTGTGCAACTTGCCACCCACAGCTTTCCACCAGATGCAGTGTGCCACTTGCCACCAGCAGCCTGCCACCAGATACCATGTGCCACTTGCCACCAGATGCAGTGTGCCACCAGATACCCGCAGCCTGCCACCAGATACAATGTGGAACTTGCCACCCGCAGCCTGCTACCAAATACAGTGTGCCACTTGCCACCCACAGCCTTCCACCAGATAAAATGTTCCACTTGCCACCCACAGCCTGCCACCAGATACAATGTTCCACTTGCCACCCACAGCCTGCCACCAGATACAATGTTCCACTTGCCACCAGCAGCCTACCACCAGATACAGTGTGCCACCTGCAGCCTGCCACCAGATAGTGTGCCACTTGCCACCAGCAGCCTGTCACCAGATACAGTGTGCCACTTGTCACCAGCAGCCTGCCGCCAGATACAGTGTGTGACTTGCCACCCACAGCCTGCCACCAGATACAGTGTGCAACTTGCCACCCACAGCCTGCCACCAGATACAGTGTGCCACTTGCCACCCACAGCCTGCCACCAGATACAGTGTGCCACTTTCCACCCACAGCCTTCCACCAGATACAATGTTACACTTGCCACCCCCAGCCTTCCACCAGATACAATGTTCAACTTGCCACCCACAGCCTGCCACCAGATACAATGTTCCACTTGCCACCAGCAGCCTGCCACTCCCTCCAGGACTCTGCCCGGATGGATAGAAGGGACGGGGCCTGCAAAGTCAAACAAATCCCTGGAGCCCCCATCCCTCCTGAGCTGGGATGGTATGGCCGTGTGTGAAATGAATGCCAGGAGTATTGATCAGACCAAGTTCTATTTTCTATTGTGTGTACAAGTCTTTGGGCTCACATTGGTGTGCTGCAGTTTTGGCTGCACTGCTTGTCTATCTGCAGTTTTAGCTGCAGTCCTATTGATTTATATAAGGTTGCAGGTTTTTGCTGCATTTTCTGACAGTGCGTCAAAGATTGCAGCATGCAGGAATTTTGGTGCGCTTTCAGAAAATGCAGACAAAACACACAACCTAATAGAAATCTATAGGACTGTGGGTAAAATGCAGGAAAACTGCGGATACACCAGCAATGGGCCAAAACATAGCAAACCAGTGTGAACCCACCTAAAAGCACAAGGGACCAAGTACTACTACAGGCTGATGACACAATTCCAAACACTTTGGCTGCAGTAATAACAGCTACTGCTGAAGCAAAGAGTTAAAAAAAGAGGGAGTGGGAAGGGAGAGAAGAGTCCAGTCACTAAGCTCACACTTGGATTGTCCCTGGAGGCTTATCACTCAGATATTGTGTTCACCTTATCTGCCGGCTGCTCTGTTCATAATTTCCCACCCACACGGCTCCTTCACTGCACGGACTTCACACAGGGAGAGAGGAGAGAAAGGGGAGGGGGAAGGCAGAGCCGACCCAGCCTCTCTCCTCTCCCATTTGTGTAGGGGGGAACTGTGCACTGTGACATTGAATAACCTCAGTGAGCCAACACAGGTGCAGCCAGACACCCCTGTATTTACACACAGCTTCTCCTTTCCCATAGACGTTTATGGACAGGATAAAATCGGCTTATACTGCTGGATGGGTGGGCCGATTTTAAGGCAGGGGGGCCCCCTAATGGGCGGGGCCCATGGGCTTGAGCCCAGTCAAGCCCAATGGTAATTCCGGCCCTGCCTGTGTTACACAACAGAATAACACCAACACCAGAAATAAGGGGTAGCTTCAGGTGTATACTGTGCAGGAGGCACACTACACCCACTGTAACTGCTGCAGATGCCTGTGTTACACAAGAGAACAACACCAACATCAGCAATAAGGGGTAGCTTCAGGTGTATACTATGCAGGAGGCACACTACACCCACTGTAACTGCTGCAGATGCCTGTGTTACACAACAGAACAACACCAGCAATAAGGGGTAGCTTCAGGTGTATACTGTGCAGGAGGCACACTATACCCACTGTAACTGCTTGCAGATGCCTGTGTTACACAACAGAACAACACCAACACCAGCAATAAGGGGTAGCTTCAGGTGTATACTGTGCAGGAGGCACATTACACCCACTGTAACTGCTGCAGATGCCCGTGTTACACAACAGAACAACACCAGCTAAAAGGGGTAGCTTCAGGTGTATACTGTGCAGGAGGCACACTACACCCGCTGTAGCTGCTTGCAGATGCCTGTGTTACACAACAGAACAACACCAACACCAGCAATAAGGGGTAGCTTCAGGTGTATACTGTGCAGGAGGCACACTACACCCACTGTAACTGCTTGCAGATGCCTGTGTTACACAACAGAACAACACCAACACCAGCAATAAGGGGTAGCTTCAGGTGTATACTGTGCAGGAGGCACATTACATCCACTGTAACTGCTGCAGATGCCTGTGTTACACAACAGAACAACACCAGCTAAAAGGGGTAGCTTCAGGTGTATACTGTGCAGGAGGCACACTACATCCACTGTAACTGCTGCAGATGCCTGTGTTACACAACAGAACAACACCAGCAATAAGGGGTAGCTTCAGGTGTATACTGTGCAGGAGGCACACTACACCCACTGTAACTGCTTGCAGTTGCCTGTGTTACACAACAGAACAACACCAGCTAAAAGGGGTAGCTTCAGGTGTATACTGTGCAGGAGGCACACTACATCCATTGTAACTGCTGCAGATGCCTGTGTTACACAACAGAACAACACCATAACCAGCAATAAGGGGTAGCTTCAGGTGTATACTGTGCAGGAGGCACACTACATCCACTGTAACTGCTTGCAGATGCCTGTGTTACACAACAGAACAACACCAACACCAGCAATAAGGGGTAGCTTCAGGTGTATACTGTGCAGGAGGCACACTAAACCCACTGTAACTGCTGCAGATGCCTGTGTTACACAACAGAACAACACCAGCAATAAGGGGTAGTTTCATGTGTATACTGTGCAGGAGGCACACTACACCCACTGTAACTGCTTGCAGATGCCTGTGTTACACAACAGAACAACACCAACACCAGCAATAAGGGGTAGCTACAGGTGTATACTGTGCAGGAGGCACACTACACCCACTGTAACTGCGGCAGATGCCTGTGTTATGCAACAGAACAACACCAGCAATAAGGGGTAGCTTCAGGTGTATACTGTGCAGGAGGCACACTACACCACTGTAACTGCTGCAGACGCCTGTGTTACACAACAGAACAACACCAGCAATAAGGGGTAGCTTCAGGTGTATACTGTGCAGGAGGCACACTACACCCACTGTAACTGCTGCAGATGCCTGTGTTACACAACAGAACAACACCAACAATAAGGAGTAGCTTCAGGTGTATACTTTGCAGGAGGCACACTACACCCACTGTAACTGCTTGCAGATGCCTGTGTTACACAACAGAACAACACCAACACCAGCAATAAGAGGTAGCTTTAGGTGTATACTGTGCAGGAGGCACACTACACCCACTGTAACTGCTGAAGATGCCTGTGTTACACAACAGAACAACACCAGAAATAAGGGGTAGCTTCAGGTGTATACTGTGCAGGAGGCACACTACACCCACTGTAACTGCTTGCAGATGCCTGTTTTACACAACAGAACAACACCAACACCAGCAATAAGGGGTAGCTTCAGGTGTATACTGTGCAGGAGGCACACTACACCCACTGTAACTGTTTGCAGATGCCTGTGTTACACAACAGAACAACATCAACAGCAGCAATAAGGGGTAGCTTCAGGTGTATACTGTTCAGGAGGCACACTACACCCACTGTAACTGCTTGCAGATGCCGGTGTTACACAACAGAACAACACCAACACCAGCAATAAGGGGTAGCTTTAGGTGTATACTGTGCAGGAGGCACACTACACCCACTGTAACTGCTTGCAGATGCCTGTGATACACAACAGAACAACACCAGCAATAAGTGGTAGCTTCAGGTGTATACTGTGCAGGAGGCACACTATACCCACTGTAACTGCTTGCAGTTGCCTGTGTTACACAACAGAACAACACCAACACCAGCAATAAGGGGTAGCTTCAGGTGTATACTGTGCAGGAGGCACACTACACCCACTGTAACTGCTTGCAGATGCCTGTGTTATACAGCAGAACAACACCAGCAATAAGGGGTAGCTTCAGGTGTATACTGTGCAGGAGGCACACTACACCCACTGTAACTGCTGCAGATGCCTGTGTTACACAACGAAACAACACCAGCAATAAGGGGTAGCTTCAGGTGTATACTGTGCAGGAGGCACACTACACCCACTGTAACTGCTTGCAGATGCCTGTGTTACACAACAGAACAACACCAACACCAGCAATAAGGGGTAGCATCAGGTGTATACTGTGCAGGAGGTACACTATACCCACTGTAACTGCTTGCAGATGCCTGTGTTTCACAACAGAACAACGCCATAACCAGCAATAAGGGGTAGCTTCAGGTGTATACTGTGCAGGAGGCACACTACATCCACTGTAACTGCTTGCAGATGCCTGTGTTACACAACAGAACAACACCAACACCAGCAATAAGGGGTAGCTTCAGGTGTATACTGTGCAGGAGGCACACTAAACCCACTGTAACTGCTGCAGATGCCTGTGTTACACAACAGAACAACACCAGCAATAAGGGGTAGTTTCATGTGTATACTGTGCAGGAGGCACACTACACCCACTGTAACTGCTTGCAGATGCCTGTGTTACACAACAGAACAACACCAACACCAGCAATAAGGGGTAGCTACAGGTGTATACTGTGCAGGAGGCACACTACACCCACTGTAACTGCGGCAGATGCCTGTGTTACACAACAGAACAACACCAGCAATAAGGGGTAGCTTCAGGTGTATACTGTGCAGGAGGCACACTACACCACTGTAACTGCTGCAGACGCCTGTGTTACACAACAGAACAACACCAGCAATAAGGGGTAGCTTCAGGTGTATACTGTGCAGGAGGCACACTACACCCACTGTAACTGCTGCAGATGCCTGTGTTACACAACAGAACAACACCAACAATAAGGAGTAGCTTCAGGTGTATATTTTGCAGGAGGCACACTACACCCACTGTAACTGCTTGCAGATGCCTGTGTTACACAACAGAACAACACCAACACCAGCAATAAGAGGTAGCTTTAGGTGTATACTGTGCAGGAGGCACACTACACCCACTGTAACTGCTTGCAGATGCCTGTGTTACACAACAGAACAACACCAGAAATAAGGGGTAGCTTCAGGTGTATACTGTGCAGGAGGCACACTACACCCACTGTAACTGCTTGCAGATGCCTGTTTTACACAACAGAACAACACCAACACCAGCAATAAGGGGTAGCTTCAGGTGTATACTGTGCAGGAGGCACACTACACCCACTGTAACTGTTTGCAGATGCCTGTGTTACACAACAGAACAACACCAACAGCAGCAATAAGGGGTAGCTTCAGGTGTATACTGTGCAGGAGGCACACTACACCCACTGTAACTGCTGCAGGTTAACAAGCAAAGATGACACTGACACTGTCCCTGCCTATCCTGCTCTCTCCCTGCACGCCAACACTCTACACTAACTGTAACTGCGCTAGGTTAAGCAAAGATGTCACTGACCCTGCCTATCCTGCTCTCACCCTGCACGCCAACACACTACACAAGGCCGCCGTGCTGGCGGCCTTATATAGTGTTGAGCGTGTACTAAACCCCCCTGAGCTATAATTGGCCACAGGCATCCTGCCTGTGGCCAATTATGGCACTCCTCGCTGCTGGCGCTGTGATTGGCCAAGCATGCAGGGTCACAGTGCATGCTTGGCCAATGATCAGCCAGCAATGCACTGTGATGGCGCAGTGCATTGTGGCCCGTTCGCGCCACACGAATATGGCGCGAACGGCCCACAAAGTTCTGGCTTCGCCGAACAGGCGAACAGCCGATATTCGAGTCGAACATGCGTTCGACTCGAACAGCGAGCTCATCCCTAATGACCAGTTTATGAAGGTGAGATCTGAAGATCTCACTGGCCATCTCTGTAAAATATCTCCTCCCAGATTCTCCAATTCAGAGGTGGAGATCCTGGATGGAAAGCTAGTGTGATGCGAGGAAGGAGGCTTTTTTCTTAATGTCAGCAACAGCAAGCTTAAAGATTGGTATAAATAATAACTATATATGTTTATGTCGATGTGTTTTATATATTTATAGTGTGTGTGTGTATATATATGTACAAACACACTCATAGTATAGTTATAATGTCTTTTCTTTTAGGGCCCTTTCACATCTGAGCAATGCAGAATTGCACAATTCTTGCCATGATTCCAAATTGCTATAAAATTGTGTCAAATTACGCAATGCGCTTTTAGGTGCCATTCATTGTTAATGGTACCCCATATGCAGTAAGCAGACATGCATTTTGCCACATATTTTGTCATTTGACAAATACACTACCAATGTGTCAAAATGCGTATTGAGACAATGCTCCGTGGCCCAAAAAAAAATGAATTTGGCTTTTTTGTGCACATTTTGGTACAGTTTTCGATGCAAGTTTTGCTGCTTTTTTAAACACACGCTTTGGTTTGTTTTTTAAAAAGCATTTTATGTGCATTTTGGTGCTTTTTTAATATGTATTTTGACTCATTTTTTACCTGCGTTTTTGTTTGCATTTCGGAAACACATGCAAAATGCATGATATGCCTGCGGTGCCATTAATTGTTAATGGCACCCTGAAAAGGGGCTAGCAAATGTGCTGTTTGCGAAAATATGCATAAAAAGCAAATCAAAATGCATGTTAAAGTGCTAAAAGAAGCCCCAAAATGTGGGTTACAAACCACACCAAAATGCGTGTTAAAATAACCTGTGCCAAAATGTGCGCTAAAGGGCCAAAATGTGTGTTTAAAAAAGCGCCCAAATGCACCAAAAATATAGCATGTTAAAAAAACGTCAAAATGCCTGTCAATAATGCCAAAATGAGTAATAAAAAAAGGCCAAAATACACATTTAAAGAATGTACCAAAATGTGTGTAAAAAAAACTAAGTTAAAAAAGCGCCAGTGCTTATTATTTTCATGTAATTACACAGCCTTTTTAACTTTGGTTTCACTTTAAAAACTCAGCTGCTCTGTAATCACGCAGGTATCTCAGGAGATCACAGGCAGCCCTCCCTCTTCTACTCAGATCTCAGGTGTTCTCAGAGGAAAAACTTCTCCTCTCATCTCCTTCTGAGAACAAATGTTCTCCACTTCATAAACAGGGTGCCAGAGGAGAAGATTTTCCTCTGAGAACTGAAATGAGATAAATTATCTCTGTTTGATAAATGTACACCTTACTCCCCACAAATGTACCAATTACAATCGGAGCAAAAAATTTTCATATTTTTACACCTGAGGGTTTTTTCTTTTGGACGCTGTATGGTGTATGGACTAAAAGCTGATTATATTTCTTTGGTGTAGGGGTCCATTCACATTACATTGTGTGTGTTGAGTATTGGTAAACACATGCATTATTATGCATTTGCATGCTACATTGTGGTGTGTTGCATTTAATCATACACTTTTCTTCTCACTTCCTGGGACATTAAAAAGGGTCTACAGCATAGTAGAGGTGTCAAAACTGCTGTTTTTCCTGACCGTTTATGTGCATTGCATTGACATGCATTACCATGCATTGTGCTGAAATAAAATAGGGCTTGCTCTACATTTTTTCCACTGCAAAATAGTGCATGTGAGTACAACGTGATGTGAATTGCCCCATTCACATAGTTTATTTTTTATAGGTCCTTGTATAAATAAATAAAAAAATTCCAATTTATCTGATTAGACCCTACATTTTTTTTCATATGAACTTACACATAGGTTAGGTACATACTATAGGTGCCATTGTCAGTAAAAGAGCTTCAAGCTGCCTCTTTTTATTTACTATACAACAAGCTACAAAACAACTTTCCTGGTGCCTCCATGGCAGCATACCTGTGATAGAGCTCCGCCTCGACTCCTCCTTCAGGACTAGTGAATAGCATAAATTAAAGGCATAGTCCCTCCCCCAACATTCTCCTTTTTTCCTCATACCTTCTTGTGCTGGTGAAGAGTAGCAGTATGTCCATACCTCTGCAGTCGGCAGCTTCCGCCGGGTTTAGCCTTTCCTGTGCGCAGTCCCTGTTCTTGGGCCGCTCACAGCGCTGATAAGACTGGGAACCCCTCTGTGGATCTGTTGGGGTCATTTTGCAGAGTTTCCTCACAGGAACGCAGTCTGCTATCACATCCATGATGAATGCAGTGGAAGTCGCAAAAGGATCAGCTCCATCTTCCCAGGCTGGTGGTTTCCATTTTTTATTACAGGCATTTGTGTTTTTCGCCTTTCTTTTCCTCTCTTCCCCCTTCCTCCCCTTTCCTTTGCTTGCTAGGCGCCTTCAAATGATTATTGTCTTACTTTTTTGTTCCTTTAAAACTGTGCAACTGGATAGGGCAGGTGTCTCTCTGTGCAACAACATTGTGGTGCTTATTTCCGGGTTCGGGGGGGCTACAGGTGCTCTGTACGTCCTGCCAGGTAGGAGAGTGTCATGGCACGGCGTCCTCGCCGCCGTCTGCGCATGCGCGATTCGGGAGTGATACAGAGCCGTCGTTTCTTGGCTCTCTGTACTGGGCGACGCTGGATCTTCTGCGCGTGCGCATGCACGGTCGCTTGGTTCAGTGGAAGCCATCTTGGATTCTGGAAAGAAGGCTAGATTTGCCCTTTTTTTCAATCAATTCCAAATGGTGGTTTATGGGATTAGCCCACGCACCTTGAGCCTATTTAGGTTCAGATTCAGGGATTGCTGTCAGAGTCTCCTCAGCTGTGCCCTGCTAGGTCTCTCTGATGCTGCTTTGTGGTAGGTACTTTTTATTTTCTCCAAAAAAAAAAAATGTTGCCGATCAAAAATGTTTATGTTAAAAAAAAAAAAAATGATGATATAAAAATGTTTATCTTTAAAAAAAAAAAAAAAAAAAAAGATGACGATATAAAAATGTTTGTTAAAAAAAAAAATAATAAAAAAAAAAGGATGCCAAAAACTGATTATTTTCCCTTTCTTACTATATTTCCGGAGCTGATCCTTGTGCCCAACTCCGCAATGAGTCATTCATCTCGCAGCAAAGATCCTCACACTTCTATTAGGTATGTGACCAACTATACGTGAGTATTAAAAAATGCGCAGGAGCCTTCACTGGTGGACAGTTCCCGGAAAACCTCTCCAAGCCTCATCACCTGGGCTCCCTTCCTTGGATCACAATTACGTCCAATGCAAGCAGACAGGGCTGGGGAGCCCATTGTGGGAAAACCAGAATACAGGGGAGATGGTCATGCACCACCCAGGGAGTGGTATCAAACATCTTGGAGATGAGGGCAGCCTTCTTGGCACTGACCTCTTTGGCACCCCAAATCAGAGGCCAGAGAATACTCCTACGCCTAGACAACAGGGCAGCTGTCGCTTATCTGCAGAAGCAGGGAGGCACTCGCAGCAGGTCACTCCTCAAGGAGGTAGAGCCGATCATGCTCTGGGCGGAGCAGAACCTGTAGGCGATGTATCTGCCAGGCAGGTTGAACACGGAAGCAGACACATTATCCAGAAACTTCCTGGACAACGAGTGGGCTCTCCACCCCCATGTCTTCCTTTAGATTGCCAACATATGGGATCCCCCTCAGGTAGATTTGTTCACCTCCCCGAAGAATGCCAAGCTGGACAGGTTCTTCTCTCGGCTGCCGCATCCACAAGCCGAGGCAGTGGATGCCCTGTCATGTCCCTGGAGGTTCACCACGGAATATGCCTTTCCTCCAAGCCCATTAATATTCAAATTCCTCCTGAGGCTCCTCAGGGAGCCAGTCCAGGTGGTGGCAGTACTTCCGTATTCCGCCTCAGTGTGGGCTCTCCAATCAAGATCCCTCCTTTCCCTCAACTTCTGTCGCAGGGCAGTCTAGTTCATCCAAACCCTCAGAAGTTGAATCTTCAAATCTGGAGGTTGAGAGGCGAAGGTTCGAGTCCCTAGGGTGTTCTGCAGGAGTCATATCAACCCTTCTAAAAGCTAGGAAGCCAGCAACTAATGCCATATATTCAAAAATATGGGACAAGTTCTTGTCATTTGTTTCCGGAAATGGATTTGATCCAATCCTTCCTTCTACATCTCATGTTCTAGGATTCTTTCAGACAGGACTTGGTCTGGGACTTGGTCTGAGCTCTCTCAAAGTGCAGGTAGCAGCAATCTCTGCTGCAACAAATAAGAGATTGGCGGAGGATCCTTCAGTAGTCACTTTCCTCAGAGGTATATTGAAGATTCGCCCTCCTGTCAGATGATCATTTCCTAAGTGGGATCTGTCCCTAGTCCTGGAAGTTCTATCTGACCATCCCTTTGCTCCAGTGGAACAAGTAACAATATGGAACCTGACACTAAAGACGGCTTTCCTGCTAGCCATTACATCTGGCAGAAGAATCTCGGAACTTCACTCTTTAGGGATAGGTGACGACCACATCTCCTTCTCCCCAGACAGAGTGGAACTTCGTCCCCTTCGGGGGTTCACACCAAAGGTTGCTACTCCAAGCCACCTGTTGGAACCCTGGGCACTACCAGTGTTTACAGACACGGATTCAGAGTCTTGTCACGAACTGGATGTATCCAGAGTGCTCAGGGCCTACCTAGAAGCCACCGGCCCCTTCAGAAATTCTGAGAGACTTTTCATCGTACCGTTCGGTAAATACAGGGGCAAAGAAGCTTCCATCAGAACTCTGGCATCTTGGGTTGTAAAGTTAATCCAGAAGGCCTACAGGGTGAAGAATATGGAGCCTCCATCTCGAGTGAATGCTCATTCTACAAGGGCAGTCTCAGCTTCCTGGGCAGCAAGGGCTAATGTTTCATTGGAGACGGTGTGCAGGGCCGCCACCTGGTCTTCTCACCATACGTTCCTCAGACACTACCATATTGATCCAGGAGCGCTCACGACTGTTGAGTTTGGAAGGAGGGCAGTTCAGGCTGCTATGTCCTCTTCTAATTAAACATTTATTGTTAAGCAATTATCCCACCCATGTCAGCTAGTTATTTATCACAGGTATGCTGCCATGGAGGCACCAGGAAAACGGAAAATTGTATCATACTTACCAGTAATTTTCCTTTCCTGGTGCCTATCCATGGCAGCATACGCTCCCACCCTCGGTATTCTATATTACAGAGAATGTTGGGGGAGGGACTATGCCTTTAATTTATGCTATTCACTAGTCCTGAAGGAGGAGTCGAGGCGGAGCTCTATCACAGGTATGCTGCCATGGATAGGCACCAGGAATGGAAAATTACTGGTAAGTATGATACAATTTTCCGTTTTTTGCCTGCCACTGTGGCCCTTTGTTTTATAAGGCCCAAACAAGGTTTGGTATTGTTTTTGAAAAGTGTGAGTATGCTTTAAAAGGGTATGAAACCCAAATACAAAAATGTATCAAATTGCAGCTCACAAATTCTTATATATTGTGGCAACATTTGTTTTCTTTTTAATGTTTTCCCCTTTATTTTAACCTGGTGATGCTCCCAGTAAGTCTATTATTTTTCAACAGACAATGCTTTCCAGACAAATTGGTAGTTAGAGGGTTTAGACAAACCATTTAACATCAACAGGGGTGATTACAATTGTCAGCTTTTTTTCATTTATATAAAACCTTTATCCCAAAAGGGGAAAAAAAGACTGTAAAGCCTCGTAAACAGCACCGGCTTGTCGTAGTCGATGATGTCACCGCGTTCTTGCCATTCGGTTCTTTTGAATGGCTCGTGTGTACACAGGGCTTGGCAAGATAAGCTTGCCAGGAATCCCGTAGAGAAAACCGACGTTTTTTTTCTACAGGATTCCCGCCCATATGTACGAGGCTTAATTGCCTATAAAGTGTTAGCTGGAGTTCATCCATGTAAGTCAAGTCGGCAACCAGGTGAGTATGTATAAAGTCTCTTTTGTCCAAGGAGTACACATGATTAGGGTTGAGCGAACCCAAACTGTAAAGTTCGGGTTCGTACCAGACTTTTGGATTTTTGGGTCCCGGACCCGAACCCGAACAATTGACTGTATGTTCGGGTTCTGGTCCGGTGTTTGGCGATGTAATGGCGCATTTCTAAAAGCTACAGGGCAGCCAATAAACTTTTGTTTAACTGGTGTGCCCTTAGAAGCCATGCCTACTAATGGCATGGCTGTGATTGGCCAGTGCAGCATGTGACCCAGCCTCTATATAAGCTAGAGGCACACAGCACAGCACGTCACTCTGCTTTAGACAGTATAGGGAAAGGATCCTGGCTGCTGTTGCTGTGAGGGAGAGAATGAAATGATAGGAGTTAGTCCTGATTCTGCAATCTACTGAGAGAAAAGATAGAGACAGTGTAGGGCAAGGTTCCTGTTGCTGCTTTCAGGGAGAGAGATTTATCTAGGAGTCCAGATTAGAGATCTAATAACTCAGCGATCTGCATAGATTTACCTGGTTGGGTTGCAGTGCACAGTCATTTTACACTGCCATGAGCCCAGTGCCAGAGAAAATCTAACTTTTATCTGCAAGCTCAGTGCAGCGGCACTGCATATGTTACGTTGAGATACACCCTGTACATACTGTGGGTGTATTCTGCTCTTCCAAAAACAGCCATTTAGGGCAAACAAAAAATTGCAGTGTTTTTGTGAGATAAACAATTTATATATTTTTCTTCTATTGTGCTAATCTAAAAAAATAATTTTAGGACAAAAACCTTATTTTTTTTTAATAGCACTTTCTGCAGTTCTGTAGGTGTTAGATACACCGTTTACATACTGTGGGTGTATTCTGCTCTTCCAAAAACACCCATTTAGGGCAAGATCCTAAATTTGGAAAATATGAGGAGAATGTCAAAGGGACGTGGCCCCGGTCGTGGTGCTGCTGGTGGAGTTCCTGTTGCAGGGAGAGGACGTGGTTGATCTGTGCCAGCTACACGCACAAGTGAAACGCCTTCCTCAGGTGCGAGTAGGCGACAGAGCCTGCAGCGGTATTTTTTCGCGCCTAATGAGGCTGTACGAATGTTGAGGCCAGGACAAGTACAGGCGATAGTAGATTGGGTTGCTGACAGTGCCTCCGGTTCCTTCACATTGTCTCCCACCCAGTCTTCTGATGAAAGATTAGAGTTGGCACCTGCAGCCGATGTCCATCAGTCTTTCACCTTACCCCCTTGCAAATCAGCTAAGCAGTCTGAGCCCCAAATCATGCAGCAGTCTCTTCTGCTTTTCAATGACTCTGTTAGCAGGGTTTCCCAGGGCCATCCACCTAGCCCTGCCCCAGAAGTGGAAGAGATTGAGTGCACCGATGCCCAACCACTTATATTTCATGATGAGTGCATGGGAGGATCATCGCAGCACGTCTCGGATGATGACGAAACACAGGTGCCAACTGCTGCTGCTTTCGCAATTGTGCAGACCGACAAGGAGGACAGGGGTGAAGACTGGGTGGAAGATGATGTGGAGGACGATGAGGTCCTCGACCCCACATGGAATCAACCTTATGCAGGTGACCAGTGTAGTTCGGAGGAAGAGGCGGTGGTCGCACAGAGCCACCAGCACAGCAGAAGAGGGAGCAGGGTGCAAAAGCAGAGCGTCCGTCCCCTAGACAGTACGTCTGCTACTGCCCAACGCAGCAAGGGACCGAGCACACCAAAGCCAGGTCCAAGGAGTTCCCTAGCATGGCAGTTCTTCAGACAATGTGCTGATGACAAGACACGAGTGGTTTGCACGCTGTGCAATCAGAGCCTGAAGCGAGGCATAAACGTTCTCAACCTGAGCACAACCTGCATGACCAGGCATCTAAGTGCAAAGCACGAGCTGCTGTGGAGTAGACACCTCCAAAACCAAGAAAGGTCTCTGGCTCCTCCTGCTTCCTCTTCTGCTGCAGTCTCGGCCTCTTCATCCACCTCTGTAGTGACAGTAGCACCTGCCAACCTGCAAACAGAGCATCTGTCAGCAACACTACCACCTGGGTCACCAACCATCTCCACAATGTCCCATGGAAGCGTTCAGCTCTCTATCTCCCAAACAGATACCATCTATCTCCCAAACAGAACTAGCCACCCGTGATCCCTGGCCCTGAATGCCAGCATTTCAAAATTCCTCGCCTTTGAAATGCTGTCATTCTGTCTGGTGGAGACACAGAGTTTTAAAAGCCTGATGGCATTGGCTGTCCCACAGTATGTCGTGCCCAGCCGCCACTACTTCTCCAGGTGAGCCATCCCTTCCCTGCACAACCAAGTGGGGGACAAAATCAGGTGTGCACTGCGCAACGCCATCTGTGGCAAGGTCCACCTAACTACGGATGCGTGGAACAGTAAGCACGGTCAGGTACGTTATATCTCCCTAACAGCACACTGGGTAAATGCAGTGGCGGCTGGGCCTGAGGCAGATAGCAGTTTGGCGCATGTCCTTCCACCACCGAGGTTTGCAGGGCACTTCAGTTTGCCTCCTGTTGCTAACTCCTCCCACTCCGCTTCCTCATCCTCTACCGCCTCCTCATCCGGTCAGCGTAACACCTTCACCACCAACTTCAGCACAGCCAGGGGTAAACGACAGCAGGCAGTTTTAAAACTTTCCTGTTTGGGGGAAAAATCCCACACTGCGCAGGAGTTGTGGAGGGACATGGAACAACAGACCGATGAGTGGTTGGTGGCAGTGAGCCTCAAGCCCGGCCTGGTGGTGTGCGATAATGGGCGAAATCTCGTAGCAGCTCTGGGCCTAGCCGGTTTGACGCACATCCCTTGCCTGGTGCATGTGCTGAACTTGGTGGTCCAGAGGTTCCTGAAAAATTACCCCAATATGCCAGAGCTGCTGCAGAAAGTGCGGGCCGTCTGTGCGCACTTTCGGCGTTCTCACCCTGCTGCTGTTCGCCTGTCAGCGCTGCAGCGTAACTTTGGCCTTCCCGCTCACCGCCTCATATGTGACGTGCTCACAAGGTGGAACTTTACCTTGCAAATGCTGGCCAGACTGTGCGAGCAGCAGCAGGTGATAGTGGAGTCTCAGCTGCAGCAATCACGCAAGGAGTCGCTCTGCGGAACAGCACCACTTCACCACCAATAACTGGGCCTCCATGCGAGACCTGTGTGCCTTGTTGTGCTGTTTTGAGTACTCTACCAACAGGGCCAGTGCCGATGATGCCGTTCTCAGCATTACTATCCCAGTTCTATGCCTCCTTGAAAAAACGCTTTGGGCGATGATGGAAGAGGATGTGGCACAGGAGGAGGAGGAGGAGGAACCGGGGTAATTTCAAAGGCTTTCAGGGCAGTCTTTCACAAGTGGCTACGAGGGTGGGTTCCTGCACCAACAAACGCCAGGTACACAATTGTCTGGCAGCAAGGGCACAGTTCTGGAGGATGACGAGGTGGAGGATGAGGAGGAGATGGAGGAGGAACCATGTTCACAGCAGGGTGGCACCCAGACCAGCTCATGGCCATCACTGGTGCGTGGCTGGGGGGATACAGAGGACACAGACGATACACCTCCCACAGAGGACAGCTTTTCGTTGCCTCTGGGCAGCCTGGCAGGCTGGCACACATGAGTGATACATGCTGCAGTGTCTCCGCAACAACCGCCGAGTTGCCCACATTCTAACTGGTGCTGATTACTGCGTGGCCACCCTGCTGGATCCCCATTACAAGGACAACGTACCGTCCTTAATTCCCTCACTGGAGCGGGATCGTAAGATGCGCGAGTACAAGCACAGGCTGGTAGACGCGCTGCTGGTGGCATTCCCACCTGAGAGCGGGGGTACGGTGGAAGCACAAGGCGAAGGCAGAGGAGGAGGAAGAGGTCGCCAACGCAGCCGGGGCACCGCCAGCACCTCAGAAGGCAGGGTTAGCATGGCTAAAATGTGAAAAAGCTTTGTCAGCACGCCACAACAACCAGCATCACCAGCTGAGATGTAACGTCTTAGCAGGAGGCAGCATTTCACCAACATGGTGGAGCAGTATGTGTGCACACACCTACACATACTGAATGACGTGTCTGCCCCCTCTATCTTCTGGGTCTCCAAATTGGGCACATGGCCTGAGCTTGCCCTTTACGCCTTGGAGGTGCTGGCCTGCCCTGCAGCCAGTGGATTATCTGAACGTGTATTTAGCATGGCAGGGGGCGTTATCACAGACAAGCGCAGCCGCCTGTCCAGAGCCAATGTGGACAAGCTCACGTTCATTAAAATGAACCAGGCATGGATCCCACAGGACTTGTCCATACCTTGTGCAGAATAGACATGTATACTGGTGTTCTGACAAAAACTGCCCGGCCATCGGATAGTGTCCGGCCCGTACTGCGCAGGCGCAGCGCTTGCACAGTACGGAGGACAAGGAGATTCACCAAATCTCCGAAGATGAACAGCGCCTGCGCAGTGAGTGCAGGTTCAAGCCCCACCATCCAAGCGGACATACGGTAGAACATAGTAACAGGGCCCCTCACGAGCTCGCTTCGCTCACCACGCTTCAGGCATGGCCTCGCTTGGCTCGGCTTGAACCTCGGATGGTGTGGCTTGAACCTGGACTCACCGCGCAGGCGCCATTCATCTTCGGAGATTTTCAAAATCCCCTTGTCCTATGTACTGAGCAAGCGCAGTACAGGGCGGACACTATCCGACAGGGGACAGAATTCAACACATCACCGGCCTTACCCAGCCATTGTTGTATTTTTCAACCAGTGTTGGCTACCTCATCCTCCTCCACCGCCGCTTCCACCTTAACAGCCACATCCACCGCCACCTCAACCTCTTACTCCATATGGACCTCGTCCTTCTAGGTCAAGATTATAATTTTAATTTTTTTTAATTTCAAAGTATTTTATTTTCCCACTAGCTTATCCATTAAATTGAAAAATATTTTTTCCAGAAAGGGCGTATTCTGGGGCATTCCCACCATATGTGTGGCATCGTGCCGTTGAGTTTCTGAGGTTCTTAATGACTTCCTGTACCTCTTCTGCTGAGAAGGGGGCCTCCAGCATATTATTATATATATATATATATATATATATATATATATATATATATATATATATATATATATATATATATTTTTATGTTATTTTAAGTTATTTCCCTATCCACATTTGTTTGCAGAGCACTTGCCATGCTCTTAACAATATTTGGCTTTCATTTGCAGCCCTCTAGCCCTTTCCATTACTTTTTTAGAGCCATTTTAGTCCTCAGAAGTTCGGGTCCCCATTGACTTCAATGGGGTTCGGGGTCAAGTTCGGTCCCGAACTCGAACTTTTTTCCGAAGTTCGGCCGAACCCGTCGAACCTGAACATCCAGGTGTCCGCTCAACTCTACACATGATCCAAATAGAGCCAACCCTAACGTGTTTCAGTCTATCAAGGCCTTACTCATAGCGACATGTCCTGTGCTGTAATTATAGAGGTTTGTAATTGATCATAGCTGTCATGCAGTTAAATTTTTTCTTTTCTTTTCTAGAAATCAACAAATTCATTTTTTTTCTCAATTCACACTAAATTCACTCTAGTAAACCTGTAATTCTTGCCGTGACACTATAATGCACATAACCAAACAGGGATTGGAAATCACTCCTTAAAGAGGAGGAGGATTTATAAAAAATACTGTAGCTGCTGACTTTTAATAAATGGGTCCAAAATTCCAGCACTGTCTTTACCTGGGCCAGTTCTTTGCAGGTATTCGGGTCCCCGGGGCTTCCATCTTGGCTGTGGGAAGCTGGCTGTTACTTCCTGCTGTTTACATCTGGCTTCACCCTGCACTTGCAGACTGGTACTGCATCCTCCTGGGATGTGTGACATGTCCCAGGAAATTGCAGTGGTGTTGGGGAGGTGAGGCAATTGGGGGGGGGGGGGGAGAAAAAGTGGAAGTGGTAGCAATTATCTGTCAGAAATAGGTACCCATTCCCAGAATAAGAAAAAAATCCAATGATGGCAGAGGAAGAGGGGGGAGCAGGGTGAGCAGAACCTTGTATTTTAAGTGAAGTTCCACTGTATCTAAATATTTTAATTGATATTTTAAAACAATACTAACATTACTTTAGCTCCAGCATGATTACAAAACACACTTGATCTTAGTGGCTGTAGGAGGTCCCTGCTCTGGGTGACCTGCATTCACTACATAAACAAGTGCAATGTCATTTAGAACCTCTGTGATTGCAAATCTGTTTAATTATACCATTGTGCTAATTTGTGTGCACAAACACAGTTTGCTATTATCTTAATGTTATGCTATAGATGTTTGCAATTTATTTTTTCTTTGTGTGCCTAGCAGTTTAAATTCAAAAGCAGAAAAATGAACAAGCTACATTTCACTTTGGGCTTTACCATTCTGCTACATTACATAGAATTCACAGTTTGTCAATGATATTTTGCCTATTTCCTCCTAATTTAAACCTAGGAAGTGGCTTGGTTAAAAGTATATGATGTGAACCCTTACCTTGTAAAACAACCCATTCAGTTTAAATAGAAATGAATATATCACAATGGGGGTTATTTACTAAAGGCAAATCCACTTTGCACTTGTAGTTTGCACTTGTAGTGCAAAGCGGATTTGCCTTTAGTAAATAACCCCCTATGTGTATATATACACTGTGTGTGTATGTGTGTAAAAAAATCTCATCAGTTAATTTATTTCAGTAATTTAATTCAAAAAGAGAAACTCATGTATAGGGATGAGCCGAACAACCCCCGGTTCGGTTCGCACCAGAACATGCGAACAGGCAAAAAATTTGTTCGAACATGCGAACACCGTTAAAGTCTATGGGACACGAACATGAAAAATCAAAAGTGCTAATTTTAAAGGTTAATATGCAAGTTATTGTCATAAAAAGTATTTGGGGACCCAGGTACTGCCCCAGGGGACATGTATCAATGCAAAAAAAAGTTTCAAAAAGTTTTAAAAATGGCAGTTTTTTTCGGGAGCAGTGATTTTAATAATGCTTAAAGTGAAACAATAAAAGTGAAATATTCCTTTACATTTCATACCTGAGGGGTGTCTAAAGTATGCCTGTAAAGTAGCACATGTTTCCCATGTTTAGAATTGTCCCTGCACAAAGTGTCATTTCTGAAGGAAAAAAAGTAATTTAAAACCACTTGCGGCTATAATGAATTGTCGGGTCCCCGGCAATACAGAGAAAAGTCATTGAAAAAAACGTCAGGGGTTCGCCCCCCCCCCGCAGTCCATTACCAGGCCCTTGGGTCTGGTATGAATATTAAGGGGAACCCCTGCCATTTTTTTCAATGACTTATCTGTATTGCCGGACCCGACAATTCATTAATAGATGCGAGTAGTTTTAAATGACTGAAAACAGACGGATGGCGATACGTTCGCTGTTCGTTTTCATCCGATCTTCGCTTAGAGAACAGCGGGGCTCTGACAGGTCCATCCCTGCAGAGTGAGCAGAGACGGACCTGTCATCCACCTGCTCAGCGGGGATAAACGGATCGATCCCCTGCTAAACGGATCCGCCCCGTGTGAAAGGGGCCTTAATATTTAACCCCCTCTGTGACAGCAGGTGGGGAATCCTTTCCCGCACCTGCTGTCATAATTTAAAAACAGTGTGTTGGTCGAGGCTTTGCCCACACAGCCACATCATTCATTCACAAAGATTTGTGAATGAGAGAACTATAAGTCCCATCTTCCACTGTGGCAGATGGCTTGTAGTTCTCAATGAACTATCGGAACACTTGTCAGCGCCCTGGTAGCTCACTGACAGTTCCTGCATCTGATTAACAGTGTGTTCATATGGAGATACAGGCAGACAGCTTTCAACGGTGTCTGCAGGAGCCTAATAATGCACCAGTGATCCACTGTCCACAGGGGCAATGCTCTGCAGGCTTATTTGTAAAGAAATTAATACATGTACATGGAAATGTAGGCCGCATCTATCCCTCCTTCAATTCCCAATTTAACCTTTTAATAAATAAAGACACTCACAACGTTCTTGGAATATAATTGACCGTGGCAGGTTTATTGGTGTAAACTGTAAATAACTTAAATCCATTCAATCCTTTTATTAATACATAAAATTCTCACTTGTAAATAATAAAAATAAACAGCTCATTCTTCAGGACTCGAGCAATACCGCATTTCCACATAAAGTGCCTGTGACAAGGGTGGGGAGCTTGTTGCTGTACTGTGACCAGCTGTGAGGAGATTCCCACGGAGGACCCCTTTATATAGCCTTGCCCCACTTCCAGAATATTCCCACTGGTCATGTGACCTTTTGGAACCTTCCTGATTGGATAAATGACATTCCCTACCTATACTCCAGTGTTACCTGACCCTATTTTCCTGCCTGACCTACTGTACATTTTTCCTAAAGTGACCACGACTCTTTTTTTTTAAAATAAATATTATAGCTGTCCCGGGAGCAGCCACATGTCAATGCTGTTCGGGTCATATTCTTTAGCCCTCTCAGGCCATTCTTTACTTGCAAAAAGACTTATTAAAGGTGAACTTATTCTTTAAAATAGTGAATATTTAGAAATTACCTGTGCATTCTATATCTAATTGCTAACCCCTATATCCCCAGCTGCTGTTTATATGTGCTCCCCAAATTCACACATTGACTAAACTAAACTAAATTAATAAAGCAGCACTAAAATGCTAAGTGTTATTCACACTTTGTGCTCAAAGTGCTATATATAGTACACAATAAAAATTGCAATCCACAAAATTAACTGTAAAAGTCTGTGCCAGTGAATCACACCACAAACAAATACATGTAATCCAAACAGTACTGCAAAGTCTATAAAAACATTCCACAAAAATTATGTTCGACTTAGCTCCACCCTAAACATTTGCACAGTAATCCAAAGTGCCCTCACAGGTAGTGCTCACTCAACAGCTGCAGTTGACCCCTTACAAATACAGTATAAGTAGGTTCATTTGCACCTTTTATTATACCTTGTTAATCTTGTCAGTATCCACCACTGCAGGAAGATCTTGAACTGTATGTACTTTAGCCTTGTCCATGTACTCAGGCAGAGGAACAGAGATGCACAGGAGTATCATTGCCCAGCAAAATTATAAAAAATAGTGTTAAAAGGTACAGATTACATTTAAAAGTGGCTCACCGGTCACTGTATGACCAGCCAAACTATTGTTATGAAATGTTGTTGCTACCTCCGGTATCAGAGCCAGTCATCAGTGTTGTCAGTTTCCTAAGCTTCTGCAGAAGAGCTTAGACAGCACATCTGGAAACATCTAGAAATGTATGGCAGTGAGACACCTTGTTTCTGTTTTCAGTATTGCCATTTTCTACATTTTTATTATACTGAAATATGCTTAGAGACCTCAAAGCAGAACTATGGGCAAAAAAAAAAGGACATATACAGTATTTCACTAACATTACCACATCAGCATTTGTTTTTCTGAGTACTCCCCATAACATAATAGTTCTGCCTCTCTAATCTAAGCACTGGAAGTGTGATCTCTATACAGTAATTGATCAGCCGTGGCAGGATAGTGCTAACTTGCAGTCTCAGTAGAATTAGCAGACAGATCCAAATGACATCTTGCGGATAGTAGAAAGCTTTAATCCAAAACGTATGCAGATCTTCACAGACAAACATCAGATAGGCCAAAAAATCATAGTATGTCTAGCTCTAGCAATTATATGTGCTCAGAACAAAAACTAAAGACACACTAAAAGATGGTTACTAGCTACACAAAGCATCTTCTAGCTACAGAGTGAGGAAGAGACAAAATTATTTAACCACTTCCCATCTGGCCCATGTACATAGATGGATGGATAGGAGCAGCACCAATGCTGATGGACGTACGTCACCCCCAACATCTGCATAAGCTCAGTCGCTGTCATCAGTCAGTGTCTCTAATCACTTCCACCACTCAAAGTGTCCCTAATCACCCCCAGACTGCTTATAGAGTCCCTGATCCAGGACCTAGCTGGTTACAGTGTCCCTGATCAGCGCCACACTGGTTACAGTGTGTCCATAATCATTGCCACACCAGTTATGGTGCCCTTGATCACTGTCACACAGGTAACAGTGTCCTTGATCACCACCACATCAGTTACAGTGTCTGTGATCACTGCCACACCAGTTACAGTGTATGTGATCACCGCTATGACAGTTACAGTGTCTGTGATCACCTAAATAAAGTGACACTCCTGCACTACCCCAATATGAATTTCAATATGAATAAACTAAATGTTTGTTATACTGAAGGTGTGATAATAAACAATTGTATCAAATACATTTTAATAATCCTGACAATATGGAATAGTGGCTGCAAACATAAATGTGTGCTCCCACAGTGATCTACATATAATACATATAATAAATGCAGCACCACCTATGTTATATTCCGTGTTGATAAACATATAAAAAACAAAATAAATAAAGTATATATTTTTTTCACGTGCAAAAAAGTCTCTCATGTTTTCTTATTACATAAGAATCCCAATCTTATTCACAGTTCACCACATGTGTAAATGCATCAATCCTTCAAATTTATGATCAGTGATGTGGACCTGTGTTAGATCATGTCACAAACGCCTACCCCACTTCAACCCCAATCCAGGCTGTTGCCACTAATGGTATTCCTCCTTATATGTTCCAGGATGGTGGTATATGGACCATCAAGCACAAATAAGTGTGTGGTCCCTTTCAGAGTTCGACCCAAACTTCCTCCGCTCTGCAACCAAGCTCACAGGACATAGGGACCCCTCATAGTGTAATATTGCTTTAAATTGCTTTTATTATATTGAAATGCACTTACATCAATATAAAATAACTTGGCACATAAAAATGAGAGGGGGGCTGCAGCTCCCGCATCACTTCTGGCCTCGGTTGTCAATCACCTCACCCAGCTCCTCTCCATAGGCAACAGTTAAAAGCCTTTACAGTTTACCAGTTTAGAGTTACAAAGGAGGTCTAGTGTTAGAATCATTGCTCTTGCTCTAACATTCACAAAGATACCTCAATTGTGTTGTGCAATTGCCGTTTACATATACATGCAGTATCAATGTATATTTTAGCTTTTGCTCATGGGGATCGGTTCACTTGAATTTTGTTTTAATTTTTTTTTGTTTTTGTTTTTTTACACTATCTCTTTCATCTTTTTATTTATTTTGATCAACTGTATTTCTGTCACAAGGGATATACATCTCTTGAACAATAACAACCGGTAAGCTTGTGAACAACAAACCAAAACCAGAAGTGATCGAATGCTCGTCGCTTCCAGTTTCATAGACCTTGGAGATGAATGATCGGGGAACTTCCGTACCTTCCTAATCTCTATGGTAAGCCCGTGGAAATGCTGGCTTTAGTCCCAGGCTCCCTGGTAGAACAGGAGAGCCTGAAGAAGCTAAGAAAAACACTTTTTTCTCCAACATTTTTGGTATTTTCTTATTTATATAGCTAAAAAAAAAACTATAGTGATTAAATGGTATCAAAAATATGTCAGAGTAATAATACTACAACATTAGCAGCGCTATTAAAACTATCAAGAATAAAACTTAATAAATATATAAAAGATGTATATATGAAATCCGGAGAAATTAGCACAATATAAGCTTCAAAATATGATGATTCACTTGGTGAACAGTCCATAAAAAAAGGTGCATAGAAAAGGTGAATGTGATATAAATCATCCAAATAGGAAGGTATAATCATAAACACTCATTCCAGCTTGATACGATTTCCTCCACCACACCACTTTGTGTTCACGCCCTATGGGAAATCCACTTACTTGCACTGGTGTGTAAGCCTGTCAGTCCAAGGAGATAGTCAAAGGATACTAGGCATTTCCATCAGTATTATGCTCGTCATGAGCCATAAACAAAAGAGTTCCACATAGTGTGATATCGTGCAACACTCATTTATTGATAAAAATTCTCACATTATATGCATAAATATAGGGCATGTAACAACGATACAATCATAGTCGTCTACTCCTGTCTAACCTGTCTCTGCTCCCGCGGTGTTCCCAGGAAGGAGAGGCGAGGAGATGCCGACCGAATGGGTTGCTGCGTAGTGATCCGATTCATGCCCGAACTGTCAGTTCGCAGTGCGATATGTGAGCTGAAATGGGGGTGTTGTTAATGTTATATGACACTTCCTAGAAGTTTGCAAATGGCAGTGTGAATTGCGAAGTGAGTCAGGTGCGATGTGGGAACCCGCAGTGGATTTGCAGGGTTCCCGCATTGCACTAGTGTGAACCCAGCGGCAAGGCAACAATGCATGTGTAACACGATAATAATGTTATTACCTGTTGATCCTGCCAGTAAGTCTGTTACTTTTTAACTTCCTTTAACAGACCAAGCTTTTCAGCAAAAGTGGCAGTTGGGGGAGGGGCAGAGCAAGATGGCAGCATAATCTTCCAGCTCCACTCAGCCTTGGGACACAGAGCGACACAAAGCAGCTCCCAGCAACACTTATCCCACTGTAGGGGAGATCTTACAAGCAGCACCCAGACGTTATGCCCAAAAATAAGAACAGCAAGCCACCTGGACCACCCCCCATACTGAATTCTTCTCTCCATTGGCCATACATCTCTAGCAGCTTTGCAGAGTGACATTTTTGCCCATTCTTATTTGCAAAATAGCCTAAGCTCTGTCAGATTGGATGCAGGGCATCTGTGAACAGCAATTTTCAAGTCCTGCCACAGGTTCTCAATTAGATTTAGGTCTGGGCTTTGACTGGGCCATTCTAACACATGAATATGCTTTGATCTAAACCATTCCATTGTAGCTCTGGCTGTATGTTTAGGCTCATTATCCTGCTGGAAGGTGAACCTATGCCCCAGTCTCAAGTCTTTTGCAGACTCTAACAGGTTTTCTTCTAAAGCCCTGTACACACGATCGGATTTCCTATGGATTCTACTCCAATTAATTTTTCCATCGGAAATCCGATGAAGCTGACTTCCATCAGTCTTGCCTACACACCATCAGTCAAAAATCTGACCGTCCCAAACGCTGTGACGTAAAACACTCCAACAAGCCGAGAAAAATTAAGTTCAATGCTTCTGAGCATGCGTTGACTAGATTCTGAGCATGCGTGGGTTTTTTGTCTGATGGAGTTCCACACAGACGATCGGAATTTCCTATCGTTTTTTCCCATTGGATAAATTTAAAACATGTTCTATTTTTTCTCACAGATGGAAAAAAGACAGATGGGGCCCATACACGATCGGTTTGTCTGATGAGAAAAGTCCATCGGACTGTTTTCATCAGTAAAACCGATCGTGTGTACACGGCATAAGATTGCCCTGTATTTGGCTCCATCCATTTTCCCATCATTTCTGACTAGCTTTCCTGTCCCTGCTAAAGAAAAGCATCCCATGGTGTGTTCAGGGTGATGTGAAGTGTTAGCTTTCTGCAAACCCATAGCATTTTGCTTTTAGGCCAAAAAGTTCAATGTTGGTCTCATCTGACCAGCGCACCTTCTTCCATATGTTTGTTGTGTTCCCCACATGGCTTCTTGCAAACTGCAAACAGAACTTCTTATGGCTTTCTTTCAAAAATTGCTTTCTTCTTGCCACTCTTCCATAAAGGCCAGATTTGTGGAGTCTATGACTAATAGTTGTCCTGTGGACAGATTCTACCACCTGAGCTGTGGGTCTTTGCAGCTCCTCCAGAGTTACCATAGGCCTCTTGGCTGCTTCTCTGATTAATGCTCTCCTTGCCTGGCATGTCAGCTTGGGTGTCTTGGTAGGTTTGCAGTTGTGCCAAACTCTTTCCATTTTTGGGTTGATCGATTGAACAGTGCTCCCTGAGATGTTCAAAGCTTGGGATATTTTTTTATAACCTAACACTGCTTTAAACTTCTCCACAACTTTATCCCTAACCTATCTAGTGTGTCCCTTGGCCTTCATTATGCTGTTTGTTCACTAAGGTTTTCTAATAAACATCTGAGGGCTTCACAGAACAGCTGTATTTATACTGAGATTAAATTACACACAGGTGGACTCTATTTACTAATTAGGTGACTTTTAGGGCAATTCGTTCCACTAGATTTTAGTTAGGGGTATCAGAGTAAAAAGGGCTGAATACAAATGCATGCCACACTTTTCAGATATTTATATGTAAAAAATTTGGAAAACCATTTATAATTTTCCTTCCACTTCACAATTATGTGCCACTTTGTGTTGATCTATCACATAAAATCCCAATAAATCATATTTACGTTTTTGTTGTTACATGACAAAATGTGGAAAATTTCAAGGGGTTTGAATACTTTTTAAAAGGAGAGAGAGAGAGAGAGAGAGAGAGAGAGAGATACGTAAAGTGCAGATTTTTACATGTATGCGAGAAATTCTAGAATCGGACTAGGGATCAAGTAGTTAAAGAGTAACTCCACTTTTGTTGAAAAAAAAACAAACATTCCCCTCTGGGTGATCTATGTACATTACAAGGATTTAAAAAAAAATTTGGGCAAATTCCTATCTTTTTGTTATTCTGAAGAAGTCCCTGTGTGTTTGTCTGTGTCCATGTGGAAAAGTGTATCTAATGGTAGTGGTTTCATAAACCTCAATCAGTTGCTGCCCCTGTAGGGCTTAAATGAGGAAAATTTCAGGGTCTGCCTCCCTTTAGACATGATTTCATATTTGGAGTATCACTAAAAAATTTATTTTTGTTGCAGGGGATGCCAAAAATCTGACTTCTATCTCAATGCAGACTTCTGGGAAAAACCATAAACCAATCATACAAGCAGGAAATTATGTTTCTGGGGGGGCATTCTGTACACATTCTGTGTATAGAACACCTCCAGGTAGACATATTGCCTTGCATTTTACAAAAAAATGAAGAGCAGCAGATTGAAAAGGAAAGGTCATTTTTAATAACATTCAAATACGCTATGAATTGAGTCACAACTGTACACTATACAGCATACTATATTATTTATTTTTTTTATTTGCTTTTTTTTCGCCCACAGAAGTGGAGTTACCCTTTAAAATCTACTAATCCATCTACTGCTACTTTCTCCACAGGTTGACAATCCTGCTCCATAGATACAGTAGAGGAATGACTGCAGCCACCCTAAAACAAAACGTGTGTTACTAGGTGCACTACCGAGTGAAAATAAAAGAAACAAAAGGCAAAAAAATGAATGCAGCCTCATCTAATGATTGATATTTTGCAATATATAACATTTATGCTTTTGGGTTTAAATATGCTTTAATTTGTTAGTAAAGCATGACTTTTCCTTAACACAAATAATTCTGTTTGATTGAATAATTGTATTTTAGCCTACATGTTATCTTGTTGATCAATGGTACCTGTTTGGTATACAGGTAATTGTTTTTCAGTACATGGGCAGAAATAATTGCGCTATATTAGTACTCACTACTGACATGCCAGTACACTGATTTCCAGCAAAGACAGAGCAAAAAGGTTAACACAACATCAACTTTGTACAAGTAACCACAGGTGAATATTGATTACACAGCAGAAATGCACATAGAAACCCTTCTGTAACACATTGCTGTGTTTTTGTGTAAAAGCAGGCTAAAATATAATGCTGATCCTTATCTTTTCTGCCAAAATGAGCATTTAAAAACACGTAGTAAATAAAAGCAAAGTAGCAAATTTAATGGCTTTTTAATGCTGAATTTTTCAACACCAGTGTATTCACCATTGTAATGCCGCGTACACACAATCGGAATTTCCAACAACAAAACCGTGTTTTTTTTTCCGACGGATGTTGGCTCAAACTTGTCTTGCATACACACGGTCGCACAAATGTCAAGAACGTGGAGACGTACAACACTAGGACGAGCCAAGAATAATGAAGTACAATGATTCCGATCATGCGTCGGATTCCGAACATGCGCAGCACTTTTGTGCGTCAGAAATGGCTCCACACGATCAGAAATTCCTACAAGAACTTTTGTTTTCGGAAAAATTGAGAACCTGCTCTCAAACATTTGTTGTCGGAAATTCCGACAGCAATTGTCCGATGGAGCCTACACATGGTCGGAATATCCGACCAAAGGCTCACATCGAACATTTGTTGTTGGAAATTCCGATCGTGTGTACGCGGCATTAGGGGCAAATTTCGAATAGATTTATCAGCACATTCACCACACATTGTAGAGAAAATATTTGATTTATATATAAAGCCCATGTACTGCATAATGTCCTCATATTTGTCAAGGCACAAATATATTTAACAATGCTAGACCACATATTTATTCTATTTATGACAAGAAAAATGTTACATTTTTTACGTACCTAATTTATCGGTGTATAACACGCGCCGGCATATAACACGCACCCCAAGTTTAGGAGGGAATTTTAAAGAAAAAAACTTTTAGGAGGGAAGTTTAACCACGTAAGCCCCGGACCATTTGGTAGCTAAAGGACCAAAGGTGATTTCAGAATTTTGCACTGCGCTGCTTTAACTGTAAATTGTGCGGACATGCAATGTTGTACCGAAACGAAATTTGCGTACTTTTCTTCCCACAAATAGAGCTTTCTTTTAATGGTATTTGATTGCCTCTGCAATTTTTTTTTTTTTGCGATATAAACGGAAAAAGACCGAAAATTTTGAAAAAAAATGATATTTTCTACTTTTTGTTATAAGAAAAATCGAATAAACTCAATTTTAGTCATACATTTAGGCCAAAATGTATTCAGCCACATGTCTTTAGTAAAAAAAGTCAATAAGCGTATATTTATTGGTTTGCGCAAAAGTTATAGCGTTTACAATCTAGGGTACATTTTCTGGAATTTACACAGCTTTAAATTTATGACTGCCTATCTCATTTCTTGAGGTGCTAAAATGGCAGGGCAGTACAAACCCCCCCAAATGACCCCATTTTGGAAAGTAGACACTCCAAGGAAATTGCTGAGAGGCATGTTGAGCCCATTGAATATTTTTTTTTTGTCCCAAGTGATTGAATAATGACAAAAAAAAAAAAATTACAAAAAGTTGTCACTAAATTATATATTGCTCACACATGCCATGGTTATATGTGGAATTGCACCCCAAAATACATTCTGCTGCTTCTCCTGAGTACGGGGATACCACATGTGTGGGACTTTTTAGGAGCCTAGCCACGTACGGGACCCCGGAAACCAAACACCGCCTTCAGGATTTCTAAGGGCGCAAATTTTTGATTTCACTCCTCACTACCTATCACAGTTTTGAAGGCCATAAAATGCCAAAATAGCACAAAACCCCCCCAAATGACCCCATTTTGGAAAGTAGACACTCCAAGGAAATTGCTGAGAGGCATGTTGAGCCCATTGAATATTTTTTTTTTGTCCCAAGTGATTGAATAATGACAAAAAAAAAAAAATTACAAAAAGTTGTCACTAAATTATATATTGCTCACACATGCCATGGTTATATGTGGAATTGCACCCCAAAATACATTCTGCTGCTTCTCCTGAGTACGGGGATACCACATGTGTGGGACTTTTTAGGAGCCTAGCCACGTACGGGACCCCGGAAACCAAACACCGCCTTCAGGATTTCTAAGGGCGCAAATTTTTGATTTCACTCCTCACTACCTATCACAGTTTTGAAGGCCATAAAATGCCAAAATAGCACAAAACCCCCCCAAATGACCCCATTTTGGAAAGTAGACACTCCAAGGAAATTGCTGAGAGGCATGTTGAGCCCATTGAATATTTTTTTTTGTCCCAAGTGATTGAATAATGACAAAAAAAAAAAAATTACAAAAAGTTGTCACTAAATTATATATTGCTCACACATGCCATGGTTATATGTGGAATTGCACCCCAAAATACATTCTGCTGCTTCTCCTGAGTACGGGGATACCACATGTGTGGGAGTTTTTAGGAGCCTAGCCGCGTACGGGACCCCGAAAACCAAGCAACGCCTTCAGGATTTCTAGGCACAAATTTTTGATTTCACTCCTCACTACCTATCACAGTTTTGAAGGCCATAAAATGCCAAAATAGCACAAAACCCCCCCCAAATGACCCCATTTTGGAAAGTAGACACCCCAAGCTGTTTGCTGAGAGGCATGGTGAGTATTTTACAGCTCTCATTTGTTTTTGAAAATGAAGAAAGAACATATTTTTTTTTCTTATTTTTTTTAATTTTCAAAACTTTGTGACAAAAAGCGAGATCTGCAAAATACTCACAATACCTCTCAGCAAATAGCTTGGGGTGTCTACTTTCCAAAATTGGGTCATTTGGGGGGGTTTTGTGCCATCTGGGCATTCCATGGCCTCCGAAACTGTGATAGGCAGTGAGAAGTGAAATCAAAAATTTACACCCTTAGAAAGCCTAAAGGCGGTGATTGGTTTTTGGGGTCCCGTACGCGGCTAGGCTCCCAAAAAGTCTCACACATGTGGTATCCCCGTACTCAGGAGAAGCAACAGAATGTATTTTGGGGTGTAATTCCACATATGCCCATGGCATGTTTGAGCAATATATCATTTAGTGACAACTTTGTGCAAAAAAAAAAAAATTTTCTTTTTTCCGCAACTTGTGTCAACATATAAAATATTCCATGGACTCGACATGCCTCTCAGTATATAGCTTGGGGTGTCTACTTTCCAAAATGGGGTCATTTGGGGGTTTTGAACTGTTCTGGCATTTTATACACAATATTAGGAAGCTTACATCCACTCTTCTAACCACTTGAAGACAAAGCCCTTTTTGACACTTTTTGTTTACATGAAAACATATTTTTTTTTGCAAGAAAATTATGTTGAACCCCCAAACATTATATATATATATATATATTTAAAGCAAAGGCCCTACAGAATAAAATGGTGGGTGTTGCATTTTTTTTTTCTACACAGTATTTGCGCAGCGATTTTTCAAACGCATTTTTTGGGGAAAAAATACACTTTTTTTTATTTTAATGCACTAAAACACACTATATTGCCCAAATGTTTGATGAAATAAAAAAGATGATCTTAGGCCGAGTACATAGATACCAAACACGACATGCTTTAAAATTTCGCACAAACGCACATTGGCGACAAACTACATACATTTTTAAAAGCCTTTAAAAGCCTTTACAGGTTACCCCGTTAGATTTACAGAGGAGGTCTACTGCTAAAATTACTGCCCTCGATCTGACCTTCATGGTGATACCTCACATGCATGGTGCAATTGCTGTTTACATATGACGCCAGACCGACGCTTGCGTTCGCCATTGGGCAAGAGCAGGGCAGGACAGGGGTGCTTTTTTTTTTTTTTTATTAATTTTGCTTTTTTATTTTATTTTTAAATTGTTCCTTCCATATTTTATTTTTTTATCATTTTTATTGTTATCTCAGGGAATGTAAATATCCCCTATGATAGCAATAGGTAGTGACAGGTACTCTTTTTTGGAAAAAACTGGGGTCTAGACCCTAGATCTTTCCTCTGCCCTCAAAGCATCTGACCACACCAAAATCGGTGTGATAAAATGCTTTCCCAATTTCCCAATGGCGCTTTTTATATCCGGGGGGGGCATTCCCTCCCACTGCTTGTAAAAGAAGTCCAGAGGCTAATTAGCCACTAGGATTGCTTTTACATGAAAGCTGGCTGAAAAGAATGATACCAAGATGATACCTAAACCCGCAGGCATCAATCTGGTATAACCATTCAAAGTCCAGCAACATACCAGAACGTTGCTGGTCCTTGATGGACATGTATTGTAATCTTTTTTTTTCATACAGCCAGTTGGCTGAATGAAAAAAGAAATTGATCGGTGGGTATGCCCACCATTAGAATACCGCCCTTCATCCACCCACTTCTAATGATGGGCATACATGCACCATTTATATATAAAAAACGAAGGTATGCAGCGCTGAAATAAGATCTCCAAAATAAAATTAGGAGAACATAAAATAGGTTGATAATCAACTAAATGATTAAACACAAAATATAAAGTGAATTATAAATAAGTGCAGTAGTGAACCACAAAAAATTATTAAATAAGTAAATGTTGACAATATAAATAATGTTAATAACTAATCCGTGAAGAAGTTCATAAACAAAGTCCATCAAAAGAAACCTCCTTGGTGCAAAAATAAACAACAATCCAATGTGAAGTGAAGTGTTCCAAAAAAAAGAAGAAAGCTTGCTCCCAAACGTGAAGTAATGGATACAATGGTGACACCCGGGTGAGAAAGATATATATCCTGCTTACCAGATGCTCATGACTGCATCCAACAGTCTCACCCAGCACAGGGAAATTAGGCTTCCCCCACAGCCTTTAAATTTCAATGGTGTAGATTCCTCGTCCAACCTTAAACTCAGGCATAAAAAAAGAATTCCATAGGGTAGTATGTCAAACCAGCTTAGTTTATTAAAAAGTATTGCACTTACAATGTCGAAGATCGTTGAAAGCAGTGATCACAATACAACGATATGGCAGTAACAGCTCCGGCGTTCGTCTGTGTCTCTCGTTCCTGATGTCTCTCGTCGATCTTCGACATTGTAAGTGCAATACTTTTTAATAAACTAAGCTGGTTTGACATACTACCCTAAGGAATTCTTTTTTTATGCCTGAGTTTAAGGTTGGACGAGGAATCTACACCATTGAAATTTAAAGGCTGTGGGGGAAGCCTAATTTCCCTGTGCTGGGTGAGACTGTTGGATGCAGTCATGAGCATCTGGTAAGCAGGATATATATCTTTCTCACCCGGGTGTCACCATTGCATCCATTACTTCACGTTTGGGAGCAAGCTTTCTTCTTTTTTTTGGAACACTTCACTTCACATTGGATTGTTGTTTATTTTTGCACCAAGGAGGTTTCTTTTGATGGACTTTGTTTATGAACTTCTTCACGGATTAGTTATTAACATTATTTATATTGTCAACATTTACTTATTTAATAATTTTTTGTGGTTCACTACTGCACTTATTTATAATTCACTTTATATTTTGTGTTTAATCATTTAGTTGATTATCAACCTATTTTATGTTCTCCTAATTTTATTTTGGAGATCTTATTTCAGCGCTGCATACCTTTGTTTTTTATGTTTTGTAGAGTTTTAGTATTTAGCTATTTATGCTAGCTGCTGTCTTTGGATCACTGATCACTTTACCAATTTCAATTGCTTCTCCAGCGCAACGTTAGCCCTAGGGCTTTTTTTCTTTCACCATTTATATATGCCGAAGCATGGGGGCATCCTCCCGCAAAAAAGTTATGCCGCACACACATGGTCGGACTTTTCCACGGGCAAGCCTCCGTCGGAATTTCGACCGTATGTACGCGGCATTAGGAGCAAAATCACTCCTCCGTCCCTGCTGCCGCAATGCTTCGGCATATTTGCTTTTTTTTTTAACTGTGGTGGTGAAATCACCTCCTACAGCACTGGAGTCGCAGGGATCAGGCCTGTCTCTGCTAACGCTGCAGTTATGTGTGTTGTGTTTTGTAAGTGACAGTGATCGATCGATACTGCACTTGGGTGGCCTGGGCTGGACGGAGGGGCAAAACGCAGGTGCTAGCAGGTATCTGGGCTGATCCCGCTAACATTGCGTTTTTGGGAACCCTAAACTGCTGGGGACGCTAGTATAGATCTGATCAGATCAGATATTGATCTGTTCAGATACTATACCACTAAGGGAGGTGTATGCTTCACGCGTGGGTGTTAGCGTTACTGGCACTAACCTGACGCTGCCTGGGGTGTGACGCAGACCCTCTCTGATGCTAAAACCTAATTGATATCACCCGCCGGGCGATCAGGGGGTTAAACCTTTATTGGGTTATATACGGCGGGTGCCCTGACACTATAAAAAGCAAACTAACTAACCAGCGTCACCCGTAACACTTATATGATGATCACTGGTGAAAGGGTTAACTAGGGGCAATTAGGGGGTTAAAACCTTTATTAGATAATATATGGGGGTACCTGACGCTATAAAAACCTGCGGCGAACCTAAAAAAAATTACTGGCTACCGATCTGCATCACCGACGCTAAGACAGCGATCAGAAAAATGATCGCTTAGCGACAGTGGTGATAGGGGGTGAAAGGGTTACCTGGGGGGCGATCAAGGGGGTTAAACCTTTATTAGATAATTTATGGGGGTACCTGACGCTATAAAAACCTGCGGCGAACCTAAAAAAAATTACTGGCTACCGATCTGCATCACCGACGCTAAGACAGCGATCAGAAAAATGATCGCTTAGCGACAGTGGTGATAGGGGGTGAAAGGGTTACCTGGGGGGCGATCAAGGGGGTTAAACCTTTATTAGATAATTTATGGGGTACCTGACACTATAAAAACCTGCGGCGAACCTAAAAAAAAATACTGGCTACCGATCTGCATCACCGACGCTAAGACAGCGATCAGAAAAATGATCGCTTCGCGACAGTGGTGATAGGGGGTGAAAGGGTTACCTGGGGGGCAATCAAGGGGGTTAAACCTTTATTAGATAATTTATGGGGGTACCTGACGCTATAAAAACCTGCGGCGAACCTAAAAAAAAATACTGGCTACCGATCTGCATCACCGACGCTAAGACAGTGATCAGAAAAATGATCGCTTAGCGACGGCGGTGCTAGGGGGTGAAAGGGTTATCTGGGGGGTGATCAAGGGGTTAAACCTTTATTAGGGGGGGTTATGGGGCTACACTGGACCTAAAACTAAACTGTAGTGACACTTTTACAGTCACAAATGTCACTGATTGCAGTGATCAGTAAATAAATGGTCATTGCAATCAGTGACACTGTGACTGGGGGTGATCTGGGGGGGCCTGGGGGGGACGATTTATGTGCCTATGTGTGCTGGTGTTAGTGTAGTGTTTGTGCACTAACCTTGATGTCTTCTCTTGTGCGGCGCTCGGTATATGTGAGCGCCGCACAAGAGATGACATCACTGCCTCCTGCTTCCTCTGCCTGTGTGTACATTACACAGACAGAGGGGGCATTTCCATTCGCCGGGAGCGATCGCGGGGCGGTGGCCGGAATCTAACGGCCGTCCCCTCATGTCGGATCGCTCCCAGACGAATTCCGACCGCTCACTGTACAGAAGGGGGGTCCGATTGGACCCCCCAACTGTACAAAGGCAATCACGTACACTGTACGTGATTGTGCCTGTCGGTGCCATTGTGCCGACGTATATATACAGTGAGCGGTCGTTAAGTGGTTAAGGAAAAAAACGTACATTTAATTGCCCATCAATGCAGCCTTATCAGTGTCCATCTGCAGCCTTGTCCATCATTGCAGCCTTGCCCAGTGTCCATCTGCAGCCTTGCCCAGTGTCCATCTGCAGCCTTGCCCAGTGCCTTTGCAGCCTTGCCCAGTCTCTTTTCAGAATTGCCCTGATTTAAAATTGGTGCCGATTTCCACTGATTGTGAGCGGAGAGGAGCGAGCGGAGCCGAGATACAGAAAGCCGAGTGTACTTCGGTTAGACTCGGCTCTGCTCACAGTCCTTCCCATCTCCACTGATTGTGAGAGGAGAGGAGCGAGCGCCGCTGACATACAGAAAGCAGAGTGTACTTCAGCTAGACTCGGCTCTGCTCACAGTGAGGGGCGGGACTGCGAGAGGAGCCGAGACTAGCCGAAGTACACTCGGCTTTCTGTATGTCAGCGGCGCACGCTCCTCTCGCAATCAGTGGAGGTGGGCGTGACTGCGAGAGGAGCCGAATAAACCCGAGTGTACTTCGGCTTTGTGTATCTCGGCTCTGCTCGCTCATTTCCTCACAATCAGCGGGGGATCGGCGGGGATCAGCGTATAACACGCACCCACGATTTTCCCCTGATTTTAAGGGGAAAAAAGTGTGTGTTATACGCTGATAAATACGCAATAGCAATTATAAATGTACACCATAATGAACTTTCAAATTGTTGCATCTACCAATGTAAATGCAGTGATTGTCTAACTAATCCCTTCTATAAGTTTGAGGATACGTTGTTCCACAGTGTGTACAGCTACAGAGGTCCATTAAGGCCTGTTTTAAACTTAATTTACAATGCGTAAAGATTATGTAAATATTTGGGTAAAATATGGTTATTCTGGCATTGCATTAACTGATGTTACATGGGACAGAAATTGTGGAATGTCCTCAACAGAAACCCAGACAGCAAAAAATTTTTATTATTTAGTACCGTAGAGAATAGTGATAGTCTCTCTCAGTTTTTACTATATCTCTAATCTACTTAGATATATAAGGACCAGATTCATGTTAGAGTCACACCTTCATCCTGAAATGCCCTTTCTAACACCTGTTATTGCATGTGTACATACACTTATAATTTACCGTACATCAAGTTGATTTCATGCACGTTTCATGGAATGCTATGATTATAAATCTTGCTTATATGTGTAGTTTTCCATTATATATTAGGTTGGGTTTTTTTTCTCGGCTAACAGAGGCTATGTGATCATACTCCCCAATACCCCAAAAAATCTACCACAAAAGGGGTAGAAGAGGGGGAACCAGGAAGAAAAAGACCAAGGGACAGTTAACAACAGGGATTTTCAATCTAACAAATAAAGAGCTTTCCGAGCAAGAATTGGGAGTTTTATCACAGGGTTTAATATATGCGCCAGATAAAAACATCAACAAATTCGAGTTATTCATAGATGTGGAAAAATACGTCAGAAAACTCAATATCAAAAAACATTTTGCTTCTCAAGCCTCCACTGTTTCATCCACAGTGGTAACTGAACATTTCTTACATAGTGGTTTGAAAAATAATTCTGTTTTTAATCCCAAGAAAGGGACTCACCACCATGTCGAGGTGTTTAAAAATATGGTGCAGGATGAAATCAAACTAGTAGAAGTTAAACAGGCCAAAAAAATTGTACACTAATAGAGGGTATAAAAAAGTTAGAACAAAATAAAAACTTGGTAGTCCGCCCAGCAGATAAATGGGGTGCTGTGGTGGTACTTACCAAGGACGATTATTACACAGAGATCCAACGGCTGTTGGATGATGCTGACACCTATAGGGTACTTGCATCTGATCCGATTAATAAATTACTAACCCAATTGACAAATTGGGTCTCTAGAGGAGTGGACCAATATATTTTGAACCAGAAAGAGGCCCAATATCTTATCCCACGGGTCCTATATACAGTACCAAAAATTCATAAGACTAGAGTCAAACCGCCCGGCCGACCCATCATTAGTGGGATAGGTTCCCTGTACTCACGTGTTGGGGAGTATATAGACATATATCTCCAACCATTGGTAGCACAGGGGAAGTCTTATTTGAAAGATAGCAGAGAGCTCATTAAGTCCATATCTACCTTATTAGTAACAGATACTACACTCATGGTCACAGTTGACATTGAGTCGCTGTATACTAATATCAAACAAGATGATGCCCTAGTAGCTGTGGGATTGGCTTTGACAGAGCAATCCAAGCTACCGATTGACCAAATAGACTTTTTAGTTGAAGGTCTTAGGCAAGCCATGGGTAATAATTATTTTTGGGCTCAGGACAAATTCTATAACCAAATTAAGGGGGTAGCTATGGGGGCTCGTTATGCTCCCAGTGTAGCCAATCTAGTACTCAATAAATGGGAAAATAAAACCATCTACCATGAATTCAAGCCAGCTCTTTTGTATTATAAAAGATATATTGATGATATTATCATACTGTGGGAGGGCTCGCAGGAGGATCTACAAATTTTCAACAAATGTCTAAATGATAATCAATATGGTCATGTATTTACAGCTAAATGGAGTACGGTTACAGTCAACTATCTAGATCTCACTCTAATTAAGAAAAACAACAAAATTAGCTCAAAGACCTTATTCAAAAGCACTGATAGAAATGGCTTTGTGCCCACAACTAGTTGCCATCACCCCCAATGGTTGGGAGCTATACCTAAAGGCCAGTACATGCGGATCAGGAGGAATTGTGAGAGTGATTTCCATGAACAGGCCTCTATCCTCACAGAGAGGTTTATAGAAAAAGGCTATTCTCATCAGGTACTTCAGAAAGCCCAGCACCAAGTGGCTATTATGGATAGAGAGACACTTTTAACTTCAAAGAAAAAAATACCCCTTCAGGGGGAATTAGCCTTTGTATCTGGTTTTCATAGGCAGTACAAAACTATTGAGCGCACTTTTCACAAATTTTGGCCTATACTTCTCAAGGACAGCGATCTGGTTAATGTCCTTCCCCCCCAGACCTAAATTCATCTATAGACGAGCACCAGGGTTAAGAAATATGATAGCACCTAATGTTCCTGGCCCTCCAAGAAAACCTCCAACATTTTTGGATGGATCAGGTTTTCATTATTGTACTAGGTGCAAATCCTGCCGTACAACCACCAGACATGGTAAAAAAGTCACCAAATTCCGATCTTTTGTCACCCAACAAGAATTTTCAGTTAAGCCTTTGATTACATGCTATTCAAAACATGCTACTTATGTTTTGGAGTGCCCTTGCTCCCTACAGTGTGTGGGACTTACCACACGGGAACTAAGGGTCAGGATTAATGAGCATGTTACTAACATCTCTAAAGGATTTCCCAATCACAGTGTGTCACGCCACTTTGATCGGTTTCATGCCAGAGATCCCCGCCAGCTCACATTCTACAGAATTGATAGAGCTGTGTCCCATTGGAGAGCCACTGACCTCAAAAAAGCTATTTCCCAAAATGAAACCCAATGGCTGTATCGCCTCCAGATGATGCAGCCACAGGGACTCAACATAGACCTGGACCTAAAAAATGTTTTAACTAATGATTCATTTTCCCTCTGATTTATTTATTTAGTAACATACATTCTAGTTAAATTTTAAAATTGTAATACTTTGTCATTTTCAATTCTCCTTTATATCAATTTTAACATTATTTAGCCAATTATTATGTATTGCTTCCTATCCCGGTAATTAAATAGGCATATACGGTGTATTATAGGGTAGTTGCGTCACCCTACATTTATACGTGTTGCTCTGTTTTTTTTATTTCTGTTTGCTGTATTATTGTGTCTCGCATTGGCGCCCATGATCCGACACTAAGGCTGACATAATCACTTTTCTTCTATTGCTTGATTGACAAGCATTTAAAAGACCGGCCATTCAGTGACCCAGTACGCTTCCTGATGACGTGTTAAACGAAACGTACGCCGAGGCGGTACTTGGTCACGTTTCCATCTCACTTCCGGTCCCGCTGGCTAGTCGCTGTAATAGATGGAATGCACGCCAGGCTCCTAACGGACGGATGGACCAATTCGGCTTACTACCATGCCTTTCAGCCTCAGTGCCGGGCTAAGGCACAACTCAATGTAAGCAGCCATTTGGCCTTCTTTTATTATTGTTTTTAACCTAAAATAAACGGGATTACACTATTCTTGGCATTATTCGTTTTGTCCGCATATTCCAATCTGAGCCATGTTTTGGGGAGTCAGACTGATCCGGAACTACATTCTCTGATTTGGCAAGTGGTATCTTGCAATAAGCGCATTTGACCTCCTTTTAGTTAAGGGGGTCAACATCTTGGGGTAAACGGCCATCCATCCATTTCACTTCGGGTGTCTTATCTATGTGGTGAAGGTGTCACTTCAAGATTCATTTGGATCACTATTTATGGACTATCACTGGATTACTAAGCATCACCAATAATTGTTCACTCGTTTTTTATTGCATTTTTGTTGTCAAATATCCAACAATTGGCACTAGCTATTGGTTTCATCACCATTCAGGGCTGTGTTGTTACCAGCAATTACCATTATTGTATTTATGGTCACATTATTGCTCATTTAATGTTCATGCATAGTGATGAGCCGAACACCCCCGGGTTCGGTTCGCACCAGAACCCGCGAACGGACCGAAAGTTCGTACGAACATTAGAACCCTATTAAATACAATGGATGCGAACGTTCGAATTCTAAAGTGCTAATTATAACAACTATTATGCATGTTATTGTCCTAAAAAGGGTTTGGGAACCCGGGTTCTGCACCAGGGGACATGTATCAATGCAAAAAGAAGTTTTAAAAACGGTCGTTTTTCGGGAGCAGTCATTTTAATGATGCATAAAGTGAAAAAAAAAAAGTCAAATATTCCTTTAAATATCGTACCTGGGGGGTGTCTAAAGTATGCCTGTGAAGTGCCACGTGTTTCCCGTGTTTAGAACTGTCCCTGCACAAAATGACACTTCTAAAGGAAAAAAAAGCCATTTAAAACTGCTTGCGGCTTTAATGTAATGTCTGGTCCCGGTAATATGGATGAAAATCTTTAAGAAAAATGGCATAGCTACCCCATGACCCCCCCCCCCCCTACCCCAGCCCATTACCAGCCCCTTTGGGTCTTGTATGGATATTAAGGGGAACCCCGCACATAAAATAAAAAAGGCCCTATATACTCTGAACAGCCGTATACAGGCGGTGCATACAAGACAGGGACTGTAGGTTTGTTCTTATGTAGAATCTGTTTGTAATTTTGAACAGGTACATTGTTTAAGTGTAGCTCCAGCCCAAAAATCTATTTTTAAACTTTTTGGAAAACATAGGTAAGGGTTATCACCCCTGTAACATTTGTTTTGCTGTCTGTGCCCCTGTTCAGAACATTTCACCTCACTTTCCGTCCCAATGACAACTGTTTTTGAAATGTGGTGTTTTTCTTGAAACAAGGATTGCTGATAAAGCATCAGTACAGAGGAGACACCTTTCTCCCATATTAATTCTTACAGGAGAGAATTTTCCTTCCTAGGGGTAGATTTCCTCTCACTTCCTGTTGTCTTCTTGCGTTTGCAAGTAGGAGTCGTTTGTAAGTTGGATGTTTGAAAGTAGGGACCTGCCGTAGATACTCTGCAGAAATAGGCCCCTTAGTTGTTGGTGTTGGCACAACACTGTAAGCACTCACAGTTACTCTTGGTTGGTGCTGGAACGCCCTGCTGTCAACTATTATATCAGGAATTGTAATTACATATAATTGTTGAACAGTGGTAGTACAAATTGGGCCTTTGATGGTGGTGTTGGTGCCACAACACTGTAAGCCCTGACAGTTACTCTTGGTGGGTGCAGCAATGGGCCCTGCTGTGAATTATTAGATCAAGAATTGTAATTGCATGCCCCTGTTGAACAGGGGCTGAAAAATTGGGCCTTTGGTGGTGGTGGTGGTGGTGTTGACACAACACTGTAAGCCCTCAGAGTTACTCTTGGTGGGTGCAGGAATGGACCCTGCTGTGAATTATTAGATCAAGAATTGTAATTACATGCCCCTGTTGAACAGAGGCTGAAAAATTGGGCCTTAGGCACTGGTGGCACAACACTACAACCCCTCACAGATACTGTACTTGGAGCACAGCAATGAGCCCTGTTGCAAAGTATTGCTTCAAAAATTGTAATGACACGCCCCTGTTAAACAGGAGCTGAAAAATTGGGCCTTAGGCACTGGTGCCACAACACTCCAACCCCTCACAGATACTGTACTTGGAGCACAGCAATGAGCCCTATGGCAAATTATTGCTAAAAAAATTGTAATTACACGCCCCTGTAAAACAGGGGCTGAAAAATTGGGCCTTAGCCACTGGTGGCGGCACCCATAAACAAAAATGATCTTCCAAGCTATCATCATCAATCGTATCATTGAGGACTCGGAGGAGGAGGATAGCCAGTCAACATAACAGCACAGACACTCAGCATCAGCATCAGTCTTGAAGGGATGTGACATGTTAAAATCAATTAGTCTGTTATATCAGCATCAGGTGTGTGGTAGCTGGTGGTGATCCAAGACTGGTTCATCTTGATGAAAGTCAGTCGATCAACCGAGTCGGTGGACAGGCGCACCCTGTGATCCGTGACAAATCCTCCAGCAGCACTGAATGTGCGTTCCGAAAGAACGCTGGATGCAGGACAGGCCAGTAGCTCAATTGCATATTGTGCAAGCTCTGGCCAGTGATCCATCCTCAAGACCCAGTAAGCCAGAGGATTTTCGGTGGGGAAGGTGTCCAAGTCTGACCTTGCCCCTAGATATTCCTGCACCATGTTTATCAGACGCTGGCGATGGTTGCTGGAACCAATCATACTTTGGGGCTGCGGACTAAAGAATTGTCTGAACGCATCGGTCAGACGGCCACCTTCCCCACCGCTCCTTCTTTGACTGGCCGAAGCCTCAGCAACTCGTTGTCCTGGACCAGGAGTTTGTAACCTCCCAGTCTCTGGGAACGCGTTGCACAGACCTTTCTGCAAGGCCTCCCGGAGTTGTCTCATCCTCTGCTCCCTCTGCGACGGTAACATAAGGTCCGCAACCTTACCCTTGTACCGTGGATCAAGGAGAGTGGCCAGCCAGTAATGGTCCCTCTCCTTGATCCGAAGAATACGAGGATCCTTCCGCAGACTTTGCAGGATCAGGGAGGCCATGCAGCGTAGGTTTGCTGAGGCATTCGCTCCGGAGTCCTCTGGGTCACTAAGGACGACATGATCCACAGTCACCTCCTCCCAGCCACGTACAAGTCCACTGGTTTCTTGGGACTGTAAATCATCCCTAAAAGACTGCTGCTGATGATGCTGAGTGCCAGCCTCCACCTCCATGCTGACACAATCCTCCTCCTCCTCCTCCTCCTCTTCCTCTTCCTGTGCGATGGGTGGGACAGAAGGAACACTGTCTGGGTAAAGGGGGCCTTGAGAGGCAAGGAAGTCCTCCTCTTCCTGCCTCTGTTCTGCCTCAAGTGCCCTGTCCATTATTCCACGCAGCGTGTGCTCCAACAGGTGGACAAGAGGTACAGTGTCACTGATGCATGCACTGTCACTGCTCACCATCCTCGTGGCCTCCTCAAATGGTGCCAGGACAGTGCATGCATCCCTGATCATGCCCCACTGGCGTGGAGAAAAAAAACCAAGCTCCCCTGACCCTGTCCTGGTGCCGTAGTCGCACAGGTACTCATTGATGGCCCTCTGCTGCGTGTGCAGCCGCTGCAGCATGGCCAACGTTGAGTTCCACCTGGTGGGCATGTCACATATAAGGCGGTTCTTGGGCAGGTTCAACTCCTTTTGCAGCTCAGCCAGGCGAGCACTGGCATTATAAGATCTGCGGAAATGCACACAGACTTTCCTGGCCTGCCTCAGGACATCCTGTAAGCCCGGGTACCTGCCCAAGAACCGCTGCACCACCAGGTTAAGGACGTGAGCCACACAGGGCACATGGGTCAGTTGTCCCTGTCGGAGGGCGGAGAGGAGGTTGGTGCCATTGTCGCAAACCACCATTCCTGGCTTAAGCTGGCGTGGCGTCAACCACCTCTCGGCCTGGCCCTGCAGAGCAGACAGGACCTCTGCCCCAGTGTGGCTTCTGTCCCCCAAACACACCAGCGCAAGCACGGCATGGCATCTTTTTGCCTGCGTACTTGCGTAGCCCCGTGAACGGCTACGGAGCACCGCTGGTTCATAGGACAAACCACAGGAAGAGGCCATGGAGGAAGAAGAAGAGGAGGGGGTGGAGGAGAGAGGTGTGTCACAACCAGTAGTAGCATTTTGGAGGCGTGGCGGTGGGACAACCTCCAACACTACTGCACCTTGTCCTGCATCCTTCCCAGCTGCCAAAAGAGTGACCCAATGGGCCGTGAAAGAAAGGTAACGTCCCTGTCCATGCCTGCTGGACCATGAGTCAGCGGTAATATGCACCTTACCGCTGACCGCCCTGTCCAGCGAGGCCAAGACATTGCCTTCCACATGCCGGTAGAGAGCCGGAATAGCCTTCCGTGAGAAAAAGTGGCGTTTGGGAACCTGCCACTGAGGAACCGCACATTGCACAAACTCACGGAAGGGGGCCGAGTCTACCAACTGAAAAGGCAGCAGTTGAAGCGCTAGCAATTTAGCCAAGCTAGCATTCAACCGCTGGGCATGTGGATGGCTGGGAGTGAACTTCTTTCGACGGTCCAGCAGCTGGGGCAGGGAAATTTGCCTGCTAGAATCGGACGTCGGTGTACTGCTAGCAGAGTGGCCGCAAGTACTTGGCTGTGACACACCTAATTCTACACCTTCATTCCTCTCAGTGCATGTTTCAGAGAGGACTGAAGTTATAGTGGGGTTGGAAATCCCAGCTGATGCGGTGCAAGGAGAGGTCCGCTTTGTTCTTTGGTGTGGGTCTTTGAGGTAGGCTTGCCAACGAGCTGCATGGCAGGTCAACATATGTCTGGTCAGGCATGTGGTACCCAAGCGGCTGATGTTTTGGCCACGCGATATACGCTTGAGACATATGTTGCAAACAGCAGCTGTGCGATCTGATGCACTAGCCTCAAAAAAGGCCCACACCAAGGAACTTTTTGAATGACGGGCAGAGGCAGCGCCCTGCACAGGCGGAGCTCTGCGGTGTGATTCCGTCGGTGTACTGCCCTTACGCTGGCCACCAAAGGGCATCCTGTCTCGTTGGAGATGTGCCTCCTCCTCATCCTCCTCCTCCTCCTCTCTCCTATTAGGCACCCACGTGGAGTCAGTGACCTCATCATCCCCTCCCTCCTCATCACTGGAGCCAATCTGGCAGTATGCTGCAGCTGCTGGAACATGACTGCCAGATTGGTGTCCTTCTTGAGCATCCCCTCTGTCTGCTCTCACCCTACTGCCTTCCTGTAGCTGGGTTTCATCATCAGACCCTTCGAAACGCTGGGCATCCTCCTGGAGCATGTACCCAACACTGTGCTCAAACAGTTCGGGGGACTCCTCAGGAGGAGGACATGGTGGGTCTAGGGAAGGAGTGACTGATGATGAGTCTGACATTGATACCAGGGAAGCGGACGCTTTGGCAGCTGCTTTGCCAGTACCCTGAGCCTGGGTGAGAGAGGATGAGGAGGAGGAGGAGGGCTTGGTCATCCACTCTACCAAGTCTTCGGCATGATGTGGCTCAACATGTCCAGCTGCGGAAAAGAAGGACAAGCGTGTCCCATGGCCATGTGCTGATGACAATGCACCGCGTCCACGACCAGCACTGTTGCCCCCAGACACAGAGCCTGCTTGCCCTCTTTTATTGCCTCCTGACTGTCTGCCTCTCCTTGTTTGCCTTCCAGACATTCTAATAGATGGCCTGCAGGGAGATGGGAAAAAAGCAATAAGGGCTACCTTCAGGTGTCCTTCTCTGTCCCTTGAAACAAGGACTTGCACAGTGAAAGAAACTGACACTCTCCCTACCTACAGTTTTCTGTCCCTAGAAAAAATGTTTTTTTTAAGCACAATATAGCACAAGGAGAATTCACTCACTGTCCTTCCAGGTCCCTAGAAACAAGGACTTGCACAGTGAAAGAAACTGACACTCTCCCTACCTACAGTTTTCTGTCCCTAGAAAAAATGTTTTTTTTAAGCACAATATAGCACAAGGAGAATGCACTCACTGTCCTTCCAGGTCCCTAGAAACAAGGACTTGCACAGTGAAAGAAACTGACACTCTCCCTACCTACAGTTTTCTGTCCCTAGAAAAAATGTTTTTTTTAAGCACAATATAGCACAAGGAGAATTCACTCACTGTCCTTCCAGGTCCCTAGAAACAAGGACTTGCACAGTGAAAGAAACTGACACTCTCCCTACCTACAGTTTTCTGTCCCTAGAAAAAATGTTTGTTTTAAGCACAATATAGCACAAGGAGAATTCACTCACTGTCCTTCCAGGTCCCTAGAAACAAGGACTTACACAGTGAAAGAAACTGACACTCTCCCTACCTACAGTTTTCTGTCCCTAGAAAAAATGTTTTTTTTAAGCACACTATAGCACAAGGAGAATTCACTCACTGTCCTTCCCAGTCCCTAGAAACAAGGACTTGCACAGTGAAAGAAACTGACACTCTCCCTACCTACAGTTTTCTGTCCCTAGAAAAAATGTTTTTTTAAGCACAATATAGCACAAGGAGAATTCACTCACTGTCCTTCCAGGTCCCTGGAAACAAGGACTTGCACAGTGAAAGAAACTGACACTCTCCCTACCTACAGTTTTCTGTCCCTAGAAAAAATGTTTTTTTTAAGCACAATATAGCACAAGGAGAATTCACTCACTGTCCTTCCAGGTCCCTAGAAACAAGGACTTGCACAGTGAAAGAAACTGACACTCTCCCTACCTACAGTTTTCTGTCCCTAGAAAAAATGTTTTTTTTAAGCACAATATAGCACAAGGAGAATTCACTCACTGTCCTTCCAGGTCCCTAGAAACAAGGACTTACACAGTGAAAGAAACTGACACTCTCCCTACCTACAGTTTTCTGTCCCTAGAAAAAAAGTTTTTTTTAAGCACAATATAGCACAAGGAGAATTCACTCACTGTCCTTCCAGGTCCCTAGAAACAAGGACTTGCACAGTGAAAGAAATTGACACTCTCCCTACCTACAGTTTTCTGTCCCTAGAAAAAATGTTTTTTTTAAGCACAATATAGCACAAGGAGAATTCACTCACTGTCCTTCCAGGTCCCTGGAAACAAGGACTTGCACAGTGAAAGAAACTGACACTCTCCCTACCTACAGTTTTCTGTCCCTAGAAAAAATGTTTTTTTTTAAGCACAATATAGCACAAGGAGAATTCACTCACTGTCCTTCCAGGTCCCTAGAAACAAGGACTTACACAGTGAAAGAAACTGACACTCTCCCTACCTACAGTTTTCTGTCCCTAGAAAAAATGTTTTTTTTTAAGCACACTATAGCACAAGCACAAAACACACTGACACTCTCCCTACCTATCCTTCTCTTTCCCTAAACTAAAGGAATCCAGGTTAAGCAAGAAAGAAATAAAAGTCACTGTCCCTGCCTATGCTGCTCTATCCCTGCTCCGGAACACACTACACTAGGCCGCCGTGCTGGCGGCCTTTTATAGTGTGGGGCGTGTACTAAACACCCTCAGCAATAATTGGCCACAGGCATCCTGCCTGTGGCCAATCATTGCTCTCCTCGCTGCCGGCGCTGTGATTGGCCAAGCATGCGGGGTCACAGTGCATGCTTGGCCAATCACAGCGCCTGGATGACACTGCGATGGCGTAGTGCATTGTGGGCCGTTCGCGTCACTCGAATTTGGCGCGAACGGCCCAAATCGTTCAATCTTCGTCGAACGATCGAACAGCCGATGTTCGAGTCGAACGTATGTTCGATTCGAACACGAAGCTCATCCCTATTCATGCATTATGGTTTACCTTTCAGTGTGGCTGAATAGCTTTATTAAATTTTTGGTATTTTTAGTACACTTTTTAGTCACCAGCGCCCCCTTCCTTCCATTTTTCATATTGCACTATTGGTATATACATTTAGTTTTAGGGGTGCAGCATTATTTCATTTTATTATATTTATTATTTGGCGCAAGGTATTTACACTTTTCCATTATGTGATCATTGCCTAGTTGTTACAAAATATACATACATTTCCTGTGGGCCTTTAAAGTGTTACTAAGTCTTGAACCCTTCATTCACTATATCTGGTCTCCCACAGTACACAGAACATGGAAATGAAACTATTTTAGTAAATATAAACTGCTAAATACCCTTTCTCAACAACAGTTTATAGCAGTCTTGTGACTTCCGGCCAAGCATTGGTTAGAGCTTGAAGGATGAGTTTTCATTCTTCTCTGACTGTCCTATGAGGCGGCATGACCCCTGACTTTCTGTCTGGACAAACCTGATTTGCTCTGTGCTGATCGCACGCCTCCAAAGCTCCGTTCTATCAGCAGATGGAAGAAGGGAAGGATCAGAGAAGACAGGATCAAACAACCTTTTTATAAAGTGCAGAGTATTAACCCCTTAGGTTCTACAGTGAGTATAACAAGCATGCTTTACTGCATACACAGACTGATTTTACTGCTGTGGGTTTAGTAACACTTTTAAGGCTAAAGTATGGGAAAAAAAATCCTCAAAATTAAAAGTACAGCCATCTTTATTTACAATATTCATTAAAAATACATACAGTAACTTCCGGAACCGGCGCCGCATGAGGAGGAGGTGAGCAGAGCCAGCTCCCGCTGAACTCCCCACATACTCAGCAAAAAAGCCTGCCAAGCTTCGGTAAGACTCCCCCCCCCCCTGTCTCCGCTACCTCGTGGGGCCCCTATTGATCGCTTTGTGGAGCGATCACATACCCGCTCGGTCTCCTCCATGCTGAAGTCGGTGGGAGACACGGCCGCAGACACAGCCAATATGGTGGCCACTCCACTCATGTTAGAGACACTGCACTCTCCAGTGGCGCCTGTCCCAGCAGAAACATACCTTTCCTCCCCCACTGGTATAGCACAGGCTGTTGTCTCCCTCCTTGCTCCTACACTAGCAGCCACAGTAGATGCTGTGGTGCAGAGGGGACTGGAGCAACTTTATATTGAACTCCGGACACAGGCTCAGAGGATCTCTGACACAGAGGAGCGGATTTCTGCATTAGAGGATGAGGCCATGGCTAACTCAGCTTCGCTAGCCCACATGTCAACCTCTAACAGAGACTTCTGGAAAAAATTTGATGACCTGGAGAATCGCTTGCGAATAAATAATATGCGCATTATAGGTCTGCCAGAATCGGTCTCCAATGCCCAGCTTATGGACCTCTGCTCTAAAATCATCCCTGAAAAATTAGGCCTTTGCATCCCCTGGACTATCGAGCGGGCCCATCGCATTGGCCAAAACCCAGGGACAAAACCTTGTCTTGTCATTGTTAGATACCTCAACTATGCTGATAAAAATGCCATTATGCAGAAATTTCGCTGCTCACGTTCTCTATCCATTGATGGCGCAAAACTACTGCTCTTTGCGGATTACTCAGTGGAAGTGATGACACGACGTAAGGCTTTCTCAGCGATCTGCTCGACACTATACAGCAATCAAGTCAGATTCACCCTTGCCTACCGGGTGTTCTATCGAGAAGTGCCCGCTATCGAGAAGTGCCCGGCTCGAACTGCACATGCGCAGCACAACAGCTGAGTTTACGATCAGCTGTTGTGTCCGAGAGACGGCACCTGTGCACAAAAGCGTCCACTTCTCGATAGAACACGCTGCCGAGGCACGTTCACGCCAGTGAGGGGCGGATTTTTACATGATGGGGCTGGATTATTAAATGAAGGGCAGTGCTGCTAAAATGGGGGCAGATTTTTTAATTATGCCCAGTGCTGCAAAACACATATTTTTCTGATACAAAAACCCGCCCTTCCGTTTACTAAACACCCCCTGCAAGCGTCCAGGAAGAATAGCAGAAAAATATGTGTTTTGCAGCACTGCCCGTCATGTAGTAGGAAGACAACGGCAGATGCCTTCCTAGCTAAGACCCACCTACCTAAGCTCAACTCCACTCACTTAGAAACACTAATTTCCTTGGAGGACATCCAGCTGCCTATTAAATCTCTAGCATCCGCCAAGGCCCCGTGCCCAGATGGCTACACAACAGAATTCTTCAAATTGACAAAAGACTTTATCCCTGACACTCTGAAACATGTCTTGAATGGTATGTGGGATGGTGGCCCCTATCTTCCCATGGGAACGCAGGCACACATTAGACTATTCTCCAAAAAAGGAAAAGACCCCCTACACCCGGGCTCATATCATCCAATCTCCCTGATCAATGTAGACGTTAAAATTCTATCTAAAATAATAGCCTAACGTCTAGCTCCATTACTTCCCTCTTTACTCCACCCAGGCCAATCTGGTTTTGTTCCAGTGCGTTCTGATACCTTCTGATGGCACTGGAGTACGCTAAATCACACCCAGACTAGACCAAGATGTAGCCATCATTTCACTCGATGCCGAAAAAGATTTTGACAATATCAAATTGTCGTGGCTATTTAGTTAAGTGATGGAAGTATTCGGTTTCACTGGCCCGATTGCACACTTTCTTAAACAAATGTATGCATCCCTGATGGCTCACCTCTTCACTCCTGATTTTGTCTCTGACACAATCCCTTTGACAAGAAGAATGAGACAGGGATGCCCCCTCTCCTCTCTACTCTTCAATATAGCTATTGAGCCTCTATCCAGGATACTTAACTCATCTGACGGAATCAGTGGCATCACTGTAGGCAACCAAATATTCCACCCTATTCGAGGATGTTACTATTCTCCATTGACCATCTTGCAGACTTTGACAAACTCAGGGAACTCTTTGGGGTCCTTCGAGTAAGCTCGGGCTTCAGAATTCATTTTGACAAAAGCAAGGTTTTACCATTACACTCCTGGGTATCAGCTAAATGGAGGTCATCATCCCCTTTTTCTTTAGCGGCTCACCAAATCACCTACTTGGGTATCCATATAGGCTGAGAACCTTCCTCTCTATATAGTCTTAACTACTCACCTCTGATAACCAAAATTGTAAAGGAGTTGGAAGCTTGGGCAACCCCTCCCCTCTCATTCTTTGGGAGATGTCACCTCTTTAAAATGGTTTTGTTTGCACGTCTACTTTATCCAATGCAAACCATACCCCTTTTATTAAAGCACTCTAATGTACAGAAAATACAGAAGGCACTTGTGGCCTTCAAATGGGCACACAAAAAAACATGCATAGCGATACAAAAACAATGTCTCCCTAAGTCCGAGGGTGGTGCAGGCTTGCCTAATGTATGTTTTTACAACCTCTCTTGCCTGCTTAGACAAGGTCTTGACTGGTTGTCTGGGAAATGAAAGTACTCTAATCATTTACTTGAGAGCACTTTGGCCTCTCCGCACACTCTGTCATCCATCTTACACTGAAATATTCAAACTCTACCACCCCACCTTAATACAAGTGTTCTTATCAAAGACACAGTTATTGCGTGGAGAGAAGTGAGGAGACTGCTGGGGATACCCTTGAGTATATCCTGCCATTTAACCATTCAGGGCAATCTCTATGTTCCTTCCATCAATTATGCATAAAGCCTTTACCCTATGGTGCACCCATGGACTCATTCACATAACTTCCCTGTATCAAGGCAAACCTGGTGAATTCAAATCTTTTCAAACCCTCTCACGAAAATTTACATTGCCGACGTCGCACATCTTCTATTATCAGCAAATTCTAGCCTATCTACGGTCTTGCTGAGGACCTCAAACTGATTCTCTTTAACAATGATTCATTGATATAGTGCTCCAGAGCAGTGTTTCTCAACTCCGGTCCTCAAGGCGCCCCAACAGGTCATGTTTTCATGATTTCCCTCAGATGAAATGGCTGTGGTAATTACTAAGGCAGTGAAACTGATCAAATCATCTGTGCAAAATAATGGAAAACCTGAAAACATGAGCTGTTGGCGCGCCTTGAGGACTGGAGTTGAGAAACACTGCTCCAGAGAGACGATTACTCCATCTCCAGTTTATACTCATACCTCATTACGCACCAATCTGATAAATATCATCTTGCTCCATTCCAGAAATACCATCTTCAACGACAAAACACTTCCAGAAAGGATCTTAGAGGGATACCGACGCATTCACAAACTCACGATCTCAGAGACGTGGCTTGAAACGCAATTTAAAATTATCCACAGTGCATATTACCCATTCTGCACCATTAAGGCAGACTCTACTCAAGCACAATGCCCCTGGTGTTCACTACCACATCCTACTCTACTCTACCGCCTCTGGGAATGCCCAACTATTACTAGATATTGGAACTCGGTGCTAGCATACATTTTCAATAATCAAATCAATCAATAAGATCCAGTTTCCCAAAAATCTGTTATTGTGTATATTTGGATGTAAACCAATACCTTCCACATCATCATCCGCAGGCTCACTCAACCTTACACAATATAACTCTCCTTGAACGATCACATCCCATTGGATTAAACCAACACCACCTAGCCTTCCAGCTGTGGAACGCTCAATGTTATGGCTCTTCAACCTTTAGAGACTGGACACTATTGTACTAAACTTCCGTTCTACTTCACGCTTCTTCGCAAGATGGCATAAATATATGGAGGTCACGTTCACCCAAAAGGAGCTGCTGGATATTATGCACCCATTTAAATTTACGGACTGGTATCTAAAACAAGACCTCTTGAATTCCCTAAGTAAACTTAAAATATCCAACTTATCTGATCCCTCCATCTTTCTACCATCCTAGAAATGCCACTCCTTTAAAAGCTCCTTGACGATTCAAGATCTTATATTCCAAAAAGGTTGATTTCTCTGTTGCTATTATTGTTGTCATGCCATTCCCTGAGATCACCACTCAGATGTACCCAACGTTGCTTCCACTCCTGAAAGTATTAACATCTACTGAGGCTGATTTACGAAACATTTGCGCCATGAGTATCGGCGCATCTGCATGCGCAACGACAGTTTTGGTATTTACGAAACATTAGCGCCAGTAACGCAGCGCTATTCCCTATTTACTATAGTGTTCTCTGCGCACGGGAGGAGGTGCTCAGTGCGCCACTATGGACCTGGCGCACGGCATCTTCAAATTAAAATATAAAGAAGCTGGAAGTGCCAATATAATGGGGGTGATGTGGGGTGATGTGGAGAAGTTTAGTGACAACTGCCCAAGTAACAAATATGCCCAAAATAGAATGAGTAAGTAACCTAATCTGAACCAGCCTGCTGCGCCGGCAAGTACGTTTAGAACTGCAAGGGATCTTTTTGTGCTCTGCGCAGCAATTTTACTCGTTCAAATGCGCCGATTCACTGCCCCGGCAAAATCTTAGTAAATGTCAAGTCACGTAAATCAATTTGCATAAGTTGAACAGGCGCACCTCCTAAACTTGCCGTTATATAACAGTCCGACAGCAAAATTACATTTCTAAAGGAAAAGAAAAGTCATTTGAAAGCACTCGCGGCTATAATGAATTGTCGGCTCCTGGCAATACAGAGAAAAGTCATTGAAAGTCTTTGAAAAAAAAAAAATGCGTGCGGGTCCCCCTCAAAATCTGTACCAGGCCCTTCAGGTCTGGTATGGATTTTAAGGGAACCCCCGTGCCAAACTTAAAAAAAATGGTGTGGGGGTGCCCCTAAAAATCCACACCAGACCCTTATCCAAGCACGCAACCTGGCAGGCCGCAGGAAAAGAGGGGGGGACGAGAGGGCGGCCCCCCTCCCTCCTGAACTGTACCAGGCCACATGCCCTCAACATTGGGAGGATGCTTTGGGGTCTGTGACCCCAAAGCACCATGTCCCCATGTTGATGGGGACAAGGGCCTCATCCCCACAACCCTTGCCGGTGGTTGTGGGGGTCTGCAGGCAGGTGGCTTATCGGAATCTGGAAGCCCCCTTTAACAAAGGGGACCCCCAGATCCCGCCCCCCCCTATGTGAAATGGTAATGGGGTACAAATGTACCCCTACCATTTCACAAAGAAAGTGTCAAAAATTTTAAAAATGACAATAGCCGGTTTTTGACAATTCCTTTATTAATGTCTTCTCCTTTCTTCCATCTTCTTCTTCCACCTTCTTCTTCCACCTTCTTCTTCCATCTTCTTCTTCCATCTTCTTCTTTTCTCCATTCGGGTTTCTTCCTCCATCTTGTTCTTCATCTTCCTTCTTCTTTCAGTGTTCTCGTCCGCATCTTGCTCCGGCTTCTTGTTCCCTTCTTCTTTCTCTGGCCGATCCGCTTGAATTCGAGCTTCCCGCTCTGTGACGCTTCAGTTCTTCAGTTCTCCTCTGGGTCCGCTGCCACCCGGTGACCCCGCCCCTCTCTGACACTACGGGGAAAGTCCCCGTGAAATCCATGTGCGTCAGAGGGGGGCGGGGTCACCGGGTGGCAGCGGACCCAGAGGAGAACTGATGAACTGAAGCGTCACACAGCGGGAACCTCAAATTCAATCGGATCGGCCGGAGAAAGCAGAAGGGAACAAGAAGCTGGAGCAAGATGCGGACGAGAACACCAAAGGAAGAAGGAAGATGAAGATGAAGAAGAAGAACAAGATGGAGGAAGAAACCAGAATGGAGAAAAGAAGAAGATGGAAGAAGATGGAAGAAAGGAGAAGACATTAATAAGGGAATTGTCAAAAACCGGCTATTGTCATTTTTAACATTTTTGACACTTTTTTTGTGAAATAGTAGGGGTACATTTGTACCCCATTACTATTTCACACAGGGGTCTTCCAGATTCCGATAATCCCCCTGCCCGCAGACCCCCACAACCACCGGGCAAGGGTTGTGGGGTTGAGGCTCTTGTCCCCATCAACATGGGGACATGGTGCTCTGAGGGGTCAAAGACCCCCAAAGCATCCTCCCCATGTTGAGGGCATGTGGCCTGGTACGGTTCAGGAGGGGGGCGCTCTCTCACCCCCCCTCTTTTCCTGCGGCCTGGGGGTACTCCACGCCATTTTTTTTAAAATTTGGGGTGGAGTTCCCCTTATAATCCATACCAGATCTGAAGGGCCTGGTATGGATATTTGGGGGAACCGCACGCATTTTTTTTTTATTTGCGGCAGAGTTCCCCTTAATATCCATTCCAGACCTGAAGGGCCTGGTAATTGAATTTGGTCATTTTTTTTTTTTATTTGGCGCGGGGGTCCCCTTAAAATCCATACCAGACCTGAAGGGCCTGGTAAGGATTTTTAGGGGAACCCCCACGCCATTTTTTTTATTTGTTCCCCTTAATATACCAGACCTGAAGGACCCCCACACATTTTTTCAAAGACTTTCAATTACTTTTATCTGTATTGACGGGAACCAGCAATTCATTACAGCCGCGAGTACTTTTAAATTACTATTATTTTACTTTAGAAATGTAATTTTGCTCTCGAACTGTTATAAACATGGAAAACATGTGCTACTTTACAGGCATACTATAGACACCCCCCCAGGTATGATATTTAGGGCCAGTTCACACCAGATGCAGTGCAGTGCATTTTTTTGATGCATGAAAAACGCAAAGAAAGTTGGTCACATTAATGCCAATGGCATAGTTCACACCACTGGAGTCCGTTCCAGTGCGTTTCAGAAAGGAAAAAAAAATCATGCTGCATTTTTTATGTACAGAACTGTACTAGACCACAGTAAAACACATCAAAAACGCTATGGAACGTACCAAAGGTGCACGGCAACACACTTGTCCTAAGTGAAAAGAGGGGGAAAAAAGCACTGGACTGCATCAAAAACGCACCTGGAACGCATCAAAAACGCACATGCAGAAAAGCACCTGGAACGCATCCAGACTGGCCAAGTTCACACCATAGAAACGCAATCCGGATGCGTTCCAGGTGCTTTTTTGGTACGTTTTTGATGCAGTCCAGTGCTTTTTGTTAATCCCTCTTTTTTATTAACCATAGATAATGACAAGTGTGTTCCAGTGCATTTTTGGTGCATTTAGGTGTGTTCCAGTGTGTTTTGGATGCGTTTTGCAGCGTTCCAGTACAGTCCAGTGCAGGTAAAATGCAGCATGTTCTACTTTTTTTGTGGAACTGGAACACACTGGAATAAACACTGCCATTTAGAACCATATAACCAACTTTCCATGCATTTTTGATGCATAAAAAATGCAATGCACTGCATGTGGTGTGAAATGGCCCTTAAGCAATTTGGCATATTTAAAGGCACTTCTCCTCGTTTTGTTTTTGGTGTTGTCCAAATTGGTGACATTGATATATGTCCCTTAGGGTGGGACCTGGGCCCCCATTTTAAGGCCAATAACTAGAAGAAAAGCCAGCCAAGTGGGGACTTACAAAATTAACAAGTCCGTTCCCATAGACTGCAATGGTATTTGTTGTATAACTTTTGCCCATGTTAGGCTCTTTGTTTGCTCCCCGGACGGGGGGATGATTGTCCCGTCTCTAATTTTGTAGCATGCTGGATGATGTGCTTAATTTTGGATGGGGGGGGTATTTTCTGCTAGCTGCATTTGTGTTGGTCTGAGCGTGCCCAGGGACATAGGTTTTTTTTTTTTGGTGCTTTTTGTGTGTGAACAGCACCTGGATATTTCTGGGCATGCTCAGAGAGAGTGTGTTTTTTGTGTTAGTAATTGAAGGACATCTTTAACAGGTGTACCCACTTTGAAGTTCAGTCACTACATTGGGTGAACTTGCATTTTGGGTGTTTCATGGACTGTGCATGTGTTTTCAATTGCCTCATTAGCACACAAACCTATGTTATATAAAGCTTGCAGATAGCATTCTCTCCCTTGCCCTGAAAAGAGGTAAGATTGTGTGTGTGGCCGGCCGGCCGGCCGGCGGCAAAATGTAAATTTTGGTGTCCTTATCGAGTTTGTAACACATGCATTTTATTTGTTATGTCTTTGCAAAACAAATGTTTGATTTACTTTTGTTGATTGTTTTTTTTTTGTGTGGGGGATATGTTCCCCTGAAATATTTTTGATGTTGTTAATGTGTGTCGTTTGTTCACTTTGAATTAATTGTCTGTGCTGCATTATTTTGCTAAATCTTTCTCAAGATGTGATTAATGTTTCAAATTTACCTTCATGTCTTTTTTATTTATTTTTTTGCTTCCCTTTGTTTTTTTCCAAGTCCTGTTTTGTTGACCAATAAAATTTGATACAAAGTTTGATGTTTGTTTTCTATGCAACAAATGTGACAGCTGTAGCTTAACTATGCTTATTGGCATGTCAAAACAAAACAGGTGTGATTTGTCTACCCTGGTGCCTTCATGGTAGTATATGCATGTATTGTGTGCTGCCATGGATAGTCACCAGGAAATAAAAAATACAAAGCGGTAAGTATTCAATTTTCCTTTTTACTGCAGTGGTTCTCAGCCTCAGTCCTCAAGTACCCTCAACAGGACATGTTGTTTTGTGAATTTATCTTATCGAGAATTGCTGTCCAAAATACCAAACCATTGACTGTGATTTAAAGCACATGTGCAAGATGAAGGAAAACTTGCAAACATGGCCTGTTGGGGGTACTTGAGAAGCCCTGATTTAGAGCACTGCACTTAAAAATAGCTCAAGGCAATACAATTCTAATTGTGGGCATTTTGAGGGAAACCAAGTAAGTGCTAGAACCCCTGCTTGTTTTTGTTGTTTTTGTTGTTTTTGTAGTTTTTGTAGTTTTTGTAGTTTTTGTTGTTTTTGTTGTTTTTGTTGTTTTTGTTGTTTTTGTTGTTTTTGTTGTTTTTGTTGTTTTTGTTGTTTTTGTTGTTTTTGTTGTTTTTGTTGTTTTTGTTGTTTTTGTTGTTTTTGTTGTTTTTGTTGTTTTTGTTGTTTTTGTTGTTTTTGTTGTTTTTGTTGTTTTTGTTGTTTTTGTTGTTTTTGTTGTTTTTGTTGTTTTTGTTGTTTTTGTTGTTTTTGTTGTTTTTGTTGTTTTTGTTGTTTTTGTTGTTTTTGTTGTTTTTGTTGTTTTTGTTGTTTTTGTTGTTTTTGTTGTTTTTGTTGTTTTTGTTGTTTTTTTTAGGTTGATCTTTGTGTCCCTTTTAGTAAAATTGGCTTCACTTCCTGTTACACAGCTAAACAGGAAGTGAAGGTAAAACCCTAACAATGTCTTTTCTTGGGGACACACAGATCAATCTAACTAGTGTCCCCATTAAGCAAATTGCACTCTAGCACTTTGTTGTGTATACCCCCAAATCATTGGGTAGTGTGGGGTTTAGTAAAGGCAAATCCACTCTGCAGTACATGTGTAGTTGCTGAAAATCTGAGGGGAGGCACTGGTGATTGTAACATCCAATCATGTAAAAGCAAAGATGGTGTGTTTTTTGTTTCCTTGCATGTCCCCCTCGGATATACAGCAAGTGCACTTGTAGTGCAAAGTAGATTTGCCTTTAGTAAATAAACTCAAGTCCAAAATACCTAATAATTTGGGGTGTACCCAGCAAAATGCTGGAGTACAATGTACATAATGGGGAAAGTATTTAGATTGACCTGTGTCACCAAGGAAAGATATTGGTAGGGATTTACCCTCACTTCCTGTGAGGCTATGTGACAGGAAGTGAATTATTTGGAAGGACAAAGTAGCCAAATTTGGGAGTTGTCTTAACCCTATATGGGGTGCAAACATCCCCAAAAACTGTCTAGACTTCTAATCCCTCTGCACTCTATCCCCAAGAAAAAATAAAGGATTTCATTTAGTTTAACTTTGCAAAGACACATTCCTAAGTTGAATTGTGATGCATGTCAATGGCCCATTTATACCCTCTTTAATCACTTGAGATCAGCGCTATAGCTGATCGATGGCCACAGCACGGTCCTCAATTGTGGGGAGTCCATCAATAGACCTATCAATGCCCACCACTGGTGCCAATTCTCAATGCCCACCAGTGCCAACTAGCAATGTCACCTCTTAGCCTTGCCACTTTATCGATGCCCATCAGTGCAGCCTCATCAGTGTACATCAATGAAGGAGAACATTTTTCGAAATAAATATTAACCACTTCCCTACCGCCCACTGTCAAATGACGTCCTTGACTTTGTGCGGTGACATCTGAATGAGGCCTGCAGTTGCAGGCCTCATTCAGATATCATTCTTTTCATCCGGTGATTCTGTACACAATAAAAATGATCATAGCGGCAGTTCCGCCGCTTGATCATTCTTATAGGCGGAGGGAGGGGACGTTCCCCCCCCCCTCCCGCCGCCATCCGGTGCTTCTCCGGACTCTCCCGTGCCATCGGGGGCCCAGAGAACGAATTGGCTGGTGCCGGTTGGGAAGCATAGAGATGACTGATGGAGGCCCGGGCGCAACGTTATGACGTCACGCCGGGTTCCCGTATGTAAACAAAGTCGTGATCTCGGCTGTGAGCATGAGATCGGTGATTTTTTTTTTTTTTACCAATCTCATGCTTTCCAGCCTGGAGGAGAGATGTGGGGTCTTATTGACTCCGCATCTCTCCATAAAGAGGACCTGTCACAATAGATTCCTATTACAAGGGATGTTTATATTCCTTGTAATAGGAATAAAAGTGATCAAAAAAACAAAAAAGTTAAAAAAAGTGTAAAAAAATAAAATAATAAAAATAACAAAAACAATTTAAAACGACCCTGTCCGCGGTAGCTCACGCTCAGAGGCGAACACACACGTAAGTCCCGCTCACATATGTAAACGCCGTTAAAACCACACATGTGAGGTATTGCTGCGTGCGTTAGAATGAGTGCAACAATTCTAGCATGAGACCTCCTCTGTAATGCGAAAATGGTAACGTGTAAAAAAAATTAAAGCATCTCCTATGGAGATTTTTAAGTACTGAAGTTTGGTGTCATTCCATGAGTGTGCGCAATTTTAAAGCATGACTTGTTAGGTATATATTTACTCAGCATAATAACATCTTTCACATTATACAAAAAAATTGGGCTAACTTTACTGTTTTTTAATTTTTAAATTCATGAAACCATTTTTTTTTTAAAAAGGCGTTTGAAAATTTATTGCGCAAATACCGAGCAAGATAAAAATTTGCAATGACTGCCATTTTATTCCCTAGGGTGTCTGCTAAAAAAAAATATATAATGTTTGGGGGTTCTAAGTAGTTTTATAACCAAAAAATTATGATTTTTACATGGAGAGAAGTGCCAGAATAGGCCCAGTGCTGAAGTGGTTAAAATATCCTATTTTTTCTTTTTAGTCGGTCTTTTGTATTTATAGTACAAAAAGAAAAAAAACGCAGAGGTGATCAAATAGCACCAAAAGAAAGCTCTATTTGTGTGCAAAAAAATATTACATTTTCATTGGGTTACAGTGTTGTATGAGCGCGCAATTCTCATTCAAAGTGCATCAGCGCTGAAAGTTGAAAATTGGTCTGGGCAGGAAGGGGGTTTAAGTGGCCAGTAAGCAAGTGGTTAATATAAGGCTACATGCACATGGACGTTTTTCCAGCCGCTTGTTTGAGCGTTTTTTGCAGCTTAAAAATGCCTCTCCATGTTAGCCTATGGCCTCCATGGCATTTTTGAGCTGTAAATGGCATAGCCGTTTTTAGGCCCTATGTACACGAGACGCTGGTGCAAAGTCTTCAGAACTAAGGTTGAAAGCAGCGTTTCGTCGCGTTTGCATGCCGAGTTTTACCGCATTTGCGTCTAAGCGTTTAGTTAGTTAACATCATAAGGAGCCGCCCTAAGCTCAAAAAACAGGATTATTAACCATTTTCAGCTATTTTGTGAGACCAGAGTGAGTAGCAGCAGCTGAGAGAGCAGCAGTGTACTTGTATTTAGCGTGTCACTTGCCACATCACCTGGCACAAGTTGAGGATTGTCCACTTGCCACGTCACCTGGCACAAGTTGTGGATTGTCCACTTGCCACGTCACCTGGCACAAGTTGTGGATTGTCCACTTGCCACGTCACCTGGCACAAGTTGTGGATTGTCCACTTGCCACGTCACCTGGCCACGTCACCTGCCCCAAGTTGTTGATTGTCCACAATGCAATGGAAGCAATTACATTTTTTTTTTTGTATATATTTTTAATGGTTTTTCATCATTTGCCATAATTTTTGAGTTTTTCAATGTAAAAAAATATGTCACCTTTTAAAAAGCGCTTCTAAACGAAAACGCGGCTAAACGCCGGTACCGCGTCTGAAACGTGGAAATCTTTGGCGTCTGAAGAAATTTTTTGGCTTTCTGAAAAACGAGGTTAAACGCAATTGCCTAAGGGGCAGTTCACACCGGGAAAGGCAGTCCGGATGCATTCCAGGTGCTTTTGTGCATGCGTGTTTTTGATGCAGTCCAGTGCTTTTTTTCCCCCTCTTTTTTCTTAGGTCTCATGCCCATGGACGGACGTTTTAAAAAACGGTGTGTAAGGCTCGATTCCCACTAATGTGTTTTTTGGTGCATTTTGTATAAATGCAGGGAAATTTTTTAACATGGGTTCCTATGGAACATGTTCACATCAATGCATTTTTGTGCCTCTGCGTTTTTGGAAAGGGTCTGGGACTTTTTTTTCCCAGCAAAAAACAGCGTTTTTGCATGTAATAGAATTCAATGGACCCGCATCCAAAACGCAAGTACCGCATTTGCGTTTTTTTTAACCTGTTTATAGCTGGTTGTTAAAGGAAATGTAAAAAAAAAAAAACATTGCCGGCTATAAAAAAAATTGAGAAAAAAAACAGCGTGGGGTCCCCCCGAGGTCCATACCAGGCCCTTGGTCTAGTATGGATTCAGAGGGGACCCCCCCCCCCCCACCAAACTGAAAAAAAATGGCGTGGGGTCTCCCCAAAATCCATACCAGACCCTTATCCGAGCATGCAGCCCGGCAGGTCAGGAAAGGGGGGGCGAGTGAGCGCCCCACCTCCTGAACCGTACCAGGCCGCATGCCCTCAACATGGGGGGGTTGGGTGCTTTGGGGCAGGGGGCGCACTGTTGTTAGTAAATCACCCCCACTGTGTTTCACTTTGAAATAATATGCCACATTGTTGTTTACGGGTAAATATACTTCCCATGTCACCTTCCCTTTCCCCTCTCCCTTACATTCTCTTTTTAGTGTTCAACTTTTGGTCTTCTCTTTTATGTTCATAATTGTGAACCAGAGCGGCTGAACTCTAAGTTATATACTTGCTTCTATGCATGTAATGTGGAAATTTCAATAAACATTTTTCAAAATAAATTAAATAAAATACATACAGTATATAGGGGATGGTCAGCGCAATGGCAACAATCCAGTCCAAATCAGTTCATATAAAAGACATTGATTGTGGGTTAGTATAAGGCAGTCCATTCACTCTTTGACAAGCTGATCCAAGAGTTTAAGCTGTCTCTATGAAAGAGGGGACAATAGAGCCCACAGAGCTGCAGCTAAAAAAGCATGAGGATTGTGTGAGGTAAATACCTGACAGTATAATAGTGAAAGTGCATGCGGCCTTCCAGAATTGTGATGTAATTGTGCCCAAGTGGGCAGGGCAGCCTCATATGCCAGAAGTTCTGAAGGCACTCATATACATGGAGGACATGGCAGGTTTGTTTGGATGCCATTTTTGACACTAAAGACCCTAAATGTAGTTAAGGGCAGGACTCCCCGATGATAGATGGTATTTATACAAGGGGTGTCCTCTCCATTTCCATTGGAGCTGAAAATATGCTGAAGGAGTCAAGGCCGATACATCCAGTCCCCCAAAATAAAAATGTATAGACTCCGGAGGGTAAGGGCACATTGGCACTTTTACTTGGGTAATCCTGTGTTACAACTCCATCTCCCTAGATGGGATAGGGATGGACATAGTTATATTAATTGTGGGCATGTGCCACAATGGGATTCTATGTACAAGTCCCAAAGGAAATGCAGGTGTATTGTGTACTTGATTAGGGATGGTGGTCATTTAAAATGATATACTAACATGCTTTATCAGTTAGGATTGCCTAGGTGTTAGATCATTGAAAAAAAGAGGCCATTTCTTACCTTACATATTAATGTGAATTAGTAATGTTGAGATGTGTCTCACTGATTCATGTAAGTATGAATTTTAATTATTTATATGTTCACTTTAAAATGCACCTGTAGATTTTAGGAAACAATAAGGGCAATGGACATACAAGGGCTGAGAATGCAAGCATTGCCCTTGACCTCTAAAATATGAAGTTATGTTTAATTTAGGAGGGATGATGTTAAGCTACTCTGTATGTATGGTTTATTTGTTTACTTTCAAAGATTTGTATTTGTTCAAAACAAAAATACATGAAATACAGCGAGACATTAAAAGAACCATTGTGATTGCAAGTAAGATCAGCGCTTAAAGAAAGGTAAGACAGATTGCTCTGGATCGGCTTCGTATTCCTTGCATGACACTCACACTTTTTGATATAGCTGGATTTTGGGTGTAGTACTCCCGGTACCCCTAATGGGATCATACTGTGCCCGGAGGACCACCCCCAAATAACCAGAGAAAAACAATAACCATGGGTAAGCATTGAGCTTTTGCATATGGAAAAGGAGTACTGGTACCAAGCCTTCACGCCCCGTAGGGAGGGCCCCTTGTCAGATTGTTCTAGAGGTGCTTAATCCAAAGGGTCACTTTGGTTGTTATAATGGGCCATAGTGTAGGAGAGAAGGGAGGGGAGGGGAGAGAGTGGTTGGTCATTAGAATAGAAAGGGAGAGGAAGAAGAGCCAATCAACAGGAAGGGAGGTGAAGGTTAAGTGAAGATGAATATTTGTTAGGCCTGTACACCAGGGATGAAAGAGATGCCCATGTGTAGGGCCCTGGGTTCCCATATAGATTCAAACATAGCGGTTGTATCTAATAAGATGCTGGTCAACTTCTCTTGGGACATAATCCACAATATTTTACGTTTGGCCAAGAAGGAGACCCTGGGTTGTTTCCAGGCTTTGGCTATTGTATTGGATATAAGTGGATCAATTTGCGGCTGGTTTTGGAAGTCTTGGGGAGGTTCGCGTTAAGGAGAGCAATGGCTGAGGTTATTGGGATCTGGTAGTTTGTCACTTTTCAGATCAAAGCAAACATCCTGTTCCAGAATGACCTTATTCTGGGACATCCCCACCAAATGTGGGCCATAGAGCCTATACGTTGGCATCCTCTAAAGCACTGAGGGTTTGCTGTGGGGTACATGGTAGCCAACTTGGTGGGGTGAGGTACCACCAGGTCATTACTTTAAAGCTAGATTCAATTAGGGAAATATTCCTTATCCTCTTAACCACATAAGGACCGGCCCATGTAGATTTACGTTGGCAGAATGGCACGGACAGGCATAATCACAAACCTGTATGTCCCCTTTAAATGCCTGCCATGTGGTCGCGCACGCGCCGCCGGCGGGGCTCTCGCGACCCTGCCACCTTCCCCGTGAGTCAGACCGCGGGTCCTGCGGACTCGATCGCCGCGGGATCCCCGCAATCGTCTCATGGAGGTATAGAGCGGGGAGATACTTGTGTAAACAAGCATCTCCCCGCTCTGCCTAGTGACAATGACACGGATCTCCACTCCGTGTAATCGGAGCGAAGATCAGTGTCATGTGACACACATCCCATCCCCCCCTACAGTAAGAAACACTCAATAGGGAACACTTAACCCCTACAGCGCCACCTAGTGGTTAACCCCTTCACTGGCAGTGTAATTTTCACAGTAATCAGTGCATTTTTATAGCACTGATCGCTGTAAAAATTACAATAGTCCCAAAAATGTGCCAAAAGTGTCCAATGTGTCCGCCACAATGTTGCAGTCACGATAAAAATCGCTGATATCTGCCATTATTAGTAAAAAAAAAAAAATTGTTAATAAAAATGCCATAAAACTATCCCCTATTTTGTAGATGCTATAACTTTTGCACAAACCAATCAATAAATGCTTATTGCAATTTTTTTTTACAAAAAATATGTAGAAGAATACGTATCAGCCTAAACTGAGAAAAAAAATAATTTATATATTTTTTGGGGATATTTATTATAGCAAAAAGTTAAAAATATTGAATTTTTTTCAAAATTGTCGCTCTATTTTTGCTTATAGCGCAAAAAATAAAAACCGCAGAGGTGATCAAATACCACCAAAAGAAAGCTCTATTTGTGGGAAAAAAATTACGTCAATTTTGTTTGGGAGCCACGTCGCATGACCGCGCAATTGTCAGTTAAAACGACGCAGTGCCGAATCGCAAAAAGTGGCTTGGTCATTGACCAGCAAAATGGTCCGGGGCTAAAGTGGTTATTAAAGGCTCTAGAAAAGGAGGTCTTCCATCTCTCCAAGTCCCAATGTATTTGAAGGTTTTTTTCCCAAGCCACCATATATGGGGCAAGACTGGTGGGCAAGTGACTGGTAGATAATGGAGATTCCACCCCTCTATTCTGTGGCCTGTCCACACCATATTTCGTAGGGTGTGAATCTTGGTGGGGCGGGTTTCCCCTTCCAGATTTTGTGGAGAAAGTGTTGTATTTGCTGAAATCTGAAATGTTCAGAGGTCGGGATCTCCAGCTGCTGCGCACAGAAATTTGGAGAAATTGGTCCCGAGGAAGTGAAAAAGTGTCCGATTCGATACAACCACTTGTCCAAACACCATTTTAAAGGATTTATTGTCCTGGCCAGGGATGAAGTCTGGATTGTTGAAGATATGGGCTAGGGGCCAGTATTCAGAGGTCAAAGAGGTCTCAGTTCTCATTTTATCCCATAAAGTCAGGGATTGTGGTGGTGATGGCACTGCTTTGTGGTAATGTAAAGCACGAACCAGCGTGTAAAGTGGCATGTGCTGTTAAACTTTGATGATAGTAATCTTCAATGTCAAGTGCCTTATGTTAAAAAGTGTGGTGTGGGAAGTTTGTTTGACCCAAATGAATCAGTGTATAAAATAACTGGTGGTAATATATATCAGTGGTTAATATTAAGCATTCAGTTAATCAATTTACCACATGCCGACCAGCGCACGACGATATACATCGACACAAGGGCACGGCTGCACAAATGGGCGTACAGGTACGTTCCCTTTCAATCGCGGCATTGTGGGCGCTCGTGCACCCACCGCGTACTCCGTGACACTGCCCGCGGGAGCCGCGGACTCGATGTCCACCGGTGTCTCACGATCGTGTCATGGAGAGGCAGAATGGGGAGATGCCTAGGTAAACAAGGCATTTCCCTGTTCTGCCTAGTGACATGACAGTGATCTACTGCTCCCTGTCATCAGCAGCAGTGATCACTGTCGTGTCACTTGTAGCCCATCCCCCCACAGTTATAATCACTCCCTAGGACACACGTAACCCCTTCCTCACCAACTAGTGGTTAACGCCTTCCTTGCCAGTGTCATTTACATAGTAATCAGTGCATTTTTATAGCACTGATCTCTGTATAAATGACAATGGTCCCAAAATAGCGTCAAAGGTGTCCGATGTGTCCGCCCAATGTCGCAGTCACGATAAAAATCGCAGATCACCACCATTACTAGTAAAAAAAAAACAATAAACAAATGCAATAAATCTATCCCCTATTTTGTAGAAGCTTTAACTTTTGCGCAAACCAATCAATATATGCTTATTGTGATTTTTTTTTACCAAAGATATGTAGAAGAATACATATCGGCCAAAACTGAGGAAAAAAATTGATTTTTTTATATATTTTTTGGGGATATTTATTATAGCAAAAAGTTAAATATATTGCTTTTTTTTAAAATGTATGCTCTTTTTTTGTTTATAGCGCAAAAAATAAAAACCACAGAGGTGATCAAATACCACCAAAAGAAAGCTCTATTTGTGGGGAAAAAAGGATGTCAATTTTGTTTGGGTGCAATGTTGCAGGACCGCGCAATTGTCAGTTAAAGCGATGCAGTGCCGTATCGCAAAAAGTGCTCTGGTCACTAAGGGGGTAAATTCTTCCGGGGCTGAAGTGGTTAAAGTGACACTTGCTACACTAGACGCTAATGGATGAATCTTATTCAAATCCTAATCCATAACAAAGTAAAACACAACAAAAATTGTAAAAAACAACAAAAACAAAATAGTCCTTCAAAATCAAATCAGGTGACTTGTGATTTGTTTCCCCTCAGTGCCTGGTGAGTTAATAAACTTTTGAAAGTGCAAGTGCTTCAATCTGTGCTCTTGTAATGTATACTGTATACTCTTACCAGAGATCTCTCCCCACTAGGGGGTGTTGCACTTTCACAGCCTGAATTCTGTATGCTGCAACAGACCTCCAATGCTGATGCATCTTTACAGCTCTTTATCCTCATTGTTACTCAGTATATGTGGAAAGAACTGAAACTCCATAGTGCAATAACGTTTGAATCTGTTTTATTTCCCATGCAAAGTAAGGGTATGCACTTACATTGTATTAAAATCAATGGCGCAGTGTACAAATAGGAAGTAATGATTCCTCTGCGTTCCACGATCCAAATTTTACCAGGAAGTGATGCAATGATGCTGTGGCTCCATCCTATGCGTTTCGTCATCAATACATCATCTGGAGCAGTGGAGAAGAAAAATTGAGTGATCATACGTCCTGCAGATAAAGGAGGGGGTCTGGGTATTCTGAACAAAAAAGACTATGAAGCAGAGATGGAAAACCTACTAAAAGTAGAAGGCACATATAAAAAACTCAAGACTAACCCAAAGAAGGAGTATGAGAAGAAATTAAGAAAGTATCTCGGGAAGGGAAAGGAACGAGGAATTTTAAAGAAGAAAGAAGCAAGGTATTTGGCACCAGAGGCAGCAAAAACACTGTGATCTACTATGTCCCCAAAATACACAAAAACAAAGAAAAACCTCCTGGGAGTGGTATAGATTAATTGTTTTTAAGGTTAGGGGAATATCTGGACCAATACCTACATTCACTAGTATCGGAAGGAAGATCGTATCTTAAGGACAGCAGACAATTGATATGGGAGCTAAACCAATTTAAAGAAGAAGAGGGGGAATTTTTGATGTCATTTGCTTTATACAAATATAATACAAAAAGATGACTTAAGCAGCACAGAGTGGGCATTACAAAAGCATACAGATATGAAGCAAGAGTCTACATCTTGGAAGGATTAGAGATGGCTATGAGCAATGACTATTTCTGGTACAAAGGAAATTATTATGCACAGACAAAAGGAGTGGCCATGGGAGCCAAATACGCACCAAGCGTGACAAATATATTCATTAACAGATTGGAGGAAGAGCAAGTATCCAGTATAGTAAGGCCAAATCTTAAATTGTATTGAAGATACATTGACAACATCATAAGTATATGGAAGGGAGCGGAAGATTCACTGCAGGAGTTTGATGAAATCAATAGACATGGACGCCGTCAATAAATTTGTTTTGTTTCGTTCCGTTCCGTTTCGTATTAGCCGTTATTTCGTATTTCGTGTCCGAAATTCAATTTGAATTCGTCCGAAATACGAATTTTCTTTAGATTCGTTAACTTTTCGTAAAATTACGAACGTTCGTTATGATGAATTTGAAAAGCAAACCTAGGAAGTCAGCAGTAATGAATATTTGTAATTGTTACGAAAAGTTAACGAACCTAACGAAAATTCGTATTCAATCCAAATTGAATTTTGGACATGAATTATGAAATACGAACTAATGGCAACGGGCTACAAACAAACCCAGGAACTCAGCACAGAACAGGGATGGTGGGAGCCCCTCATAATGAGCACAGCAGGGGTACAGCCCCAGGAGGAAGTCAGCACAGCACAGGGATGGTGGGAGCCCCTCATAATGAGCACAGCAGGGGCACAGCCCCAGGAGAAAGTCAGCACAGCACAGGAATGGTGGGAGCCCCTCATAATGAGCACAGCAGGGGCACAGCCCCAGGAGGAAGTCAGCACAGCACAGCACAGGGATGGTGGGAGCCCCTCATAATGAGCACAGCAGGGGTACAGCCCCAGGATGAAGTCAGCACAGGGATGGTGGGAGCCCCTCATAATGAGCACAGCACACGGATGGTGGGAGCCCCTCATAATGAGCACAGCAGGGGCACAGCCCCAGGAGGAAGTCAGCACAGCACAGGGATGGTGGAGCCCCTCATAATGAGCACAGCACAGGAATGGTGGGAGCCCCTCATAATGAGCACAGCACAGGGATGGTGGAACCCCTCATAATGAGCACAGCACAGGGATGGTGGGAGCCCCTCATAATGAGCACAGCAGGGGCACAGCCCCAGGAGGAAGTCAGCACAGCACAGGGATGGTGGGAGCCCCTCATAATGAGCACAGCACAGGGATGGTGGGAGCCCCACATAATGAGCACAGCACAGGGTTGGTGGGAGCCCCTCATAATGAAAACAGCAGGGGTACAGCCCCAGGAGGAAGTCAGCACAGCACAGGGATGGTGGGAGCCCCTCATAATGAGCACAGCACAGGGATGATGGGAGCCTCTCATAATGAGCACAGCAGGGGTATAGCCCCAGGAGGAAGTCAGCACAGCACAGGGATGGTGGAGCCCCTCATAATGAGCACAGCACAGGAATGGTGGGAGCCCCTCATAATGAGCACAGCACAGGGATGGTGGAAGCCCCTCATAATGAGAACAGCACAGGGATGGTGGGAGCCCCTCATAATGAGCACAGCAGGGGCACAGCCCCAGGAGGAAGTCAGCACAGCACAGGGATGGTTGGAGCCCCTCATAATGAGCACAGTACAGGGATGGTGGGAGCCCCTCATAATTAGCACAGCACAGGGATGGTGGGAGCCCCTCATAATAAACACAGCAGGGGTACAGCCCCAGGAGGAAGTCAGCACAGCACAGGGATGGTGGGAGCCCTTCATAATGAGCACAGCACTGGGATGGTGGGAGCCTCTCATAATGAGCACAGCAGGGGTACAGCCCCAGGAGGAAGTCAGCACAGCACAGGGATGGTGGGAGCCCCTCCAAAATGAGCATAATGAGTTGACGACTGCCATATTGAGAAAGGTATTGTAGCCCGGGCCGTTAGTTCTTATTTTGTAATTCGTGTCCGAAATTCAATTTGGATTGAACACGAACTTTCGTTAGGTTCGTTAACGTTTTGTAACAATTACGAACATTCGTTATGATGAATTTAAAAAGCAAAAAATACCTTTCTCAAATTTGGATCCGAAATTCGTCAACGAAATTTCGTATTTTGTAAAATTCGGAAGCATAAAAAAATTCGTATTTCGGATGCTTCCGAATGTATGAATCTTCGGAAATTCGTACAAATTTTTGATTCATATGAAACTAATCGCACATGTCCAGAAATCAATAAAAACATTTATGGAATCAATTTCTAGGGTAAATAGAGTAGACATAGTATTGAATTTTTAGATCTATAATAAAAAAAAAAAAAAATGGCAAGCTACAAGCAAGGACTTTCTTCAAACAAACAGACAGGAAAGAATATATACCGACATAGAGCTGCCATCATCTGAAATGGATAGGAAACATACCCAAACGACAGTTTAGGAGGATATATAGGAACTTCAGTGAACAGCAAGATTATGACAACCAATCCAAAGTTTTATTACAGAGATTTGCAGAGAAAGGATATAAAAAAGGAAAATTAGAAACAATTAGAAATGAAGTAACAAAGATGGACAGAGGAGCCATGATAAGTAACAACAGGAAGAAAACAAATAACAAATATATGGAAACAGCTTTCCTTACAGGTTTCAGCAGGCTTTTACAAACAACTCGAGAAAATAGTAAAGAAACATTGTCCGATTTTAAAATCAGATAAAACATTAAAAACACTTCGCCCTTCACAATCTACTTTTTTTTTTTTTAAAGGCTAACACATGTTTTACTTAAAATGAATTTGTGGATCATAAAAAAAGAATATATTAAGATTCATGCTAAGATAAATAAGAGAGAAGCTATAGGTAATTCTACAATTCTTAAAAGATACACAATATTGTGAATAATGTCATATTTTGGTAACTGTTTGTGGTTAAAACCTGTAATAGTGGTATTCAGTTTATGGATTCATTTTTTTTTTTTCTTGTTCAAACATTTTATTAGACAATGTATGGTAAAATAAAAGTAGGTTTTGGTCCATGAATGGACTACAAACAAGTGTGAAACAAAAAAAGTAGCCAAAGTTAATTAACACTTGAATAGCTATGCATTAGTGAGTGTGGAAAACAGGTATTTGACATAAGGAGCCATAGCAAAAGGTTCATTCAAAGAAAGCCATTGTTGGCCCGCATGTGAGTAGATAGTGAGAAAACATATCTCTCCAAGCATAGTAATAATGAAACAATGAACTAACAACGCTTCCAAGAATAATCAATATTTGGCCACCTAATAAAGAAAGATGGTTTTACAGAGAGAAACAGAAAAAGAGATATAGAGAGGAAAAGGGGGGAAAGAGAGGTTGATGTGATGAAAAGAGAAGGGAAAGCCTTGGAGGTGTGGAGACAAGAAAGCCCCAGGTGTCTCAAGTGTGTGCAAGGTGGTGCACATCAAGGAACTTCCCATTAACTACTCATGGAAGTAGAATATATTCATCAAAACCGGGTGGAAGAAAGTGTGTTACCCATGGGGACCATATGAGTTCATATCTGGCAACTCTGTTTGTGATAATAGCTTCAATTTTCACATGGATCATGGCTTGTGTAACCTTGTTTTTTATTTCAAGGATGCAGAGGATGGGGTACTTCCAGGATTTAGCAATGATTTGTTTGGCTGCTGTTGGAATCTGCAATAGAAGTTTAAATTGGCGTTGTGTTAAGGAAGGCGGTGTAAGGAAAGGTTCCATCCGCTGGTAATATTTATCATCTGGCATGCAGTACTGAGGTCCACCAGCAGGTGTCTCCTGGCAGTTTTGAACTGTCAGGGGAACTTCTCTCTGCTGGTGTTATGTCATCCTTGGGCCGCAGTACTGGCGTCCACCAGCGGATGGATCCTGGCAGTGTGCTGCAAATGTTACTTCCTGCAATCAGGGGTCACCTGAGCCTGTTAGCAGGTGTAATATAAATACCCGGCAAGTGCACACACACACTGCCCTGGTATCGTCCTCATGCCCTGATCTGTACCTGCTGCCTGTTTACCTGAACCTGTTTATAAATCTGCTACCTGAGTTCCTGATCCTGTCTCCCTGTCCTGACCCATCCATCCATTCTCTCCCTGTCCTGTGTTCCTTACCCCATCTGCTGATCTCCCTGTGTATGACCTTGGCCTGGCTAACGTTTATGTTTCTGGAATATCCCTTTGTCCATTTGCCTACCTGCTGTGTTTGACCCTGGCCTGGCTATTGTTTATGATTCTGGCATTTCCCATTTATTGCACATATCTGTCTGTTGTTATTTGTGGGTCTCTGTCTGTTGGTTGGTTTTTTGCACTGTATCATATTGGAGGTGGTTATACTTATATTATTCACTCACCTAAATAAATCTTTATATTTTCACTTATATGTGTTTGGTGTTCCTCTGTTGCTAGCCACACAGTTCTGGTCATACCTGGTACATGACAGGCGGTTTTAGGTTTAGCAGTGCTATAGGTGGTTCAGGTGCTAGGAATGTGTCAAAGAGGGTGGGAAGCATGCCAAATAGGGAGTTCCAAAAGGTTTGTGCTGCTGGACATGACCTCCAGATATGAGGGTAAGTCCCCTGGTCTGAACAACCTCTAAAGCAAGTTGGGGGTATTGGGGAACACATTTGGCAATTCTGGCAGGGACCACGTACCAACGGGTCATAACTTTGTAATTAGTTTCAAGTGCCACAATATTTTGTGAGGAGGATTTTTTGGCTTGCCAGATATGTGACCAGTCTGCACCATATAGTGTAAGTTCTAAGTCATTTTCTAACTTCTAAGTAGAGGTATAAGAGGGGGTGTATGAAGAGCCAGTGTGTATTAGTTAGATGTAAAGGGCTGAAATTAGGCCCTGTTTGTGTGGGTCATTTTTTCATGTCTGTTCGAAAATGGATATGGAAGAGGCTGAGGCATCCCTAGTGATTAAAGGCATGAGGAAGTGTTTAATTTGGATGTATCTGAAAATGTTGGAAGAGGGGAGATTGTGTGACTCTCTAAGAGCAAGAAAGGGTTTGATATCGTTGGGAGTCATAAAGTTATGTGCTCAAATGAGATTCGTTGAGGACCACATTTGAAAGGATGATGGTGAAGTCCAGGCTGGATAGAATGCTGGGTTGCGCAGGAAAGAAAGCAATGGGTTGTGGGGGGAATGGAGGTAATGTTTTAAGTCGGTCCCAAAGGAAGAGGGAGTGATGGGTTACCGGTTTGCGTATAGTACAGGGATCAGAGGGGCGAAGCCAGAGAACATTGGCAATGGAGAGAGGGTCACAGTCAACTGATTCTAAAGCCACCCAGAGGGGAATTTCAGTGGTGGTGTGGTATTTGGGCAACTGGGCTAGTTGGGCAGCGTAGAAGTATTTAGTAAATTGGGGAAGACCTAGACCACCACCAATCTTAGGTAAATAGAGGGTCGAGTGTGGGATTCGAGGTTTAATGGTATGCCAGATGTATGAGGATACTCGTCTTTGTAGCAAGTGGAGGAAGTAACTGGGGACCGGGATAAGTAGTACCCAAAAGAGATATAGTATTTTTGGTTGGATAGTTATCTTGACCACTCTTATTCTATCGATCCAGGCTAATGGTAGAGGGGTACTGTCACGAGCCGGACTGGCGGCTATAGAGGAGGCAGGAGGTGGATCCTCTGTACCAGAGAGGGGATGGCACGAATCGCACTGAGGGACCGGTTCTAAGCAGCTACCGGTTTTCACCAGAGCCCGCCGCAAGGCAGGATGGACTTGCTGCGGCGGTAGCAACCAGGTCGTGTCCTCCAGTAGCGACTCCACCTCTCTGGCGGCTGAGGCCGGTGCGGTATACAAGGACTAGGCAGAGGCAAGGTCAGACGTAGCAAAAGGTCAGGGCAGGCGGCAACGGTTCGTGGTCAGAAACAATGGCAGAAGGTCAGATACACAGGCAAGGCAAACTTCAAAACACTTCCAGAAGGTACTAGGACAACAAGATCCGGCAAGGACAGGAAGGGGGAGTGGGTTTTTAAGTGTTTTGGAGTGTGACACAGTAATTGGACCAGGCACCAATCAATGGTGCACTGGCCCTTTAAATTTAAGAAGACCGGCGCGCGCGCACCCTAGAGAGCAGCGGGACCGCGCGCGCCGGGATGGAGCAGGGGGAGGAGGCCGGTGAGCAGGATGGGATGCGATCCACGGGCGGACAGGTGCCGCCGCATGGATCGCATCCCCGCCAGCATCAGAGCAGCGCTCACGGTCAGAGGAGCCGACCGGAGCGCTGCAGGGGGACAGACGCCGCGGGCGCTCCGGGATGGATGGGACACCCAGAGCGCTCGGCGTTACAGTACCCCCCCTTAGGTCTCCCCCTCTTCTTGGAACCCAAGAATCTTCGGATGAGCTCTTTATCTAAAATGTTGGCCTCAGGTTCCCAGGACCTTTCCTCAGGACCACAGTTCTCCCAATCCACTAAAAAACATTTTTTTCCTCGGATGACCTTGGAGGCGAGGATCTCTTTCACCGAGAAGACATCAGAAGAACCAGAGACAGGAGCAGGAGCAGTGACCTTAGGGGAAAATCGGTTAAGAATGAGGGGTTTAAGAAGAGACACATGAAAAGAGTTGGGAATACGAAGAGAAGGAGGAAGGTGGAGCTTGTAAGAAACAGAATTGATTTGGTTTTTGATTTTAAATGGCCCGAGGTAACGAGGGCCCAGCTTGTAGCTAGGTACCCGAAACCGAACATATTTGGAGGAGAGCCACACTTTGTCACCAGGGGCATAGACGGGAGGGATTCTTCTTTTTTTATCTGCATGTCTCTTCATGCGGGCAGAGGCCAGTGAGAGCGACCTTTGAGTCTCTTTCCAGATAGAGGCAAAGTCCTGAGTAAATTCATCCATTGCCGGAACTCCAGAAGACGTGGGAATGGGGAGGGGGGGCAATGGGTGACGGCCGTAGACCACAAAGAAAGGCGACTTGGAGGAAGATTCAGAGTTCTTGAAATTGTATGAGAATTCTGCCCAGGGCAATAGGTCGACCCAATCGTCTTGACGGGCGGAGACAAAATGTCGTAGGTAGTCGCCAAGGACCTGGTTAACTCTCTCCACCTGTCCATTGGACTGCGGGTGATAAGCGGAAGAAAAATTTAACTTAATTTTTAGTTGAGTACAGAGAGCTCTCCAAAATTTTGAGATGAATTGAACACCTCTATCCGAGACGATATGTGAGGGCAGCCCATGGAGGCGGAAAATTTGAAGAAAAAAATGCTTCGCCAACTGAGGTGCAGTAGGCAGACCAGGGAGCGGGACAAAATGAGCCATTTTAGAAAAGCGGTCAACGATCACCCAGATGACAGTGTTACTTCGAGACAAAGGGAGGTCCGTGATGAAATCCATGGCGATGTGGGACCATGGTTGTTCAGGCACAGGTAGGGAAAGGAGAAGACCTGCAGGCTTCTGGCGAGGCGTCTTGTCACGTGCACAGATAGTGCAGACCCGTACAAAGTCAGTCACATCCTCCTCCTGGGTAGGCCACCAATAGTGTCTGGCAATCAATTGTATGGATTTTTTGATCCCAGCGTGACCGGCTAGATGGGAGGAATGGCCCCACTTGAGTATCTGAAGCCAAAGGCGTGGAGGAACGAAAGTCTTTCCTGGAGGAATTGGCACGAGAGAAGCGGGAGCAGAGGAAATCAGACACTCGGGGGGTATGATGTGTTGAGGAGGAGTCTCGGTTTCAGAGGTATCGGAGAAACGGGACAAAGCATCAGCCCTGACATTTTTGTCTGCGGGCCGAAAATGGATCTGGAAGTTGAAGCGGGCAAAGAACAATGACCACCTGGCCTGGCGAGGATTTAGGCGCTGAGTGGACTGAAGGTAGGACAAATTTTTATGGTCAGTGTAGATGGAGATAGGGTGAAGGGATCCTTCCAGGAGATGTCTCCACTCTTCTAATGCCAACTTGATGGCCAACAGTTCACGGTCACCTATGGAATAGTTTTTTTCAGGAGGGGAGAAAGTTTTAGAGAAAAAACCACAAGTGACGTTTTTCCCTTTAGCGTTTTTTTGAAGAACCACCGCTCCGGCTCCTACCGAGGAGGCGTCGACTTCAAGGAAGAACGGCTTTAGAGGATCTGGCAGAGACAGGACAGGTGCAGAGGAGAAGGCGGTCTTAAGGCGAGTAAAGGCATCCTCCGCTTGAGGCGGCCAGGACCTAGGATTCGCGTCTTTTTTGGTCAGTGCCCCTATAGGAGCAACGATGGTGGAGAAGTGGGGTATGAACTGACGATAGTAGTTGGCGAAACCAAGGAAGCGTTGGATAGCCCGAAGTCCAGAGGGGCGTGGCCAACCCAAGACAGAGAGAGTTTGTCAGGGTCCATTTGAAGACCTTGTCCAGAGACCAGATAACCTAGGAAAGGAAGACTGCTGCGCTCAAAAAGGCATTTTTCAAATTTAGCGTAAAGATGATTTACGCGGAGGCGCTGGAGCACTTGACGGACATGGAGCCGATGTTCCTTAAGGTTGGCAGAGAAGATTAGGATGTCGTCAAGATAGACAACCACACAGGTATACAGTAGGTCCCGGAAGATTTCGTTGACAAAATCTTGAAAGACTGCAGGGGCGTTGCAAAGTCTGAACGGCATGACGAGATATTCAAAGTGACCGTCTCTGGTGTTAAATGCGGTTTTCCATTCATCTCCTTTACGGATTCTGATGAGGTTATAAGCGCCCCTGAGGTCCAATTTAGAAAAAACATTTGCTCCACGCAGACGGTCAAAGAGCTCCGAGATGAGAGGCAGAGGGTAACGGTTTTTAATAGTGATTTTATTGAGACCACGATAGTCTATGCAAGGGCGTAGAGATCCGCCCTTCTTGGCCACGAAGAAGAAGCCCGCTTCGGCTGGAGAAGATGATTTCCTAATAAAACCTCTCTTGAGGTTCTCCTGAATGTATTCAGTCATGGCCTTGGTTTCAGGAGAGGAGAGAGGGTAAATTCTGCCACGGGGTGGTGTAGTACCTGGGAGCAAGTCAATGGGGCAGTCGTAGGGTCTATGTGCTGGTAAGACCTCCGCCTGTTTTTTTGCAAAAGACATCAGAAAAGTCCTGATAGGCCTTTGGAAGGCCAGGCAAAGGAGTAGTGATGGGGACTTGACAGGTCGGTACAGACTTAAGGCAATGTTTGTGACAGGAGTCACCCCAGGATTTGATGTCCCCAGTGGTCCAGTCGAGGGTAGGAGTGTGACGCTGGAGCCAGGGTAAGCCAAGAAGGATGTCAGAAGTACAGTTCGGCAAAATAAAGAATTCAATCTTTTCTTGGTGAAGAACACCAACGGACATGAGCAGGGGTTCGGTGCGGTAACGCACGGTACAATCCAAATTCTCTCCATTTACAGAGGAAATGAAGAAGGGTTTGATGAGACGGGTAACAGGAATGTTGAACCTGTTGATGAAAGAGGCTTCAATAAAGTTTCCTGCAGAACCAGAGTCCAGGAAGGCCACCGCAGGGAAGAGGGAGCCAGCAGAAGGAGAAATCCGCACAGGAATAGTCAGACGTGGAGAGGAAGAATTCACACCCAGTAACGCCTCTCCCACGTTCACTAGGTGCGGGCGTTTCCCTGACGCGGAGGATGAATAGGGCAGTCTTTTAGGAAGTGATCAGAGCTTGCACAATAAAGGCATAAGTTCTCGTTCCTACGGCGAGACCTCTCTTGTAGGGTCAGGCGAGACCGGTCCACTTGCATGGCCTCCTCGGCGGGAGGCACGGTAACAGGATGCATTGGATTCAGAAAGAGAGGAGCCAGGCGCGGATAACACCTGGTGCGAACAAGATCTTTCTCCTGGCGAAACTCTTGGCGTCTTTCGACGTAACGCATATCGATGCGGGTAGCTAAATGGATGAGTTCCGTCAAGGAAGAGGGTATCTCTCGTGCGGCCAGACAATCCTTGATGTGGCCGGATAAACCCTTCTTGAAGGTCGCGCAGAGAGCCTCATTATTCCAAGCTAACTCTGAGGCCAGTGTGCGGAACTGTATGGCATATTCGCCCACAGAAGAGTTTCCTTGGACAAGGTTAAGCAGGGCGGTTTCAGCGGATGAGGCTCGGGCTGGTTCCTCAAAAACGCTGCGAACCTCAGCAAAGAAGGACTGAACGGTGGCTGTAGCAGGGTCGTTGCGGTCCCAGAGTGGCGTGGCCCAGGCCTTTCCAGACAACAGAGAGACCACGAATGCCACTTTAGACCGTTCTGTGGAAAACTGGTCAGACATCATCTCAAGATGCAGGGAACATTGGGACAAGAATCCCCGGCACATCCTAGAATCCCCGTCAAATTTCTCCGGAAGAGACAGGCGAATTCTCGAGGTAGTAGCGGCAGCTCGGAGAGGGGAAGATGCTGGAGGCTGCGGCGGCAGAAGCTGCTGGACCATGGCGGTCAACTGCGACAGCTGCTGTCCTTGTTGTGCGATCTGTTGCGACTGCTGGGCAACCACGGTAGTGAGGTCAGCGAGATTTGGCAGCGGTACCTCAGCGGGATCCATGGCCGGATCTACTGTCACGAGCCGGACTGGCGGCTATAGAGGAGGCAGGAGGTGGATCCTCTGTACCAGAGAGGGGATGGCACGAATCGCACTGAGGGACCGGTTCTAAGCAGCTACCGGTTTTCACCAGAGCCCGCCGCAAGGCAGGATGGACTTGCTGCGGCGGTAGCAACCAGGTCGTGTCCTCCAGTAGCGACTCCACCTCTCTGGCGGCTGAGGCCGGTGCGGTATACAAGGACTAGGCAGAGGCAAGGTCAGACGTAGCAAAAGGTCAGGGCAGGCGGCAACGGTTCGTGGTCAGAAACAATGGCAGAAGGTCAGATACACAGGCAAGGCAAGCTTCAAAACACTTCCACAAGGTACTAGGACAACAAGATCCGGCAAGGACAGGAAGGGGGAGTGGGTTTTTAAGTGTTTTGGAGTGTGACACAGTAATTGGACCAGGCACCAATCAATGGTGCACTGGCCCTTTAAATTTAAGAAGACCGGCGCGCGCGCGCCCTAGAGAGCAGCGGGGCCGCGCGCGCCGGGACGGAGCAGGGGGAGGAGGCCGGTGAGCAGGATGGGATGTGATCCGCGGGCGGACAGGTGTCGCCGCATGGATTGCATCCCCGCCAGCATCAGAGCAGCGCTCACGGTCAGAGGAGCCGACCGGAGCGCTGCAGGGGGACAGACGCCGCGGGTGCTCCGGGATGGATGGGACACCCGGAGCGCTCGGCGTTACAGGTACATTTATTAATTAAGTTAATAAGCTGGGAGAGCATAGGGGGATAGTTGGTCAAAAAGAGGTCAGATAGGCTAGCGGTGAGCTGAATTACTAAATATGAGAGAGAGTGGGTGGACCAAGGGAACGGTAGAGAGGTTTTCAATTGATCCAGATCAGTAGGTGGAATAGAAATATTGAGAGCTCTAGACTTAAGTGGGTTTACTTTAAGGCCGGAAACTTGGCCAAAGTCCTCAAGAAGTTGAAGGAGATTGGGTGCAGAGGTCAACAGAGATGATATAAAAATGAGGACTTCATCCGCGAACATACAGAGTTTGTGATGTTCCCTGTCAACTTCCAATCCTCGAATATTAGGGTTATTATTAGAGTTGAGCGGACACCTGGATGTTCGGGTTCAACGGGTTCGGCCGAACTTTGGAAAAAAGTTCAAGTTCGGGACCCAACTTGAAGCGAACTTGACCCCGAACCCCATTGAAGTCAATGGGGACCCGAACTTCTGAGGACTATTCGCGCTTGTTTCCCATGCTTTGAACTGTCCCTGCACAAAGTGTAATTTCTGAAGGAAAAAAAGTCATTTAAAACTCACTCGCAGCTATAATGAATTGTCGGCTCCCGGCAATACATAGAAAAGTCATTGATAAAAAAAATTAAAAAAAAGCGTGGGGGTTCCCACAAATTCAATTACCAGGCCCTTCAGGTCTGGTATGGATATTAAGGGGAAAATTGTAAAAAAAATGCACAGATACCGTTGGGAAAGTCCTTTATTAAAAAACAAAAAACAAAAAAACATTCCAGCGATGAAATCCAGTGTCCCGCGGCAATCCCGATGTCCAGCGATGTCCACACGAAATGTCATTGGCTGAGCCTGATGGGGAACGTCCTCCACAGTGTAATAAATGAATACACCCGCCCCTTCTAAAGTTCCCCATCAGGTCTGCTCAGCCAATGACGTAGGTGTAAGGCTGAGGACCTGATGCAGAATGTGAGAAGGGGCGGGTCTATTCATGTATTACACTGTGGAGGAAGTTCCCCATCAGGTCCACCCCCTCTTTTGTCAGACCCCGCCTACGTCATTGGATGAGCGGATCTGATGGGGAACTTCCTCCAGTATAATAAATGAATAGACCCGCCCCTTCTCACGTTCCGCATCAGGTCCTAAGCCTTACACCTACGTCATTGGCTGAGCGGACCTGATGGGGAACTTTAGAAGGAGCGGGTCTATTCATTTATTACACAGTGGAGGAAGTTCCCCATCAGGTCCGCTCAGGCTCAGCCAATGACATTTCGTGTGGACAGCGCTGGACATCGGGATCGCTGCGGGACACTGGATTTCATAGCTGGAATGTTTTTTATTTAATTTATTTTTTTAATAAAGGACTTTACCAACGGTGACTGTGTATTTTTTTTTTACAATTCTTTACACTTTCTTTGTTAAATGGTAGGGGTACAATATACCCCATTACCAATTCACATAGGGGGGGTCGGGATCTGGGGGTACCCTTTGTTAAAGGGGTCTTCCAGATTCCAATAAGCCCCTGCCTGCAGACCGCCACAATCACCGGTCAAGGGTTGTGGGGATGAGGCCCTTGTCCCCATAAACATGGGGACATTCTCCCCATGTTGAGGGCATGTGGCCTGGTACGATTCAGGAAGGGGGGCGCTCTCTCGTCCCCCCCTCTTTTCCTGCGGCCTGCCAGGTTGCGTGCTCGGATAAAGGGTCTGGTCTGGATTTTTGGAGGTACTCCACGCCATTTTTTTAAAAAAATTGGGGTGGAGTTCCCCTTAAAATCCATACCAGACCTGAAGGGCCTGGTATGGATATTTGGGGGATTCGCACGCATTTTTTTTTTAATTTGCGACAGGGTTCTCCTTAATATCCATACCAGACCTGAAGGGCCTGGTAATTGAATTTGGGGGAACCCCCACACTTTTTTTTTTTTATCAATTACTTTTCTATGTATTGCCGGGAGCCGACAATTCATTATAGCCGCGAGTGAGTTTTAAATTACTTTTTTTCCTTCAGAAATGACACTTTGTGCAGGGACAGTTCTAAGCACGGGAAACAAGTGCGACTTTACATGCATATTGCCGAACGTCAGACCCGAACCCGAACATACAGTCAATTGTTCGGGTTCGGGTCCGGGACCCAAAAACCCAAAAGTTCGGTACGGACCCGAACTTTACAGTTCGGGTCCGCTCAACCCTAGTTATTATGGATCAGGTGGGCTAGGGGTTCAATGGCCATGGCAAACAGGAGTGGAGAGAGTGGGCAGCCCTGCTGTTTGCCTCTCTTGAACGGAAAGGATTCTGATCTTTGCCCCATGTAGCGTACCAAAGCAGAGGGGTTGGCAAATAAGGCAGTGATATAAGAGAGAAAATGATCGCCAACAGGGATGAGCCGAACACCCCCCTGTTCGGTTCGCACCAGAACCTGCGAACAGACAAAATGTTCGTGTAAACTTTAGAACCCTATTAAATACAATGGACTCGAACGTTCAAAATCTAAAGTGTTAATTATAAAGGCTAATATGCAAGTTATTGTCCTAAAAAGTGTTTGGGGACCCGGGTCCTGCCCCAGGGGACATGTATCAATGCAAAAAGAAGTTTTAAAAACGCCCGTTTTTTCGGGAGCAGTGATTTTAATAATGCTTAAAATGAAAAAATAAAAGTGAAATATTCCTTTAAATTTCGTACCTGGGGGGTGTGTATGATATGCATGTGAAGTGGCGCATGTTTCCCGTGCTTAGAACTGTCCCTGCAAAAAATGTCATTTTTGAAAGAAAAAAATGCATTTAAAACTGGCACGCGGCTATTAATGAATTGTCGGCTCCCGGCAATACATACAAAAGTCATTGATAAAAAAAAAAAAAAAAGCGTGGGGGTTCCCCAGAATTCAATTACCAGGCCCTTCAGGTCTGGAATGGATATTAAGGGGAACCCCGCCGCAAATTTAAAAAAAATTGACGTGGGGTTCCCCCAAAATATCCATTCCAGGCCCTTCAGATCTGGCATGGATTTTAAGGGGAACTCCACCCCAAATTTAAAAAAAAAATGGCGTGGAGTCCCCCTAAAAATCCATACCAGACCCCTTATCCGAGCACGCAACCTGGCCGGCCGCAGGGGAAAAGGGGGGGACGAGAGAGCGGCCCCCCCTCCCTCCTGAACCGTACCAGGCCACATGCCCTCAACATGGGGAGGATGTCCCCATGTTGATGGGGACAAGGGCCTCATCCCCACAACCCTTGCCCGGTGGTTGTGGGGGTCTGCGGGCGGGGGCTTATCGGAATCTGGAAGACCCCTTTAACAAAGGGGATCCCGCCCCCCCTATGTGAATTGGTAAGGGGTACATTGTACCCCTACCATTTCACGAAGAAAGCGTAAAAAAATGTTTAAAAAAACACACAAACACCTTGAAAAAGTCCTTTATTTAAAAAAAAAAACAAAAAAAAAAACATTCCAGCGGTGAAATCCAGTGTCCCGCGGCGATCCCGATGTCCAGCGCTGTCCTTCATTGGTTGTGCCTGAGCGGACCTGATGGGGAACTCCCTCTCAGTATTTTAAATGTATAGACCCGCCCCTTCTAAAGTTCCCCATCAGGTCCGCTCAGCGGACGAGATGCGGAACATGAGAAGGGGCGGGTCTATACATGTATTACCAAAGTGAGAGCAGTCCCCCATCAGGTCCGCCCCCTCGGTATGTCGGACCCGCCTACGTCATTGGCTTGAGCGGGGAACTTCCTTCACTATGTAAATTTAAATTACACAGTGAAGGAAGTTCCCCGCTCAAGCCAATGACGTAGGCGGGTCCGACATACCGAGGGGGCGGACCTGATGGGGAACTGCTCTCACTTTGGTAATACATGTATAGACCCGCCCCTTCTCATGTTCCGCATCTCGTCCGCTGAGCTGACCTGATGGGGAACTTTAGAAGGGGCGGGTCTATACATTTAAAATACTGAGAGGGAGTTCCCCATCAGGTCCGCTCAGGCACAACCAATGAAGGACAGCGCTGGACATCGGGATCGCCACGGGACACTGGATTTCACCGCTGGAATGTTTTTTTTTTTTTAAATAAAGGACTTTTTCAAGGTGTTTGTGTGTTTTTTTTTAAACATTTTTTTACGCTTTCTTCGTGAAATGGTAGGGGTACAATGTACCCCTTACCAATTCACATAGGGGGGGGGCGGGATCTGGGGGTCCCCTTTGTTAAAGGGGTCTTCCAGATTCCGATAAGCCCCCCGCCCGCAGACCCCCACAACCACCGGGCAAGGGTTGTGGGGATGAGGCCCTTGTCCCCATCAACATGGGGACATCCTCCCCATGTTGAGGGCATGTGGCTTGGTATGGTTCAGGAGGGAGGGGGGGGGCGCTCTCTCGTCCCCCCCTTTTCCCCTGCGGCCGGCCAGGTTGCGTGCTCGGATAAGGGGTCTGGTATGGATTTTTAGGGGGACTCCACGCCATTTTTTTTAAAATTTGGGGTGGAGTTCCTCTTAAAATCCATGCCAGATCTGAAGGGCCTGGAATGGATATTTGGAGGAACCCCACGTCAATTTTTTTTTTTCATTTGCGGCGGGGTTCCCCTTAATATCCATTCCAGACCTGAAGGGCCTGGTAATTGAATTCTGGGGAACCCCCACGCTTTTTTTTTTTTTTTTTTTATCAATGACTTTTCTATGTATTGCCGGGAGCCGACAATTCATTAATAGCCGCGAGTCAGTTTTAAATGCATTTTCCTGACAGACTCCATGGCAGACTACGTGTGGGTTAACCCCGCCTCCTCTCCACAGCTATAGGACCCCTTACCCATAAATTTGAGCTCACCTCCACAGACAGGTGTTCCTTTTTTGTCCTCCTCACATGGACCCTTCATTATGCAATTCAGGTGCAGTCCAGGATGTCTGTCGGATCAGGTACGAGTTGTGCGGTGCACCCAGGGCCCAGCTATGAGCGGGTGAGTGGTTTTGGGCTGATGGATACCCCTATGGTGGAAGGGATGTGGCCCCAGCGTACCATGACGGACGGTGGATCTCAGCTGGCAAGGTCTGAAGACTTTTTCTATTTCCATGGCAGATAGTTTTTGTTTGTTTGTTTGTTTGTATGTCTTTCTCTGCTGTTTTTTCTCTGTCATACAGCGCCGCTAAGCTTAGAATATGTGTGGAACGCTTTTGCGTTCCAGGATGCCATTCCCTTCCTGATCCCAGCCTGTTGATCGTCTGTGCATGCGCAGAGCCACGGTGAAACCGAGGCTTGGTTTTTGCGCATGCGCAGTATGGCGGAGGGGTCAGGGGCCGCGCAGGCGCAGTAGGTTCGGTCCCTCCGATGCATGCGCACAGCGGGACCGGCCATGACGTCATTCCGGCGGGTGATTTAAACCGCTGAGGAGCCCTATACAGGTGGGATAACCTGTGGGCATATAGCAGCAGCCTCCCGGAGTCTCAATACTACCAGGACGGGGTAAGCACTTCTTGGCAATGTAATGCATGTAATGCTTAGTGTCTCTTAAAGGGACAGTTTTAAAAAAAAAAAAAAAAAACGTTTTTTTTCTGCGCTGTTCTTGCATTGATTTGCTTATCCTTAGTCTAGGTAGTGGAGTTACGCATCATTGTGTGTCTTCCTCGTCATGGACTCATCTGCACCGCCGTGTGGCCAGCCCTCCCGCACAAGGTCTGTGCGGAGTGGGTAGGGGGTTGGTGTCTTTGGTGTCATTTTTTTCTGGTGGTTGCTAACGGTTACAACCTGCCCACCTTCCTCCCCCTCCCTTTGTCTGTATTATCTCTTACAGCCCGGCTACATCAGTTCATCGGTCACAGGATAGGGACCTTGCCAGGCTGCACCATCATCATCACCATCATCATCACCATCACCAATCATCCTCCAGGTCCAGACGTGACACTCCGTCTGGGACCCACTATCATAGGGGACGCTCACATTCCCCCTCTAAATATAGGAGATGTTCCCATTCCTCCTCAAGTCACCGCTACCACCACCGTGATGATCGCTCTGATCACAGAGCCTGTTGGGGATGTAAAACTAGAATCCCGGAGGGCAAATCGCTGTGTGACCCCTGCTATGCCCGAGCGGTCGGTGAGAAAGAGACCGAAAAATCAAAATCTTGAGTCTCTTATTAAACGTGTGGTACAGCAGTCTATGATGGAAATAGATGCCCCCCACACGAGGAGCCAGTCCACCACCTTGTCTGGCTCCTTGGCTGACGAGGCCCAGGAGGATTCCGGCCAATTCCAGCCCCATGATTCCTCCCATTATTCCTCGCAAGACGAGATGGAGATGATTCTGTGATTCCTCCCATGATTCCTCGCAAGACGAGATGGAGGGAGATGATTCTGTAGTGGGATTCGACTACGCTTTAGTCTCTCCACTGATCAAGGCAGTGATGGAAACCTTAAAGTTGGAAGATACCACTGCCCCCCCCCCCCAGAGAAACAAAGGAACTGTTTAAGAAACTGGGGAAAGAATGTTCCAATTTCACACCGAGCTGAAAGGAGTGTTTAAGGAAGAATGGAGCAAGGGGGATAAGAAGGTTTGGAAAATGCTCCCCTCGTGGATGCAGCAGTAATGCGCCTAGCGAAGCATATCACCCTCCTGCTAGATGACACTGTATCTTTTAAAGATGGTCTGGATTGAAAGATTGACCAAGACATTAAGAGAATATATAACTTGAACGGTATGGCTTGCAAACCAGCCCTAGCCCTTGCAGTCACCTCCAAAGCAATGGAGGCCTGGGTGGAAAATGTTGACTCCGTTCTGAAAGGTGTCTCGGAGGAATTGGCACAAAGTTCAGCAGTGCAAGAACTTAAACTGGCTATCGCCTTTTTGGGAGAAGCTTCAATTGATCTCATCCGCTTGATGGCTAGATCCTTGCTATCTTCGGTCACAGCCAAACGAGCACTATGGTTGCGCCCCTGGCTTGTTGATCCTGCCTCAAAGCAGGCATGGTGCAAAATTCCTTCTGAAGGAACTTCCTTGTTTGGAAACAAACTGTATAATGCCATTTCAAAGGCTACAGGCGGAAAGTCGGGATTCCTCCCTCAGGACAAACGTCTGTTTAACCAAAGAAAACCTCAGCAGAGACGCAGTACAGAGCGTTCAAGAGAGGCATGCTCCTATAGGCCCGGACGGGATTTTAGGAGAAGCTGGAACTGGAATAGGCAGATATCTTTCCAAAAAATCTGGCAAGGAACAGACGCCCGGTGGGCGCGAGCCAACCAAGTCCTTTTGAGATTGGGCCTGCCCAAACGGTCGGGTAGGGGCTCGCCTACGTCTCTGCCGGCACGTCTGGGTGACCTTGATCTCAGGTTATTGGACCATCAAAACGGTCTCAACAGGTCACGCATGGTCCTTCACCAAAGTCCCTCCATGCAGACCAATGCAATCTTCACTGCCTCAATCAGAAGAAAAACAACAAGTTCTTCTTTCATATGTGAATGCCCTGAAAGATCAAGGAGCAGTGGTGCCCGTCCCAAAGGACGAGGAATTCCAGGGGGTATACTTCCCCCTCTTCCTAGTACAAAAGAAGAACGGCTCTTGGCGTCCAGTTATAGATCTCACTTTCCTGAACATGTACATAAAGCACGAGAAATTCAAGATGGAATCACTCTCATCCATCCAAAAAGTCGTTCAACCAGGCGACTGGTTGATCTCAATAGATGTTAAGGACGCGTATTTTCATGTTCCCGTGGCAGAAGAATTCCACAAATACCTTCGATTTCAGGTCGAACGAGAGCACTTACAATTTATTTGTCTTCCATTCGGACTAACGACCTCTCCAAGGGTCTTTTCCAAGGTACAGAAAAGTCAGCCAGAACCGACCCAACGCCTAACCTACCTAGGAGCTCAATTCGACACAGTAGAGAATACCATCTCTCTTCCGGAAGAAAAAATCCCGGTCATTCGGGTAAGAATATCTTTAGCCCTAGACTACTCTATCCTAAGGGCGTCACAGTGCCTGAAGATAATCGGCACGATGGTGGCCATGTTCCCCATGGTCAAATGGGCAATGTGGAGGCTTCGGCCTTTTCAATCAGGATTCCTTCAGCAATGGAAGACAGACGATCGCAATCAGCTGATCAGTCAATGAGGAACAGTCTTCTCTGGTGGCTTCAACACAAAAACTTGTTAACATGCCACTCCCTTGCTCCCATCCAATGGATGACTGTTTCATCCGATGCCAGCAATGCGGGCTGGGGAGCACATTGTGGGGCAGAACTGGCTCAGGGCAAATGGGATGCCCATCTCCACATTCCAGGGTCAAACGTTCTGGAATTGCGTGCGGCATGGTGCGCCCTTCAAGCCTTCTCCCACCTTCTGAAAGGGAAGTCGGTCCTACTCAAAATGGATAATACCACCGCCGTGGCATATGTGAAGAGACAAGGGGGCACTCGGAGCCCCACCCTTCTCCAAGAGGTCGAACCTATCATGACCTGGGCTCAGAGGAATCTACAAACTTAACAGCAGTCTTCATTCCAGGGGAACAGAACATTCAAGCGGACTTTCTGTCACGCAGCAACCTAGACAACAACGAATGGTCACTGCATACACAGACATTCAAGTGGATCCTATCGTTGGGAATCGATCCAGAAGTGGATCTGTTTGCATCCCCCTGCAATCACAAAGTAGACAGATACTACACTCGAGGTCGGTGCAGTCAAGCCTTCGGAGTAGATGCATTAACAAGCCAATGGAAATTCAACAAGGCATATGCCTTCCCTCCACCTCCGATCATGCAAAAATTCCTGCAGCGGCTCCAGTTGGAGAAAGGCGAAGTGATAACAATAGCACCATACTGGCCGAACAGGCCATGGTTTCCTCTCCTGAATCTGATGAGCTTCAGGGACCCGCTAGAGTCTCTTGGGTGTGCTTTAGGGGTAATCTCTACCCTTATGAGCTCCAGAAAGCCTAACATGAACAAAACCTACAACAGAATCTGGACCAGGTTTGTCAGCTTCATGACTTCTGCTGGAAAATCTTTCAGAAATCCTGGAGTTCAAGACGTTTTGAGTTTTCTACAATCAGGCTTGGATCTTCCTTTGTACTCTGAGGGAACTGATTGACAAGTTTCAGCCTTATCGGCATTTTCAGGAACATCATGGGCAACTCATCCCCTGGTTCAACAATCCTTTCAGGGGGCTTCGAGAATCAGGCCTCAGAGGAAACCTAGATTCCCCAAATGGGATCTTCTGCTCGTCCTTGATGCTCTTTCAGCACTCAACAACAAGGATCTTTCTATTAAGGACTTATCAATCAAACTGGCCTTTCTAGTGGCCATTACTTCAGCCAAAAGGGTTTCAGAAATAAGCTTCCTGGGTTGTCAAGAACCCTTTTTGACTTTCTTCCCGGACCGAGTGGTCCTTATTCCCATGCTTGGGTCTAAACCAAAAGTCAAGTCAGTTTTTCACGAGAATCAGGAAATAGTCCTTCCTACTTTCAATTCTCCAGAATCAGCAGATGTTCATCCCTTGGATGTAGGTGAGACTCTGAAAGAATATTTGCGAGTCACTTCATCTTTAAGAAGCTTGAACTACCTGTTCTTGTTACATGCTGGTAGCAACAAAGGAAAGAGGGCTTCCTCCAGAACAATAGCAGCCTGGATCGTCCAATCTATTCAACAGGCTTACAGGGCAAAGGGCTTAGCTCCTCCAGAGGCGTGACGGCTCATTCCACCAGAGGCATGGCAGCCTCATGGGCAGCAGCTCGACACGTGGCTCCTGAAGTGATATGCAGGGCAGCCTCGTGGTCTTCTATTCATACATTTATGTCTCATTATTGTATTGAGCCTGCTTCCCTTTCCTCTGCTAATTTTGGTCGAAAAATCCTGTCAGTTGACGGGAAAGATTAAAATATTTTTTTTGAGCAAGCATACCCTCCCGTGTGGATTGGCTAGTTATTTCCCACACGTAGTCTGCCATGGAGTCTGTCAGGAAAACGGAAAATTTATTACCAAATACTTACCGTAATTTTCCTTTCCTGATAGACTCCATGGCAGACGGAGTTCCCACCCATGAATTAAAAATATGAGAGTTGAAATTTGAGAGGGATAGTTACGGAACACCTGTCTGTGGAGGTGAGCTCAAATTTATGGGTAAGGGGTCCTATAGCTGTGGAGAGGAGGCGGGGTTAACCCACACGTAGTCTGCCATGGAGTCTATCAGGAAAGGAAAATTACGGTAAGTATTTGGTAATAAATTTTCCGTTTTTTTCTTTCAAAAATGACATTTTTTGCAGGGACAGTTCTAAGCACGGGAAACATGCGCCACTTCACATGCATATCATACACACCCCCCAGGTACGAAATTTAAAGGAATATTTCACTTTTATTTTTTCATTTTAAGCATTATTAAAATCACTGCTCCCGAAAAAACGGGCGTTTTTAAAACTTCTTTTTGCATTGATACATGTCCCCTGGGGCAGGACCCGGGTCCCCAAACACTTTTTAGGACAATAACTTGCATATAAGCCTTTATAATTAGCACTTTAGATTTCTCCCATAGATTTTTCGAATTTGCCGCGAACACCCCAATTTGTTCGCTGTTCGGCGAACGGGCGAACAGGCAATGTTCGAGTCGAACATGAGTTTGACTCGAACTCGAAGCTCATCCCTAATCGCCAAACCCCCAGCGTCTCAGTATAAATTGTAGGTAAGGCCATAAGACCGTGTCAAAGGCCTTTCTAATGTCCAAAGATAAGAAGCATAAGGGAATTTTGCGGGTGCGGGATGTATGAGCCAAGAGGATGGCGCAACAAATATTGTCTCCTGCTTGCCGGACCAGATTGAAGCCCACCTGATCTCTATGTATAAGGGAACTTATAATAAGGTTAAGTCTAGTAGCTAGAATGTTTGCTAATAGTTTAATGTAAAGGTTAAAGGGGTTGTAAACCCTCGTGTTTTTTCACCTTAATGCATCCTGTGCATTAACTTGAAAAAAATTCTGACAGTGACCGGCCCCCCAGCCCCCCATTTTACTCACCTGACCCCCTTTGATACCTCGGCGGAGACACACTATATCTCTCTGTCCGGGATCTCGGCTCTTGTTTGGATAGATTGATAGCAGCGCAGCCATTGACTCCCACTGCTGTCAATCAAATCCAATGACGCGGGCACCAGGGAGCGGGGCCCAGTTCTACATTCGGCGTCTATTTACACAGAATTCTGGACTCGGGAGCACGCCCGCAGGGTAACCCCCAGGAGAGCGCTTCTCCTAGGGGGTTATACAATGTGGGGAGGAGCAGATAGTGCCACCGGGGGACCCCAGAAGAGGTGGATTGGGGTCACTCTGTGTAAAACTAACTGCACAGTGGAGGTAAGAATGACATGTTTGTTTATTTAAAAAAAAAAAAAAAAACACAAAGCTTTACAATCACTTTAAGGATATGGGCCTGAAATTTGACCAGGAAGAGTCATCAGTTTGGGGTTTTGGGAGCATTGAAATAGCAAGTGGCAGTGTTTCAGAGCGGAATGTATGGCCGGAAAGAAAAGCATTGTATGCTTTGACTAGTATAGGGGTCAGGAGGTCCTCAAACTTCTTGAAATATGTGGCCCAAAAAGCCGTCTGGGCCTGGGCATTTATGGGCTTTTAGGGATTTGATGGCTAGCATGACCTCCTCAAGTTCAATTGGTTGCTCTAGTGTCGCGTTGCAGAGATGAAAGGGAAGGCAGGGCGGCGGGTGAGAGCAGGGAATCAGCACAGGTTTTGGTCAAAAGTGTTTGCATCTGAGTATAGGGTGGTTTACAAAATATATGAACGATTTTAGTTGAGTTACTAGTATAGTTATTTTGTGATATTTTCAGTTGAATTGGTTTAGGGTTATGGTCTAGGCGTCTGAGAGAGAGGGCCAACAAGGTGTACGGTTTGTTTGCTTTCGTAAAGTATCTATGGCGAGAGCGACATAATGTTTTTTCAGCCAGATCTGTTAAAAAGAAGTCAAGCTCTAACCTAGCCTTTTTTAAAGCTGATCGATTTGGTGGGGAAGGATTAGATTGGAATGTTGTATGGGCAGTATTGAAAGTGTTCTCTAAACATTGCTGAGTGAGGCGCTTCTCTTTGCTAAGGTAGGATGCCTGACTAATACATGCCTCCCTTATCACTGGTTTGTGGGCTTCCCATAACGTGAGTGGAGAGATGTAGGGGGTAGAGTTAGTGGATAAATATTCTTTGAGTGCTGCTTCAATCACAAGACGGTGAGATGGGTGTCAGGGAATAGGCAGTGGAAGTACTTCCAATTTTGCCAGTAGAAGAAATGGGCACCGGGAGATGGCTGCTTAGACTCTGTGCTCGTCTGCTAAACGAGAGAAACGGCGCGACTAAGGCCTGAATCTGCGGACAATCCACAGCCATCCTACCTCCTAATGACCCAGACATCACAGCCAGCCATGTCCAGAAAGAGGAGCATCAGCCTAAAAAACTGACTGCCTTCTTCACAAAGCCGCTCAGCAAGGTCAGTCAGAGCCAAAATGGCGGCGGCGCGGCCGCGATCCCGGAGGCCTACACGGATCTGCCAGACGAGATCCCGGGGGAGCAAGACCCTCTTTTCCCTCACCTATCACCATCCCACAGACCGGGAGATAACCCCATTACAGGCAGCCCGGCGAAAGCCCGCATGCGGATGGATCCGCCGCCGCCGCCACAGCCTTCACAAATTGAGGCCCAGGCTTTCAGCCCCTTGCAGTCACACCAGGCCCTGCAATCCTCCATGGCCTCATTCCCCACCTCTGGACAACCGGTGATGGACACCACACTCAAGGACATGTTGTTGTCACTCCAGACCTCACTGATGACAGACCTGTCGTCCCTGTTCACTAAAATGACCGCTGACATGCATGTTATGGACGACAGGGTGTCTCACTTAGAACAGAGCATGGAAGAATGCACATCAACAGTGAACGACCTAGTTGACTCCTATGCTGAAGTAAAAGATGAACAATTCTGGGTAAGGGCCAAGCTGGCCGATTTAGAAGGCAGGTCCAGGAGAAATAATGTGAAACTCAGAGGAGTTCCTGAATCCATACTGCCATTAGACCTTCCTAAATATGCTAAGGAACTAATGCATTTGATCCTACCTGATGCGTCTCCCAGAGATTTGATAATCGATCGAATTCATAGAATTGCTAAACCATCTCATTTGGCAGCATCGGTCCCCAGAGATATCTTGATGAGTGTACACTTCTTTCATATCAAAGAGAGAATGCTCATGACAATGAGAAACAACCCAATGCTTCCTGAACTGTACGTCGGAATACTACTATTCCCAGATCTTTCAAAATACACCCTGCAGATGAGGAGACAACTCAATCCGATCACTAAAGGCCTCCACAACCACAAGATTCAGTTCAAATGGCGCTACCCTGCAATGCTGCTTGTAACCAGGAACGGCGAATCACACGCGATCCACACCCTCCACAAGGGCATGCAACTACTCCACTCCTGGGGAATCATCCCTGACCCACCGCAGGATCTCATCCCAACACTGGAGCAATGTGGCCCCTATCCATCACGCCGTACTCAAGGTGGTCGTGGCACCTGAACAGGAATGCTACTTTAAATTCCATTGGGCCTATATATCTACAAGATAGATACTCTCCCTGGCTTACAGCTTTCTGATTTTTTTCCCCCCTTATTACAGTTGATTAGTGACATTTTTTACTGCTCTCTAGTGGTTTAGTTGAAAACCTTCTTTCTCTACTCCACCTAATGATATAACCGGTGGTCATTCCACCAGACTCAAGTGATCTGCAAGTTCCAATTTTATCTTGTTTAGTTCTTTTAGTTGACATTCTTGTTTTACAGCCACCTCGTTGCACGTAACGTGCAAACTCATCCATCCACCAGGTATATCAGAACATTCACTTAAAGAACTCTCCAGGCTCCGAGTCCAGGGTGCTTGTAAGTCCTCCTCCAACTGTAAGTTTTTGTGACTTATTTTATATATTTTTTGCTACTTTACACCACCTACAATGCCGATCACGATACTATCCATAAATGCGAATGGACTCAACCATCCGGCAAAGAGACATTCACTCTGGAAAACAGCCCTGGACCTAAAGTGTGACATCCTGGGTGTACAGGAAACACATTTTATTTCTACAGTTGCGCCTGCTTGTGTGAACAAACACTTTTCTCATGTTTTTTCCACCCCCTTCACCTCAAAAAAAAGAGGGGTGATGATAGCAGTGAAAAACTCGGTCACCTTCCAATTGAAAAGTGTTACTCTAGATCCAGAAGGTCGTTACAAATATTCTTGTGTGTACTGTAAATAACACTAAATATACTATGGTGAATATTTATGCTCCAAATGTCAGACAAATACATTTCCTTCACAAACTCATGCGTATTATCCACCCCCTGAAACAGGGTCGTTTAATCTTCTGTGGGGACTTCAACCTAGTGCCTGAGATCAATCTAGACTCTACTTCTGCGTCAAAATGCAGGGAATCCCCCCTGAAAAATGTCATTGTTTCCCATGATTTGTTTGACATCTGGAGATGCCTACATGGAACGGAGAGGGATTACACATATTTCTCTCCTCTTCATAAAACGTACTCACGCATTGACAACTTTTTCACTGACAAATGGTTACTCCAAAACATTAGCGCAGCTGTAATCCACACCACGTCTTGGTCGGACCATGCCCTTATCACCATTACCGTATCTGATTCTTCACAACAAAAAAATACTTACCTGTGGAGAGCGAATAACTATATCTTACAACATCCAACCTACTCTCCAGAGATAACAGACCAAATAACCGCATATTTCAAAATGAACTCTGGCTCAGTGTCTGACCCGGGTGTGGTGTGGAATGCGCACAAAGCGTATATTAGGCGTATACTAATTAAACTCAGCTCTCACCACAAAAAGAAAAGGTCACTACGGATAGACACTCTTTTGTCCCAAATAGCCACTTTAGAACAGCAAAATAAAGCTAGCGCCAAACTAACATGCTCAGCACAAATCTTAACCCTTAGACAAGAACTCAGGCTCCACCTTCTCCAATCGTACGAACAAATCCAGAGAAAAATTAAAAGCTAACTCATACTCCACGTCCAACAAAACGGGTAAAGCCCTTGCCCAACGTATTAAAGGTATGAGAATAAAAAATAAGATAGATCACTTATTCCATCCCCACACAAAAGTACCACTCAGAAATCCTCAGGCAATAGCTGATGCCTTCAGCGATTACTATAGCGACTTATACAATCTAAAGCGAGACCCCGACACCCATCAACCCACCCCAGATGACATTAATGACTTTCTTAAACACATTTGTCTCCCATCGCTAACGACAGAACAAACTTCCAGTCTGAACGACCCTTTCGCGGTACGAGAAGTAATAGAGACTATCAAAACTCTCCCTCCAGGTAAATCACCAGGCCCCGACTGACTCACGGGGGAATACTTCAAACAATTTGCGAAAACCTTGCTCCATATCTAACCGCCCTGTCAGGGAAACGGCCGTAGGAATACTGGTAATAGTGCCAGTACTGGTAATGGCCGCTTCCAGCACATCCCTGTGCGCACTGACGCAAGCGGCGCGAATAGGCGCGCGCACATGCGCAATGTAACCAACGGGAGCACGCACATGCGCAATGTAACCAACGGGCGCACACACATGCACAATGGAACCAACGGGCACACGCACAAGCGCAATGGAACCAACAGGCACGCGCGCATGCGCGGGAGCGTCAATCGGCGCACGCAACACATGCAGCCACTTGCTGGCCTATATAAGACTGCCACTGAGCCCATCTCATTGCTTGATGGTCGTCAGCCTTTCTGTGTTCCTGAGACTCTGTTAAACTGCTGTTTGGATTCCCTGTTGTGACCCGGCTTGTTCCTGACCTGTCTGATCTACTCTCCTGGTTTGACCCCCTGGCTTGCCTTACCGACTTGTTGCCTTCTCCTCCACCTGATCCCGGCTTGTTCCACGGACTTTGCCACGGTCTTCTATTCCTGCCTGTTTCCTGTTACCAGACCATTGGCTTGTCTCCATTCCTGCAACCTGCCTCTTCCTCCTGCTAGATCTACTGGGTTTGACCCTCAGCCTGGCTGCCACTACTACTCCTTGAGCGGTGTCCTGCATCCACCAGTGCTCTTCAGGATCCCACCAGCTCTGCTCTCCTGGAGCCATCTGGCAACCTGTGCTTCTCTGGGGACTACACCCTCTGTACCCAACCTCAGAGGTGTACTGCACTCAGCTGCAAGGGGAGCCCTCTCGGCATTTCGGCCTCCAACCAGGTACGTGACACGCCCTGTATAATGATGCGGCATCTTCCTCTAAATTTCCACATGAATTCCTGCAAGCACTGATCATTACTCTACCTAAACCGGGGTGACGCCCCAAAACTTCGATCCAATCTCGTTCCTGAATTTAGACCTGAAAACATACGCAAAAATGATCGCCTCATGACTACTACACATCATGCCCAATCTTATCCACAGAGATCAATCAGGCTTCACTGCCGGTAGACAAGCTTCAGACGCCACGAGAAGATTAATCAATGTCATACACTATGCAGAGACTAGTGGAACGCCTTCTCTGCTCCTATCACTGGACGCAGAGAAGGCGTTCGACAGAATCCACTGGAACTATTTACATCAGGTCCTCCAAAAGTTTGGTTTCAAAGGACAAATATTAAACGCCATACTAGTACTTTATACTACCCCATCGGCTCGAGTATTTTCTGCAGATATGCTATCCCAATCATTCACCATCACCAATGGCACTAGGCAGGGTTGCCCGTTGTCACCACTGATCTTCAACCTACTCATGAAGCCCCTGGCAGAGCACATTATACAGAACTCTACAATATCAGGATTTGAGATAGGTCGCCAGACCCATAAAATCAGTCTATTCGCAGACAATGTCATCCTTATGCTTACCAACCCGACATCTTCCCTAGCAGAAGTTCAAAATACTCTCCAGTGGTTCAGCAGAATTTCCTATTATAAAGTAAACGCTACCAAATCGTATATCCTAGATCTAGGCTTAAATGCCACCTCCAGGAACCTGCTCCAAACCCAATACCCCTTCACATGGGCAGAACACGATATAACATACCTAGGGATACAACTGACGAGCTCATCAAAAAATCTGTTTAATTTTAATTTTAAACCGTTCCTTACCAAACTCCAAAATGATGTCCAAAAATTAGCTAAACAAGAATTATCATGGTCGGGCAGACTCGCCGCATTCAAAATGATACATCTCCCTCAGTTGCTTTACTTGTATAGAACTGTTCCTATTCCTATCCCGTCATCATATTTCAAATCTCTTCACACAATTCTTAACAAATTACTATGGCAAGGAAAAAAACCTTGATGCGCAAAACGTACACTCATCAAACACAAGATTGCAGGGGGTGCAGGGTCAATAGAGTTCGAAGACTATTACTGGGCATCAATACTGACTCAACTACAAGACTGGTTCCGCAACCCTCCCCTCACTCTATGGGGACAACTGGAAACATCAACAATCAAACACCACACCTTACAAAGCTGGATTCTAGGAATCCCCCACAGAATTCCTATTTCCAAAGCATTACCCCCCACGATGAGACCACTTGGCTCATATACAGCTTTGCTGTTGCCATCATTTTGATTGAATTGCAATCATCACTAAGATCTCTCCCTGAAACTACCTGGCGTCCGGACATGTCTTATGTGTTTAGGTCATTTTATGTCTGTCCTATCGTGTATGTGCATTATGTGTTGATCAGTCAACCTTGACTGTCATCGTTTTTATATACATGTTGTCCAGTATCCTGGACATAGTCCACGTTACCATGTAATATTTCTCAATAAATCTATTTTGATAATTTTGCACAAACTGTTCATGAGCCTCCTCTTTTTCCAATCTCCTGATTGGATAGTTTTTTGTTTATGCAGATAGTGGCTGAACAGTGGTTACTTTACATATTTTGTGCTCTCACATGGTACACCACAATTTAGCCTTGTTTACATATTTATACTCTATCTCACTTAGCTCACCCATGCTCAACACTCCCTCCTAGGGTGTGGACATTTTTGACTAACCCCTCCTCTAAGCTGAAGGGCATCTCCCTCTTATATAACATTTTTCACCAAAAACAGGAGCTTACTAAATCTAAACCGCACCCTCACTGGGACACTGACCTAGGTCAAGTCTTCACTGACACACAATAGCAAATAGCCCTGCGATCTATTTACAAAGCCACTCAAAACTCTGAATTTTGGGAACTCACACAAAAAATATCTTTACGGTGGTATCTCACACCCACAAAAATTGCGTCATTTGACAACACAACTTCGGACACTTGCTGGAGATGCAAATCAGAGAGAGGTGATCTACTTCACATCCTCCGGTCTTGCTCTTCCATTCAACCCTATTGGACAACCATTTTCCACATCTTGTCAGATATAGCTCAGAGACACATACCACCCTCACCAGCATTGGCATTACTCAATCTGATGATTGAGACGGTCCCAGGGCCGTTGAGATTGGTAATAACCAATATCCTCCTTTCAGCTCGGCTGAGCTTAACTAGACTCTGGAAAAACACCCAATCACCCACAACGGTAAATACTCTCGATTTAGTTAACTTACATTTTAACTATGAGTTAACACTAGCATCTAGCAAAGGCTTACTTAAGGAGGCACAAACCGAGTGGTATCCCTGGACTAGAGCGGAACTATTCATTTGACCCATAGACTCTGATAGTAAACCCTGTGCTTGATACTCTTGACCTTTGACGCGTTACAAACGCTAGTTACGTTGTTTTGATATTCTGTATGTCAAACCTGCTTTTGTAAACTCTGTATGTACCTGTCATGTACCTGGGTGTATTTGAACCGGGATCTTCCTGGTCCCAAAGCTGCAGCCTTACCTGTTGCGCTACTGAGCAGATCTAGACTTTTGGAAATGTCCTCTCAGTATTAAACATTACCTTGGACTCACCAGCCCCACCTACTGCCAGCTGTGGACAATTTTCAATCAAAGCAGCCCTTAAAAAGGAAGTGATGCTATCTCTCTGCGCCCGTTTGTGTGGAATAGCTCCCTGGGTGTTGTGACTGCTTTTTGATCCTGATTTTCGTGTTGAACTTCTGCCTGAATTCCTGACTACTCTCCAGCCTGCTGATTTTGTACTTCACTGCCAGCTCGTGTATGACCTTTGCCTGCCTGACCACTCTCTGGATTTCGATCGTGTACCATTTTGCCTGATCTGTTGCCAACCTAATCTGCCTGACTACGTTTTCGCCTGAATCCTCAGCACACAAGTTCCACTTCGGACACTACCTATCACAGGTACCTTACATTACAAACGGGCCACAATGACAGTGGACCCTGCTGAGATTGTTAAGGCGATTTCACGTCAGGGACAATTGATTGGAGCTCATGAACAGCATCTTTCTTCCCTGGACGCCAAGTTAGATGAACTTTGTACTATGCTTAAATCTTGTTTGCCTGCTTCCTCTGCAACGGTCCAGACTCTGGATCCTACTCCTGCTACGATCCAACCCACCTCTTCTGTACCACCCAAACTTCCTATGCCTGACAAATTTGGTGGTGATACTGAGGACTGCAGAGGCTTTTTAAATGTTTGCCGTTTGCATTTCCGCAACAACCCTGGGACCTTTAGCACTTCTTCTGCCAAAGTGACTTTTGTAATTTCCTTGTTAAAGGGGAAGGCCCTGGCCTGGGTCTCTCCTTATCTGGAACGCAATGATCCTGTGCTGCAAGACGCTGATAAATTTCTGGCTTCTCTCCAGACTGTATTTGACAAGCCAGATAGAGCTTCTGCAGCTGAGTACTCACTCTTGGACATGCAACAAGGCACCAGGTCTGTGGCACAATATGCTATTGAGTTTCGTACCCTTGCTGCTGAGACTACTTGGGACTCAAGGGCATTACGTGCAGCCTTCCGAAAAGGTCTTGCAGATCGCATCAAAGACGAATTAGTCTATAAGGATTCCCCAGAAGACCTAGAGAAATTCATAGAGCTCTGTGTTCGTCTGGATGTCCGGTATCATGAAAGATGCCAAGAGAGACTTAGAACTCGCAAGTTTCCTCGGCCAGTCTACCGTTTGGCCCCTAACTTCCAAGCACCACCTCAGCCAGAACCTGAAATCTCAGTTGAACCCCAGACACCTGTGGAACCCATGGATGTAAGCCGTCTCCACCTAACTGAGTCTGAGAAACAAAGGAGGCGTGCATTGGGCCTATGCCTATACTGTGGACTTAAAGGACATTTATTATCTGTCTGCCCTTCCCGTCCAGTAAAAGGCAGGGTCTAACCAGTGTTGGAGGAGCTGGCTTAGACCTTACAGGTATATCCTCCAAGACCAAGATTACCATTCCTGCAATTATCCATTTACCCTCTAAACTTGTCTCCTGTGAGGCTTTTGTGGATTCTGGAGCTGCTGGCATATTCTTGGACTACACTTTTGCTAAAAAAAATAATATCCCATTTGTTCCAAAATCTAGACCCCTGAACATTACCACCGTGAATGGACAACCCTTGGGAGATGGCATTGTAAAATTTGAGACTATGACAATCACCCTTCAGGTAGGCGTACTCCACAAAGAGGAAGTTGTCTTGTCTCTTATTGATTCTCCACTTCTGCCTGTTATCCTTGGTTACCCATGGTTACAACAACATAACCCTTCTTTTGATTGGGAAAATGGAGAACTAACCTCTTGGGGGTCATTCTGTCATTCAAACTGTTTGTCTCAACCCAAAAGACTTCCTGCTTGTATGTTGGCTTCCGTGGCCGTCCCACCTACCTTGCCTCATGAATACCATGCGTTTGCAGACGCATTTTGCAAGCAAAAGGCAGAGGTTTTACCTCCACATCGTTCTTTTGACTGTGCAATGAAATTGATTCCTGGAGCACCTCTTCCCAAAGGAAGGACCTATCCCCTGTCTTTGCCTGAACAAAAATCCATGGAGGAATACATAAAAGACAACTTGGAAAGAGGTTTTATCCGACCCTCTTCTTCTCCAGTAGGGGCAGGTTTTTTCTTTGTTGAAAAAAAAGATGGGGGTCTTCGACCATGCATAGACTATCGAGGGTTAAATCAAATCACTGTAAAAGACTCCTACCCTTTGCCTCTCATTCTTGAACTGTTTGATGTACTTAAGGGGGCTGTTATCTTCTCCAAGCTAGACCTACGAGGGGCTTATAATCTAATTTGAATTAAAGACGGGGACGAGTGGAAGACAGCATTCAACACTCATAATGGACATTTTGAATATCTGGTTATGCCATTTGGGTTGTGTAACGCCCCTGCTGTCTTCCAACGTTTCATGAATGAAATTTTTCATGATTTCAGCAACAGTTTTGTGATCATCTACTTGGACGACATTTTAATCTTTTCCAAGACTCATCTAGAGCACATCTCGCATGTAAAGCAGGTATTGCAACGACTGAGAGAAAACCATCTTTACGCGAAGATTGAGAAATGCAGTTTCCATCAAAGCCGTATTCCTTTCCTTGGATACATTATAAGTGCTGCCGGTTTCCAAATGGACCCTCAAAAACTTTCCGCTGTCTTGCAATGGCCCCAACCGACCACTTTAAGAGGGCTCCAAAGCTTTCTAGGGTTAGCAAATTACTACAGACGCTTCATCAAAGGTTTTGCCTCCATTGCGGCCCCCCTTACTGCTATGACTAAGAAAGGTACAAATTGCAAGGTATGGTCCTCAGAAGCAGAATCGGCTTTCCAGCAATTAAAAGACATGTTCAGCAAAGCTCCAATTCTTCAGCATCCAAATCCCGATCTCCAGTACATAGTTGAGGTTGATGCCTCTGAGGTAGGAGCAGGTGCCGTGCTCTCCCAGAGACAGCCTAAGTCTGGTAGAATCCATCCAGTAGCATTTTTTTCTAGAAAGTTTTCTCCAGCGGAGATGAATTACGATGTTGGGAATCGAGAACTATTGGCCATCAAATTGGCATTGTCTGAATGGCGACATCTTCTGGAAGGGGCTCCCAAACCTTTTTCTATCCTCACTGACCATAAAAACCTACTGTACCTTCAGACTGCAAGACGTTTGAACTCACGTCAGGCTCGATGGGCTCTGTTTTTCTCCCGTTTTAATTTTGTTCTTTCTTATGTTCCTGGGCATAAAAACAAGAAAGCCGATGCTCTTTCCAGACAGTTTGCTACCTCTGAAGAAGACCAACCTACCGAGCAGTATATAATCCCACCTCACAAAATTGTCGCACAGATCTCTACGGCTCTTTCCCAACAGTTACAAGAAACCCAGAATTGTGTTCCCCAAGGCTTGAAGATACCACCAGGTCGCCTGTTCGTAGCCCCTAGCCTCAGAAAACCTGTACTCCTCTGGGCACATGATGGTGTTTTATCTGGTCATCCTGGTGTCACCATCACTCTTAAGACCTTGCAGCGTCATGTCTGGTGGCCTCATATGAAAAGGGATGTTACTGACTATGTGGCTGCCTGTCCAACTTGTGCTGCTAATAAAGTACCCCGTACATTGCCTACTGGACTGTTACAACCACTTTCAGCACCTCGTCAGCCTTGGACCCATTTGACTATGGACTTCATTACAGACTTACCCAAGTCCGAGGGCATGACTGCTATATGGGTCATAGTGGATCGCTTTTCAAAAATGTCTCATTTTGTGCCGCTCCCGGGATTACCTACAGCGGAAGCACTGTCTACTCTCTTCCTTTCCCATATTGTAAAATATCATGGCATACCTACCAATGTCGTCTCAGACCGCGGATCCCAGTTTGTTTCCCGATTCTGGAGAGCGGTCTGCAAGAAACTGGGAGTAACGCTTTCACTCTCTACCTCACATCACCCTCAAACAGATGGTCAAACCGAACGCATGAACCAGACCCTAGAAACCTATCTTCGACATTATGTCAATGCCTTACACTCCAACTGGTCTGAGTATTTGCCTTTAGCTGAGTTCGCCATTAATTCCCGTTGGCACAGTGCTCTTCATACCACACCATTCTACGCAGCCCTAGGCTATCACCCTCAGACTTTTCCCCTACTTCAGCCTTCTTCTGGTGTACCAGCAGCAGATCAGCGGGTTAAAAATATTCTGCTACATTGGAAAAAGATTTGCTTATTACTACGGAAGTCAGCAGGCAAGTATGCACTTTTTTCCAACAAACGAAGACGCCATATACCTCCATATGTGGTGGGGGACAGAGTTTGGCTATCAACCAAATATGTGAGACTGAAACAACCTTCTACCAAATTGGGCCCTCGATTCATTGGTCCTTACAGAATTATTGCTCGAGTCGGGCCAGTCTCCTATCGGTTGAAATTACCCTCCTCTCTCCGGATTCATCCTGTGTTCCACGTTTCCCTCCTCAAAAAAGCAATTTTCAATCGCTACTCCAGAACGCAACAGCTACCTCCTCCTGTTCTTGTTGATGGACAAAATGAGTTTGAAGTCTCCAAGATTCTTGATTCTAGAAGACAGGGTCGTGGCCTTCGGTATCTGGTTCATTGGAAGGGATATCCTCTCACAGACCGTTCCTGGGTTCCAGCCAAAGATCTGCATGCCCCTTCTCTTATTCGAGACTTCCATGCCTCCTTTCCCACTAAGCACCGCTAGGCCCCCGGAGGGGTCCACTGGGGAGGGGGCCCTGTCATGTACCTGGGTGTATTTGAACCGGGATCTTCCTGGTCCCAAAGCTGCAGCCTTACCTGTTGCGCTACTGAGCAGATCTAGACTTTTGGAAATGTCCTCTCAGTATTAAACATTACCTTGGGCTCACCAGCCCCACCTACTGCCAGCTGTGGACAATTTTCAATCAAAGCAGCCCTTAAAAAGGAAGTGATGCTATCTCTCTGCGCCCGTTTGTGTGGAATAGCTCCCTGGGTGTTGTGACTGCTTTTTGATCCTGATTTTCGTGTTGAACTTCTGCCTGAATTCCTGACTACTCTCCAGCCTGCTGATTTTGTACTTCACTGCAAGCTCGTGTATGACCTTTGCCTGCCTGACCACTCTCTGGATTTCGATCGTGTACCATTTTGCCTGATCTGTTGCCAACCTAATCTGCCTGACTACGTTTTCGCCTGAATCCTCAGCACACAAGTTCCACTTCGGACACTACCTATCACAGGTACCTTACAGTACCTTTGGAGCTGTATTATATGTTTAACCCTGAAACGAAATTGGAATGTAACATGTATAATCTTCATGTTCTACATTTAAAAATTAATAAAAATCTATTGTTAAAAAAAAAGAAGAAAAAAAAGAAATGGGCACCATAGGTGCATCATGTGACAGATGGTTCCCTCTGCTGGCCTATATAAGGTTGCCTCTGTCTGACCCAAGTTGCTGGATTATCTTCAGCTCTCCCTGATTTCCTGAACCTGCACCTGTTTCCGGTTGTTTCGCTGTGACCCAGATTGTTTCTTGGCTTACACTGATCTTCTCCTGGCTCTGACCCGGCTTACCGAAAGGACTACTCTTCTGCCTAATCAGCCTGCTTGCCTGTGTATGACCCCAGATTATCCTAAGGACTACCCTTCTGCCTAACCTGCCTGCTTGCCTGTGTATGACCTTGGCTTGTTTAAAGGACTTGTTTCTATCTGAATACCTCTGCTACTTGTGTGTGACCCTGGTCTGCTTTAGAGACTTTTCTATTTCCTACACCAGTCTACCTACCCATGTATGATCACCGGTGTTGGATCCTCAGCCAGGCCTTTGCTGACTTCCCTGGATACCCTGCACCCTGTATCCTGTCCACACTCCTTAAGGACTACTTCCAGCACCTCCTCAAGTTGTCTGCTGCCTTAGATACTTTGCTATTTCCTACACCAGCCTACCTACCCCTGTGTGATCACTGGTGTTGGATCCTCAGCCAGGCCTTTGCTGACTTCCCTGGATACCCTACGCTCTGTATCCTGTCCACACTCCTTAAGGACTGCTTCCAGCACCTCCTCAAGTTGCCTGCAAGTGGTCATCTGCTCAAGTCCTGCACATCCTGCTGACAACCCGTGCTTCTTTGAGCATTATACCCTCTGTGCCAACTTCAGGGGTATACTGCGCTCAACGGCAAGGGGAGCCGCTCTCAGCATCTCGGCCTCGGAAAGGCAACCTGATAATTGGTGTGCTAGGGCGACCTACTTTTATCTACAGAAAAGCCCCTTCATTGAGAAACAAACGTGTCCATAACGTGATAGACCCCCTAAGGCAGATCAAGGTGCAGTCTAGTCTAAAAGGTTTTTTCAAATGCAACAAATGCCTACCTTGCAGGTTTAGCCAGTGAACAAATAAGAAGAAGAGTCTTTTAAATCTTTATCCACAGGAAGAGAGTATAAAATTTGAGAGCTGATCACATGCAATAGCACCCATGTGACATACATTTGGAGTGCCCATGCTGGCTGCAGTATGTTGGGAGGACAACCAGACCACTGTGTGTTAAGATTTGCGAACATATATGCAACATTAAGAATGGGTTTCTAAAACATAGTATATCAAGACACTTTAGGGAATACCATCAGAGAAACCCATCACTTATGACTTTCTATGGCATAGATAAAATCACAGGGCATTGGAGAGGAGATGACAAGAAGAAGACGATCTCACAAAACAAAACCATTTTTTTACTTACCGTAATACCCTCCAACCAAAAGGCTTGAATATAGATATTAATTTAAACTGCTTTATCACCAATTTAATTTTTTTTATATTTCCTAATTATACTCCAATTTTATACATAGTTTTATGCATATAAAAAATCTTCTCATCATTTTTACAGTTTTTACACTTTTGTATTCTTATACCTTTCTACGTATTAATTTCCACCAAGCTTCTATTTATAACTGAATGGGTTTTACACACACCTCCCACAACAACAGGGGTCACATATATAGGTATATAAAATGTTTTTAATTATTTCAAATGTATTTCAAATGTATTTTTAAATGATTTAAACATTACCATTTATTTTTTTTGCCATTCCGGTGTCTAGGGTGTATTTTATGTATGTAGCGCCACCCCCGAAGGAGCCGCTTGGTGAATTTGGATTTTCTGATCTCTGCCCCAACTCGAAGAATGACCTCAGCCCCTCTGACACCCCTGATTAAATAAAATTACTGCAAACACATTTAAGGACACATGCGGTATATACCGTTATCCTGCCTGTGGAATGATCACCAAAAATAGACACACACCTGGTAGTAATAAACAAGTTCAATATATTAGCACGGTTTAAAGCGTATGGTAACTTACTACACTGCTAAACCTTGCTACAAATAACTAATACATTAGAAAAGACAACCTTCAATATTTAGCAACTGCAGGTAAGGAAGGGCAGTAATCTATATGCCCTTGACACAGGCGCTGAGAGGGAGGAGAGAAGATTTGTCAACTTCTCAGCTCCTTCTGGGCCCCAAACACCCTTGAGAGGCAAACATGCAAAGAAAAGAATGGGTTACACAGGTACAGTAAACACAGTTCTGTAATGTTGCAGGTTCTGAGGTGAAGGATACTAGTGTCTTCGGCTAGCAAACGGTGGGGCCCTTGTAGATTTAAACAAGCTTGCATGGAGCAGTAATCCCCTAGAATGTTCCATTAGGTAAAGATTGAAAAGAGCAAACTACTAGAGATGGTAGCTTCCAAACAAGCATCCCGTGACACTTAAAAGGGTAATTGGTGTCTCTATGCAGTATCAGTATGGTGTCAAGAAGGATGTTGGGTTTGCACCCTTTCACCAATCCTCGGTGCGATGACACAACAAAAATCCCAGGTGCTTATTCAGGCTCCTGATGCTCTTAGCGATGTTGTAAGGCACTGGATCTCTTGCTGATGGCCGGATGGGTGTCTCAATCCCTGAAAGGTGTGGGTCGTCTATGCTGAGCTGAGTGGTGCTGGGCTGCTGAGTAGGATCCCTGGACTAAATAGTAGTGGACCACGTGGCTGTCTCTGCTCCTGGCTCCCCTCAAGCATCCTCACTCCTCCGTCTCCAGGCAGTCTCTGGAAAAGCTTGGCTTTCTCCCCCTCTAATGCTGCCAGAGTCTCTCTCTCTGTTTCCTTAGTCTCAATGGTTTTCTTCACACCTGTCACCTCACTACTCTCTCTCTCTCTCTCTTCAGACCGCTCTCCTTATTCTCCTCACAGACTCTTCTTCCCAGGCTTCAGTATATCACTCCTCCTCTGTTGGGGCACACAGTCCCTGGTGTCAGCATGTGTCTCTCTCCTCACTCTGGCCCCTCAGTTTCTTCCCCTCACACACTCCTCCTCTGCTCACTGTTAAGTGTCACTGTGTCCCAGCAAAGGACTTTTTGAGCCTTGGTATCTCCCTCTCTGATGCTGGTACCTCAGACAGCTCTCCTCAGATGCTTTTTAGCTCAGACAGCTCTCCTCACTGTCTCTGTCAGCCCTCTCTCTCACTTTTACCTCAGTAGTCCCCTCTCCTCATTCCCCTCAGCCTCATTAGCACTTCCTGACACTCCCCTTTTTTTCCAGTGAGCTTTTTGTTTGAGTTTTCTGTAAGGACAAATCAGCATCTCTCTGTCTCCATCTTGTGGCCAAAAGGAGAAATTGCATTACCAAAAATGCCTGCTACATGTATATTTATGTTTTTTATGCTTTTTATGTACAGTCAGGTCCATAAATATTGGGACATCTACACAATTCTAATCTTTTTGGCTCTATACACAACCACAATGGATTTGAAATGAAACAAACAAGATGTGCTTTAACTGCAGACTTGCAGCTTTAATTTGAGGGTATTTACATCCAAATCAGGTGAACGGTGTAGGAATTACAACAGTTTGTATATGTGCCTCCCACTTTTTAAGGGACCAAAAGTAATGGAACAGATTAACAATCATAAATCAAACTTTCACTTTTTAATACTTGGTTGCAAATCCTTTGCAGTCAATTATAGCCTGAAGTCTGGAATGCATAGACATCACCAGACACTGGGTTTCATCCCTGGTGATGCTCTGCCAGGCCTCTACTGCAACTGTCTTCAGTTCCTGCTTGTTCTTGGGGCATTTTCCCTTCAGTTTTGTCTTTAGCAAGTGAAATGCATGCTCAATCGAATTAATGTAAGGTGATTGATTTGGCCATTGCATAACATTCCACTTCTTTCCCTTGAACTCTTTGGTTGCTTTCGGAGTATGCTTTGGGTCATTGTCCATCTGCACTGTGAAGCACCGTACAATGAGTTCTGAAGCATTTGGCTGAATATGAGCAGATAATATTGCCCAAAACACTTCAGAATTTATCCTGCTGATTTTGTCAGCAGTCACATCATCAGTAAATACAAGAGAACCAGTTCCATTGGCAGCCATACATGCCCACGCCATGACACTACCACCACCATGCTTCACTGATGAGGTGGTATGCTTTGGATCATGAGCAGTTCCTTTCCTTCTCCATACTCTTCTCTTCCCATCACTCTGGTACAAGTTGATCTTGGTCTCATCTGTCCATAGGATGTTGTTCAGAACTGTGAAGGCTTTTTTAGATGTTGTTTGGCAAACTATAATCTGGCCTTCCTGTTTTTGAGGCTCACCAATGGTTTACATCTTGTGGTGAACCCTCTGTATTCACTCTGGTGAAGTCTTCTCTTGATTGTTGACTTTGACACACATACACCTACCTCCTGGAGAGTGTTCTTGAACTGTTGTGAAGGGTGTTTTCTTCACTAGGGAAAGAATTATTCGGTCATCCACCACAGTTGTTTTCCGTGGTCTTCCGGGTCTTCTGGTGTTGCTGAGCTCACTGGTGCGTTCTTTTTTTTTTTTTATTGTTTATTTATGAAAATTTTCAAGATGCATTACAAGTATATTTCACATACTCTTAACATGTTGTGGGTGTAAACCTTAAGATTTATAACAAGGAAAGTATACACGTTGTACAAGTTTACAAATAAACAGCATAAGGGCTTTATGAAAGGTCAAGATTGAGTCATTAATAGCATATCAAGGTATCCTGTAAGCACGAAGACAATTAGTGATTTAGCCTGTAGCCTAATACATAGAAAGAAACAATAAACCCGTTAAGGACCACTTCCCTAACTCTGCTTGGGTTCCTAGGATTCTGAATTATATTCTGATGTGTCTCATTTACCCCAAATGACCTCAAATTTTGGTAATGTATCTTCTATAACTGCCGTGAGGTATTCCATTTTACGAATATCAGAAACCGTGGAAAGGAATTGTGTAAAAGGAGGTGGGACCTTAGTATGCCAATGTTGTGGTATTACTCGTTTGGCTGCTAGTAAGATAAATGCCATGAGATTGTTAATAGATTTGGTGGCCTTCCGGAGGTTGGAAAGGAATCTGGATCTCCAGTATCTTTTCTAGCAAGGCATGGACTTTAGACCAGAAGGGGATCAAGATAGGGCATTCCCAAAATATGTGGAAGTGCGAGCCCAAAGAGGAGTCACACCTCCAACAGTGACTATAAGGCGATAGTTAGAAATTCTGGGGTCCTATACCAAAACATTAAGATTTTGTACGCTTTTTCCTTCTGGGCCACGCATCTGGAGACTTTAGTGGTAGCGTCCCATATCGTCCCCCATTGTGTCAGAGAAATAGGACTATGTATAATCTGGGCCCACTTCCTCATATATGAGTGGGTCTGTTCGGAGATGGGGTCAATACTCTGGAGGATCTTGTAGATGCAGGAGATTTGTTGAGGTTCATGTGGGCCAAACGAGCATAGCTTTTCAAATTCTGTAGGAACAGCCAGGGTCATTTGAGGTGATCTAGAAGCAAAATAATGTTTTACCTGTAGGTAAGTAAAGAATAGTGTGTTCGGTAGTTTATGTTTGGTTTATAAATCCGAGAAAGGGAGTAGAGTGCGTGTTACTGGGTGGACCAAATGTCTCAATTGAAATATGCCTGCCTGGGTCCATGGAAGCATGGAGTCATAGGATAATCTGTCTGGAATTTCTGGGTTAAATAAAATGTTTATCAATGGGGAACATTGGGAAGAGAGAGTATATTTACTTAAGCAGCGCTTCCAAATTGAGAGTGTGAATATCATAGGGTTTAGGCAAATTTTCCTTATTTGGGATGTAAGTTTGTCTGAAGAGGGCCAAAGCAGATAGCATGGGTGTGCAGGGGAAGTAATGCTTATCCTGATTTCTGACCATCTATTCGATGCATATCGAGATGTCAATGAGGAGATGACTCTAAGGTGGGTGGCATAATAATACTTGATTATATCCGGTGCTCCCAGTCCCCCATGTGAGCGGGGGGCCAGGAGAACCGAACTGGCAATCCTATGGGATTTGTTATTCCATATAAAGTTCAGAAAGTTCCTGTGTAGTATCTTGAGTTGGGACAATGGGACCGCCACGGGTAGTGTTTCAAAAACATACAGCAGCTTGGGAAGGATAGACATCTTAAGAACGTTAATTCTACCAATGAGAGAAATAGGAAGTGTTGTCCAGTGTTTAAGCAATCTGTTGATTTCCAAAAAAAGGGGAGGGAAGTTTTCTTGATAGAGAGTGGAGTATGATCGGGATAAGTGTACACCCAGGTACTTAAGGGATTGCGTGCACCATCTATATTTGAAGTTGTTTTGTAGGGTTAGCAGAAGGTCGGTCTAGACTAAGCATTACAGCCGGTCAGTTGGTTTTGGTCAGGAGGTCTATTAAGTCTATGGTCCGTCTAGTATTGTCCCCTGCATGTCTGGTAGGTACAAAACCGACTTGGTCTCTATGGATCAACTTGGGGAGGAGTAGGGACAGTCTATTAGCTAGTAATTTTGTAAACATTTTGTAGTCAGAGTTTAGGAGGGCTATGGGGCGGTAGTTGTCAGGTAGAGAGAGATGGATCTTTCCCTGGTTTAGGGATCACTATGATGGACGCATGCAGGAATTGAGCGTGGGGGATTTTCCCGGTCATTAAAGAGGCATAGAGCTTTCCCATGTAGGGCAAAATGGTGTGGAGGAATTTTTTATAATAGGAGTAGGGGAGACCATCCAGCCCCGGGGATTTGTTAGTCGGAAGCTGTTTAATAACTTTAGTGATCTCTTCAACTGATATGTGTGCATTTAGTCCTGAACGATCGTCTGGAGACAGAGTGGGAAGTTTGAAAGAACCCATAAATTTGACGAACTTGTCTTGCGTGAATTGGGAAGTCGGGTCTGTGGCTAGGGAGTTATATAGTTTCTTATAGAATTCACCAAAGACACCAGTCATAGTTCGAGGGCAATACGTGGGTTTACCGTTGTGTTGTATTAGGAAGTCAGGTGTAGATGATTGTGGGCGTGGTTTAAAAATTTGGACAAGCATTCTATGGGGTCTATTGGCGAATTCATAAAATTTTTGCTTTCACCAGAGCATAGATTTAGTGATTCTGGCTGAGTCTAATGTTTTTATATGATTTCGTAGTGCTGTTACGGCTCGGAGACCGTCCATTGTGGGATGCCTGAGGAGCTTTTGTTCAGCATCTGATAACTGAGTCAAAAGAGTTGATCTCTGAAAAGCACAATCTTTTTTAAGGCGAGATCCAGTTGCGATACATTCACCTCTGAAGAACGCTTTATGTGCCTCCCACAGAACGGAGATCTCCGACACCGAATCTGTATTTATCTGAAAATATTCATTCAGTTTGTCTTGTAAGGGTAGTTGCGTCTCAGGTGAGTTTAGTAGCGATTCGTTAAGGCGCCAGTGACATTTCATAGGAGTAGATGAGGACAATAGAAGGTCTATAGTTATGGGTGCATGGTCTGACCATGTAATTGGGAGAATGTTAGCGTCTACTAGGTATGGCAATAAAGGTGCAGAGATGAAAAAATAGTCGATTCTCGTGTGCAGCTTGTGAGGTGGTGAAAAGAAGGTGAACTGTTTGGATGTCGGATGTTTTACCCTCCAAGAGTCAAACAATCTGTTTGCTCTAATTGTTTTGCGAAACGAGGAGGAAGATTTGTGTGCCTGTAATGGAGGATTGTCCTGAAAAAGGGCGGCCCTATCCCTAATTGGAGACATGCACAGGTTAAAATCTCCACCAATAATCTGAAAGGGTTGGGCAAAGTCGTGAAGTTTCTCAAAGAAGGTGTCAAGAAAACCAATTTGGCCAGTATTGGGAACATATACATTCGCCAGGGTAAAATAAGTATTTAGGTGACCACAGTCCAGGAGAATAAAACGACCTTGAGGATCCAAATATGAGGATTTTACCTTTATGGTGGACGAACGTTTAAGGAGAATCGCCACACCAGCTTTTCCAGAGGGGCCGGATGCAACAAAGGCTGTGGGGTAGTGTCTGGATGCAAATTTGAACGAACTCTCAGCTTTAAAATGTGTCTCCTGGACCATGATCACCTCAGCATTAGATGCTTTGAACTCTTTAAGGGCTAGCCATCTCTTCCGGATGGAATTCAGACCCTTAACATTACATGAATATATATTGACTGCCATAGATACTAATTAGAGAAAAATCTGACAGTACATTCGTGCAATATACGTTAAGCATATACCATGAAGTGAATAATAGACTTTGTATACTTGTATATTCAAATCCACATAGGTAAATTTTGGGGGCAGAACCAGAGGAACATTCCCTGATTGGGGCTGCACAAGGGTCCTTTTTTTGACCCAAAGATATGAAAACATATAATATAACATACAGTCGTAAGTAGAAATTGCCAATGTAATTAAATGAGGGATCAAAAAGGATCCCTAAAAAACAGGAGAAAAAAAGAAAAAGAAAAAACAAAACAAAATTGTTATACCGTGTAGGTAGAGTACCCAAGGAGAAGCTTTTCTCCAAGGGAGCATGGTCAAAAAACACGACCATGTGAGGGGAGACACAGCAGCCCGCATGGCAGAGCTTACCGGTCTCGTCCTGATCCGAAAGGCAAATGTAAACAAAGAAAGAAAAGTTAAATGGGAACCGTAGAACTGTGGCTGTCCCAGAGGGCAGTCGGACATGGACGAATACTCATATGGGGGGGGGGAATAACAGTCTCTGAGCCCAGAGACTCACAAAGGAGGTGTATAGGCACTAACCCCAGAGCCCCCACAGACTATCAGATCGGAGGGGGGGAAAGGAGAGAAGGGTTACAAACCAGACGTGAAGTCCTATGGAAGATTCAGGTGGGACCCTTAGAAGATGAGTTCCTTTTGAGGGGTGAACGAGGCTTTCCTAGATTTGTAGCGGACCGGGGTCCACATTTTCCCGGGTGTTGATAGAGGTCTGGAGGAAGGAATTTGGACTTGCATATCTTCTTCAGTAACAGGGGGTAGTCCCAGGCCTCTGAGAAAGGACTCACTTTCCTGAAGGTCTCTCATGGAATGTTGCGAGCCATCTTTGGTCACCGTCCGACAAAAAGGAAAGCCCCATCTGTAGGGTACTTGAAGGTGTTGCAGGTGGGCAGTAATAGGGCGAAGATTGCGTCTCTTATTCAGTGTTATGGGCGATAGGTCGCTGAAAATTTGTATCTTCGCCCCCTTAAAGTCCATTCTAGATCTGTTTTGTGTGGCGATTGTCAGGGCCTCTTTACTCTCGTAAAAATGAAAGCTGACTATAATGTCCCTGGGATTAGCTCCCTGAGGGGGTTTAGAGGCCAGTGATCTGTGTGCCCTGTCAAGGCGTAAGTCAATGTCCGGGATGTCAGGAACAAGGGAATTAAACAGGGCCACCAAGTATGGTCTGAGGTCTTTATCAACAATAGATTCAGGAACGCCTCGGACGCAGAGATTCTGCCTTCGTTCTCTGTTCTCGAGGTCTTCTTGTTGTAACTGCAGTTGTGATACTGCATTCTTTAAGCTGGCATTCTCCTCTTCTAAAGCTTGTACATAATTCACCACATCATCTAATTTTGTTTCTAGGGTGTCCGTTCTCTCCCCGAGCTGGTCAATCTCCCCTCTGAGTTTATGAGCTAGCTTATTAACCTCCTTTGCAATGTTGTGTGTGAGGCTCTGGAGCAGCGTCTGCAGCTTCAGATCCAGGACATCCACCGTCACCAGGGATGTCATTGTAGGCTGCTGTGATGAGCCATCATTGTGCAATATGGCAGGGGGGTTATCCGGGAATAACGAAGGACCGACCAGCGGGGTTGCGTCTGGCTGATCCACGGCGTCTGCCGTGGAAATTGAGGCCAGAGATTGCGGCCTAAGCAAGTATTTATCCATGTGGGTTGTGATGCGGCCTGTGGGGATCGTTTCTTATATATGTGCCTCTGGTCACCGATCTTACCCATACAATGTCCGTTAAGTAGCTGAGAGGTTCCCGGCTCAGAGGAAGTGGCTCCCGGGGCTAAAGTCTCTGATGTAGCGGAGCGGGAGCTTCGGATGCAGGAGATGAGGCCGGAGCTCTAGTCAAGTGCGTCCGCCATCTTACGAGCCGCGCATGCGCCCCCCGCGTTCTTTCTTTTTAAGGATGTTCCAAGCAGTTGATTTGGCCACACCTAATGTTTTTGCTATCTCTCTGATGGGTTTGTTTTGATTTTTCAGCCTAATGATGGCTTGCTTCACTGATAGTGACAGCTCTTTGGATCTCATATTGAGAGTTGACAGCAACAGATTCCAAATGCAAATAGCACACTTGAAATTAACTCTGGACCTTTTATCTGCTCCTTGTAAATGGGATAATGAGGGAATAACACACACCTGGCCATGGAACAGCTGAGCAGACAATTGTCCCATTACTTTCGGTCCCTTAAAAAGTGGGAGGCACATATACAAACTGTTGTAATTCCTACACCGTTCACCTGATTTGGATGTAAATACCCTTAAATTAAAGCTGAAAGTCTGCAGTTAAAGCACATCTTGTCCGTTTCATTTCAAATCCATTGTGGTGGTGTATAGAGTAAAAAAAAAATAGAATTGTGTCGATGTCCCAATATTTATGGACCTGACTGTATTTATATATGGTTAGTAGTAAACGAGGCTTAATAATATGTGGTGTCCCATATGCACCATTAAAGCAAGTACTATAGAATGGTGACACGGCCGAGGAAAGTATATGTAATATTTTTCCATAATTTTTTCCTAAACTTTCCCTTTACATGTGCCTGCAGCACTATGCATTCCCTCAAAGCTGTCTCTGACCGTCATGGCAGACAGTGAGGTTATTACAACTGTTTATATTGAAAGTGGCAGAATCTAGCCATTTATGGTCAGTAAGAAAATCCACTCACATGGTGTAACACATAGGATGCAATGAAGGACATGGTCTACAGAAAAATGGCCACCAAATTACATTTGATCGGGTTGCTAGGCTACCGCATACTATTTAACCTAGGAAGTGTAGCAAGATGGCGCCACTCCAGGTGATGTCTTGGTGATGAAACGCGTATGACGGAGCCACAGCGTCATTGCATTACTTTCTGTTTTTTTTTATTTGGATTGTGGAACGCGGAGAGAGCATTACTTCCTATTTGTACACTGCACAATTGATTTGAATACAATGTAAGTGCATACCCTTACTTTGCATGGGAAATAAAACAAATTTAATCATTATTGCACTATAGAATTACATTTTTATCACATATAACAACAAGGAGAAGGAGCTGTAAAGAGGCATCAGCATTGGAGGTCTGTTCCAGCATACAGCATTAAGTCTGTGAAAGCACAACACCCCCTAGTGGGGAGAGCTCTCTGGAAAGAGTATATAGAAAATACAAGAGCATGGATTGAAGCACTTGCGCTTTCAAAAGTTTATTAACTCACCAGGAAACAAGTCACAAGTCACCTGATTTGATTTTGAAGGACTATTATGTTTTTGGTTTTGTTTTTTACAATTTTTGTTGCTTTTTTGTCTTTTGGTTTGTTATGGATTAGGATTTGAATAACATTAACCCACCAATGCCTAGAGAACCACATATGATTTTGAAATAGCATGTGTCACTTTAAATTGATTAACTGAATGCTTAATATTAACCACTGATATGTATTAGCACGAGTCATTACACTGATTCATTTGGGTCATACAAACTTGCCACACTTTTTAACATAAGACACTTGACATTGAAGATTACCATCATCAAAGCTTACTAAAAGATTATATACTATTTTCCACCAGCGCGGGACGCCCTCCCATTAAAGGTTCTAGGCTTTTAAGGCAGCGGATGTAGCCGGACGCACCTTCAGTTCTCTCCGCCGAAAATTCGCTCTTTTATCCTGAACAATTGCCCTATACTCCAGCACGCACGGCTCACCGGTTGTCGGAAGGTCCCCCGAGTGCCATCCTACCTTTAAACGGCTCGATACCAGCCCGATTTCTGCCGCAAGAAGACAGAACGCGGCCCGGACCGCATGGACCAAAATGGCGCCCTGGCACAGTGCTCTGCTAAGGAGAGACACAGGGAGGCAGCGGAGAAGTTGTTATCTATGCCTCTGGTCACGGATCCTGCTACTTCATCTGGCACACCGGAGGACTCGTCCGGAGGTACATCTGAGGCTGATGACAAAGTGCCCCTGGAGGATGCCGGAGGATTGGAGTTTGCTTGGGACGCAGTGAGTACTCCAGAGGGTGGCTCCACTAGGCCTCACGACCCCACCAGCCCCAATACTGATAGAGAACCCTCACTCAGAGACATTCTTGCGGCAGGAAACACCTGCAATGTCTCTTTTAACAAGAGGATCTAGTAGGGAGGTCAGGCCCCCTCCAACAGAGCAGGATCTCCCTCCTAGCATAAAACAAGGCGAAGGTGATGCATAAATTGACATACCTATCTCCCTCAATGTCACCTAGATAACTGAGAAGGAACAGTCGGGTATCCAACGGTAACTCCACACCGCATCAGTCCGAGAGCGTCTCTGCCACCTCCTGCCAATAGGGGCCTAGCTTGGGACAGGACCATACCATGTGGAAAAATGATCCCGGTGCCACGGAGCATCTCATGCACAGTGGACTCCTGGCGGGATATATCTTAGCCAGCCTCTGCGGGGTGTAGTATGCCCTATGAAGGAACTTCAACTGTATAAAACGGTCCCTAGAGGCAATTATGGAGGGGACATAGGAGGAGACACATTCCTCCCACACCTCTTCATCGAGGTCAGGAATATCAGTACTCCATTTAGCCAAGACCCCTGCAGTGTCCGTGTCGTGTGCCACGGTAAGACGCAAGTAAAGAGACGAGAGGGGCTTCCCCATTACATCCGAGATCAGGAGCCGCTAGATTGAGTCCGGCTCGAGGGTCACCAGATCCGGGAACTGCGATGCAAGGGCATGTCGCAGCTGCCAATACCGGAATAGAAAGGAGCAGGGGAGATGATAAGTTCGGCTCAGGTCCTGGAAGGACATAATCCTACCGCCCGGCATCACAATGACAGAGGGTAAGGATGCCCCGCCGGGCCCACACCACCGGGTCAGGGACCGAATTTAGGTGAGGGAGGAGAGGGTTCCCTTAGAGCGGAGTATGCAGGGAGATAGTGTTAGGTTTTGCGAGCTGTGCCCTGGAGGACTGCCATATCCGCATAACGGTTTTCATTGGCTCCGTAACAGAAGCATGTGCCGTACATCCCCGAAAGACCAAATTAGATAGGGCAGCGTAGGAGCCCAGGACGGCTACCTCAAGTGTGACCGCTGGGTTCAGTTTTGGTTGGGAAACCCACCACCGAACCGTGACAAGGACCGCCGCCCAATAATATGCAAGGAAGTTCGGGAGGGCAAGCCCACCCCCTGACAGAGAAAGGTAGAGGATGCGCCTTGCCACCCGAGGGGGATGCCCAGCCCAGATAAAGGTTGTTACTATGCCATCAAGTTTCCGGAAGAAGGACCGAGGGATAGGGGTGGGGGTCTGTCGAAAGAAGTATAACAATTTGGGTAGGTAGATCATCTTGATAAGGTTCCCACGACCCACAGGTGAGAGGGGAGGCTATGCCACGTCGCACACCGTTTGGTCAATTGATCTAGTACCGGGAGGACATTCTTACCCATGTAGTTCCCCAACTCGAGACTAACCAGCACCCCCAGATAGGTAAATTCATCTACCCAGCGTAATGGCATAGGAGAGTCTGTGCGGGGCAGGGATGGGTGGAACGGGAACAGCACCGATTTATCCCAATTGATTTGTATTCCCGAGAACCGGCCGAACATCTCAAATTGGGCTAATGCGTTGCGCAGGGAGGCAGAGGCATTCACCAGGTATAGCAGGGAGTCATCCGCATATAGAGACAGCATTTCTTCCAAGGGACCCACCCTCACGCCCTGGACCCCAGAGTCTTGCCGGATGTGGGCAGCCAGCGGTTCCAATGCCAAGGCAAACAAAGCCGGTGACAATGGACAGCCCTGCCTGGTCCCCCTCTCTAGGGAGAAGGAGGCCGACAGGGTCCCGTTGGTGCGAATGCGTGCTCCGGGGTGAGCATACAGCATCCGTATCCAGGACAGAAACCGAGGTCCAAAACCAAAACGAGAAAGGACCGTCCACAGGTAACCCCACTCAACCGAGTCGAAGGCCTTCTCTGCGTCGAGTGAGGCCACCACTCCCGGGTTATCGGGATCCACGATTGCCATGTGGGTGTGCAAGCGATGGAGATTTATATCCATGCCACGTCCTGACATAAAGCCCGTCTGGTCTGGGTGGACCAGAGCCGTGACGACAGTATTCAACTGGTTGGCGAGGATCTTCGCAAATATTTTTCCGTCAACATAGAGGAGGGAGATGGGACGCTGCAACGTCTCTTTGGCAGCCCTTACAGCTGAGATAAAAGGGGTATAAGCAGAAATTACTTTCCTGCGGCAGGACACCCAAAAGCTGAGGGAGAGGACCTCTGCATCAGTAGGGAGAGTGAGCTCCATAGAAGATGACATGGCACCCATGCAAAGAGATCTCACATACAACAATCATCTCCTCACACAACATTCCTCTCGTTTAGAGGAATTAGAGAACAGGATGAGAAAAAAACAATGTCAGAGTTATCGGGCTGCCTGAAAGAATAGAAGGAAAGAATCCGATGGAGTTCATTGAAAAATGTCTGGTTGCTGCATTTGGCAAGGAGGTGTTCACCCCCATGTTTTCTGTGGAGCGGGCACACAGAGTCCCAGCTAGCTAATATAATTTTTTCCAGACTTCTCTGCTGAGTTACAGAGACAACGTGCAAAATTTATGGATATTAAACGTCGCCTCAGGGCCCTTGATTTGAAATACGCTATGCTATACCCTGCCCGCCTTAGGGTGGAAGCACTGGGATCAGTGTACTTCTTGCAAGGTCATCACTCTGGAGATGGAGGGCAAACTCCGTCTGGCTGAAGGATCCCCCATCGGACATCCGGCCATTCTTCCCCACATCCACATAGAGGAATTCATACCGTGCTGACACCACCGCCATCAGCACAATGCTATGAAACCCCTTGTAGTTGAAGAAGTAGGACCCAGAATGGGGTGGCGGCACGATGCGGACGTGCTTCCCGTAAATGGCTTCACCGCAGTTGGGGAAGTCCCACCGCGTAGCAAACTCCGATGCCACAGTCTGCCATTCCTGTGGCGTGGAAGGAAGCTGTGGAGTCAAACAAAAAAAAAATATATTATTACTTTTGCACATAACATTGCAAGCAGATTATACTAAAATACATTCTAGCCCAACATCATTCTAAGTTTCCGTTTAATGTGTTTTAAAAAACTCAAAGCGAAGGCTCAAGTATCATATTCATCACCCCCTCTAAAGGTCCATTCTAAAAATATTTGGGGGGGGGGGCTAGATGAGTTTGGGAATGCTCAAAAATAAGGAGAACTATCATTTATAGAGAAATTTTAGGGGGTGATTAGGAGGGGAGGGTAAAGCACTACAATGGAGCTGCAGAAATACATTGGGAAGTGACTCGGCTTGGTGTGTTTGGGCACAGGATAGCATTGCAGTGGCGGTGCGTCCATAGTGGGCGCAGGAGCGCTGCCCCCTCTCTCTCCTGCGCCCGTCACTCAGAACAATACATAGGTTCATGCCTTGCATGAACCTATGTATTGTCGATGCCGCCCACTATTCAGGTGGATGGCCCCCTGTTGAGCGGCAGACATCTGAATAACAGCGTCTGTTTTTTTTTGGGAAGTGCCTATCAGAGCCAGCGGCTCTGATGGGCTTACCGATTACAGCCTGAGGGCTGTAATTGACTTCCAAAAAGTTAACCAGGGGACGCAGGGGGGGTGCGTTCCTTGGTTAAACACTGACAGGCTCCTCTGCCAATCATGTTCACCGAGTCTGTTTACCGGTAACCTGATTGGCTGATGCAACATCGAGGGCGGGAGAAGACATCGAGGAGAGAAGAAGGACGGCGCAGACCAGAGGAAGGTAAGTGCAGGGCTGGGGGGGGAACTGGCTGCATTGGAGGGGACAAACTGGCTGCATTTGAGGGGACAACTGGTGGCGTTTAATAGGCACAGATGCGGAAATGGATGTTTTTTCCTTTAAAAATTTTGGGGTGGCCCCCCAAACATTTTGAGCACCAGCCACCACTGCTGGAGAGGTTAGTGAAGGAAAATATGCATGGACGAGAAAAAAGGGGCATTTAAAAGCTTATAGCATGCATGAGGACAAAGAGGACATTCTCAGCATATTACAATCATGGTAATTAGGGAAGGATGAGAGAAATACAATACATTAGCATACATGAAATACATAGAATGTGATGTTAAAGGAGAAAACTTACCCTAATATAGTCCTCCTGCAGGACTTGGATAATGGCAGAACAGGTGTCTGGGATTATGACTCCCAGAGCCTGGGGGGAGATGCCTGTTGTGAACTTAAAGTCTTGCAGACTTCTCCCTGTCGCCAGGTAACGTAACGTGGCGATGAGCCTCTGCTCAGCACTGATGGCTTCCCGCATAATGGTGTCCTGCCTGGTAATATAGGGGGACACCAAAGCCAACAGATGCTGAAAAACGGGGTCAGACATCCGCAGAAAATTCCTGTAGTCCTCAGGATTATTCTCCACGATCTTCCGCAGCAGAGGCATATGACAGAATTGGTCCCGCAGGAGCAACCAATTCTTGGTCCATGAACTCCTGCTCACCCCGTTCATGGACTCGTCTTGGTCCAAGACAAGCAGACCAACACCAAGCGCCCGCACAGCACGAACTCGACGACGAGAACGTACCCGCGACATGGCTAGGAGACGGTCGTCTGATCAGAACGTACTAAACAGAACGCACTTAAAAACAGCAAGGCCTATGAAGAATGAACTGAAATTCAGAAACGAACGGGCAAGAACGCACTGTAAAACAGATACGACCTGCCTACACGCCCTGAAAGACAAGATACGAACCCTGGGACACACTTAACCCCTTTATCGGCCCCTAGTGTTAACCCCTTTCCTGCCAGTGACATTTATACAGTAATCAGTGACTATTTTTAGCTCTGATCGCTGTATAAATGTCAATGGTCCCAAAAAAGTGTCAAAAGTGTCCGATCTGTCCGCCGCAATGTCACAGTCCCACTAAAAATCGCTGATCACGGACATTACTAGTAAAAAAAAATTATAATAAAAATGCCATAAATATATTCCCTATTTTATAGACGCTATAAGTTTTGGGCAAACCAATCAATATACACGTTTTGCGATTTTTTTTTTTTTTTTTACCAAAAATATGTAGAAGAATACATATTGGCCTTAACTAAAATTATCGCACTTTTTTGTTTACAGCGCAAAAAATAAAAAATGCAGAGGTGATCAGATTCCACCAAAAGAAAGCTCTATTTGTGGGAAAAAAAGGACTTAAATTTTGTTTGGGAACAGCCTTGCATGACTGCGCAATTGTCAGTTAAAGCGACGCAGTACCGTATCGCACAAAATGGCCTGGTCATTAAGGGGGCAAATCTTCCGGTCCTTAAGTGGTTAACATGAAAAAAATCTGTGAGGCTAGATCCACTGTAAGCAGGTATATTATAAAGGCAACTCCAGAACACATTTCATAGCCTATTCTTAACCTATTCTTAACAGTTCAGCAGTACAAATGCATTTAACCAGTTCAAGCATCAGGTGCCTTGCACATGCTTATATGTTATCCTGTCAACATGGTGATTTGTTATTTAAAGGCACCTCTAAAATAACAAGTCTGGGTTATGGATGATAATTTTTACCCCAATATTCTTTATGGAAATTGTCAGGAGTTCAGAAAAAAGAATGTCTGGTAGCCAATTAATATAGCTGTGAGGTGGATATGAACAAAGGGCTCAGCAAAAAGACTCCACAGATATGAAATACTGTGAAAGTTATAACTGAGCTGTAGAATAAATGTAGTCAAAATTTTCTTTTTTTTGTTATCACTGGACTTCAGTTATTGGACTGTCCATCTATTTCAATAACATCTCCATTCTACTGATAACATTTCATGGAAATTTACTGATGCCATCAGTTTTTATTTGATTCACAGATAAAGAGAGAAAAATGATTGCTACAAAGAAATGAATCAATGTTTCCAACTCCCACCCTGCTGCTGCACTGCCCCACTCTGTAATAATTTTTCACATCTTTCACTGTTGCAAGCTGAAACTGAAGCTAATAGTGTCAATATAAAGACCTAATAATGGTGACTGATGTCTGGTGGACCTTAGCGAAAAGCCAAATACTCAAATTATTTTGTCACTGTCACAAAAACAGTAATGCACTTAACAGGAGCAAGAGACTTTCAGGCATAATACTACAATACACAGAGCTACTGTACCAGAAACAACATATTTTAAATAATATTTTCTGTCTACACTTTTATTATTTTCTCTCTATCCTTTCAGAGAGTTTTCTCTTTGCTTCTTTCCCAAGAGGTGCAACATGAGGTGAGGGGAAATCTTTCCAAAATCTTATGCCGCGTACACACAATCGGAAATTCCGACAAGAAAAGTCTGATGTGAGCCTTTGGTCAGAAATTCCGACCGTGTGTAGGCTCCATCGGAATTTTTCTGTCGGAATTTACCCCAAGAAAAATTTGAGAGCTGGTTCTCAAATTTTCGGAAATTCCGATCGTCTGTATGCAATTCCGACGCGCAAAAAAACACGCATGCTCAGAATCAAGCAGAAGAGCCAAACTGCCTATTGAACTTCATTGATCTCGGCTCGTCGTACGTGTTGTACGTCACCGCGTTCTTGACGGTCGGAATTTCCGAGAGGATTTTTGTAACCGTGTGTATGCAAGCCAAGTTGGAGCGAAATTCTGTCAGAAAAACCATTAAAGGTTTTTCAGATGGAAATTCCGATCGTGTGTACGCGGCATTAGACATTTGTCACCAGAATAGGTTTCTCCATTGGAGAATTCACCTAATCTCTTTTTTGAGGAAAACTGTAAATTTATGGATTTTCTATCAAGGCTACAAGGACATATAGGGGGTGAGTCTCCCTAATGAGACCCCAAATAACAATTAGAACCCCACACACTTTCTCTGAGTAAAGTTGAAAAGAGCAGATTACACAGACAGACAAATATCTGAGTTACTTGAGAAATAAATAGATATTTTTTATTGCATTTCTAGACTTAGCCAATTGAATCTCTACTTAAGTAATTGGAGGCTTTTTGCATTACATATTTTAGTAAACAACGTGTTGACATTTTAATACACCAAAACAAAACGGACATAACTTCCGTTAAATCTTAAAATACAATGTTTGATTTGATTTTCTTTGAGCTGAGACAAGAGCCAAAAGACTTACAGATTGGTTTATTTTATGGTAATATGGAAAAACTCCTATAAAGAAATAATAGATTGTACTAATGCAGTGGCAATATGTGTCGGTTCTGAAAGGCCATCAGAGAACAAATTCAGGCCCTGCTAACTTGCTGGAATTGTTAGTTTCAATATTTTACAGGACTACATATTAGAATTATATAATGGATATATTAGCATGAAGCCCTTTATTGTACTGGCAAAAGGTCATAACTGAAGCTGCATGGCTGTTATTGGCCATTCTCTCTACAAGTGCACAGTACTAAATTCTTAATGTGTAACAGCCTATAATTCTGCTGTTGAAAGGTCCACTGCTGTAAGAAGTGGTGAGGATGTCCAGTATGTCAAGGGGGACATCTGTAACTAGTGGGACCAATGTACCTAAATTAATAATTGATATGATTTACAGTTTTCTTGGCATTTTTTTGATGTGTACACTGACTGCATAACATGCACAGCCCAGTGTTCACTCCATACTCTTTTCTGGGACCTGTAGGATGACAAGAATGGTGCTGGGTCCTGATATGATGTTGGAGTAGAATGCATGCACAGGATTTGCATCATCTGTTGCTGTCCCATTGAGTTACCAGAAAGGCAAAGGCCCTAAAAAAATTCAGTGGCCATGGATGAATCAATGATGGAGAGTATGAATGGCAAATCACTGTAGGAGGGCACACTTCAGAAAAAAGATTTACACCACCCTCCAGGCTGCAGATGTTTGCTTTACTTAGGCAGGCCATACATGGGTCAAATTTCTAAATAATTTTCTTTCGAAAATCTTATCTAAGAATTTTCATTCGTATTTCACACCATTAGTGGGCTGCAGCAACATCCGATTTTCATGCGGCCATTGAATTTTAACAATCGAACATGTTGGAAATTTTTTGAAAAACAAACGATTTAATCAATTATGGGAGAATCGTGCGAGAAATGTAATAGAAAAAAAATGTGCATGTGCAAGAAAAGAAAATTCCCGGAAAGAAAAGAACATTCCCAGGCACAAAAATTATTTTCTGTAGGAACATGAGGTAAAATTGAAGGTTTGGTTGGTCGAATTTAGAAATCAATGGTGGCACCATTGGATCACAAAATGCACAAATGTTCTGATTTTCAAATGAAAAATCTTTCAAAGTTCGACCATGTATGGCCTGCCTAATGCCGCGTACACACGATCATTGTTCACGGCGGTTTAAAAACCGCCGTGAATAATGACATTTTAAACGAGGGAACAGCTTGTTCCCCACACACGGTCATTTTTCTCATCATTTTTTAAAATGACGAGAAAAACGATCGTCTATGGGCTCCGCGGCAGTGTTTCCCTATGGGAAACACTGCCGCGGAAGAAATGTCAGGAAAAACGACGAGAAAAATTAGAACATGTTCTAATTTTTCTCATCGTGATTAATGCCGTTTTTCCCGTCGGGAAAAACGGCAAAAAGCCCACAGACGATCGTTTTTCTCGTCCAAAGGAAAAAATGACATTTTTCCCGACGGGAAAAATGATCATGTGTACGCGGCATAAGTCTAGTACACTGCAGCTTTAAGGCATCAGATTTCTATGTCAGAATATAAAGGAATAATTACCAAGTACTAATAAGTTAGTCTATGTCTGACACATGCAGATATTACCAGAAGTCTGATTTGATTAGACAGAAAAAAAAAACAATCTAAAATGTAAACCCAGGAATGGAATCAATATCTGCAAAACATCTGCAACTGTCTCTTATAATGTACAAAAATACCATCAAAGCAGAAAGATCATGAAAAATGTGTGTACTGAAAATGCACATGCTGGGAATACAGATTTTAAAGGTATTACTCTTAAAACCGTTAAAAAAATAAATACTGTAAATTATGTGGTCTTTGTCTCTAAAGGTAGGACTGTGTCACTCATACTGAAACAAAGATGCAATTTATTTATTTTTATCTGTGTACATATTGTTCACTGCCATATTGCACTACATCCAATTTATTTTGAATATTGTACAAAATTATTCACTGTAATACCTGAGATGTCATTGACATATTTTGTAAGCTTGAATTTCTTCACTCATACTAGTTCAATCCCCCTTAGACTTCCCTTTTTTAAATTATTTTTCAAATATTTTATTGTAGATAATAATATATATTTTATACATAATTTTTTGGTATAATAGTGATATATCGTTTATTACGTTTTTAATTCTTGAATAAAATAAGATGAACATAAGAGATTTAAGGGCTTCTCAAAAATTTCACAAAAAGTTAGCAAAGTAACATCTGATTTTTCAATAAGCATGGATTAAATGTTTGTGGCAAAGGTAACATAAGTGGTGTTCATATCGTTGTTAAATTATATATTTCTAACAGGGGCCAAGATCCTGCTTTGTGGCTTGGCGTGTCCTGACGATGGGAAAAAAATAATGAAACCAGACATAAAAATAATCTTATTATTCCTAAAATCAGCTTATAGAGAGAATAACTATTTGTATAGTAGTAATGTGTATAACAATAAAGGGAGTAAAGGGGGGGGGGGGATGAGGGAATCTCCAGAGGGGATCAGGAGGTTCATGAGTTTCTGATATAGCAAAATTAATAATAAACACAGCAGTAGGATATTTTAGGATAGTACAAAGGAGTTGTCAAACTCTGGCGGCAGGTGATGATTTATCCAAGGAAGCCAGAGGGCTTTGAATTTCGGGATTTTATTTAAATAGATGGCTTCAGTTTTGGCATGAATCATCGCCTGCGTTACCCGGTGTTTATTCGAAATTATACATCAAGTAGATGTTTTCCAAGCTTGAGCTATGGTTTGTTTGGCAGCCGTAGTGACATATAGTAGAAGTTGGAATTGACGTTGTGAGATATTTTGTGGTTTGTTATTTAGGAGTGCTACAGTTGGGTCAGGTACAACAATGGTATTGAACATGGTGGATAGTAGGTTAAATATTTGCTTCCAGAAAGTCTTAACTTTAGGGCAGGTCCACCATATGTGTAGATGTGTACCTATATCTATACAGTCTCTGAAGCATTGGGCAGGGTATTGAGTGAGAAATTTGGATATTCTTGCTGGCACAAGGTACCATCTGGTGAGTACCTTGTAGTTAGTTTCTAATGCAGCAATATTTGGGGTAGCTGATGTTGTGGCTTGCCAAATTTGAGTCCAATTTATATCATCTGATTGGAGATTCAGGTCTGTCTCCCATTTGGTAGTGTAGGTTGGGGGAGTTGAAGTTGTATGAGACAGTAATTGATTGTATATTTCCGAGATTAGACCATGTTTGTGTGGGTCAGAGATGCAGGTTTGTTCAAATGTTGTACGATTAGGCATTGTAGAATTCGGGGCATCATTCTGCTGTAGGAATTGTTTGATTTGTAGATACCTGAAGGTTTCTGTTTGTGGAATTTCTTTTGTATCACAGAGTTTGGGAAAGGGCGTGATGGTGTTGGATTCAAAGAAATGGTATGCTCTAGTTAGATCTGCTTTTGACCATGCTGAGAAGGAAGAAGGGGAAGCCCAAGCTGGGTAAAAGGAGGGGTTGTTTAGGAAGCAGAGGAGAGGATTATGTGGGGATTGAAGTCCAAATCGTGTTCTAAGCCTATCCCAAATGGATAAATTATGTCTAGTAATAGGATTAGAAATCGTACGGCGTAAAGTTGGAGTGAGCCACAGAAGATTTGCTAAAGAAAGTGGATCGCAATCTACTGATTCAATCGCGACCCAGAGGGGAATCTCTTTGGTAGCATGATATTTAGGGAGTTGAGCCAATTGGGCAGCATAATAATATTTAGTGAAATCTGGAACACTTAGTCCACCACGTATACGGGGGGTATATAGAGTAGCTTGTGGTAAACAGGGTTTTAGTTTGCCCCATATGAATTGTAGAGTTTTGCGTTGGAGAATACGAAGGAAGTATGCTGGGACTTGAATTGGTAGTACTCAGAAGAGATATAGGATTTTGGGTAAAATTGACATCTTGATGACTGTAATTCTACCCATCCATGCCAACGGTAGAGAGGACCAATTTTTCATTAGTGCGTTTAATTGTTTCATCAATGGTAGGTAATTTGCCTTATATAGTTCTGCTGGGTTTGCTGTTAGAGAGATACCTAGGTATGTGATATGTGAAGTTGACAAGCTAAAGGGGAGGGAGTCCTGTAAATGTGTTTGCAATTCCAATGGGAGAGAGATGTTTAGTGCTTTAGATTTTTGAGAGTTTATTTTAAGACCAGATATAGCTCCAAATTTAGTAAGGGTGGATATAAGATTTGGTGCTGATGTTAAAGGCGAAGTGAGAAAAACTAAGACATCATCTGCGAACAGACATATCTTGTGTTGATGGCCCCCATGTTCAAGACCTTTAATATTAAAATTAGAGCAAATTAATTGGGCCAGGGGTTCTATTGCTAAAGCAAAGAGTAGGGGGGATAATGGGCATCCCTGCCTGGTTCCTCTTTCAATAATAAATGGGTCAGATCTGTAACCTGAGTAAGTTATATACGCTTTCGGTTTGTCATATAGAGAAGTTATCCACTGTAGAAAGTTGTTTCCAAAACCCCATCTAGAGGATAGAGTGAAGATAATGCCAAGATAAGGAATCAAATGCTTTCCGTATATCAATAGAGAGGAAGCAGCCAGGGATGCAACCTGTTTGTGCCATATGAGCAAGGAGAAGTGCTCGACGAATGTTATCACTAGGGTTGAGCGGACCCGAACTGTAAAGTTCGGGACCACACCGAACATTTGGGTTTTTGGGTCCCGGACCCGAACCCGAACAATTGACTGTTCTGGTCCGGTGTTTGGCAATATGCATGTAAAGCAGCGCTTGTTTCCCTTGCTTAGAACTGCCCCTGCACAAAGTGTCATTTCTGAAGGAAAGAAAGTCCTTTTAAAACTCACTTGCGGCTACAATGAATTGTCGGCTCCCGGCAATACATAGAAAAGTCATTGATAAAAAAAAAAGCGTGGGGGTTCCCCCAAATTCAATTACCAGGCCCTTCAGGTCTGGAGAGGATTTTAAGGGGAACTCCACCCCAATTTTTTTTTTAAAATGTCGTGGAGTACCCCCAAAAATCCAGACCAGACCCTTTATCCGAGCACGCAACCTGGCAGGCCGCAGGAAAAGAGGGGGGGGGGGCGAGAGATAGCGCCCCCCTCCTTCCTGAACCATACCAGGCCACATGCCCTACAAATGTACCCCTACCATTTCACAAAGAAAGTGTAAAAAATGTTAAAAATGACAATAGCCGGTTTTTGACAATTCCTTTATTAATGTCTTCTCCTTTCTTCCATCTTCTTCCATCTTCTTCTTTTCTCCATTCGGGTTTCTTCCGTCTTGTTCTTCATCTTCATCTTCATCTTTCTCTTCATCTTCATCTTCATCTTCCTTCTTCCTTCGGTGTTCTTGTCCGCATCTTGCTCCGGCTTCTTGTTCCCCTTCTTTCTCCGGCCGCTCCGCTTGAATTCGAGGTTCCCGCTGTGTGACGCTTCAGTTCTTCAGTTCTCCTCTTGGTCCGCTGCCACTCGGTGACCCCGCCCCCCTCTGACGCACATGGATTTCACAGAGACTTTCCCCGTGGTGTCAGAGGGGGGCGGGGCCACCGGGTGCTAGCGGACCCAGAGGAGAACTGAAGAACTGAAGCGTCAAACAGCTGGAACCTCCAATTCAAGTGGAGCGGCCGAAGAAAGAAGAAGGGGAATAAGAAGCCGGAGCAAGATGCGGACGAGAACACCGATGCAAGAAGGAAGATAAAGATGAAGATGAAGATGAAGAGGAAGATGAAGATGAAGAACAAGATGGAGGAAGAAACCCGAATGGAAAAAAGAAGATGATGGAAGAAGAAAGTGGAAGAAGAAGATGAAAGAAGATGGAAGAAAGGAGAAGACATTAATAAAGGAATTGTCAAAAACCGGCTATTGTCATTTTTAACATTTTTGACACTTTCTTTGTGAAATAGTGAACCCCATTACCATTTCACATAGGGGGGGCGGGATCTGGGGTTCCCGTTTGTTAAAGGGGTCTTCCAGATTCTGATAAGCCCCCCGCCCGCAGACCCCCACAACCACCGGCAAGGGTTGTGGGGATGAGGCCCTTGTCCCCATCAATATGGGGACATCCTCCCCATGTTGAGGGCATGTGGCCTGGTACGGTTCAGTAGGGGGGCGCTCTCTCGTCCCCCCTCTTTTCCTGGGGCCTGCCAGGTTGCGTCTGGATTTTTGGGGGTACTCTACGCCATTTTTTTTTACATTTGGGGTGGAGTTCCCCTTTAAAATCCTTTCCAGACCTGAAGGGCCTGGTATGGATATTTGAGGGGAACCGCACGCATTATTTTTTTTAATTTGCGGCAGAGTTCCCTTTAATATCCATACCAGACCTGAAGGGCCTGGTAATTGAATTTGGGGGAACCCCCACGCTTTTTTTTATTTTTTATCAATGACTTTTCTATGTATTGCCAGGAGCCGACAATTCATTATAGCCGCGAGTGAGTTTTAAATAATTTTTTTTCCTTCAGAAATGACACTTTGTGCAGGGACAGTTCTAAGCACGGGAAACAACTTGTGGATATGGATATTATGGATATGGATATTAAGGGGAACTCTGCCGCAAGTTTAAAAAAAAATGTGTGCGGTTCCCCCCAAATATCCATACCAGGTCCTTCAGGTCTGGAAAGGATTTTAAGGGGAACTCCGCCCCAAATGTAAAAAAAAAATGGTGTGGAGTTCCCCTAAAAATCCAGACCAGACCCTTTATCCGAGCACGCAACCTGGCAGGCCGCAGGAAAAGAGGGGGGACGAGAGAGCGCCCCCCCTTCCTGAACCGTACCAGGCCACATGCCCTCAACATGGGGAGGATGTCCCCATGTTGATGGGGACAAGGGCCTCATCCCCACAACCCTTTCCGGTGGTTGTGGGGGTCTGCGGGTGGGGGGCTTATCGGAATCTGGAAGACCCCTTTAACCACTTCAATACAGGGCTTTTTGTACCTATTCAATACCGGGCCTATTTTGGCACTTCTCTCCTACATGTACAAATCATCATTCTTTTCCTAGAAAATTACTCAGAACCCCCAAACATTATATATTTTTTTTTAGCAGACACCCTAGGGAATAAAATGACAGTCATTGCAAAAAAATTTCTTGCACAATATTTGCGCAATCATTTTTCAAACGCCTTTTTAAAAAAAAAAAATGGTTTCATGAATTAAAAAATAACAAAACAGTAAAGTTAGCCCAATTTTTTGGGAAAATATGAAAGATAATGTTACGCCGAGTAAATAGATACCAAACAGGTCATGCTTTAAAATTGCGCACACTCATGGAATGGCGCCAAACTTCGGTACTTAAAAATCTCCATAGGCGACGCTTACATTTTTTTTACAGGTTACCAGGTTAGAATTACAGAGGAGGTCTAGTGCTAGAATTGTTGCACACGCTCTAACGCACGCGGCGATACCTCACATGCGTGGTTTGAACGGCGTTTACATATGTGGGCGACTTACGTGTGCATTCGCTTCTGATCGCGAGCTACCGGGGACAGGGGCGTTTTAATAAAAAAAAATTATCTTTTTTTTTTTTTTACTTTTTTTTTTTTTTTTACAATGATTTTACTTTTTTTTATCACTTTTATTCCTATTACAAGGAATGTAAACATCCTTTGTAATAGGAATGTGTGTGACAGGTTCTCTTTATTGAGAGATGCGGGGTCAATAAGACCCCACATCTCTCCTCCAGGCTGGAAAGCATGAGATCAGTGAAAATTTTTTCACTGATCTCATACTTACAGCTGCAATGGCGGCTTTGTTTACATTTGAGACCCGGGCGTGACGTCATCACATCGCGCCCGGGCCTCCGACGATCATAGAGATGACTGGTGACCATCTGGTCACCAGTCATCTCTATGCTCATCACGTGACCCCACCAACGACGCCGGAAGATTCGCTCCGGGTCCCCGATCGCACGCGGAGCCCGGAGAAGCACCGGATGGCGGCGGGAGGGGGGGTGTCCCCTCCCGCCGCCTATAAGAACGATCAAGCGGTGGAACCGCCGCTATGATCATTCTTATGGTGCACAGAATCGGCGGCACTTCAAAAGGATATCTGAATGATGCCTCTAGCTGCAGGCATCATTCAGACATCCCCCTACAAAGCCGAGGTGACCTGACAGTCCCTGTCGGAGGGCGGAGAGGAGGTTGGTGCCATTGTTGCAAACCACCTTTTCTGGCTTAAGCTGGCGTGGCATAAACCACCTCTGAGCCTGCCCCTGCAGAGCTGACAGAATCTCTGCCCCAGTGTGGCTCCTGTCCCCCAAGCACACCAGCTCAAGCACCGCATGGCATCTTTTTGCCTGCGTACTTGCGTAGACCATTGATTGCCTACAGAGCACCGCTGGTTCCAAGGACAAAGCACAGGTAGAGGCCATGGAGGAAGAAGAAGAGGAGCGGGTGGAGAAGAGAGGTGTGTCAGAATCACCAGTAGTAACATTTTGGAGGCGTGGTGGCGGAACAACCTCCAACACTACTGCACCTTGTCCTGCATCCTTCCCAGCTGCCAGCAGAGTCACCCAATGCGCCGTGAAAGATAGGTAACGTCCATGTCCATGCCTGCTGGACCATGAGTCAGCGGTAATATGCACCTTACCGCTGACCGCCCTGTTCAGCGAGGCCAATACATTGCCTTCCACATGTCGGTAGAGAGCCAAAATCGCCTTCCGTGAGAAAAAGTGGTGTTTGGGAACCTGCCACTGAGGAACCGCACATTCCACAAACTCACGGAAGGGGGCAGAGTCTACCAACTGAAAAGGCAGCAGTTGAAGTGCTAGCAATTTAGCCAAGCTAGCATTCAACCGCTGGGCATGTGGATGGCTGGGAGTGAACTTCTTTTGGCGGTGCAGCAGCTGGGGCAGGGAAATTTGCCTGGTACAATCTGACGTTGGTGTACCGATAGCAGATTGCCCGTAAGTACTTGGCTGTGACATACCTAATTCTACACCTTCATTCCTCTCAGAGCAGGTTTCAGAGAGGACTGAAGGTATAGTGGGGTTGGAGATCCCAGCTGATGAGGAGCAAGGAGAATTCTGCTTTGTTCTTTGGTGTGGGTCTTTTAGATACGCTTGCCAATGAACTGTATGGCAGGTCGACATATGTCTGGTCAAGCACGTGGTGCCCAAGGGGCTGATGTTTTGGCCACGTGAGATACGCTTCAGACATATGTTACAAATGGCAATGGTGAGATCTGCTGCACTCGTCTGAAAAAAGGCCCACACCAAAGAACTTTTGGAATAACGCGCAGAGACAGCAGCGCCCTGCACATGCGGAGCTCTGCGGTGTGATGCAGTCAGTGTGCTTCCCTTAAGCTGGCCCCTGGAGGGCATCCTGCCTCATTGGAGATGTGCCTCCTACTCCTCCTCCTCTCTCCTATTTGGCAGCTGCTTTGCCACACAAAGTACCCTGAGCCTGGGTGAGAGAGGATGAGGAGGATGAGGACGGCTTGGTCATCCACTCTACCAAGTCTTGGGGATTTTGCAGCTCAACATGGCCAGCTGACAAAAAGAAGGACAAGCGTGTCCCACGGCCACGTGCTGATGAGGATGCACTGTGTCCACGACCAGCACTGTTGCCTGTAGACACAGAGCCTGCTTGCCCTCTTTTATTGCCTTGTGACTGTCTGCCTCTCCTTTTTTGCCTTCCAGACATACTAATGGCCTGCAGTGAGATGTAGCTGCACAAAGGTAGGATGTGTATATATATATATATATATATATATATATATATATATATATCTGTACTGATAATGCAGCTATCAGAATCAACTGCCTGCTTTGGTATTAGTATGAGAAAAGCAGCAATTGTCTTCAGTTAGTTTTAGGTGAACACTGTGCAGAGGACACAGTACACTAACTGAAAATACTTGCAGCTCTCTGCCTGTGGTTTTATTATGAAAACACCACAAATTGTATTCAGGTTCCTTTAAGTGAATGCTGTGCAAAGGACAGAAGTACACTACATGAAATTAATGCAGTTACCTGCCTGTGGTTTTATTATGAGAACACCACTAACTGTATTCAGGTAAGCTTTAGGTGAACGCTATGCAAGGCACACAGTACACTAAGTGAAACACTGACTGCAGCTAGCACAATCACCTGCCTGCCTGTCACAGTATAAAGAAAAACAGGAACGGATCTAGCTAAACTGAATACAGTGTATAAATATATATACAACACCTAGGATGCATATATATCCTCTACACACTGTAACTGCAGCTAACTGACTCGCCTGCCTACTCTAGCTCAATATAAATGACACTGTCTCTCTCTCTCTCTGTAATCTCTCTCCTTAACCAACGCCAACACACTACACAAGGCCGCCAAGCCGTCGGCCTTATATAGTGTGGGGCGTGTACCTACTCCTCTGAGCCATGATTGGCCAAAGCCACCCTGGCTTTGGCCAATTACGGCTCTCTCCATTCTTACTGCGCTGTGATTGGCCAAAGCATGCGGGTTATACTGCATGCTTGGACAATCCTCAGCCAGCAATGCACTGCGATGCCGCAGTGAATTATGGGCCGTGATGCGCCACTCGAATTTGGCACGAACGGCCCATAATGTTCGCAATTCGGCGAACAGCCGAACAGATGATGTTCGAGATAAACATGGGTTCGACTTGAACACGAAGCTCATCCCTACTAGAGAGCTTTTTATAGTGGACCTCCAACCCCCCGGTGCCCCAAGAGGAACACGCTGCACCCGGAGATCCGAACCCCACCATATACATCAGATAAACCATAGTTATCTCATCATGACTGTTCGCAATATATTAATCATAAGAATAAACCAAACATATAAAAACACACTTAACTTTAATAAAAGATAGAGATAAAGAAAAAAGGAAAAGAATTGGATGTGACATCTAAAAATGCATTTTATGCTTATGTTGGGGATTATAATCTAGCCCTGTTACTTCCATACCAGTCTATCCAAGGTTTCCAAACCTGATGGCTAGCGCCGTAATTGTTTTGAGAGGCATCAAACATAGTTTCATATGTGATGTGAAGGTTGGTGGTCCTAATTACATCTGCGAGATTAGGGAGCTCCTTACTTTTCCAACGTCTCATCAACTCTAGTCTCACACTCAGTAGAATGTGAGATACAATGTTCCTATGAGTAAGGGGGATGGCATCTATTCCCAAAGATAGGATAGCCAAGCTTGGGTTGTATGAGTTCTGGGAGCCACTTATCTGATCTATGAGATTCAAAATCCCTGACCAGTAATTTTGCAATAATGGGCAATTTCCCAGTATATGTATCAAGGAACCTCTTTGGCCACATTGCCTTCAGCAGAGTGGGGAAATTTGTATATTAAAACCTTCAAATCTCGTAGGGGTTAAGTAGCACCTTAGAAGTATTTTTTGATACAGTTCCCATAATTTGGCACTCCTAGTGGCCTTGTAAACAGATGCAACAGCATATTTCCACTGATAAATCGTATAATGAGTTTTTAGATCTAGTTCCCAATTCCTCATTAGTAAATAGAGTCTTTTGGCCTAAGAGGCTTTAGAACAGGGATATACCCTTAATAGAGGTAATCGGGTTGGTAAAGTATAAAAACACTCGCCAAGGTATAATAATAGACAACTCAATGGAATTAGTTAATAGGTGTTCTATTTTGGGTATAGGTATAATGGTCCCTAGGTTCTAAACCATACTCAATCTGAAGTGATCAAAAGGATTTAGTTGCAGGGCCTATTTGAATGTCTGCAATGGTGGTGATACCTTTAGATTCCCAATGCTTGATGTTTAGATTTGGGATTAATAATTGTAAACCAGTGATAGGGAGATGGATAGATTTAGGGTTGGTATCTACTAAGGGTTAACTTAAGAGTTTCTTCCAAGCCTGAAGGGAGGCATTTATGGTAGGTAATACATTTGGTGGATAACTACTCATAAACCTGCTGGCTAACAATAAGTTATAGAGATTGGAGTTGGGGCACTGATAGGCTTCTAGTTCCTGCCATCTTGAAGTAATCTCACCTGGAAACCAGTGTTTCAGTCGAGCTAAGAGTGCTTAGAGCACACGACCCACTCCTCCAGCTACCCTAGATTTAATAAATTTTTGAAAGGCACATCTAGCTTTCTGCCCTTGCCAAAATTATTTATTTATCAGACACTGTGATGTATTGACATTTTTTTCTGCAACAGGAATAGGGAGACTTCGGAATAGATAAATACATTGGGGTAGTAACATAATTTTAAAGGTCGCCAGACGGCCCGACCAGGTTGATTCCATCCTAGTCAGGTCCTGGAGTTTTAGGTTGAGTTTGTGTAAAAAGCAATTATAATTAACCTCTACCAAGCGGTCCACATTAGCTGTCAATGTAATTCCTAAATATTTTATTCCTTCCGAACTCCAAGTGTAGGGGTATTGTGTTTTAATCCTAGTGCAAGTAGAAGCATCAAATCCCAGACCCAGAATATACGATTTACTATCGTTGACTTTATAGTAAGAAACCTGATTGAATAGTTTCAGTGCTTCATGTGTTGCAGCAAGGGAGGGCCCCACCTCTGTCATGATCATGATAATGTCGTCTGCAAAGAGACTAATCGAATGTATGTGTTTACCTATTTGGAAACCTTTTATTTTTGGGTGAGTCCTAATATAAATGGCTAATGGTTCCATTAGGAGATTAAATATCAAGAGAGATAGGGGGCACCACTGCCTTGTACCGTTGGATATAGTAAAAGGAGCTGATAGGATACCAGACATATAGACCCTGGCTGATGGCCTAGAGTACAAGGCCAGGATAGCAGACAGTATATTACCATTGAAGCCAAAGGATTCCAATACCCTGGCCAAGTACATCCAATGTATCCTATCAAAAGCCTTCTCTGCATCCAAAAATAGGAGCAGAGAAGGCCTTTGCTGCACCTGCACCTGCGCCAGTTGTATGATGTTGATCATGCGACGCGTAGCATCTGAGGTTTGTCTATTTTTTGTAAAACCCGTTTGATCCGGATGTACGATTGTAGGTAGGATATCAATGAGGCGCATGGCTATTAATTTGGTGTATATTTTAAGATCAATATTCAGCAAAGATATTGGTCTGAAATTTGAAGGGGAGGTGGGCATTTCAGGTGGAAAAGAGGCAGAGGCAGCTGCAGAATGGAATATTTGTAGTAAGAAGGGGGATAATAGAGATTTAAATTCTTTATAGTATTGACTACTAAAACCATCTGGGCCTGGGGATTTATTCAAGGGAAGAGAATCAATAAGCTTGAAAATTTATTTTTTGTCAAATGGGAAATTTAATGAATGGAGCTGGTCCAGTGACAATTTAGGTATGGTTAACTTCTCTAAGAACTGATTGATGGTCTTGGGGGTTGGTTGGATAGTGTAGGGGTCATATTTTAGGTTGTACAAAGTTCCATAATAGTAGCTAAAAGTGTCAGCGATTTTTTGAGGATGGTATTCTTTCTGTTTGGTTTTAGGATGGATTATATTTGGAACTTTGAGTTTGTATCTATGTCCTTTAAGGGTTTGAGCTAACAGTTTCCCTGCTTTGTTTCCAGATACATAGTAATTCATCCTGAGTCTTTTAGTATTTTTTTCAAAGTTTTCTAGTAGGTGCAGTCTAAGGTCAGATCTTAGTGTTGTCAATTGTCGGGAAATGGCCGGGGAAGATCTTTGCTTATTTTGGGTTTCTAAGTCATAGATTTGAGTTGTCAGTTCAGTGAGTCATTGCTGCCTCTGCCTCTGCCTCTTGAGTCTCGCTCCCATTTGTATAAAAATACCCCTCAAAAATGCTTTATGAGCATTCCAGAACATAAAAGGGCTTTGTCATGAACCTACATTATCACCAAAAAATTCAGTTATGTGGGAATAGATTTTTTCTTTCGTCTCCTGCTGCTGTAACAAAAAAACTGTTTAAGCCTCCAAATAAAACTCGGTCGGGAGGAAACAGAGTCTGCAATAGATAAAACTATAGACGCATGGTCAGACCAAGTTATGTTATTTATAGTTACTGATTTGGTTTGTAAGAGAACCTGTTGGTCCACCAAAAAAAAGGTCAATTCTAGTATATACGCGATGTGGTGGAGAGAAAAATGTAAAATCCTTTTTGCCAGCATGCAAACAATGCCAGGCATCATACACATTCTGTTTGTGGATCGATGGCAGTAGAGCTGGGTGATAGTGGTTGGTTTTAGTGGTAGAGTCTATCACTGGGTCAGGGGTAACATTGAAGTCTCCACAGATCACAAGTAGACCCTTTTGATGCATTTTTACTTTTTTCATCAGTTTATTGAAGAAGTGTACTTGGTGCTTGTTAGGGGAGTAAAGATTAACTATTGTATAGGTGATAGAGTCCAAGTCACAGATTAAGATGAGAAACCTGCCCAAAGAATCCTGAATTTGTTCACGTAGGTTAAATGCAACAGAGTCACGGATACCAGTTAAAACTCCTTTGGTCTTAGAATCCGCATTGGCGGTAAACACATGAGGGAAACTCTTATGAGAGCACTTCGGTTGTGCCTTGTTACTAAAATGCGTCTCTTGGGTGCTAAGAATGTCACTGTGGTGCATGAGCGTCTCCTTCCACAAAGACTTCCGTATCACTGGGTGGTTGAGCCCTTTAGCATTTAAAGACAGAATATTAAGTGGCATAATTAAAAGGTGGGGTTATTGCTTGCGTAGGAGAACAGGTCTCTTGTAAATTGTTCAGGGCCCTTACGGGTGGTGTAAACCTGATAACAAGCCATAAGAATGTTTTCTTTGTAGGGAATTTGTTACAGTACTCACAGTTAGAGGTGTGAACCAGATTGTTCCATGCAAAAGTATCCCAGATAGGTTCATCTTCCAATAGGTCTGCCCGTAGAACGGTTGATACAGATGGGTTCTTTCGGGGTTGTCGACATCCAAGAAGTAAAAAATAGAAGCATAAAGAGAGCATAAAAAGGAACAAAAAATAACAAAAGAACATAAACGAGAATTGTACTTCAATCACGTTATAGGTGATATAACGTATAGGGAGGATGTGATTCCTCCAAGGACAGCATTCCGCTGCAACATGTAATTGGGGGATAAGTTCAATTGTATGAGATAAGGTAGTGAACTCAGGGACAAAAGTAGAGAGAGCCCATCTGACTCCATTTACACATGAGTTTTGGCATTCCTGGCGTTAACCTGCTTCCACTCTTGTTCTATCCTGTGTGGGGTGCTGGTCATTACATTCTCGTTAGCTGTGAAGCCTCGTACACACGACCGAGTTTCTCGTCCAAAACCGGCAAGAAAAGTGCCGTGTGAGCTTTTTTGTTGAGAAAACCGTTCGTGTGTATGGTTTTACGACGAGAAAATTGCCGTGAATCTCGACGAGAAAATAGAGAACCCGCTCTCTATTTTCTCGTCAGGATTCCAGATTTCCTCGTCGTGTTTCTCGTCGGCCTGTTTTGTGATGAGAAAATGGTTCGTGTGTATGCTTTTACGACTCTTCCAAAAGCGCGCATGCTCACAAGCAACTATGAGACGGGAGCGCATCTTCTGGTAAAACAAGCCTTCGTAATGGAGATAGCACATTCGTCACGCTCCAAATTTTTGCATCGTTTAAATGTTGTGCATTGAAATCTTCGTTAGAATGTGACATTAATCCAAACGAATGAACTTCTTTTGCTGCTGATATTCACACAGAGTTATGACTATCTTTTTTTAACATTTTTCTTGTTGCTCTTAAGAAGATTTATGTGTATTATATTGTGCAAGTTTTTAGGAATATTAAAAAATTAGTTATTTTTCTAACTGATGTTAATTGTAATTTCGCAATGTTTTGGTAGTGATCTCCCATTGAATCTTTTAATATATATTATTTAAATTTTACACACTTTTTTGGGAAACACGATTTAGTTATTTTTTTGGGGGGTTGTTATCTGTCCCTTTTTTTGTCAGTCAAATGTATCTGCTTACTCCAAAGCTAGATTTTACATTTTTACAAATACACATAGTCAAGTATGAACTTAAAGAAAAATAACATTTATTCATGTTTGAACTAAAATAAAGAGAAGGCAGCGCTGGAGAAGCTGCTGCCATTTGTGCATCCCAGGGACCCCAGAACACACAGCAACCCTGTGTGGACACTAAAATTGGGAGCTTGAGAAGGCCAACATTTCTGAACACAATCTGATGCTGGCCTCCCAGAGGTCAGGAACAGCAGCAGGTGATATATATGTCCCAAGTGTGTGGTACTTCAACAGGCTGCCTTCTGTCCGACCACAATGAAGCAAGGCCATCACTTCCTCGTCTTCCTGGCAACCTTCCCTGCAACCTTTCCTGAAGCCTTCCCTGCAGCCTTCCTTCTTCGTTTGGCTGGAGGCTGGGCCACTGGAGGGGTACTCCTGTCAGGAGGAGGAGGAGGTGGAGGAGAAGGGGGTGGCGCAGAAGAACAAGGTGGAGGTGGAGGAGAAGGGGGTGGGGCGGAAGAACAAGGTGGAGGTGGAGGAGAAGGGGGTGGGGCGGAAGAACAAGGTGGAGGTGGAGGAGAAGGGGGTGGGGCGGAAGAAGAATGTGGAGGTGGAGGAGGAGGTTGAGGTTGGGACAGTTGTGCCACCTCACAAATGGCGGTATTGGGGTAATTTTTTCCATCACCCCCTTGTTGAGCAAGGTGATGAGCAGGGGCTCGCATAGGAGGCGTTGCTCCATGCTCATCACCTTGAACTTTGCCTCCACTAGGCCGGCAATGGCCTCTTCAGGGGATGTGGGCTCTTTGAGGGTGGCATGGGCCTCTTTAATAAGGGCCATTGCTGCCTCACTGGTGGTCCTGTCCCTCCTGCCTCTTTTGGGAAGCCGGATGGGAGGCACCTGGGATCTGGTGCTTCTCCTTTGCCCTGCCACCTCCTGGCTGCCACTGGGCCCTGCCACCTCCTGGCTGCCACTGGGCCCTGCCACCTCCTGGCTGCCACTGGGCCCTGCCACCTCCTGGCTGCCACTGGGCCCTTCCTCCTCCTGCCTGACAGTTTCCAGACCCTCCTCCTGGCTGATTTCATCCTGTGTATGAAAAAGGGACATAGTTTAATATGTTGTTTTAATCTTTGCATCAAACTTTATAAACATGATTGAAGCACTTAGAATGTAAATCCAGAAATAATTTTTTCTAATTTACACCTACATCAGATTGACTATTTAGCACCCAATTAAGTGCAGACTAATGTCTCGAGATCTTGATTTCACTTGTGGAACCCAAAATATTGTATGTTTCTCATCTTGACATATTTGTCAAACATTAATTTTATCCCAATGCAATTTCATTTAATACTATACCTGGCTCCAGATGGCCAAATCAGGATCATCCAGGATGGCTGCCTCCTCTTGCTCCAGAGAAGGCTCAGGTTGGCTGCAGGGAAGTCTGGGGGGAAGAGTGGAGAGTGATGGCCTTGCCTCAATGTGGTCATCCAGGAAGGACATCCTGCTGTAGTACCACAAAATCGGGACATACACATCACCTGCTGCTGCTCCTGACCTCTGAGAAGCCAGGACCTTAGAGCGTTCAGTCCTCTAGGTGCCTCTCAAGCTCCCAATTTTAGTGTCCACTTGTTTTGCTGTGGCTGTGGGCACCTTGGTCTGCACAAATGGGAGCAGCTTCTCCAGCTCTGCTTTTCTCACCCCTCTTTTTTTATGGATGGGGTCTTTCGTCTCCCACAGAGCGGGCAGCTCCCTTACCCGGTCAATAAATTCCGCCAGGAACTCTTTGTCGCTAATAAAGACATTCATATTGTATCTGCAAGTTTAAGAAATAATATATAACTAATGTGAGGCAAACAGTCTAACCTCCTTAACATCGTAGTCACCATATATATCCTACAACATTCTCAAAACAGTATAGGCCAACAATTTGTACAAGTCACAAAATCACATACCTTCGTTCGCACGTCCGTCACTTGAACTCCTCTCTCCGCACACCGAACGTACTATAGTCACATGTGTGTTTGCTATATACACACCACGCATGCGTCAAAATTTGAACACGTCGCTCCGCACACGTCGCCCGCCCATGACGTTCTAACTAACATCTTTTCCCCGCCCCTTCTCTTTCGGCGCGCAGACAGATATGGCAGAGTTACAGCAGGTGTCTGATAATTCCGCAACTAACGAGGAGGAGACAAGCCCGGAGACCGAGGAAACGTCACGATCAAGGAGGAGATTCAAGGCATCGAATATGTCTTTTGCGGAGATGGCGGAGATGGTGGACATCTTGCTCAAGTCTGATTATGACGCAAAGCATGGGCCGTATAGCAAACCAAATAGAAGGAAGGCCAAAATCCTCACTAAAGTCGTGAAGAGTCTGAAGACGAATTTCGCTCAAATGAGCAGCTCAGAAAGAGGTGGTCAGACCTCAAACTGAGGGAGCCAGAGCAGTTAAGGAGCATTAAGAGAATGCTCGCAAAAAGTAAGTAAAATGTACACTTTTATGCTATTAATCCTTTTCTAAACTGACATGTTGCTGGGTTTTTTTGTTTTTCTTATTGGACTCCCTTCCAAAATGTTATATTTTGAACTTGGTTGGGCACAGTAATTATTCGTTACGTTACAGACACTTCGTTCGGCCACTATCCGATGTTTTGGATTATTTTACAGCCACAAAAGTAATTAGACATCTGCCATTTTTTCGCAAATTTGGGACACAAAGTTTTAGGCTAGATGATGTGTTTGTAAAGAGAATGAAATGCAAACTTTTGTCAGTGTAAAGGAGAGGACACTCAGCAGCTGCTTCCACATCTGTACTTTGGAGCACTATAGTGTGGGCCACCATACCCGCCTTTTTTGGGTGTCCCACACAGGTGCTTCAGAGAATTTTTGTGTTGCCTACATGTCTAAAAAATGACAGACAAAGGTGAATACTAAGCATATTCTTGGTCAGAAATAATGCATTCATCTTTAACTTCCGCCCAAACACACACTTGTACCCCACTTCCAAGCAATTTAGCCTGTTTTTTTGTTTAACATAGAGAATTTCTGTATGATAACTCTACCTTTTGTTTGATTCTCATAGGGGAGAGAAGACTGGGAGGAGGACACTCCAGGGAGCACAAGAACCCCACAGCTTCACAACAACCCCAAACTCCCAAAGACCCACAAACAAAGGATGTAGAGGAAGTTGAGGTGGAGGAAGGAGAAGTGCAGGAAGGAGAAGTGGATGACGTTGTGGAACTGGTCACCACAACAGGTCAGTATCTGTCACCACAGCTTCAGGTAAGAGAGGTAGGCCTGCAGAGTTATAATACCTTTTTATTTTGTTTTTAGGGGATGTGAATGTTGGGGTGAAGGATAGTACAGGTTTCTCTGCTGACAGTGCCCTCCGCCTCATCCAGCAAGTGATGGAATGTAGCACGGAACTGGACAAAATTAAAGAAAGAATTCATGTGATGGATCAAACATTTAAAGACATTCTCGATGTTTTGGGGAGAATTCAATAAGGCATCCCAACCCCCTTTTTTCTCATGTTTGTTCTTCAACTTTTAAAAAACTTTTTGACAATCAAACCAGCCAAAAATTGAATCTGCACACAGTGTGTCAACATGTGCTATCTGCCATCAGGGGATATCCATGTACGTCTTTTGGGGGTGCAACCCCTTCCTCGTATCTAAAGTAGGTGAACTGAGGAAGGGGTTGCACCCCCAAAACACGTCCATTGATCACCCCTGATGGCAGATAGCACATGTTGACAATAGGGATCAGGAGTCTAAAATCCCTATAGGAAAATAATCCCAATTGTGTGCATATTCAATTTTTGGCTGGGCAAGGGGTGGCAGGACCCCATATTAGGACGGGCACATAGAGACATATAGTTTGTGTAAGTGAATGTCTCAGATTGCTCTGAGGTATCCAATTTTGTAATTTTTGGAATGCAACTGTTGTTTTTGTATTTTCCTAAGAAAACAATTGCCGGTTTGTGGCCAGGCAAACAAAAAATGTAAAAAAAAAAAAAAAAGTGTGTGAATTTGCACATAGTAAAAGATTTGAACACAAACAACGTGTAGCTTCTTTTTCTAATATGCTCTAACCTTATTTGGTACATTTTTTAAGGTTACATAGTGAAATGGTTGGTATTTACTAAAGGAAAATACACTTGGCACTACAAATACACTAAGACAAACTAGGAGACAGGAAACCAAGAAAAGTTAGAAGTTTAAACAAGATTTTTATTTGGATCGTTAGACAGCAATCTTTAGACATAGCCTGGCATAGGAATTGCCCCCCTACCCGTGAAATAGTCCATGTATTTGTCCCGAACATCACGGGCATTTTGGGGGGGCAAGCCAGCACGGGCAGATTCCAGGCCCGGCAGGGGATTATCAGGGGAAAGTCCAGCCTCAGGCAAAACTGAGGCCATATATGAATTAGATTTGCGGCAAAGAAAATTGTGTAGCACACAGCAGCATAACACTACATAGTTTATTTTGTAGTCCGCCAAGTGGATGGGAGTCCTAAAAAGGCGGAACCGGCTGGCCATTATGCCGAAGGCATTTTCAACGACTCTTCGGCCCCTGGCCAGCCGGTAATTGAACACCCTCTTCTCTGGGGTCAGGGTCCTCTGAGGAAATGGCCTCATAAGATGTGGTCCGAGCCCGAAGGCTTCATCAGCCAAAAAAACAAAGGGGAGTCCTTCAATATTCCCTGCATCCGGTGGCAATGCAAGGTCGTCACTCTGGAGACGGAGGGAAAACTACGTCTGGATGAAGGATCCCCCATCGGACATCCGGCCATTCTTCCCTACATCAACATAGAGGAATTCATACCGTGCTGACACCACCGCCATCAGCACAATGCTATGAAACCCCTTGTAATTGAAGTAGTAGGACCCAGAACGGGGTGGCGGCACGATGCGGACGTGCTTCCCGTCTATAGCACCACCGCAGTTGGGGAAGTCCCACCGCGTGGCAAACTCCGCTGCCACAGTCTGCCATTCCTGTGGCGTGGAAGGAAGCTGTGGAGTCAAACAAGATGAAAAAATATTAGAATACACAAATCAAACATTACAAGTATATTCTAAGAAAATACATTAGAGGCCAACATCAAGCAAAGTCTACGTTTATTAAGGTGTTTTAAATAAGTATAATGGAAGGCTCATGTATCATATTCATCACCCCCTATGATGGTCCATTAATAAATTATAATGGGGAGGGGGGTAGATGTGTTTGGCCACAGGATAGCATTGCAGTGGCGGTGCGTCCAGAGTGGGCGCTGGAGCACTGCCCCCTCTCTCCTGTGCCCGTCACTCAGAACAATACATAGGTTTATGCCTTGCATTAACCTATGTATTGTCTATGCCGCCCACTATTCAGGTGGATGGCCCCCTGTTAAGCGAACGACATATGAAGAACTGCGGCATTTATGGGCTTAAAATTGCATATCAGAAACAGTAAGGAAAATTGTCTTGCACATTACAGCCTGAGGGATGTAATTGGCTGCAGAAAAGTTAAATAGGGGACGCAGGGGGGGGGGCATTCCTTGGGTAATCACTGACAGGCTGCTCTGCCAATCATGTTCACCAAGTCTGTTTAATGGTAACATGATTGGCTGATGCAACATCAAGGGAAGGAGAAGACATCAAGGACAGAAGAAGGATGGCGCTGACCACAAGAAGGTAAGTGCAGGGCTGGGGGGGAACTGGCTGCATTGGAGGGGACAAAATGCCTGCATTAGAGGGAACAAAATGGCTGCATTGGAGGGGACAAAATGGCTGCATTGGAGGGAACAAATGGGGGCGTTTAATAGGCACCAGAGCAAAAAAGGAGGAAGTTTATTTCCTAAATTGGGGTTTGAACCCCCAAATATTTGGAGCAACAGGCGCCCCTGCTGGAAAGGTTAGTGAAGGAAAATATGCATGGAGGAGAAAAAAGGGGCAATCTAAAGCTTCAGGCATACATGAGGACAAAGGGGACATTCTCAGCATATTACAATCATGGTAATTAGGGAAGGATGAAAGAAATACAATACATTAGCATACATGTAATACATAAAATGTGATGTTAATGGAGAAAACTTACCCTAATATAGTCCTCCTGCAGGACTTGTATAATGGCAGAACAGGTTTCTGGGATTATGAGGCCCAGAGCCTGGGGGGAGATGCCTGTCGTGAACTTCAAGTCCTGAAGACTTCTCCCTGTCACCAGGTACCGTAAGGTGGCGATGAGCCTCTGCTCAGCACTGATGGCTTCCCGCATAACGGTGTCCTGCCTGGTAATATAGGGGGACACCAAAGCCAACAGTTCCTGAAAAACGGGGTCAGACATCCGCAGAAAATTCCTGTAGTCCTCAGGATTATTCTCGACGATCTCCCGCAGCAGAGGCATGTGGCAGAATTGGTCCCGCTGGAGCAACCAATTCTTGGTCCATGAACTCCTCCTCACACCATTCATGGACTGGTCTTGGTCCAAAACAAGCAGACCAACACCAAGCGCACGCACAGCATGAACTCGACGACGAGAACGTCCAGGTGACATGGCTAGGAAACGGTCGTCTTATCAGAACGTACAGAACAGAACGCACTTTAGAACAGCAAGGCCTATGAATAACGAACTGAAAAACAGAAACGAACAGGCAAGAACGCACTGTAAAACAGATACGACCTGCCTAGACGCCCTGAAAGTCAAGATATGAACCCACAAGCACAAACTGAACCGCAGAAAACTATCTGAAAAGTACGAAGACTGAAAAGCGCGAATCGTCTCTTCCCAAACTTTTACTTCACACGCGGTAACACAAGATCAGCAAAAGCAGCCCAAGGGGTGGCGCCAAGAAAAAAGATCTTCCCCTTTATAGTGCCGTCGTACGTGCTGGACGTGACCGCGGAGAACAACGAGGAAATTGGGAAATGTCAGTGTGTACGCATGGAAAGCTTGACGAGAGAATCGACAAGCTTAACAAGAATCTCGTCGAAAAAAACAACGTGTTTTTTACGACGAGAAACCCGGTCGTGTGTACGAGGCATGACAGGCAGAATACCCCATTCTTTAAGAAGGTCAAGGCCCTTTTCCAAAGATGTCACTGTGTAGGTATGATTGTCTCTTGTGATGGAAAGTTTCGTCGGATAGCCCCAGCGATAAACAATTTTGTGATTACGCAATATTTTGGTCACAGTATTTATGTTTTTCCTTTTTTGTAACGTGTATTGAGACAGATCAGCAAAAAACTGTAAGCCCTGATATTGCCGTGGAATTTGCTCCTGCTTCCTCACTGTTGTCATAAGTTGTTCTTTGACATGAAAAAAGTGCAGTCTAAGCAACACGTCTCTGGGAACCTGCTCTGATAGGTGGAATGACTTGGGCAAGCGAAGGATCCTGTCGATCGTAACATCTAGATCAGTGAGACTCGATATAAGAGCCTTAAACATGGTAGCAGCATACAGGCACTGGTCAGTTTGTTACACGGACTCCGGGATACCCCTAATTTTCAGGTTGTTCCTTCTGGACCTGTCCTCCATGTCTGCTAACTTTGCTTTGATCCATTCTGTATCAGCTTCCCTATCATCATTGGCATCCACCAAATCATTTATAGTTGTGGCGTATTCCTCCATTTTTGTTTCAATGTGGTCCACCTCCTGTATGTCTCTATTAAGGCGGTGCATACACGTCACTATATCAGATTGTAAAGTGCTCCTTAGTGAAATCAACATGTCTTTAAGTACCGTATCTAGTAGGGTTGAGCGGACCCGAACTGTAAAGTTCGGATCCGTACCGAACTTTTGGGTTTTGGGGTCCCGGACCCGAACCCGAACAATTGACTGTATGTTCGGGTTTGGGTCCGGTGTTCGGCAATATGCATGTATTGCTCCCAGCAATACATAGAAAAGTAATTGATAAAAGAAAACAAAAAGCGTAGGGGTTCCCCCAAATTCAATTACCAGGCCCTTCAGATCTGGTATGGATATTAAGGGGAACCCTGCCGCAAATAAAAAAAAAATTGCTTGCGGTTCCCCCAAATATCCATACCAGGCCCTTCAGGTCTGGTATGGATTTTAAGGGGAACTCCACCCCAAATTTAAAAAAAAATGGCGTGGAGTACCCCCAAAAATCCAGACCAACCCTTTATCCGAGCACGCAACCTGGCAGGCCGCAGGAAAAGAGGAGGGGACAAGAGAGCGCCCCCCCTCCTGAACCGTACCAGGCCACATGCCCTCAACATGGGGAGGATGTCCCCATGTTGATGGGGACAAGGGCCTCATCCCCACAACCCTTGCCCGGTGGTTGTGGGGGTCTGCGGGCAGGGGGCTTATCGGAATCTGGAAGACCCCTTTAACAAAGGGGACCCCCAGGTCCCGCCCCCCATGTGAATTTGTAATGGGGTACATTGTACCCCTACCATTTCACAAAGAAAGTGTAAAAAATTGAAAAAAAAAATACACAGACACCATTGGGAAAGTCCTTTATTAATAAAAAAAAAAAAAAATTCCAGTGATGAAATCCAGTGTCCCGCGGCGATCTCGATGTCCAGCACTGTCCAGACAAAATGTCATTGGCTGAGCCTGAGCGGACCTGATGGGGAACTTCCTCGGCAGTGTATTAAATGAATAGACCCGCCCCTTCTAAAGTTCCCCATCAGGTCCGCTCAGCCAATGACGTAGTGTAAGGCTGAGGACCTGATGTGGAACGTGAGAAGGGGCGGATCTATTCATGTATTATACTGCGGAGGAAGTTCCCCATCAGGCCCGCTCATCCAATGATGTAGGCGGGGTCTGACATACGAGGGGGCGGACCTGATGGGGAACTTCATCCACATGGGGACATCCTCCCCATGTTGAGGGCATGTGGCCTGGTACGGTTTGGGGGGGCGGTCTCCCTTCCCCCCCTCTTTTCCTGCAGCCTGCCAGGTTGCATGCACGGATAAAGGGTCTGGTCTGGATTTTTGGTGGTATTCCACGCCATTTTAAAAAAAAAATTGGGGTGGAATTCCCCTTAAAATCCATACCAGACCTGAAGGGCCTGGTATGGATATTTGGGGGAACCGCACGCATTTTTTTTTTTTATCAATGACTTTTCTATGTATTGCCAGGAGCCGACAATTCATTAATAGCCGCGAGTGAATTTTAAATGACTTTTTTTCCTTCAGAAATGACACTTTGTGCAGGGACAGTTCTAAGCACGGGAAACAAGCGCGAATGGTCCTCAGAAGTTCGGGTCCCCATTGACTTTAATGGGGTTCGGGTTCGGGGTCAAGTTCGGTCCCGAACTCGAACTTTTTACCGAAGTTCGGCCGAACCCGTCGAACCGAACATCCAGGTGTCCGCTCAACTCTACTATCTAGCACAGGTTGGATGTGTGTGGGGTAGGATTCTATAGATTCCGGCAAGTCTCTTGTGTCCTCCCCCGAGTCTGAGGCTGGGCTCACGGCCGGACTCAATGCTCTGTCATCCAGTCTAGGTTTCGACTTAGCTGGGCTGCATGAAGATGGGGTAGGGGGACAGGACGTGGAGTTATTTGGGGATGCATTATTTTGAGCACAATTCCCTTTTTTGGAGGTTTTCTTCTTGAATGAGACTTGTGGGGATGGATTAGCCTTGGCACCATCTTGTTCAGCACTCCTGCCGTTTAGAGTAAAAAAGTCTGTCAGGCGCTGGGGTTTTCGGTCCATCTGCCGCTTCCCAGACATGATAGAGGGTTAACCGGGTCAAGTCCGTTATCCAATCAGGTAAAGGAGCATTGTAGATGGGTTGTTTAGTGCCGCTGCTGTCCCTATCTCTCCAGAGCTCCGGGCTCACGCATCTATTCGGCTCCCGCGCTAGGCCACGCCCCCCATATTTTAGATTTTTTAATAGATGGCTGATCTATGCCACTGGCTGGTGGTTTGCCAGCACACGCATTATATGTTACTAGAAAGAATAACCCAAAAGAATGAAAATGTACTGTGACAGCAGGCAGGTAAAATCACCAGGTTGCATCCAGGATGGAAGGTATATATGTCCTAGATTCAGGCTTTATGCCGATTTATACCACTAGGGAGAGTGCTGGGAGTCTTGCAGGGGAAGAGTTAATGAGCCCAGCTGAAGTAAGTGGGCTCATTGGGGCCTCTACAAGAACTCCCAGCATGCTAATGGAGATGCTCCAACCTGGAACCAGATCTGTGTGGATAGTCTGGGGAGTGTGATCTCTGTGCGGTGAGCCAAAGCCTGTGTGGTTATTGCTAAGAACTTCTAAAAGCAGGGAGCTAGGGACTGGGACAGCACAAGGCTGTACCCAGTTGTTAGTTAGGGACACCAACGTGTGTAGTGAGCGGTCAAGTTGACCAGGATTTATTTTCATGTTTCTTTTGTTTTTGCTGTATTTTTTTGTCTGTATATAGTTCAAATAAAACCACACCCTTTTGTTTTCTCCTACCACTGTCTGCTGTGCCTGTTTTTGTGTGGTGAACCCATCCAGGGGGTCACACACACCTGCTGCTGAGTTAACCCCCTCACAGTTGGTGGAGAACCAGTGGCAGTTTTTTTAAGGCCAGCATGGAGGAGATACTGAAACAGCTGGCTCTAGCAAATGCCAATCAGCAGCAGACAAATGCAGGTTTGCAAAAGAGCCTTGTAGCTCAACAACAGACAAATGCAAATTTGCAACAGAGCCTCACAGCCCAGCAGCAAGCTCATCAACAGAGCCTTGCAGCCCAGCAGCAAGCTCATCAACAGAGCCTTACAGCCCAGCAGCAGACAAATGCAACTTTGCAACAGAGTCTGGAAACTCAGCAACAAGCCCAGCAGCAATCTGATGCCCGCTTCATAGACCTGTTACAGAAGCAAGAACAGAGACTACAGCAACAAATGGAAACGTTAATGCAGCATCGTCCGCAGACCATTGAGGCAAGTAGTTCTACTAATACTGCGTCCTTTGGGGTGAGTCGTTTATTGACAAAAATGACTGGAGAGGATGATCCAGAAGTGTTGTTGACCACATTTGAAAGGATTGCTGAAGTAGAAAAGTGGCCTATGGAGCAGTGGGCTGGACTGGTGGCTCCTCTGTTAACTGGTGAATCGCAGAAAGCTTACTATGACCTAGAGCCTGACCAAGCAAAAGACTATGTGATGCTAAAAACTGAAATATTGGCACGGCTGGGTGTCACCCTGGCTGTCCGGGCTCAGCGTGTGCATAACTGGACTTTCCGGCTTGGAAAACCCCCCAGGTCTCAAATGCATGATCTCATTCACCTGAGCAGGAAGTGGCTACAGCCAGAGACTTTGTCCGCACCAAAGATTGTGGAACGTGTTGTGATGGATCGTTTCTTGAGAGCTCTTCCTACTGCCATCCAAAAGTGGGTAAGCCATGGAGACCCAGAAACGGCCGATAATCTTGTGGATCGTGTAGAGCAGTGTTTCTCAACTCCAGTCCTCAAGGCGCACCAACAGGTCATGTTTTTGGGATTTCCATTGATTTCCACAGGTGATTTCAGCAGTTTCACTGCCTTAGTAATTATCACAGCTGTTTTATCTGCAGGAAATCCCAAAAACATGACCTGTTGGTGCGCCTTGAGGACTGGAGTTGAGAAACACTGGTGTAGAGAAGTACTTGGCTACAAAGAACCTGACTGCCCCTTCCAGAGACTCACGGACTTTCCACAATAAGACCAGACCATCCCCAGTGGCGGGTAAGATGATTCCAAGGGGTGAGGGTGGAGAGAGTGAGAGGGTGGGAGTTCTACCTAAGGTCTGGCGAGAACAGCCTGGGAAGTCAGGGGCTCAAGAGGCAGAAAAAAGGATTGTTTGCTAACGCTGCCGACAAGAGGGACATATTGCAGCAAATTGCCCGGTTGTGGATGAACCCATGCAATGTGACTTTCTAAGGGACAGACGTCAGTCACTGTTTGCGACAGTCGCATGCACTGCCATTCGGGGAACTGAGAAACATTTATGCAAAATGTGTATTAATGGTAGAAATGTTGGTGTGTTGCTGGATTCAGGTAGCCTGGTGACACAGATAAAGGCTGAATTAGTTACTACAGAGGTCTCTGGGAATAACAAGGTAGCTGTTATTTGTGTGTATGGGGACACCCGAGAGTATCCGGTGACTACAGTGTGTTTTGAGACCCTCAAAGGTACCCTCTCTCATCAGGTGGGGTTAGTGTGTCACTTGCTTCATGATGCCATTGTGGGAAGGGATTTTCCAAAGTTCTGGGAACTATGGGATTATCCTGAGCCCCCCACTGGTGCCCCTATATACCAGGAATGTGATAGCCAGAATTCCTCTGAGAGTGGTGAGGACTCTCCAGAATTCCCCTTGTCGGTATTGGCCGGGGAGACTCGAGAAACTGGGGAGGAGCCAACATCCTCAGACGAAAACATGCCGTCTGTGGAGTTTTCTGATCTCGAGGTTCACAAGGAAAATTTTGCCACAGAACAGTTAAAATACCCCACCCTAATAAAGGCGTGGGAAAACGTAGTGGAAATAGATGGCGAGTTAGTGAACCAAGATGAGACCTACACTTACCCATACTTCATCGTGGAAAAGGACCTACTGTATCGGGTGGCTAAAAGGGCAGAAGAAACCATTGAGCAGCTTGTGGTGCCCAAACCTTACAGGAAGTTGGTGTTAGATTTGGCCCATGGGCACATTCTTGGAGGTCATCTGGGGACAGAGAAAACCCGAGAGAGAGTATTGCATAGATTCTATTGGCCTGGGGTCATGAAGGAAACAGAAAATTATTGTTCCTCCTGCCCTGTGTGTCAGAGGTCGGCACCGATGCCACACTTCCGTAACCCGCTGGTACCTCTTCCCATCATTGAGGGTCCCTTTGAGAGGATCGCAATGGATTTGGTAGGTCCAAAAATGAAGTCCGCTATGGGACATCAGTACATTTTGGTTATATTGGACCATGCCACCCGTTATCCGGAAGCGATTCCTCTCTGAAATACCTCGGCCAAAACCATAGCCAAAGAGCTATTTCTTGTTTTTAGCCATGTGGGTATTTGTAAGGAACTGCTTACAGACCAAGGTACACCCTTTATGTCCTGGGTTATGAAAGAGCTGTGCAAGTTGTTCAAAGTGACACAATTGCGTACATCTGTGTATCACCCCCAAACAGATGGGTTGGTTGAAAGATTCAACAAAACTCTAAAACAAATGTTAAAGAAGGTGGTGGATAAAGATGGAAAGGATTGGGACTGTCTAATTCCCTATTTAATGTTTGCTATTAGGGAGGTACCCCAATCCTCTACAGGTTTCTCACCCTTTTAGTTACTCTATGGGAGACACCCAAGAGGGCTGTTTGGATATCGCCAAAGAAACTTGGGAAAGTGAGAGTTCTCCCCACAGGAGTGTGATTGAGCATGTCGCCCTGATGCAAGATAGAATTGCACAGGTAATGCCAATCGTAAAGGAACATTTGGCCCAAGCGCAGTTGGCACAGCAGAGAGTGTACTACCGCGGAGCCAAGACCCGTACCTTTTCCCCGGGGGATAAGATATTGGTACTTGTCCCTACGGTTGAAAGCAAGTTCCTCGCCAAATGGCAAGGCCCCTACGAGATAATGGAAAAAGTGAGTGAAGTGAATTACAAGGTCAGACAACCAGGAAGGCGAAAGCCCGAACAGATCTATCACATTAATCTGTTGAAAGCCTGGAGGGATAGGGAATCCCTAGTCGCAGAAACTTTGTCACCAGCTCAGTCTGATTGCGTGATTCCTGAGGTTGGAATAGCAGTCACCTTGTGAAACCCCCAACAACAGGAGGTTAAGGAGTTTGTGCTTCGCAACAAGGAGGTTTTCTCTGAGCTGCCGGGACAAACGTATGGGGTAGAGCATGATATTGAAAGGGTGAAGCTAAAACCCTATCAGATCCCAGAGGCCCGACGGGAGGCAATACGCGAGGAAGTACAGAAAATGCTTAAGTTAGGGGTGATAGAGGAATCCGAAAGTGATTGGTCAAGTCCCATAGTGTTAGTGCCTAAACCGGATGGGAGCTGGCGGGTTTGTAACGATTTCCGACAACTGAACAAAGTTACAAAATTTGACACCTACCCCATGCCACGTATAGATGAGTTGGTCGACCGGTTGGGAACAGCCCGATACATGATAACTCTTGATCTCACCAAAGGGTATTGGCAAATTCCCCTGTCCAAGTCGGCCAAGGAGAAAACCGCATTTGTAACCCCAGACGGGGCGTTCCAATATAAAAGAATGCCGTTTGGTTTACAGAATGCACCGGCAACATTCCAGCGGAAAATGGACCAGATACTGAGGCCCCATCAGAAGTATGCTGCGGCTTACTTAGATGATGTAATTATTAGACTTGTGCACAACGGAAAAATTCGTTCCGTTTCGGTTCGTTTCTTTCCGGTCCTGTTGATTCGTAATCATTCGTAATTTTGCTAGACGGGATTTTTCGTGTTCGGACTCATTCGTATTTTTGCAAGCGACATTTTTCGTTGAATTTTTTGTTGCTTTATAATTCATACTTTTGGTAGAGTACGTTGTTTTTCGTTGATTCTGGACACAACTCCTACTTTCGTAACTTTTTTTGGGTTCGTTGATTCGTAATTTTCCGTGTCTCTCTCACAACGACGCTGCCTATTATGCCTAATGTGCTTCGAATGGATTTGTACTTTTCTAAATACATAGCGGTTATTTGTAACGATTCGAAATCTCGTATTTTACTTTCGTTTTTTACATGCGGCTATAGGCTCCGCCCCTGTACACCATTTTGAGAGGGTTCAGCACGGTGAGGGAGAAGCAGAGAGCAGAGCAGAGTGAGTGTTATTGTGCTTCGAATGGATTCGAAATCTCGTTTTTTACTTTGTTTTTTCATGCGGCTATAGCCTCCGCCCCCTGTACACCATTTTGAGAGGGAGTTCAGCATGGTGAGGGAGAAGCAGAGAGCAGAGTGAGTGTTATTGTGCTTCGAATGGATTCGTACATTCGTAACTTTTTTCATAACGAATTATGCCGAAGACCTTCGGGCATTCGCTATTTTGCGGTATAATTTATTTCGGATTCGGTTTTATTCGTAATTGCTCTGTTCGGAAATTCGAATGCTTCCGAATGTCCGAAAGTTGCTAAATTCGGACGAATTTCGATTTGTTACGAAACGAATTGTACAAGCCTAGTAATTATCTATAGCACAGATTGGGCCTCACATCTGCCAAAAGTGCAAGCAGTCCTAGACTCTACCCGGGAAGCTGGGTTTACGGCCAACCCCAAGAAGTGTACCATTGGACAGGAGGAGGCCAAGTATCTTGGGTACACCATTGGGAGGGGAGTAATAAAACCCCAAGTCAATAAAGTCAAGGCCATACAGAATTGGCCACGTCCCAACAGCAAGAAGCAGATACGAGCCTTTCTGGGAATCGCTGGTTATTATCGGCGATTCATTCCCCACTTTGCTTCTCAGGCTGTGCCCCTAACCAACCTGACAAAATGGAAAGAGTCTGTCATGGTTAAATGGACCCCAGAGGCTGAGGCAGCATTTCAATTCTTAAAAAAAGCCTTATGTAGCCAGCCAGTGTTGTACTCACCAGACTTCTCTAGGGACTTTGTCGTACAAAGTGATGCATCCGAAGTTGGGTTAGGAGCAGTATTGTCCCAGGTCTGGAACGGGGAAGAGCACCCAGTCATTTACCTCAGCAGGAAATTGAAGTCCCATGAGGTAAATTACGCCACGATTGAGAAGGAGTGTTTAGCGGTGAAGTGGGCTCTAGATTCCCTTTGCTACTATCTGCTAGGTAGGCACTTTGACATGATTACTGATCACGCTCCTTTAAAGTGGATGGCTCAAAACAAAGAGACAAATAGAAGAGTAAATAGGTGGTTCATGGCCCTACAGGAATTCAACTTTACGGTAAAGCATCGCCCTGGCGTTCAAATGGGGAATGTGGATGCTTTGTCTCAAGTACATGCATGCCTGATCGCTTGTGTTCCAACCCCAAGGTTAAAACAAGAGGGGGGGGGGGTATGTGACAGCAGGCAGGTAAAATCACCAGGTTGCATCCAGGATGGAAGGTATATATGTCCTAGATTCAGGCTTTATGCCGATTTATACCACTAGGGAGAGTGCTGGGAGTCTTGCAGGGGAAGAGTTAATGAGCCCAGCTGAAGTAAGTGGGCTCATTGGGTCTCTACAAGAACTCCCAGCATGCTAAGGGAGATGCTCCAACCTGGAACCAGATCTGTGTGGATAGTCTGGGGAGTGTGATCTCTGTGCAGTGAGCCAAAGCCTGTGTGGTTATTGCTAAGAACTTCTAAAAGCAGGGAGCTAGGGACTGGGACAGCACAAGGCTGTACCCAGTTCTTAGTTAGGGACACCAACGTGTGTAGTGAGCGGTCAAGTTGACCAGGATTTATTTTCATGTTTCTTTTGTTTTTGCTGTATTTTTTTGTCTGTATATAGTTCAAATAAAACCACACCCTTTTGTTTTCTCCTACCACTGTCTGCTGTGCCTGTTACTCTTTCGTCCATGGACCGACACAGCTTCTCTATTGACAAAGTGGGTATTAGTGATGAGCCGAACACCCCCGGGTTCGGTTCGCACCAGAACCCGCGAACGGACCGAAAGTTCGTACGAACATTAGAACCCTATTAAATACAATGGATGCGAACGTTCGAATTCTAAAGTGCTAATTATAACGACTATTATGCATGTTATTGTCCTAAAAAGGGTTTGGGAACCCGGGTTCTGCACCAGGGGACATGTATCAATGCAAAAAGAAGTTTTAAAAACGGTCGTTTTTCGGGAGCAGTCATTTTAATGATGCATAAAGTGAAAAAAAAAAGTCAAATATTCCTTTAAATATCGTACCTGGGGGGTGTCTAAAGTATGCCTGTGAAGTGCCACGTGTTTCCCGTGTTTAGAACTGTCCCTGCACAAAATGACACTTCTAAAGGAAAAAAAAGCCATTTAAAACTGCTTGCGGCTTTAATGTAATGTCTGGTCCCGGTAATATGGATGAAAATCTTAAAGAAAAATGGCATAGCTACCCCATGACCCCCCCCCCTACCCCAGCCCATTACCAGCCCCTTTGGGTCTTGTATGGATATTAAGGGGAACCCCGCACATAAAATAAAAAAGGCCCTATATACTCTGAACAGCCGTATACAGGCGGTGTATACAAGACAGGGACTGTAGGTTTGTTCTTATGTAGAATCTGTTTGTAATTTTGAACAGGTACATTGTTTAAGTGTAGCTCCAGCCCAAAAATCTATTTTTAAACTTTTTGGAAAACATAGGTAAGGGTTATCACCCCTGTAACATTTGTTTTGCTGTCTGTGCCCCTGTTCAGAACATTTCACCTCACTTTCCGTCCCAATGACAACTGTTTTTGAAATGTGGTGTTTTTCTTGAAACAAGGATTGCTGATAAAGCATCAGTACAGAGGAGACACCTTTCTCCCATATTAATTCTTACAGGAGAGAATTTTCCTTCCAAGGGGTAGATTTCCTCTCACTTCCTGTTGTCTTCTTGCGTTTGCAAGTAGGAGTCGTTTGTAAGTTGGATGTTTGAAAGTAGGGACCTGCCGTATATACTCTGCAGAAATAGGCCCCTTAGTTGTTGGTGTTGGCACAACACTGTAAGCACTCACAGTTACTCTTGGTTGGTGCTGGAACGCCCTGCTGTCAACTATTATATCAGGAATTTTAATTACATATAATTGTTGAACAGTGGTAGTAAAAATTGGGCCTTTGATGGTGGTGCTGGTGCCACAACACTGTAAGCCCTGACAGTTACTCTTGGTGGGTGCAGCAATGGGCCCTGCTGTGAATTATTAGATCAAGAATTGTAATTGCATGCCCCTGTTGAACAGGGGCTGAAAAATTGGGCCTTTCGTGGTGGTGGTGGTGGTGGTGGTGTTGCCACAACACTGTAAGCCCTCAGAGTTACTCTTGGTGGGTGCAGGAATGGGCCCTGCTGTGAATTATTAGATCAAGAATTGTAATTACATGCCCCTTTTGAACAGGGGCTGAAAAATTGGGCCTTTCGTGGTGGTGGTGGTGGTGGCGTTGCCACAACACTGTAAGCCTTTAGAGTTACTCTTGGTGGGTGCAGCAATGGGCCCTGCTGTGAATTATTAGATCAAGAATTGTAATTACATGCCCCTGTTGAACAGGGGCTGAAAAATTGGGCCTTAGGCACTGGTGGCACAACACTACAACCCCTCACAGATACTGTACTTGGAGCACAGCAATGAGCCCTGTTGCAAAGTATTGCTTCAAAAATTGTAATGACACGCCCCTGTTAAACAGGGGCTGAAAAATTGGGCCTTAGGCACTGGTGGCACAACACTCCAACCCCTCACAGATACTGTACTTGGAGCACAGCAATGAGCCCTATGGCAAATTATTGCTAAAAAAATTGTAATTACACGCCCCTGTAAAACAGGGGCTGAAAAATTGGGCCTTAGCCACTGGTGGCGGCACCCATAAACAAAAATGATCTTCCAAGCTATCATCATCAATCGTATCATTGAGGACTCGGAGGAGGAGGATAGCCAGTCAACATAACAGCACAGGCACTCAGCATCAGCATCAGTCTTGAAGGGATGTGACATGTTAAAATCAATTAGTCTGTTATATCAGCATCAGGTGTGTGGTAGCTGGTGGTGATCCAAGACTGGTTCATCTTGATGAAAGTCAGTCGATCAACCGAGTCGGTGGACAGGCGCACCCTGTGATCCGTGACAAATCCTCCAGCAGCACTGAATGTGCGTTCCGAAAGAACGCTGGATGCAGGACAGGCCAGTAGCTCAATTGCATACTGTGCAAGCTCTGGCCAGTGATCCATCCTCAAGACCCAGTAAGCCAGATGATTTTCGGTGGGGAAGGTGTCCAAGTCTGACCTTGCCCCTAGATATTCCTGCACCATGTTTATCAGACGCTGGCGATGGTTGCTGGAACCGATCATACTTTGGGGCTGCGGACTAAAGAATTGTCTGAACGCATCGGTCAGACGGCCACCTTCCCCACCGCTCCTTCTTTGACTGGCCGAAGCCTCAGCAACTCGTTGTCCAGGACCAGGAGTTTGTAACCTCCCAGTCTCTGGGAACGCGTTGCACAGACCTTTCTGCAAGGCCTCCCAGAGTTGTCTCATCCTCTGCTCCCTCTGCGACGGTAACATAAGGTCCGCAACCTTACCCTTGTACCGTGGATCAAGGAGAGTGGCCAGCCAGTAATGGTCCCTCTCCTTGATCCGAAGAATACGAGGATCCTTCCGCAGACTTTGCAGGATCAGGGAGGCCATGCAGCATAGGTTTGCTGAGGCATTCGGTCCGGAGTCCTCTGGGTCACTAAGGACGACATGATCCGCAGCCACCTCCTCCCAGCCACGTACAAGTCCACTGGTTTCTTGGGACTGTAAATCATCCCTAAAAGACTGCTGCTGATGATGCTGAGTGCCAGCCTCCACCTCCATGCTGACACAATCCTCCTCCTCCTCCTCCTCTTCCTGTGCGATGGGTGGGACAGAAGGAACACTGTCTGGGTAAAGGGGGCCTTGAGAGGCAAGGAAGTCCTCCTCTTCCTGCCTCTGTTCTGCCTCAAGTGCCCTGTCCATTATTCCACGCAGTGTGTGCTCCAACAGGTGGACAAGAGGTACAGTGTCACTGATGCATGCACTGTCACTGCTCACCATCCTCGTGGCCTCCTCAAATGGTGCCAGGACAGTGCATGCATCCCTGATCATGCCCCACTGGCGTGGAGAAAAAAAACCAAGCTCCCCTGACCCTGTCCTGGTGCCGTAGTCGCACAGGTACTCATTGATGGCCCTCTGCTGCGTGTGCAGCCGCTGCAGCATGGCCAAAGTTGAGTTCCACCTGGTGGGCATGTCACATATAAGGCAGTTCTTGGGCAGGTTCAACTCCTTTTGCAGCTCAGCCAGGCGAGCACTGGCATTATAAGATCTGCGGAAATGCACACAGACTTTCCTGGCCTGCCTCAGGACATCCTGTAAGCCCGGGTACCTGCCCAAGAACCGCTGCACCACCAGGTTAAGGACGTGAGCCACACAGGGCACATGGGTCAGTTGTCCCTGTCGGAGGGCGGAGAGGAGGTTGGTGCCATTGTCGCAAACCACCATTCCTGGCTTAAGCTGGCGTGGCGTCAACCACCTCTCGGCCTGGCCCTGCAGAGCAGACAGGACCTCTGCCCCAGTGTGGCTTCTGTCCCCCAAACACACCAGCGCAAGCACGGCATGGCATCTTTTTGCCTGCGTACTTGCGTAGCCACTTGAACGGCTACGGAGCACCGCTGGTTCAGAGGACAAACCACAGGAAGAGGCCATGGAGGAAGAAGAAGAGGAGGGGGTGGAGGAGAGAGGTGTGTCACAACCAGTAGTAGCATTTTGGAGGCGTGGCGGTGGAACAACCTCCAACACTACTGCACCTTGTCCTGCATCCTTCCCAGCTGCCAAAAGAGTGACCCAATGGGCCGTGAAAGAAAGGTAACGTCCCTGTCCATGCCTGCTGGACCATGAGTCAGCGGTAATATGCACCTTACCGCTGACCGCCCTGTCCAGTGAGGCCAAGACATTGCCTTCCACATGCCGGTAGAGAGCCGGAATAGCCTTCCGTGAAAAAAAGTGGCGTTTGGGAACCTGCCACTGAGGAACCGCACATTGCACAAACTCACGGAAGGGGGCCGAGTCTACCAACTGAAAAGGCAGCAGTTGAAGCGCTAGCAATTTAGCCAAGCTAGCATTCAACCGCTGGGCATGTGGATGGCTGGGAGTGAACTTCTTTCGACGGTCCAGCAGCTGGGGCAGGGAAATTTGCCTGCTAGAATCGGACGTCGGTGTACTGCTAGCAGAGTGGCCGCAACTACTTGGCTGTGACACACCTAATTCTACACCTTCATTCCTCTCAGTGCATGTTTCAGAGAGGACTGAAGTTATAGTGGGGTTGGAGATCCCAGCTGATGCGGTGCAAGGAGAGGTCCGCTTTGTTCTTTGGTGTGGGTCTTTGAGGTAGGCTTGCCAACGAGCTGCATGGCAGGTCAACATATGTCTGGTCAGGCATGTGGTACCCAAGCGGCTGATGTTTTGGCCACGCGATATACGCTTGAGACATATGTTGCAAACAGCAGCTGTGCGATCTGATGCACTAGCCTCAAAAAAGGCCCACACCAAAGAACTTTTTGAATGACGGGCAGAGGCAGCGCCCTGCACAGGCGGAGCTCTGCGGTGTGATTCCGTCGGTGTACTGCCCTTACGCTGGCCACCAAAGGGCATCCTGCCTCGTTGGAGATGTGCCTCCTCCTCATCCTCCTCCTCCTCCTCTCTCCTATTAGGCACCCATGTGGAGTCAGTGACCTCATCATCCCCTCCCTCCTCATCACTGGAGCCAATCTGGCAGTATGCTGCAGCTGCTGGAACATGACTGCCAGATTGGTGTCCTTCTTGAGCATCCCCTCTGTCTGCTCTCACGCTACTGCCTTCCTGTAGCTGGGTTTCATCATCAGACCCTTCGAAACGCTGGGCATCCTGTTGGAGCATGTACCCAACACTGTGCTCAAACAGTTCGGGGGACTCCTCAGGAGGAGGACATGGTGGGTCTAGGGAAGGAGTGACTGATGATGAGTCTGACATTGATACCAGGGAAGAGGACGCTTTGGCAGCTGCTTTGCCAGTACCCTGAGCCTGGGTGAGAGAGGATGAGGAGGAGGAGGAGGGCTTGGTCATCCACTCTACCAAGTCTTCGGCATGATGTGGCTCAACATGTCCAGCTGCCGAAAAGAAGGACAAGCGTGTCCCATGGCCATGTGCTGATGACAATGCACCGCGTCCACGACCAGCACTGTTGCCCCCAGACACAGAGCCTGCTTGCCCTCTTTTATTGCCTCCTGACTGTCTGCCTCTCCTTGTTTGCCTTCCAGACATTCTAATAGATGGCCTGCAGGGAGATGGGAAAAAAGCAATAAGGGCTACCTTCAGGTGTCCTTCTCTGTCCCTTTACTTAAGGATTTCTAAATATGGTTGAGGATGATTGCTTTCGCACAGAATAGCACAACGACAATTTCCCTGACTGTCCAAAAAACAAGGATTTCAAAGATGGTTGATGAGGAATGCTTTAGCACACTATAGCACAAGGAGAATTTCCCTCACTGTCCTTCCCTGTCCCTAGAAACAAGGATTATCACAGTGAAAGAAACTGACACTCTTCCTACCTATAGTTTTCTGTCCCTAGAAAAAATGTTTTTTTAAAGACGGTTGATGATCAATGCTTTAGCACACTATAGCACAAGAAGAATTTCCCTCACTGTCCTTCCCTGTCCCTAGAAACAAGGATTATCACAGTGAAAGAAACTGACACTCTTCCTACCTATAGTTTTCTGTCCCTAGAAAAAATGTTTTTTTAAAGATGGTTGATGATCAATGCTTTAGCACACTATAGCACAAGGAGAATTTCCCTCACTGTCCTTCCCTGTCCCTAGAAACAAGGATTATCACAGTGAAAGAAACTGACACTCTTCCTACCTATAGTTTTCTGTCCCTAGAAAAAATGTTTTTTTAAAGATGGTTGATGATCAATGCTTTAGCACACTATAGCACAAGGAGAATTTCCCTCACTGTCCTTCCCTGTCCCTAGAAACAAGGATTATCACAGTGAAAGAAACTGACACTCTTCCTACCTATAGTTTTCTGTCCCTAGAAAAAATGTTTTTTTAAAGACGGTTGATGATCAATGCTTTAGCACACTATAGCACAAGGAGAATTTCCCTCACTGTCCTTCCCTGTCCCTAGAAACAAGGATTATCACAGTGAAAGAAACTGACACTCTTCCTACCTATAGTTTTCTGTCCCTAGAAAAAATGTTTTTTTAAAGACGGTTGATGATCAATGCTTTAGCACACTATAGCACAAGGAGAATTTCCCTCACTGTCCTTCCCTGTCCCTAGAAACAAGGATTATCACAGTGAAAGAAACTGACACTCTTCCTACCTATAGTTTTCTGTCCCTAGAAAAAATGTTTTTTTAAAGACGGTTGATGATCAATGCTTTAGCACACTATAGCACAAGGAGAATTTCCCTCACTGTCCTTCTCTGTCCCTAGAAACAAGGATTATCACAGTGAAAGAAACTGACACTCTTCCTACCTATAGTTTTCTGTCCCTAGAAAAAATGTTTTTTTAAAGACGGTTGATGATCAATGCTTTAGCACACTATAGCACAAGGAGAATTTCCCTCACTGTCCTTCCCTGTCCCTAGAAACAAGGATTATCACAGTGAAAGAAACTGACACTCTTCCTACCTATAGTTTTCTGTCCCTAGAAAAAATGTTTTTTTAAAGACGGTTGATGATCAATGCTTTAGCACACTATAGCACAAGGAGAATTTCCCTCACTGTCCTTCCCTGTCCCTAGAAACAAGGATTATCACAGTGAAAGAAACTGACACTCTTCCTACCTATAGTTTTCTGTCCCTAGAAAAAATGTTTTTTTAAAGACGGTTGATGATCAATGCTTTAGCACACTATAGCACAAGGAGAATTTCCCTCACTGTCCTTCCCTGTCCCTAGAAACAAGGATTATCACAGTGAAAGAAACTGACACTTTTCCTACCTATAGTTTTCTGTCCCTAGAAAAAATGTTTTTTTAAAGACGGTTGATGATCAATGCTTTAGCACACTATAGCACAAGGAGAATTTCCCTCACTGTCCTTCCCTGTCCCTAGAAACAAGGATTATCACAGTGAAAGAAACTGACACTCTTCCTACCTATAGTTTTCTGTCCCTAGAAAAAATGTTTTTTTAAAGACGGTTGATGATCAATGCTTTAGCACACTATAGCACAAGGAGAATTTCCCTCACTGTCCTTCCCTGTCCCTAGAAACAAGGATTATCACAGTGAAAGAAACTGACACTCTTCCTACCTATAGTTTTCTGTCCCTAGAAAAAATGTTTTTTTAAAGACGGTTGATGATCAATGCTTTAGCACACTATAGCACAAGGAGAATTTCCCTCACTGTCCTTCCCTGTCCCTAGAAACAAGGATTATCACAGTGAAAGAAACTGACACTTTTCCTACCTATAGTTTTCTGTCCCTAGAAAAAATGTTTTTTTAAAGACGGTTGATGATCAATGCTTTAGCACACTATAGCACAAGGAGAATTTCCCTCACTGTCCTTCCCTGTCCCTAGAAACAAGGATTATCACAGTGAAAGAAACTGACACTCTTCCTACCTATAGTTTTCTGTCCCTAGAAAAAATGTTTTTTTAAAGACGGTTGATGATCAATGCTTTAGCACACTATAGCACAAGAAGAATTTCCCTCATTGTCCTTCCCTGTCCCTAGAAACAAGGATTATCACAGTTAAAGAAACTGACACTCTTCCTACCTATAGTTTTCTGTCCCTAGAAAAAACGGAAAATTGTATCATACTTACCAGTAATTTTCCTTTCCTGGTGCCTATCCATGGCAGCATACCTGTGATAGAGCTCCGCCTCGACTCCTCCTTCAGGACTAGTGAATAGCATAAATTAAAGGCATAGCCCCTCCCCCAACCTTCTCTGTAATATAGAATACCGAGGGTGGGAGCGTATGCTGCCATGGATAGGCACCAGGAAAGGAAAATTACTGGTAAGTATGATACAATTTTCCGTTTTCCTGGTGCCTCCATGGCAGCATACCTGTGATAACTAACTAGCTGACATGGGTGGGATAATTGCTTAACAATAAATGTTTAATTATAAGAGGACATAGCAGCCTGAACTGCCCTCCTTCCAAACTCAACGTGAGCGCTCCTGGATCAATATGGTAGTGTCTGAGGAACGTATGGTGAGAAGACCAGGTGGCGGCCCTGCACACCGTCTCCAATGAAACATTAGCCCTTGCTGCCCAGGAAGCTGAGACTGCCCTTGTAGAATGAGCATTCACTCGGGATGGAGGCTCCATATTCTTCACCCTGTAGGCCTTCTGGATTAACTTTACAACCCAAGATGCCAGAGTTCTGATGGAAGCTTCTTTGCCCCTGTATTTACCGAACGGTACGATGAAAAGTCTCTCAGAATTTCTGAAGGGGCCGGTGGCTTCTAGGTAGGCCCTGAGCACTCTGGATACATCCAGTTCGTGACAAGACTCTGAATCCATGTCTGTAAACACTGGTAGTGCCCAGGGTTCCAACAGGTGGCTTGGAGTAGCAACCTTTGGTGTGAACCCCCGAAGGGGACGAAGTTCCACTCTGTCTGTGAAGAAGGAGATGTGGTCGTCACCTATCCCTAAAGAGTGAAGTTCCGAGATTCTTCTGCCAGATGTAATGGCTAGCAGGAAAGACGTCTTTAGTGTCAGGTTCCATATTGTTACTTGTTCCACTGGAGCAAAGGGATGGTCAGATAGAACTTCCAGGACTAGGGACAGATCCCACTTAGGAAATGATCGTCTGACAGGAGGGCGAATCTTCAATGAACCTCTGAGGAAAGTGACTACTGAAGGATCCTCCGCCCATCTCTTATTTGTTGCAGCAGAGATTACTGCTACCTGCACTTTGAGAGAGCTCAGACCAAGTCCCAGATCAAGTCCTGTCTGAAGGAATCCTAGAACATGAGATGTAGAAGGAAGGATTGGATGAAATCCATTTTCGGAAACAAATGACAAGAACTTGTCCCATATTCTTGAATATATGGCATTAGTTGCTGGCTTCCTAGCTTTTAGAAGGGTTGATATGACTCCTGGAGAACACCCTAGGGACTCGAACCTTCGCCTCTCAACCTCCAGATTCGAAGATTCAACTTCTGAGGGTTTGGATGAACTAGACTGCTCTGCGACAGAAGTTGAGGGAAAGGAGGGATCTTGATTGGAGAGCCCACACTGAGGCACAATACGGAAGTACTGCCACCATCTGGACTGGCTCCCTGAGGAGCCTCAGGAGGAATTTGAATATTAATGGCCTGCGAGGAAAGGCATATGCCGTGGTGAACCTCCAGGGACATGACAGGGCATCCACTGCCTCGACTTGTGGATGCAGCAGCCGAGAGAAGAACCTGTCCAGCTTGGCGTTCTTCGGGGAGGTGAACAGATCTACCTGAGGGGGATCCCATATGTTGGCAATCTGAAGGAAGACATGGGGGTGGAGAGCCCACTCATTGTCCAGGAAGTTTCTGGATAAAGTGTCTGCTTCCGTGTTCAACCTGCCTGGCAGATACATCGCTCTGAGGTCCAGGAGGTTCTGCTCCGCCCAGAGCATGATCGCCTCTACCTCCTTGAGGAGTGACCTGCTGCGAGTGCCTCCCTGCTTCTGCAGATAAGCGACAGCTGTTCTGTTGTCTAGGCGTAGGAGTATTCTTTGGCCTCTGATTTGGGGTGCCAAAGAGGTCAGTGCCAAGAAGGCTGCCCTCATCTCCAAGATGTTGGATACCACTCCCTGGGTGGTGCATGCCCATCTCCCCTGTATTCTGGTTTGCCCGCAATGGGCTCCCCAGCCCTGTCTGCTTGCATCGGACGTAATTGTGATCCAAGGAAGGGAGCCCAGGTGATGAGGCTTGGAGAGGTTTTCCGGAACTGTCCACCAGTGAAGGCTCCTGCGTATTTTTCCCATCAGCAGGATCGTCTGAGATAGTCGTTGTTTCTTCCACTGTGCCAAGAAACCAGTCTGGAAATACCTCAAGTGCCAATGTGCCCAAGGAACCATGGGTATACAGGAAGACATTGTGCCAATGAGGCTCAGGCATTGTGAAGCCGTCAGATACGGGCTCTGGATGACTTTGATCATTCTCTGGATGACAATCCTTGCCTTCGGCGGTGGTAATGACACTGTCCCCTCCTGAGTGTCGAACATTGTGCATAGATTATCTGCTGTGTTGGCATTAGTTGACTCTTGTCGGAATTCACCAGCCAACCTAGCTCTTTTAGGGACTGTAGAAGAATGTCCCGGTGACATACCAACTGATCCGGATTGCTTGCTAGGAGTAGGATGTCGTCCAAGTAGTGGTATATCCTCAAGCCCCTCTCCCGCAGGGGAACTAAAGCAGATATTAGTATCTTGGTGAACACCCTGGGAGAGGTGCACAGACCGAAAGGCAGGGCTTGAAACTGTAGGTGGGTCCGTCCCACTGCAAATCTCAGGTATTTTTGAAATGCAGGTAGAATTGGAACATGTAGGTACGCATCCTGCAGATCGACCAAAATCATCCAATCTGATGGCTGGACTGCCTGAATAATCGTCTGCAGGGACTCCATTTTGAAGCTTTCGGGGCGGATATACCGGTTGAGCCTCTTTAGGTCTATCACAGGCCTCCACCCCTCTGTCCTCTTTGGGACCAGAAATAGGGTGGAGTATAAGCCTGCGAAGCGCTCTGCCAAGGGAGCCGGAACAGCCGCCCCCTGAAGCTGGAGTGACGTTAGGAAGTTTTTCAGAGCTTGAGCCTTCAGTGGAGAGGATGGAATCTCTGTTCCTTTGAAAGAGTTCCGAGGTGGAGGGTGAGAAAAATTCCAAAAGTGCCCCCATTGAATTGTTGACAGAACCCAGGGGTTGTGGCAGCAGGTGGCCCAGACTGGGGTAAAAAAACTTTAGCCTGGCTCCCACCGGGAGTGCCTGGGTTCCTCTGGCGTCAAAAAGACTGCTTCTGCTCCTGTGGAGCCGGAAGGGCTTTCATCTTCCTGTTCAAAAAGGATCCCCGAGTACCTTTCCAAGGTCTTTTGTTGTCTCTGGGCTGTCTCGACTGCCTAAAATCCCTTGGGTTTGACTGGCGGAACCTAGAGGAACCACCTCTGAATCTTCGCATACTTCTGTCCTGTGGAAGCATACCAGACTTCCCTCCTGACAGCCTGGAGATAGCTTTATCCATTTTGTCTCCGAATAGTGCTTTCCCATCAAACGGGATTTTGCACCAATTTTGTTTGGAGGATAAGTCAGCCATCCAGGGTTTCAGCCACAAGGCCCTCTTCGCCATCACTGAATGCAACATGGATCATGCCGAGCACCTGATCGTGTCAATGGCCACTACGCAGACAAAGTCTGCCGACAATCTAAGCTCTTCTAAGGCCTTAATTATATCCTCCATGGGGACATCCTGATGCAAAGCCATCTCAATATTATCTGTCCAAGATCTTATGGCATTTGATACTGATGTGAGGAAAATAGCTGGCTTACATGCTGCTTCCGCGGCTAAGTAGCTCCTCTTCAGCTCCAGGTCGATTCGCCTGTTTAGAGGGTCTTTGAAGGAAGCGGAATCCTCCATTGGTAGAGTAAGTTTTTTTGCGAGTCGCACCACGGACGCGTCTACCACTGGCATGGAGTTTAGTGACTGCGTTCCCGACTCTGGTAAGGGGTATATAGTTTATTGAACCGACCCCAAAATTATTATTTTTTTTATCAGTCTTTGACCATTCCTTCTGAATGACTTGACTAATCTTGCCCATCAACGGGAAAAGAACCTGCTTCCTTTTGAGGAATGGGAAGTAGCTTGTAGACTCTTGGGGAGGCTATTCTGCGTCTTTCCAGGCGATTGCAGTTTTGACTGCCTGGATGAATGGCTTTACCAAGGAGAGACTGAAGCCAGAAGGTTCTGACTCTTCTCAAGAGTCCCCTGAAGAGTCTTCAGGTGGTGAATCTCTAGCTGGTCGGCCTGACGGCGGCAGAGGTGTACTGACTGCTGACGGACCAGGGAGATTAGGTTCTATATCCTGAACCAGGGATATCTGCTGAAGTGGTTGAGCGGGGACCGAAGCCAAAAGCTCAGAGAAGGAGTCCTTCATTGTTCGCTTGAGCAGATCTACAGCGTGCTGATTTTCTAGCTCGCGGTTGGACGCATAGTCCGTAAAACAGTCCTTACAGACCACTCTGTCTGGTAGCGGTGTAGCCCCACATATCCAGCATCTCTTCTTCCTATAGGTCCTAGGAGAGGGGGGTCGATCACGTCCTCTGGATCTTGACCTCTCTGATCTACGACGTGAAGAATGGGTCCTACGCCTTGATGAGTGGGACCGCTTGGAGTGGGTAGGGCTACGGTGTAAGGAACTCACGCTAGACCAGTGAGCGCACTTTTTTTTTTTTTATACTCACGTATAGTTGGTCACATACCTAATAGAAGTGTGAGGATCTTTGCTGCGAGATGAATGACTCATTGCAGAGTTGGGCACAAGGATCAGCTCCAGAAATATAGTAAGAAAGGGAAAAGAATCAGGAGTTTTTGGCGTCACATTTTTTTTTTTTTAAATAAACATTTTTATATCGTTATCTGTTTTTATTTTTTATTTTATTTTTTAAACATAAACATTTTTATATTGTTATCTTTTTTTTTTTTTAACATAAACATTTCTGATCGGCAACATTTTTTTTTTTTTTTGGAGAAAATAAAAAGTACCTACCACAAAGCAGCATCAGAGAGACCTAGCAGGGCACAGCTGAGGAGACTGACAGCCATCCCTGAATCTGAACCTAATTAGGCTCAAGGTGCGTGGACTAATCCCATAAACCACCATTTGGAATTGATTGAAAAAAAGGGCAAATCTAGCCTTCTTTCCAGAATCCAAGATGGCCGCCACTGAACCAAGCGTCTGTGCATGCGCAATCGCAGAAGATCCAGCGTCGCCCAGTACAGAGAGCCGAGAAACTACGGCTCTGTATCACTCCCGAATCGCGCATGCGCAGACGGCGGCGAGGACGCTGCGCCGTGACACTCTCCTACCTGGCGGACCTACAGAGCACCTGTAGCCCCCCTGAACCCGGAAATAAGCACCACAATGTTGTTGCACAGAGAGACACCTGCCCTATCCAGTTGCACAGTTGCACAAGGAATAAAAAAGTAAGACAACAATCATTTTAAAGGCGCCTAACAAGCAAAGGAAAGGGGAGGGGAGGAGAAGAGAGGAAAAGAAAGGGGAAAAACACAAATGCCTGTAATAAAAAAATGGAAACCACCAGCCTGGGAAGATGGAGCTGATCCTTTTGCGACTTCCACTGCATTCATCATGGATGTGATAGCAGACTGCGTTCCTGTGAGGAAACTCTGCAAAATGACCCCAACAGATCCACAGAGGGGTTCCCAGTCTTATCAGCGCTGTGAGCGGCCCAAGAACAGGGACTGCGCACGGGAAAGGCTAAACCCGGCGGACGCTGCCGACTGCAGAGGTATGGACATACTGCTACTCTTCACCAGCACAAGAAGGTATGAGGAAAAAAAGGAGAATGTTGGGGGAGGGGCTATGCCTTTAATTTATGCTATTCACTAGTCCTGAAGGAGGAGTCGAGGCGGAGCTCTATCACAGGTATGCTGCCATGGAGGCACCAGGAAAATGTTTTTTTAAAGACGGTTGATGATCAATGCTTTAGCACACTATAGCACAAGGAGAATTTCCCTCACTGTCCTTCCCTGTCCCTAGAAACAAGGATTATCACAGTGAAAGAAACTGACACTCTTCCTACCTATAGTTTTCTGTCCCTAGAAAAAATGTTTTTTTAAAGACGGTTGATGATCAATGCTTTAGCACACTATAGCACAAGGAGAATTTCCCTCACTGTCCTTCCCTGTCCCTAGAAACAAGGATTATCACAGTGAAAGAAACTGACACTCTTCCTACCTATAGTTTTCTGTCTCTAGGAAAAAATGTTTTTTTAAAGACGGTTGATGATCAATGCTTTAGCACACTAAAGCACAAGGAGAATTTCCCTCACTGTCCTTCCCTGTCCCTAGAAACAAGGATTATCACAGTGAAAGAAACTGACACTCTTCCTACCTATAGTTTTCTGTCCCTAGAAAAAATGTTTTTTTAAAGATGGTTGATGATCAATGCTTTAGCACACTATAGCACAAGGAGAATTTCCCTCACTGTCCTTCCCTGTCCCTAGAAACAAGGATTATCACAGTAAAACACACTGACACTCTCCCTACCTATAGTTTTCTGTCCCTAGAAAAAATGATTTTATAAAGAGGTTGATGATCAATGCTTTAGCACACTATAGCACAAGGAGAATTTCCCTCACTGTCCTTCCCTGTCCCTAGAAACAAGGATTCGCACAGTAAAACACACTGACACTCTCCCTACCTATAGTTTTCTGTCCCTAGAAAAAATGATTTTTTAAAGACGGTTGATGATCAATGCTTTAGCACACTATAGCACAAGGAGAATTTCCCTCACTGTCCTTCCCTGTCCCTAGAAACAAGGATTATCACAGTGAAAGAAACTGATCCTCTTCCTACCTATAGTTTTCTGTCCCTAGAAAAAATGTTTTTTTAAAGATGGTTGATGATCAATGCTTTAGCACACTATAGCACAAGGAGAATTTCCCTCACTGTCCTTCCCTGTCCCTAGAAACAAGGATTATCACAGTGAAAGAAACTGACACTCTTCCTACCTATAGTTTTCTGTCCCTAGAAAAAATGTTTTTTTTAAAGACGGTTGATGATCAATGCTTTAGCACACTATAGCACAAGGAGAATTTCCCTCACTGTCCTTCCCTGTCCCTAGAAACAAGGATTATCACAGTGAAAGAAACTGACACTCTTCCTACCTATAGTTTTCTGTCCCTAGAAAAAATGTTTTTTTAAAGATGGTTGATGATCAATGCTTTAGCACACTATAGCACAAGGAGAATTTCCCTCACTGTCCTTCCCTGTCCCTAGAAACAAGGATTATCACAGTGAAAGAAACTGACACTCTTCCTACCTATAGTTTTCTGTCCCTAGAAAAAATGTTTTTTTAAAGATGGTTGATGATCAATGCTTTAGCACACTATAGCACAAGGAGAATTTCCCTCACTGTCCTTCCCTGTCCCTAGAAACAAGGATTATCACAGTGAAAGAAACTAACACTCTTCCTACCTATAGTTTTCTGTCCCTAGAAAAAATGTTTTTTAAAAGATGGTTGATGATCAATGCTTTAGCACAGTATAGCACAAGGAGAATTTCCCTCACTGTCCTTCCCTGTCCCTAGAAACAAGGATTAGCACAGTAAAACACACTGACACTCTCCCTACCTATAGTTTTCTGTCCCTAGAAAAAATGTTTTTTTAAAGACGGTTGATGATCAATGCTTTAGCACACTATAGCACAAGGAGAATTTCCCTCACTGTCCTTCCCTGTCCCTAGAAACAAGGATTATCACAGTGAAAGAAACTGACACTCTTCCTACCTATAGTTTTCTGTCCCTAGAAAAAATGTTTTTTTAAAGACGGTTGATGATCAATGCTTTAGCACACTATAGCACAAGGAGAATTTCCCTCACTGTCCTTCCCTGTCCCTAGAAACAAGGATTCGCACAATAAAACACACTGACACTCTCCCTACCTATCCTTCTCTTTCCCTAAACTAAAGGAATCCAGGTTAAGCAAGAAAAAAAAAAATGTCACTGTCCCTGCCTATGCTTCTCTTTCCCTGCTCCGGAACACACTACACTAGGCCGCCGTGCTGGCGGCCTTTTATAGTGTGGGGCGTGTACTAAACACCCTCAGCAATAATTGGCCACAGGCATCCTGCCTGTGGCCAATCATTGCTCTCCTCGCTGCCGGCGCTGTGATTGGCCAAGCATGCGGGGTCACAGTGCATGCTTGGCCAATCACAGCGCCTGGATGACACTGCGATGGCGTAGTGCATTGTGGGCCGTTCGCGTCACTCGAATTAGGCGCGAACGGCCCAAATCGTTCGATCTTCGTCGAACGATCGAACAGCCGATGTTCGAGTCGAATGTATGTACGACTCGAACACCGAGCTCATCCCTAGTGGGTATTATCCGTTAATTAGGAGTGACTAGGCAGAAAAACTTGTAAAAAGTGTTGCATCACACCTTCTACAGTACCGCCCAGGGGGCAGACCCTCTGGGTATACCCTCTCAGTCTGCATCTTCGCAGATCAGTTTTTTTCTGTCTAGCAAGGAGTAGGACATGGCTCCCTTCGGGCCCATTGGTCCGGGGAAAAAAGATATATATATATATATATATTATTTTTTTTGCTACATTTGTTGTTTCCTGCGATCTTCGATCAACTGCCGACTGGGTGACAGGCTGGATCCTCGATCCTTGTAGTCTCCCCAGTTTCGGCCATCGAGCGTGTGCCGACCCTAGCTACGCGCTGGGTTTTCCACGACATGCCCGTCGCTCCACGGGTGGCCGGTGAGCTTACGCTCCAGGGCCTGCATCGGACCGCTCAGCTTCGGCTGACCTTACGGCCGAGTCGCAGCAGCCTGGCCGGTGAGCTTATGCTCCAAGGCTTGCATCGGACCGCTCAGCTTCGGCTGACCTTACGGCCGAGTCGCAGCAGCCTGTCCGGTGAGCGTCATGCTCCAGGGCATACATATGATTGTCCCTTCTGGGTCCAATCACAGCATGCCTGGCCAACAGTCACCTTCCGTGCGCAGACGATGATCTGTTTGGAATGTCTTCCAGCAGAATACATGCAGGATAGGTAAGTAAAACTCCCCTGCCTCGGCTGGGTGATTTAGCTGGACATTCCTGGAGAGATCAAGTAAGTGGTTGTGGCCCCTTTCTTCCCTCTCTCCCTGCCTTTCCCTCCTCCCTGTGCTTCTAGCTAAAGGTTGCTGGGTGCTGGGGGTCACCTAGGGGGTCCCACTGGAGCGGGGCTGGCTGTAACTAACATTTAAAAGAAATGTCATTTTTTCTTACCTGTGTTTGTGTCCTTCCTCCTCCATGCTGTCGGCGGCCATTTTGAGGTGGTCCATGCCAAGTTTGGCCTCTTGTGACTGCCCGGCGGCCATCTTCCTGTGGTTCGACCACACCCACTGGCCCCTATCAGCTGATCGGCGGCCATGTTTGTCCACCCTGTATGCAGATATTGCCGTTCAGCGGCCATCTTTTTGTGGGCTATGGCTGCTTGACCTCTATCTTCTGTCGGCGGCCATTTTCTTAGAGCCCACATTATCTTCCATACAGACGTTTTTGGCAACCATTTTTCGAGAGCCTCCGGCCTCTAGGGTGCATTACACTGGCGCGAAAATTCACACAGGAAGTGCTGATAAAAGAAGCAGACTGACACAGCAGCAGGGGACAGCATCACAGGCGCAGCATAGCAGTACCTATCCAGGGTGGTGAGTCCTCTGGGTGACCCGGCCTCTCTGCAGCACAGGAGGGTGGCCTATTGATATCTTGCCTGGAGCCCTGTGAGTGTCAGTGTGTGGTCAGCATGGCATCTGAGCCAGATGTCTTCTCCCCTGAAACACCAGATTTAGCAGCTGGTGCCCCTGAGGTGTCTATGAACGCTATGACTGCAATCCTAGAGGCGTTTACTGCCAGGGTGGAAGCAGCACACGGGAATACAGGGGGTAGTAAACGCCCCATCCCCTGCAAGCTTCTGGGGATAATTCTGGTGCAGAACCAGGTCCAGCTACGGCTCGGGGCCCAGATTCTGACGCATCAGAGACTGCAGACCGTGACCGGACAGTGAGAATGACTCAAAGTCCAGGTCAGTACGCGAGACGGCTTTGGTATCTGACCTTATTACTGCAGTGCGGGATATGCTAAAATTGGAAAATACTGCAGAAGCAGCAGAGACTCCGGTCCACTTGGGTTTCATAGACCTGCCCGCACTGCTAAGGTGTTCCCTTGTGTGTCTTTTGATAAACTCTTATACAAGGAATGGGAGAACCCACTGAGGGTCTTTACAGCCCCAAAGAGGTTTGCGGTACGGTACCCCTTTTGAGGAGAGTTTTCTGAAGAAATGGACCTCTCCCCCCTATAGTGGACCCTCCGGTGTCCAGACTTAATAGAGCCACCACAATTCCTGTAGAAGGGGCTCCTGTTTTCTAGGACCCTGTCAATAAGAAGGCTGAAGCACTCGCTTGCTACCTATGCTCAGTGGTAGGCTCGGCAGTACGCCCGGCATTGGCGGGGGCCCTAGTGTCTCACACACTTACTGAATGGGCAAGATTGCTACTCCAGGGGTTAAGGAGCGAGATGCTCCTCCTGATGAGATAACATTGGCCGACCTGTTGGTCCAGGGCCTTAGGTTTGTCTGCGAGTCAGACATGAATACTATTCCCCTGCTGTCTAAAACTTCGGTTTATGCAGTAGCAATACGCCGCCTGATCTGGCTAAAAGGCTGGTCTGCGGACCAGACTTCCAAGAAAGCCCTGTTGGATCTGCCTTTTAAGGGCGACAGACTTTTTGGGGCTTCTCTGGATGACATCATCAAGGATGCCACAGGAGGTAAAAGCACTTTGCTTCCCCAAATTAGCAAGGGTAAGGGGCCACGCCAAGGGCAAGGGCCCTCCTTTACTGCACACAAGTGGTTTTTTCGTCCCCCTAGGGCGACAGGGAAAAGACCCCAGGCCGATAAAGCGCCTGCCCAAGGACAAAAGCGTCCCTGGTCCCACATACCCAATAAGCCTGCGGACAAATTTGCGTCCGCATGAAGGTCCACCCCCACCCAGCTCTCGGGTGGGGAGACGTCTTCGCAAATTCGCGACTTAGTGGACAGCACTAATCTCCGACAGGTGGGTTTGCGAAGTAATCTCCTCAGGCTACAAGATAGAGTTTCTCTCTTGTCCACCGGACAGATTCAACACCTCCAATCTCCAGCTACTACCGACCCGTCGGGAGGCCCTGTATGGGGCGGTCCAGGGTCTACTGGAACGTGGGGTAGTTATTCCAGTTCCAGAACTGGAACAGGGTTTTTACTCAAATCTGTTCATTGTGCCGAAGAAGGAGGGGGTTCATCCAAGCTTGGATCTCAGAGCCCTCAATTGCTTTGTGAAGGTACAAAGTTTTCGGATGGAGTCGGTTCGATCTGTAGTCACGGCTCTCCATCCAGGGGACTTTCTGGCCTCCTTGGACATCAAGGACGCATACCTGCATGTCCCCATATACTCCAGACACCAGAGGTTTCTGCGATTTGCTATCGGGAAGGACCACTACCAGTTTGTGGCCCTCCCGTTGGGCCTTGCCTCAGCACCCAGGACGTTCACCAAGGTGCTCGCTCCGATTCTGGCACTTCTAAGACAGCGGGGTATCGCTATTACAGGCTACTTATACGACCTTCTGCTGAAGGCCCCTTCAAGCTCAGAATTAGAGGTAAGCGTGTCCATTACCTGTCAGACTCTTCGAGACTGTGGTTGGATACTAAACATGCAAAAGTCAGTATTGGTGCCCACTCAACGCCTAGTGTACCTGGGGTTGATTCTGGATTCCTCAGAGGCAAAGGTATTCCTCCCTGTGGAGAAGTTGTAGACCCTCCGGGCTGCAGTACGGCAGCTGACTTCCAGGAATTGGTCGTCACTCCGTTTATGCATGCGAGTGTTGGGCCTCATGGTAGCCTCCTTCGAGGCGGTCCCATATGTTCAATACCACACTCGAGTGTTACAGAAGGAAGTTCTGTCCAGATGGAACAGATGCCCTTCATCTCTGTATTATCAAATCCGTGTGAGCCACCTAGTCAGGAGATCCCTGGTATGGTGGCTGACAGCACCGGCTGTAATGGCCGGGAAGTCATTTCTTCCGGTTTACTGGATAGTGATCACGACGGACGCCAGCCTTACAGGTTGGGGGGGAGTCTGGGGTGTCCAGTCGGCGCAGGGTCGCTGGACCCCAGAGGAAGCCCTCCTGCCGATCAATGTCCTGGAGATCCGGGCGATCAAGCTGTGCCTCTTCAAATGGTCTCAGAGACTGCAAGGGCGTCCAGTCAGGATCCAGTCAGACAACGCCACAGCAGTGGCATATGTCAATCATCTAGGAGGAACAAGAAGCTCAGCTGCAGCATCAGAGATCGCTCGCATCCTGAAGTGGGCAGAGAGGAGCGTACCGGCACTGTCGGCCGTGTACATTCCGGGTGTGGAAAACTGGCAGGCGGACAACCTGAGCCGCCAGATGCTGGACCAGGGAGAATGGTCCTTACACCCGGAGGTATTCCAACTCCTCTGCCAAAGATGGGGCACACCAGACGTAGATCTTCTGGCTTCCCGACTCAATCGGAAGGTATTGAGATTTGTGGCCCGGTCAAGAGACCCATGGGCAGACGCAACGGACGCGTTGGTAGCATCGTGGCGTCAGTATCGGCTAATCTATGCCTTCCCTCCCTTAAGGCTTCTTCCTCTTCTGCTCCGCAGAGTGGAGGCAGAGGGAATTCCAATGATCCTAATCGCTCCAGATTGGCCTCAGCGTCCTTGGTACAACGATCTAGTACGTCTGGTAGCAGACGTCCCCTGGCGCCTACCACTACGGAAGGACCTGCTATCGCAAGGTCCCATATTCCATCCTGCTTTACAGTCATTGGCTTTAACGGCATGGCTGTTGAGAACCGGGTACTGAGAGACCGGGGCCTGTCAGACTCAGTAATCTCTACTATGAGAAGTGCTCGAAAACCGTCCTCTAGGAAGGTCTATCACCGCACTTGGAGGGCCTACATCTCCAGGTGTGAGGAAATGAAATGGCATCCGCGTACCTATTTGGTTTCCAGAATCCTGCTGTTTTTACAGCATGGGGTGGACCAAGGGCTTGCCCTAAGTACGATTTAAGGGACAGATATCTGCCCTGGCTGTCTTTTTTCAGCGACCCCTGGCGACTCACTCTTTCGTGAGTACATTTGTGCAGGGGGTCCGACAGGTGGCCCCTCCGGTCCGTCTCCCGTTACCTCCGTGGGACTTGAACCTGGTCCTCTCGGTGCTTCAGAAGGCACCGTTTGAGAATATTAGAGATATTCCCCTGTTGACACTTTCTCAGAAAGTGGTCTTTTTGGTGGCTGTTACGTCAGTTAGACGAGTCTCTGAGCTGGCAGCCTTGTCCTGCAAGGCTCCCTATTTGATTTTCCACAAGGATAAGGTGGTGCTGCGGCCGCAGCCTTCCTTTCTTCTGAAAGTCGTTTCGGCTTTTCATCTCAACGAAGACATTGTACTTCCATCCTTGTGTCCTCAGCCGTCGAATCCTAAGGAGTCGTCGTTGCATTCCTTGGACGTTGTCCGAGCTTTGAGAGTATACCTATCTGCTACTTCCCTGTTCCGGAAGTCAGACTCATTGTTTGTTTCGGTGGCTGGTCCCAAGAAGGGCCAAGCAGTCTCATCGGCCACCATCTCTAGGTGGATCCGACAGATAGTAATCCAGGCTTACGCCTTAAAGGGTCAGGCGCCCCCTTTCCTGTCACGGCGCATTCGACCAGGGCAATAGGTGCCTCTTGGGCTTTCCGACATCAAGCGTCTGTTTCCCAATTATGTAAAGCGGCGACTTGGTCGTCCGCTCACACTTTCACAAAATTCGACAAAATTGATGTAGGTGCATCTTCGGATGCCTCTTTTGGCCGCAAGGTTTTGCAAGCGGCTGTTTAGAGTTGCAACTCCTCCGTTGGAGGAGTGCTGTTTTGTGTTTGGGGTGAAGTTTATTTTTATGCTGTTACCACCCCTCGTTTTTTCTCTGACACTGCTTTGGGACGTCCCACTTTGTCAATAGAGAAGCTGTGTCGGTCCATGGACGAAAGAGTAAATAGGATTTTTTACTCACCGTAAAATCCTTTTCTCTGAGTCCATGGACCGACACAGCACCCACCCCTCCTTTTAAGTTTGTACTTCTTTTTGACGAACTGATCTGCGAAGATGCAGACTGAGAGGGTATACCCAGAGGGTCCGCCCCCTGGGCGGTACTGTAGAAGGTGTGATGCAACACTTTTTACAAGTTTTTCTGCCTAGTCACTCCTAATTAACGGATAATACCCACTTTGTCAATAGAGAAGCTGTGTCGGTCCATGGACTCAGAGAAAAGGATTTTACGGTGAGTAAAAAATCCTATTTTTTGTGTGGTGATCCCATCCAGGGGGTCACACACACCCGCTGCTGAGTTAACCCCCTCACAGTACGTATAGCCAAACTTTTTTATTTATATTGTTTTTGGGCATAGTTGGGAAGGATTAAATTAAATGTCAGTTTATTTTTGCTATTTTAATGCCATTGGTGGTGTTTTCCCTTTTCTTCCTGTCCTGAAGACTCAGAAGGAAGTAAAAGGAAATCTCCATAACGTGAGGGGAATTCTTAATTTCCTAGACAATTTATAGCAGAAAAAAAACGTATGGGACTTTTAGGCTCCATGCACACTGGCTTAAAAAAACGTTGCTTCTACTCAATGTTATCCTATGTGTCCATGCACATTAGGAAGATTACAGGCATAGTTTGAGCTCCATGTTTAGAGGCAGAAAAAAAAACCTGGTTCGCGTTTCGGATTGGAGCTTACTAGCAGAATTTTTTGTAAAACTCTCCTAAACTCGTCTAAACTTTATACAAAAAATGCTCTGTTTTTTTTACTGCCAAGAGAACAGACGTTTTTTAAAGCCCAATGTCTATGAAGCCTTAAAGTGGATGTAAACCCACTCACCCAGCATAAACTAATGGCACAATATTAATCTGTGCACATGTACATGACTTCTGCATGTACTCTTACCTTTACGCTGTAACCCCCTTCAGCTGTAGGAGCCCCGCAAAACTCTGAAATCAGTGGGTGGGTCTCTTTGCCAGAGCTCGGTGGGTGGAGTTGTGACGTCACAAGACTCCCCGCCCACCTCTACACTCTCCTACTCTTTCTTCTGGTGTCCTGGGAGCTGACTGCACCATGAATATCCTCCTCAGTCACACTGATCTTCTGCTGATCTCGTGGATCACTTCCCATTATGAGTAACATCCAGTCAAAACTGCTTGGGATCACAAACACCTACTGGATAACAGCTGGTACTACCATATGACATAAACTAGTGGGATTACCTCTCAGTGCAGTAAGTAGTAAATAAGCCACTCATTTTAGCATGGAGACATTTAGACCTATTCCCCAGCGTACATGTGCCCTAGGTCTCCTGCTTGGTGTTCTGGGTCAAGCAGCACCCAGCCAGCTTCCAGGCATTACATTTGAATGAAGAAATTATACAAACTATAGGCTAGCAAGTGAGCCAGTGCTTCTCTGACCTGCAAATAAGATGAACAGTTCACGCAAAAAGGACACATCCAATCACCAGTACCTCCTCAGCAGCGTATGGAATACCCCTATTAAGCAGGCACATGTCTGCTTGCCTGACAGCAGTGCATTTTTCCTTCTCTGTGGTGGGTCCATGCTTGTGCCTTGCGGCTAGCCCCCAGTCCACCAAGATCACAGCTTGTTGTCTGTACACTACACCAGCCCTGTATACAGCACACAGGAATGTTTAGTGTAGGTGGCTGAGACATCAGGTGACACAGCTAGGAGGCATTTAGCGGGAGGCCTCCCAAGAGGCGGAGCGTTGTTGTTTTTTCTGGTCAGCGGGCGGCATGATTGACCATGGATTTACATCAAAGGAACACCAGTATTATTATTATTTTTTTATTAATATAGGATTTGTCAAAACTGTCTCTTGTGTTTATCCTTTTTGCCACTTTCATGGTTAATTTGTAGGGGTACTATGTACCCGATACTCATTCACATGGGGGGGGGGTCTGGACCAAGAACTCATATGAAGGTGCAGGCAGAAAGCTGGCGAGATAATATTCAGAAGCCACTGGGTGCAATTGCCAGTTCAATATATTGCAGGCTCCTGTAGGAAAAAATAATACATGGACATCTTTTTTTGTAAAAATATGTGCATTTATCGTTTATCCCTAAGGGTGAATTTAGCCTTTAAGAATTAAGAGATAACAGATAAATCATCAGCGTAAAAATTAGCAAGCGTTAGGACAGTTTTAATGAGTGAGACTATACTGTAATGTATCAACACACAGACAGGTGTTCTCTTTCATCAATTTGAAAAAAAATCACCAATGAAAAATCAGAGCAAAAATTGGACATTGGCAGGGCAGTTTAGTGTGAGCAGAACTAAGCTGAAATGTACTAGAGATGCAAAGGCAACAGGGCCGTTTGAAGGAATTTGGGGGCCCCAAGCAACCACAGCATAGAGATACAGTTTAAGTTCACCCACACTTTATATAAATAAAAAAGGTTTACAGTGCAAATACTGTTGTTGCATATAATGTGCATAAAGTTTGAACATTTTCAACAATTGAACATTTGCAAAAAACACCACTGTACCATAAAATCAAATATACATGAAAAAAGTGCACAATAACTAAATCCAACATACGTAAAACACACACACACTCACATTCACACTCACATTAACATTTTTCAGTTCTCACAAACATGTGCAAATTATCTAAAACTGCTGTTTGCGAGCCTTGTTTTCTGCAAAGGCAATCACAATGTCATCCATGTCCAAAGACTGGCAAACATCACGCTCAATTGACGTAAGTTCTAGTCCTGTGAGCCTCCCTATGTTCTTTTACCCCCCCCCTACCTACCGTACCGCGCGGCAGGAGATTCAGTTTCCTGTTCCCGGCCGGACTGAAAGTAAGTGAGCACTCAGTGTGCACTTCCTGCCAGTCCGGCCGGGAACAGGAAACTCAATCTCCTGTACCGCGCGGTACCCGGCCGGACTGACAGGAGAAAGGAAGAGGAGCTTGGCCACGCTACAGCACTACAGGGAAGGGGACGTGACGAGAGAGGCAGCAGTGCTGCAGCCCCATGAGGCTCTCTATAGAGCGCTCAGGCGGCTGCAGTATTTATAGGAAGCACGGCAAGGGCCCTGCTTGGGGCCCCAGGCCAGCTCAGGCCCCAAGCAATTGCTTGGTTTGCTTGCCTTGTCACTACGGGCCTGAAAGGCAACATACTGTACATTTTAATTATATAGATGGAAGATGATGAAGCACAATGAAAGTCAGACAGTTTCCTGGACATGACCAGGCTGCAATGTAGAGACACAACGCATTAGCAGGTGTCCTTTATACCAATAAAAAAAAAGGAATGCTAGCCAATAGGTTTAGATCTGTTTAAAATTGGTTAGCAACATGACAGTTTTAGGCCGGGTTCCCACTAGCTGCGGCTCGCAGCAGGGGGTCCGGTGTGTCCCTGTTTTCCATTTCAAGTGCGAATTAGGTCAGAATTTTTGCCTGAATTCACACTTGAAAATGGAGCCAAAGACACACAGGACCCTTTTCCAGTGCAGACTGTGGCCGTCCCGGAGCTGTGTGAACCGATTCCATTCAGAGCTGGTCACAGTCTTCTGCCATGCAAATTGCATGCAAGGAAACCTGCATCCAATTTGCATAAGTGTGAACCCAGCCTGAGTCAAGGAGAATATACCTAATCAATGTATGTCTAACCTTTATTTTACTATTTGCATAAAAGGGTACAGTGAATGTGAGAGATATATAGTGAGTTGTTTGAGGTGCTTGAGGTGAGTTGTTTGAGGTGTGCTGCGAATACAAAGTAGCTCCAAGAACAGTGAATGGTAGGCTTGGAATACCCCAAACTTAAAATAATGCCTAGCATTAAATAAAAACCAATATACCTGCAGCAAAAAAAAAAAAAAAATACCAACAAACTAAATAAAAAAAAGCTCTTTTATTGGCCCTTTAAAAGGTGGATACAGACAAATCAAAATGTGGCTGGTTCAACAAATTTTGATCCATGTGTATGACAAAAAGTAATTTGGTAGATCAACTTCTGTCAAATGATTATGCTAGAAAACTCTAAAGCCGTGTACACACGATCGGTTTCACCGATGAAAACAGTCCGATGGACTGTTTTCATCGGACGAACCGATCGTGTATGGGCCCCATCGGTCTTTCCGATGGGAAAAAAAACGATAGCAAAATCTGATTGTCTGTGTGGAACTTCATCGGATAAAAAACCCACGAATGCTCAGACTGAATTATGAGACGGGAGCGCTCGTTCTGGTAAAACTAGCGTTCGTAATGGAGATAGCACATTCGTCATGCTGTAACGGACTGAAAAGCACGGAGACTGAAAAGAGCGAATCGGCTCTCACCAAACTTTTACTAACACACGGTAACACGAAATCAGCAAAAGCAGCCCAAAGGGTGGCGCCATTGGATTTGAACTTCCCCTTTATAGTGCCGTCGTACGTCACAGGTTTTTGAGACGATCGGTTTTTTAGACTGATGGTGTGTAGGCAAGACTGATGGAAGTCAGCTTCATCGGATTTCCGGTGGAAAAGTCCATCGGATTAGAATCCATAGGAAATCCGATCGTGTGTACAGGGCTTTACTCAATTGACGGCTGCAGCACTGATCAGTAGTGATGAGCCGAACACCCCCGGGTTCGGTTCGCACCAGAACCCGCGAACGGACCGAAAGTTCGTACGAACATTAGAACCCTATTAAATACAATGGATGCGAACGTTCGAATTCTAAAGTGCTAATTAAAACAACTATTATGCATGTTATTGTCCTAAAAAGGGTTTGGGAACCCGGGTTGTGCACCAGGGGACATGTATCAATGCAAAAAGAAGTTTTAAAAACGGTTGTTTTTCGGGAGCAGTCATTTTAATGATGCATAAAGTGAAAAAAAAAGAGTCAAATATTCCTTTAAATATCGTACCTGGGGGGTGTCTAAAGTATGCCTGTGAAGTGCCACGTGTTTCCCGTGTTTAGAACTGTCCCTGCACAAAATGACACTTCTAAAGGAAAAAAAAGCCATTTAAAACTGCTTGCGGCTTTAATGTAATGTCTGGTCCCGGTAATATGGATGAAAATCTTTAAGAAAAATGGCATAGCTACCCCATGACCCCCCCCCTACCCCAGCCCATTACCAGCCCCTTTGGGTCTTGTATGGATATTAAGGGGAACCCCGCACATAAAATAAAAAAGGCCCTATATACTCTGAACAGCCGTATACAGGCGGTGCATACAAGACAGGGACTGTAGGTTTGTTCTTATGTAGAATCTGTTTGTAATTTTGAACAGGTACATTGTTTAAGTGTAGCTCCAGCCCAAAAATCTATTTTTAAACTTTTTGGAAAACATAGGTCAGGGTTATCACCCCTGTAACATTTGTTTTGCTGTCTGTGCCCCTGTTCAGAACATTTCACCTCACTTTCCGTCCCAATGACAACTGTTTTTGAAATGTGGTGTTTTTCTTGAAACAAGGATTGCTGATAAAGCATCAGTACAGAGGAGACACCTTTCTCCCATATTAATTCTTACAGGAGAGAATTTTCCTTCCAAGGGGTAGATTTCCTCTCACTTCCTGTTGTCTTCTTGCGTTTGCAAGTAGGAGTCATTTGTAAGTTGGATGTTTGAAAGTAGGGACCTGCCGTATATACTCTGCAGAAATAGGCCCCTTAGTTGTTGGTGTTGGCACAACACTGTAAGCACTCACAGTTACTCTTGGTTGGTGCTGGAACACCCTGCTGTCAACTATTATATCAGGAATTTTAATTACATATAATTGTTGAACAGTGGTAGTAAAAATTGGGCCTTTGATGGTGGTGCTGGTGCCACAACACTGTAAGCCCTGACAGTTACTCTTGGTGGGTGCAGCAATGGGCCCTGCTGTGAATTATTAGATCAAGAATTGTAATTGCATGCCCCTGTTGAACAGGGGCTGAAAAATTGGGCCTTTCGTGGTGGTGGTGGTGGTGGTGGTGTTGCCACAACACTGTAAGCCCTCAGAGTTACTCTTGGTGGGTGCAGGAATGGGCCCTGCTGTGAATTATTAGATCAAGAATTGTAATTACATGCCCCTTTTGAACAGGGGCTGAAAAATTGGGCCTTTCGTGGTGGTGGTGGTGGTGGCGTTGCCACAACACTGTAAGCCCTCAGAGTTACTCTTGGTGGGTGCAGGAATGGGCCCTGCTGTGAATTATTAGATCAAGAATTGTAATTACATGCCCCTTTTGAACAGGGGCTGAAAAATTGGGCCTTTCGTGGTGGTGGTGGTGGTGGCGTTGCCACAACACTGTAAGCCCTCAGAGTTACTCTTGGTGGGTGCAGCAATGGGCCCTGCTGTGAATTATTAGATCAAGAATTGTAATTACATGCCCCTGTTGAACAGGGGCTGAAAAATTGGGCCTTTCGTGGTGGTGGTGGTGGTGTTGCCACAACACTGTAAGCCCTCAGAGTTACTCTTGGTGGGTGCAGGAATGGGCCCTGCTGTGAATTATTAGATCAAGAATTGTAATTACATGCCCCTTTTGAACAGGGGCTGAAAAATTGGGCCTTTCGTGGTGGTGGTGGTGGTGGCGTTGCCACAACACTGTAAGCCCTCAGAGTTACTCTTGGTGGGTGCAGGAATGGGCCCTGCTGTGAATTATTAGATCAAGAATTGTAATTACATGCCCCTTTTGAACAGGGGCTGAAAAATTGGGCCTTTCGTGGTGGTGGTGGTGGTGGTGGTGGTGGCGTTGCCACAACACTGTAAGCCCTCAGAGTTACTCTTGGTGGGTGCAGCAATGGGCCCTGCTGTGAATTATTAGATCAAGAATTGTAATTACATGCCCCTGTTGAACAGGGGCTGAAAAATTGGGCCTTAGGCACTGGTGGCACAACACTACAACCCCTCACAGATACTGTACTTGGAGCACAGCAATGAGCCCTGTTGCAAAGTATTGCTTAAAAAATTGTAATGACACGCCCCTGTTAAACAGGGGCTTGAAAAATTGGGCCTTAGGCACTGGTGCCACAACACTCCAACCCCTCACAGATACTGTACTTGGAGCACAGCAATGAGCCCTATGGCAAATTATTGCTAAAAAAATTGTAATTACACGCCCCTGTAAAACAGGGGCTGAAAAATTGGGCCTTAGCCACTGGTGGCGGCACCCATAAACAAAAATGATCTTCCAAGCTATCATCATCAATCGTATCATTGAGGACTCGGAGGAGGAGGATAGCCAGTCAACATAACAGCACAGGCACTCAGCATCAGCATCAGTCTTGAAGGGATGTGACATGTTAAAATCAATTAGTCTGTTATATCAGCATCAGGTGTGTGGTAGCTGGTGGTGATCCAAGACTGGTTCATCTTGATGAAAGTCAGTCGATCAACCGAGTCGGTGGACAGGCGCACCCTGTGATCCGTGACAAATCCTCCAGCAGCACTGAATGTGCGTTCCGAAAGAACGCTGGATGCAGGACAGGCCAGTAGCTCAATTGCATACTGTGCAAGCTCTGGCCAGTGATCCATCCTCAAGACCCAGTAAGCCAGAGGATTTTCGGTGGGGAAGGTGTCCAAGTCTGACCTTGCCCCTAGATATTCCTGCACCATGTTTATCAGACGCTGGCGATGGTTGCTGGAACCGATCATACTTTGGGGCTGCGGACTAAAGAATTGTCTGAACGCATCGGTCAGACGGCCACCTTCCCCACCGCTCCTTCTTTGACTGGCCGAAGCCTCAGCAACTCGTTGTCCAGGACCAGGAGTTTGTAACCTCCCAGTCTCTGGGAACGCGTTGCACAGACCTTTCTGCAAGGCCTCCCGGAGTTGTCTCATCCTCTGCTCCCTCTGCGACGGTAACATAAGGTCCGCAACCTTACCCTTGTACCGTGGATCAAGGAGAGTGGCCAGCCAGTAATGGTCCCTCTCCTTGATCCGAAGAATACGAGGATCCTTCCGCAGACTTTGCAGGATCAGGGAGGCCATGCAGCGTAGGTTTGCTGAGGCATTCGCTCCGGAGTCCTCTGGGTCACTAAGGACGACATGATCCGCAGCCACCTCCTCCCAGCCACGTACAAGTCCACTGGTTTCTTGGGACTGTAAATCATCCCTAAAAGACTGCTGCTGATGATGCTGAGTGCCAGCCTCCACCTCCATGCTGACACAATCCTCCTCCTCCTCCTCCTCCTCGTCCTCTTCCTGTGCGATGGGTGGGACAGAAGGAACACTGTCTGGGTAAAGGGGGCCTTGAGAGGCAAGGAAGTCCTCCTCTTCCTGCCTCTGTTCTGCCTCAAGTGCCCTGTCCATTATTCCACGCAGCGTGTGCTCCAACAGGTGGACAAGAGGTACAGTGTCACTGATGCATGCACTGTCACTGCTCACCATCCTCGTGGCCTCCTCAAATGGTGCCAGGACAGTGCATGCATCCCTGATCATGCCCCACTGGCGTGGAGAAAAAAAAAAACAAGCTCCCCTGACCCTGTCCTGGTGCCGTAGTCGCACAGGTACTCATTGATGGCCCTCTGCTGCGTGTGCAGCCGCTGCAGCATGGCCAACGTTGAGTTCCACCTGGTGGGCATGTCACATATAAGGCGGTTCTTGGGCAGGTTCAACTCCTTTTGCAGCTCAGCCAGGCGAGCACTGGCATTATAAGATCTGCGGAAATGCACACAGACTTTCCTGGCCTGCCTCAGGACATCCTGTAAGCCCGGGTACCTGCCCAAGAACCGCTGCACCACCAGGTTAAGAACGTGAGCCACACAGGGCACATGGGTCAGTTGTCCCTGTCGGAGGGCGGAGAGGAGGTTGGTGCCATTGTCGCAAACCACCATTCCTGGCTTAAGCTGGCGTGGCGTCAACCACCTCTCGGCCTGGCCCTGCAGAGCAGAAGGGACCTCTGCCCCAGTGTGGCTTCTGTCCCCCAAACACACCAGCGCAAGCACGGCATGGCATCTTTTTGCCTGCGTACTTGCGTAGCCCCTTGAACGGCTACGGAGCACCGCTGGTTCATAGGACAAACCACAGGAAGAGGCCATGGAGGAAGAAGAAGAGGAGGGGGTGGAGGAGAGAGGTGTGTCACAACCAGTAGTAGCATTTTGGAGGCGTGGCGGTGGAACAACCTCCAACACTACTGCACCTTGTCCTGCATCCTTCCCAGCTGCCAAAAGAGTGACCCAATGGGCCGTGAAAGAAAGGTAACGTCCCTGTCCATGCCTGCTGGACCATGAGTCAGCGGTAATATGCACCTTACCGCTGACCGCCCTGTCCAGCGAGGCCAAGACATTGCCTTCCACATGCCGGTAGAGAGCCGGAATAGCCTTCCGTGAGAAAAAGTGGCGTTTGGGAACCTGCCACTGAGGAACCGCACATTGCACAAACTCACGGAAGGGGGCCGAGTCTACCAACTGAAAAGGCAGCAGTTGAAGCGCTAGCAATTTAGCCAAGCTAGCATTCAACCGCTGGGCATGTGGATGGCTGGGAGTGAACTTCTTTCGACGGTCCAGCAGCTGGGGCAGGGAAATTTGCCTGCTAGAATCGGACGTCGGTGTACTGCTAGCAGAGTGGCCGCAAGTACTTGGCTGTGACACACCTAATTCTACACCTTCATTCCTCTCAGTGCATGTTTCAGAGAGGACTGAAGTTATAGTGGGTTTGGAGATCCCAGCTGATGCGGTGCAAGGAGAGGTCCGCTTTGTTCTTTGGTGTGGGTCTTTGAGGTAGGCTTGCCAACGAGCTGCATGGCAGGTCAACATGTGTCTGGTCAGGCATGTGGTACCCAAGCGGCTGATGTTTTGGCCACGCGATATACGCTTGAGACATATGTTGCAAACAGCAGCTGTGCGATCTGATGCACTAGCCTCAAAAAAGGCCCACACCAAAGAACTTTTTGAATGACGGGCAGAGGCAGCGCCCTGCACAGGCGGAGCTCTGCGGTGTGATTCCGTCGGTGTACTGCCCTTACGCTGGCCACCAAAGGGCATCCTGCCTCGTTGGAGATGTGCCTCCTCCTCATCCTCCTCCTCCTCCTCTCTCCTATTAGGCACCCACGTGGAGTCAGTGACCTCATCATCCCCTCCCTCCTCATCACTGGAGCCAATCTGGCAGTATGCTGCAGCTGCTGGAACATGACTGCCAGATTGGTGTCCTTCTTGAGCATCCCCTCTGTCTGCTCTCACGCTACTGCCTTCCTGTAGCTGGGTTTCATCATCAGACCCTTCGAAACGCTGGGCATCCTCCTGGAGCATGTACCCAACACTGTGCTCAAACAGTTCGGGGGACTCCTCAGGAGGAGGACATGGTGGGTCTAGGGAAGGAGTGACTGATGATGAGTCTGACATTGATACCAGGGAAGAGGACGCTTTGGCAGCTGCTTTGCCAGTACCCTGAGCCTGGGTGAGAGAGGATGAGGAGGAGGAGGAGGGCTTGGTCATCCACTCTACCAAGTCTTCAGCATGATGTGGCTCAACATGTCCAGCTGCCGAAAACAAGGACAAGCGTGTCCCATGGCCATGTGCTGATGACAATGCACCGCGTCCACGACCAGCACTGTTGCCCCCAGACACAGAGCCTGCTTGCCCTCTTTTATTGCCTCCTGACTGTCTGCCTCTCCTTGTTTGCCTTCCAGACATTCTAATAGATGGCAGGGAGATGGGAAAAAAGCAATAAGGGCTACCTTCAGGTGTCCTTCTCTGTCCCTTTACTTAAGGATTTCTAAATATGGTTGAGGATGATTGCTTTTGCACAGAATAGCACAACGACAATTTCCCTGACTGTCCAAAAAACAAGGATTTCAAAGATGGTTGATGAGGAATGCTTTAGCACACTATAGCACAAGGAGAATTTCCCTCACTGTCCTTCCCTGTCCCTAGAAACAAGGATTATCACAGTGAAAGAAACTGACACTCTTCCTACCTATAGTTTTCTGTCCCTAGAAAAAATGTTTTTTTAAAGCACACTATAGCACAAGGAGAATTTCCCTCACTGTCCTTCCCTGTCCCTAGAAACAAGGATTATCACAGTGAAAGAAACTGACACTCTTCCTACCTATAGTTTTCTGTCCCTAGAAAAAATGTTTTTTTAAAGCACACTATAGCACAAGGAGAATTTCCCTCACTGTCCTTCCCTGTCACTAGAAACAAGGATTATCACAGTGAAAGAAACTGACACTCTTCCTACCTATAGTTTTCTGTCCCTAGAAAAAATGTTTTTTTAAAGCACACTATAGCACAAGGAGAATTTCCCTCACTGTCCTTCCCTGTCCCTAGAAACAAGGATTATCACAGTGAAAGAAACTGACACTCTTCCTACCTATAGTTTTCTGTCCCTAGAAAAAATGTTTTTTTAAAGCACACTATAGCACAAGGAGAATTTCCCTCACTGTCCTTCCCTGTCCCTAGAAACAAGGATTATCACAGTGAAAGAAACTGACACTCTTCCTACCTATAGTTTTCTGTCCCTAGAAAAAATGTTTTTTTAAAGCACACTATAGCACAAGGAGAATTTCCCTCACTGTCCTTCCCTGTCCCTAGAAACAAGGATTATCACAGTGAAAGAAACTGACACTCTTCCTACCTATAGTTTTCTGTCCCTAGAAAACATGTTTTTTTAAAGCACACTATAGCACAAGGAGAATTTCCCTCACTGTCCTTCCCTGTCCCTAGAAACAAGGATTATCACAGTGAAAGAAACTGACACTCTTCCTACCTATAGTTTTCTGTCCCTAGAAAAAATGTTTTTTTAAAGCACACTATAGCACAAGGAGAATTTCCCTCACTGTCCTTCCCTGTCCCTAGAAACAAGGATTATCACAGTGAAAGAAACTGACACTCTTCCTACGTATAGTTTTCTGTCCCTAGAAAAATTTTTTTTTTAAAGCACACTATAGCACAAGGAGAATTTCCCTCACTGTCCTTCCCTGTCCCTAGAAACAAGGATTATCACAGTGAAAGAAACTGACACTCTTCCTACCTATAGTTTTCTGTCCCTAGAAAAAATGTTTTTTTAAAGCACACTATAGCACAAGGAGAATTTCCCTCACTGTCCTTCCCTGTCACTAGAAACAAGGATTATCACAGTGAAAGAAACTGACACTCTTCCTACCTATAGTTTTCTGTCCCTAGAAAAAATGTTTTTTTAAAGCACACTATAGCACAAGGAGAATTTCCCTCACTGTCCTTCCCTGTCCCTAGAAACAAGGATTATCACAGTGAAAGAAACTGACACTCTTCCTACCTATAGTTTTCTGTCCCTAGAAAAAATGTTTTTTTAAAGCACACTATAGCACAAGGAGAATTTCCCTCACTGTCCTTCCCTGTCACTAGAAACAAGGATTATCACAGTGAAAGAAACTGACACTCTTCCTACCTATAGTTTTCTGTCCCTAGAAAAAATGTTTTTTTAAAGCACACTATAGCACAAGGAGAATTTCCCTCACTGTCCTTCCCTGTCCCTAGAAACAAGGATTATCACAGTGAAAGAAACTGACACTCTTCCTACCTATAGTTTTCTGTCCCTAGAAAAAATGTTTTTTTAAAGCACACTATAGCACAAGGAGAATTTCCCTCACTGTCCTTCCCTGTCCCTAGAAACAAGGATTATCACAGTGAAAGAAACTGACACTCTTCCTACCTATAGTTTTCTGTCCCTAGAAAAAATGTTTTTTTAAAGCACACTATAGCACAAGGAGAATTTCCCTCACTGTCCTTCCCTGTCCCTAGAAACAAGGATTATCACAGTGAAAGAAACTGACACTCTTCCTACCTATAGTTTTCTGTCCCTAGAAAAAATGTTTTTTTAAAGCACACTATAGCACAAGGAGAATTTCCCTCACTGTCCTTCCCTGTCCCTAGAAACAAGGATTATCACAGTGAAAGAAACTGACACTCTTCCTACCTATAGTTTTCTGTCCCTAGAAAACATGTTTTTTTAAAGCACACTATAGCACAAGGAGAATTTCCCTCACTGTCCTTCCCTGTCCCTAGAAACAAGGATTATCACAGTGAAAGAAACTGACACTCTTCCTACCTATAGTTTTCTGTCCCTAGAAAAAATGTTTTTTTAAAGCACACTATAGCACAAGGAGAATTTCCCTCACTGTCCTTCCCTGTCCCTAGAAACAAGGATTATCACAGTGAAAGAAACTGACACTCTTCCTACGTATAGTTTTCTGTCCCTAGAAAAAATGTTTTTTTAAAGCACACTATAGCACAAGGAGAATTTCCCTCACTGTCCTTCCCTGTCCCTAGAAACAAGGATTATCACAGTGAAAGAAACTGACACTCTTCCTACCTATAGTTTTCTGTCCCTAGAAAAAATGTTTTTTTAAAGCACACTATAGCACAAGGAGAATTTCCCTCACTGTCCTTCCCTGTCCCTAGAAACAAGGATTATCACAGTGAAAGAAACTGACACTCTTCCTACCTATAGTTTTCTGTCCCTAGAAAAAATGTTTTTTTAAAGCACACTATAGCACAAGGAGAATTTCCCTCACTGTCCTTCCCTGTCCCTAGAAACAAGGATTCACACAGTAAAACACACTGACACTCTCCCTACCTATAGTTTTCTGTCCCTAGAAAAAATGTTTTTTAAAAGCACACTATAGCACAAGGAGAATTTCCCTCACTGTCCTTCCCTGTCCCTAGAAACAAGGATTATCACAGTGAAAGAAACTGACACTCTTCCTACCTATAGTTTTCTGTCCCTAGAAAAAATGTTTTTTTAAAGCACACTATAGCACAAGGAGAATTTCCCTCACTGTCCTTCCCTGTCCCTAGAAACAAGGATTATCACAGTGAAAGAAACTGACACTCTTCCTACCTATAGTTTTCTGTCCCTTGAAAAAATGTTTTTTTAAAGCACACTATAGCACAAGGAGAATTTCCCTCACTGTCCTTCCCTGTCCCTAGAAACAAGGATTATCACAGTGAAAGAAACTGACACTCTTCCTACCTATAGTTTTCTGTCCCTAGAAAAAATGTTTTTTTAAAGCACACTATAGCACAAGGAGAATTTCTCTCACTGTCCTTCCCTGTCCCTAGAAACAAGGATTATCACAGTGAAAGAAACTGACACTCTTCCTACCTATAGTTTTCTGTCCCTAGAAAAAATGTTTTTTTAAAGCACACTATAGCACAAGGAGAATTTCCCTCACTGTCCTTCCCTGTCCCTAGAAACAAGGATTATCACAGTGAAAGAAACTGACACTCTTCCTACCTATAGTTTTCTGTCCCTAGAAAAAATGTTTTTTTAAAGCACACTATAGCACAAGGAGAATTTCCCTCACTGTCCTTCCCTGTCCCTAGAAACAAGGATTATCACAGTGAAAGAAACTGACACTCTTCCTACCTATAGTTTTCTGTCCCTAGAAAAAATGTTTTTTTAAAGCACACTATAGCACAAGGAGAATTTCCCTCACTGTCCTTCCCTGTCCCTAGAAACAAGGATTATCACAGTGAAAGAAACTGACACTCTTCCTACCTATAGTTTTCTGTCCCTAGAAAAAATGTTTTTTTAAAGCACACTATAGCACAAGGAGAATTTCCCTCACTGTCCTTCCCTGTCCCTAGAAACAAGGATTATCACAGTGAAAGAAACTGACACTCTTCCTACCTATAGTTTTCTGTCCCTAGAAAAAATGTTTTTTTAAAGCACACTATAGCACAAGGAGAATTTCCCTCACTGTCCTTCCCTGTCCCTAGAAACAAGGATTCGCACAGTAAAACACACTGACACTCTCCCTACCTATAGTTTTCTGTCCCTAGAAATTTTTTTTTTTTAAAGCACACTATAGCACAAGGAGAATTTCCCTCACTGTCCTTCCCTGTCCCTAGAAACAAGGATTATCACAGTGAAAGAAACTGACACTCTTCCTACCTATAGTTTTCTGTCCCTAGAAAAAATGTTTTTTTAAAGCACACTATAGCACAAGGAGAATTTCCCTCACTGTCCTTCCCTGTCCCTAGAAACAAGGATTATCACAGTGAAAGAAACTGACACTCTTCCTACCTATAGTTTTCTGTCCCTAGAAAAAATGTTTTTTTAAAGCACACTATAGCACAAGGAGAATTTCCCTCACTGTCCTTCCCTGTCCCTAGAAACAAGGATTATCACAGTGAAAGAAACTGACACTCTTCCTACCTATAGTTTTCTGTCCCTAGAAAAAATGTTTTTTTAAAGCACACTATAGCACAAGGAGAATTTCCCTCACTGTCCTTCCCTGTCCCTAGAAGCAAGGATTATCACAGTGAAAGAAACTGACACTCTTCCTACCTATAGTTTTCTGTCCCTAGAAAAAATGTTTTTTTAAAGCACACTATAGCACAAGGAGAATTTCCCTCACTGTCCTTCCCTGTCCCTAGAAACAAGGATTATCACAGTAAAAGAAACTGACACTCTTCCTACCTATAGTTTTCTGTCCCTAGAAAAAATGTTTTTTTAAAGCACACTATAGCACAAGGAGAATTTCCCTCACTGTCCTTCCCTGTCCCTAGAAACAAGGATTATCACAGTGAAAGAAACTGACACTCTTCCTACCTATAGTTTTCTGTCCCTAGAAAAAATGTTTTTTTAAAGCACACTATAGCACAAGGAGAATTTCCCTCACTGTCCTTCCCTGTCCCTAGAAACAAGGATTATCACAGTGAAAGAAACTGACACTCTTCCTACCTATAGTTTTCTGTCCCTAGAAAAAATGTTTTTTTAAAGCACACTATAGCACAAGGAGAATTTCCCTCACTGTCCTTCCCTGTCCCTAGAAACAAGGATTCGCACAGTAAAACACACTGACACTCTCCCTACCTATAGTTTTCTGTCCCTAGAAAAATTGTTTTTTTAAAGCACACTATAGCACAAGGAGAATTTCCCCCACTGTCCTTCCCTGTCCCTAGAAACAAGGATTATCACAGTGAAAGAAACTGACACTCTTCCTACCTATAGTTTTCTGTCCCTAGAAAAAATGTTTTTTTAAAGCACACTATAGCACAAGGAGAATTTCCCTCACTGTCCTTCCCTGTCCCTAGAAACAAGGATTATCACAGTGAAAGAAACTGACACTCTTCCTACCTATAGTTTTCTGTCCCTAGAATTTTTTTTTTTTAAAGCACACTATAGCACAAGGAGAATTTCCCTCACTGTCCTTCCCTGTCCCTAGAAACAAGGATTCGCACAGTAAAACACACTGACACTCTCCCTACCTATAGTTTTCTGTCCCTAGAAAAAATGTTTTTTTAAAGCACACTATAGCACAAGGGGAATTTCCCTCACTGTCCTTCCCTGTCCCTAGAAACAAGGATTCGCACAGTAAAACACACTGACACTCTCCCTACCTATAGTTTTCTGTCCCTAGAAAAAATGTTTTTTTTAAAGCACACTATAGCACAAGGAGAATTTCCCTCACTGTCCTTCCCTGTCCCTAGAAACAAGGATTATCACAGTGAAAGAAACTGACACTCTTCCTACCTATAGTTTTCTGTCCCTAGAAAAAATGTTTTTTTAAAGCACACTATAGCACAAGGAGAATTTCCCTCACTGTCCTTCCCTGTCCCTAGAAACAAGGATTATCACAGTGAAAGAAACTGACACTCTTCCTACCTATAGTTTTCTGTTCCTAGAAAAAATGTTTTTTTAAAGCACACTATAGCACAAGGAGAATTTCCCTCACTGTCCTTCCCTGTCCCTAGAAACAAGGATTCGCACAGTAAAACACACTGACACTCTCCCTACCTATAGTTTTCTGTCCCTAGAAAAAATGTTTTTTTAAAGCACACTATAGCACAAGGAGAATTTCCCTCACTGTCCTTCCCTGTCCCTATAAACAAGGATTATCACAGTGAAAGAAACTGACACTCTTCCTACCTATAGTTTTCTGTCCCTAGAAAAAATGTTTTTTTTAAAGCACACTATAGCACAAGGAGAATTTCCCTCACTGTCCTTCCCTGTCCCTAGAAACAAGGATTATCACAGTGAAAGAAACTGACACTCTTCCTACCTATAGTTTTCTGTCCCTAGAAAAAATGTTTTTTTAAAGCACACTATAGCACAAGGAGAATTTCCCTCACTGTCCTTCCCTGTCCCTAGAAACAAGGATTATCACAGTGAAAGAAACTGACACTCTTCCTACCTATAGTTTTCTGTCCCTAGAAATTTTTTTTTTTAAAGCACACTATAGCACAAGGAGAATTTCCCTCACTGTCCTTCCCTGTCCCTAGAAACAAGGATTATCACAGTGAAAGAAACTGACACTCTTCCTACCTATAGTTTTCTGTCCCTAGAATTTTTTTTTTTTAAAGCACACTATAGCACAAGGAGAATTTCCCTCACTGTCCTTCCCTGTCCCTAGAAACAAGGATTCGCACAGTAAAACACACTGACACTCTCCCTACCTATAGTTTTCTGTCCCTAGAAAAAATGTTTTTTTAAAGCACACTATAGCACAAGGGGAATTTCCCTCACTGTCCTTCCCTGTCCCTAGAAACAAGGATTCGCACAGTAAAACACACTGACACTCTCCCTACCTATAGTTTTCTGTCCCTAGAAAAAATGTTTTTTTAAAGCACACTATAGCACAAGGAGAATTTCCCTCACTGTCCTTCCCTGTCCCTAGAAACAAGGATTATCACAGTGAAAGAAACTGACACTCTTCCTACCTATAGTTTTCTGTCCCTAGAAAAAATGTTTTTTTAAAGCACACTATAGCACAAGGAGAATTTCCCTCACTGTCCTTCCCTGTCCCTAGAAACAAGGATTATCACAGTGAAAGAAACTGACACTCTTCCTACCTATAGTTTTCTGTCCCTAGAAAAAATGTTTTTTTAAAGCACACTATAGCACTAGGAGAATTTCCCTCACTGTCCTTCCCTGTCCCTAGAAACAAGGATTATCACAGTGAAAGAAACTGACACTCTTCCTACCTATAGTTTTCTGTCCCTAGAAAAAATGTTTTTTTAAAGCACACTATAGCACAAGGAGAATTTCCCTCACTGTCCTTCCCTGTCCCTAGAAACAAGGATTATCACAGTGAAAGAAACTGACACTCTTCCTACCTATAGTTTTCTGTCCCTAGAAAAAATGTTTTTTTAAAGCACACTATAGCACAAGGAGAATTTCCCTCACTGTCCTTCCCTGTCCCTAGAAACAAGGATTATCACAGTGAAAGAAACTGACACTCTTCCTACCTATAGTTTTCTGTCCCTAGAAAAAATGTTTTTTTTAAAGCACACTATAGCACAAGGAGAATTTCCCTCACTGTCCTTCCCTGTCCCTAGAAACAAGGATTATCACAGTGAAAGAAACTGACACTCTTCCTACCTATAGTTTTCTGTCCCTAGAAAAAATGTTTTTTTAAAGCACACTATAGCACAAGGAGAATTTCCCTCACTGTCCTTCCCTGTCCCTAGAAACAAGGATTATCACAGTGAAAGAAACTGACACTCTTCCTACCTATAGTTTTCTGTCCCTAGAAAAAATGTTTTTTTAAAGCACACTATAGCACAAGGAGAATTTCCCTCACTGTCCTTCCCTGTCCCTAGAAACAAGGATTCGCACAGTAAAACACACTGACACTCTCCCTACCTATAGTTTTCTGTCCCTAGAAAAAATGTTTTTTTAAAGCACACTATAGCACAAGGAGAATTTCCCTCACTGTCCTTCCCTGTCCCTAGAAACAAGGATTATCACAGTGAAAGAAACTGACACTCTTCCTACCTATAGTTTTCTGTCCCTAGAAAAAATGTTTTTTTAAAGCACACTATAGCACAAGGAGAATTTCCCTCACTGTCCTTCCCTGTCCCTAGAAACAAGGATTATCACAGTGAAAGAAACTGACACTCTTCCTACCTATAGTTTTCTGTCCCTAGAATTTTTTTTTTTAAAGCACACTATAGCACAAGGAGAATTTCCCTCACTGTCCTTCCCTGTCCCTAGAAACAAGGATTCGCACAGTAAAACACACTGACACTCTCCCTACCTATAGTTTTCTGTCCCTAGAAAAAATGTTTTTTTAAAGCACACTATAGCACAAGGGGAATTTCCCTCACTGTCCTTCCCTGTCCCTAGAAACAAGGATTCGCACAGTAAAACACACTGACACTCTCCCTACCTATAGTTTTCTGTCCCTAGAAAAAATGTTTTTTTAAAGCACACTATAGCACAAGGAGAATTTCCCTCACTGTCCTTCCCTGTCCCTAGAAACAAGGATTATCACAGTGAAAGAAACTGACACTCTTCCTACCTATAGTTTTCTGTCCCTAGAAAAAATGTTTTTTTAAAGCACACTATAGCACAAGGAGAATTTCCCTCACTGTCCTTCCCTGTCCCTAGAAACAAGGATTATCACAGTGAAAGAAACTGACACTCTTCCTACCTATAGTTTTCTGTCCCTAGAAAAAATGTTTTTTTAAAGCACACTATAGCACAAGGAGAATTTCCCTCACTGTCCTTCCCTGTCCCTAGAAACAAGGATTCACACAGTAAAACACACTGACACTCTCCCTACCTATAGTTTTCTGTCCCTAGAAAAAATGTTTTTTTAAAGCACACTATAGCACAAGGAGAATTTCCCTCACTGTCCTTCCCTGTCCCTAGAAACAAGGATTATCACAGTGAAAGAAACTGACACTCTTCCTACCTATAGTTTTCTGTCCCTAGAAAAAATGTTTTTTTTAAAGCACACTATAGCACAAGGAGAATTTCCCTCACTGTCCTTCCCTGTCCCTAGAAACAAGGATTATCACAGTGAAAGAAACTGACAGTCTTCCTACCTATAGTTTTCTGTCCCTAGAAAAAATGTTTTTTTAAAGCACACTATAGCACAAGGAGAATTTCCCTCACTGTCCTTCCCTGTCCCTAGAAACAAGGATTATCACAGTGAAAGAAACTGACACTCTTCCTACCTATAGTTTTCTGTCCCTAGAAAAAAAAATTTTTTAAAGCACACTATAGCACAAGGAGAATTTCCCTCACTGTCCTTCCCTGTCCCTAGAAACAAGGATTATCACAGTGAAAGAAACTGACACTCTTCCTACCTATAGTTTTCTGTCCCTAGAATTTTTTTTTTTTAAAGCACACTATAGCACAAGGAGAATTTCCCTCACTGTCCTTCCCTGTCCCTAGAAACAAGGATTCGCACAGTAAAACACACTGACACTCTCCCTACCTATAGTTTTCTGTCCCTAGAAAAAATGTTTTTTTAAAGCACACTATAGCACAAGGGGAATTTCCCTCACTGTCCTTCCCTGTCCCTAGAAACAAGGATTCGCACAGTAAAACACACTGACACTCTCCCTACCTATAGTTTTCTGTCCCTAGAAAAAATGTTTTTTTAAAGCACACTATAGCACAAGGAGAATTTCCCTCACTGTCCTTCCCTGTCCCTAGAAACAAGGATTATCACAGTGAAAGAAACTGACACTCTTCCTACCTATAGTTTTCTGTCCCTAGAAAAAATGTTTTTTTAAAGCACACTATAGCACAAGGAGAATTTCCCTCACTGTCCTTCCCTGTCCCTAGAAACAAGGATTATCACAGTGAAAGAAACTGACACTCTTCCTACCTATAGTTTTCTGTCCCTAGAAAAAATGTTTTTTTAAAGCACACTATAGCACTAGGAGAATTTCCCTCACTGTCCTTCCCTGTCCCTAGAAACAAGGATTATCACAGTGAAAGAAACTGACACTCTTCCTACCTATAGTTTTCTGTCCCTAGAAAAAATGTTTTTTTAAAGCACACTATAGCACAAGGAGAATTTCCCTCACTGTCCTTCCCTGTCCCTAGAAACAAGGATTATCACAGTGAAAGAAACTGACACTCTTCCTACCTATAGTTTTCTGTCCCTAGAAAAAATGTTTTTTTAAAGCACACTATAGCACAAGGAGAATTTCCCTCACTGTCCTTCCCTGTCCCTAGAAACAAGGATTATCACAGTGAAAGAAACTGACACTCTTCCTACCTATAGTTTTCTGTCCCTAGAAAAAATGTTTTTTTTAAAGCACACTATAGCACAAGGAGAATTTCCCTCACTGTCCTTCCCTGTCCCTAGAAACAAGGATTCGCACAGTAAAACACACTGACACTCTCCCTACCTATAGTTTTCTGTCCCTAGAAAAAATGTTTTTTTAAAGCACACTATAGCACAAGGAGAATTTCCCTCACTGTCCTTCCCTGTCCCTAGAAACAAGTATTATCACAGTGAAAGAAACTGACACTCTTCCTACCTATAGTTTTCTGTCCCTAGAAAAAATGTTTTTTTAAAGCACACTATAGCACAAGGAGAATTTCCCTCACTGTCCTTCCCTGTCCCTAGAAACAAGGATTATCACAGTGAAAGAAACTGACACTCTTCCTACCTATAGTTTTCTGTCCCTAGAATTTTTTTTTTTTAAAGCACACTATAGCACAAGGAGAATTTCCCTCACTGTCCTTCCCTGTCCCTAGAAACAAGGATTCGCACAGTAAAACACACTGACACTTTCCCTAACTATAGTTTTCTGTCCCTAGAAAAAATGTTTTTTTAAAGCACACTATAGCACAAGGGGAATTTCCCTCACTGTCCTTCCCTGTCCCTAGAAACAAGGATTCGCACAGTAAAACACACTGACACTCTCCCTACCTATAGTTTTCTGTCCCTAGAAAAAATGTTTTTTTAAAGCACACTATAGCACAAGGAGAATTTCCCTCACTGTCCTTCCCTGTCCCTAGAAACAAGGATTATCACAGTGAAAGAAACTGACACTCTTCCTACCTATAGTTTTCTGTCCCTAGAAAAAATGTTTTTTTTAAAAAAAAATATAGCACAAGGAGAATTTCCCTCACTGTCCTTCCCTGTCCCTAGAAACAAGGATTCGCACAGTAAAACACACTGACACTCTCCCTACCTATAGTTTTCTGTAACTAGAAAAAATGTTTTTTTAAAGCACACTATAGCACAAGGAGAATTTCCCTCACTGTCCTTCCCTGTCCCTAGAAACAAGGATTATCACAGTGAAAGAAACTGACACTCTTCCTACCTATAGTTTTCTGTCCCTAGAAAAAATGTTTTTTTAAAGCACACTATAGCACAAGGAGAATTTCCCTCACTGTCCTTCCCTGTCCCTAGAAACAAGGATTATCACAGTGAAAGAAACTGACACTCTTCCTACCTATAGTTTTCTGTCCCTAGAAAAAATGTTTTTTTAAAGCACACTATAGCACAAGGAGAATTTCCCTCACTGTCCTTCCCTGTCCCTAGAAACAAGGATTATCACAGTGAAAGAAACTGACACTCTTCCTACCTATAGTTTTCTGTCCCTAGAAAAAAATGTTTTTTTAAAGCACACTATAGCACTAGGAGAATTTCCCTCACTGTCCTTCCCTGTCCCTAGAAACAAGGATTATCACAGTGAAAGAAACTGACACTCTTCCTACCTATAGTTTTCTGTCCCTAGAAAAAATGTTTTTTTAAAGCACACTATAGCACAAGGAGAATTTCCCTCACTGTCCTTCCCTGTCCCTAGAAACAAGGATTATCACAGTGAAAGAAACTGACACTCTTCCTACCTATAGTTTTCTGTCCCTAGAAAAAATGTTTTTTTAAAGCACACTATAGCACAAGGAGAATTTCCCTCACTGTCCTTCCCTGTCCCTAGAAACAAGGATTATCACAGTGAAAGAAACTGACACTCTTCCTACCTATAGTTTTCTGTCCCTAGAAAAAATGTTTTTTTTAAAGCACACTATAGCACAAGGAGAATTTCCCTCACTGTCCTTCCCTGTCCCTAGAAACAAGGATTATCACAGTGAAAGAAACTGACACTCTTCCTACCTATAGTTTTCTGTCCCTAGAAAAAATGTTTTTTTAAAGCACACTATAGCACAAGGAGAATTTCCCTCACTGTCCTTCCCTGTCCCTAGAAACAAGGATTCGCACAGTAAAACACACTGACACTCTCCCTACCTATAGTTTTCTGTCCCTAGAAAAAATGTTTTTTTAAAGCACACTATAGCACAAGGAGAATTTCCCTCACTGTCCTTCCCTGTCCCTAGAAACAAGTATTATCACAGTGAAAGAAACTGACACTCTTCCTACCTATAGTTTTCTGTCCCTAGAAAAAATGTTTTTTTAAAGCACACTATAGCACAAGGAGAATTTCCCTCACTGTCCTTCCCTGTCCCTAGAAACAAGGATTATCACAGTGAAAGAAACTGACACTCTTCCTACCTATAGTTTTCTGTCCCTAGAATTTTTTTTTTTTAAAGCACACTATAGCACAAGGAGAATTTCCCTCACTGTCCTTCCCTGTCCCTAGAAACAAGGATTCGCACAGTAAAACACACTGACACTTTCCCTACCTATAGTTTTCTGTCCCTAGAAAAAATGTTTTTTTAAAGCACACTATAGCACAAGGGGAATTTCCCTCACTGTCCTTCCCTGTCCCTAGAAACAAGGATTCGCACAGTAAAACACACTGACACTCTCCCTACCTATAGTTTTCTGTCCCTAGAAAAAATGTTTTTTTAAAGCACACTATAGCACAAGGAGAATTTCCCTCACTGTCCTTCCCTGTCCCTAGAAACAAGGATTATCACAGTGAAAGAAACTGACACTCTTCCTACCTATAGTTTTCTGTCCCTAGAAAAAATGTTTTTTTAAAAAAAAAATATAGCACAAGGAGAATTTCCCTCACTGTCCTTCCCTGTCCCTAGAAACAAGGATTCGCACAGTAAAACACACTGACACTCTCCCTACCTATAGTTTTCTGTAACTAGAAAAAATGTTTTTTTAAAGCACACTATAGCACAAGGAGAATTTCCCTCACTGTCCTTCCCTGTCCCTAGAAACAAGGATTATCACAGTGAAAGAAACTGACACTCTTCCTACCTATAGTTTTCTGTCCCTAGAAAAAATGTTTTTTTAAAGCACACTATAGCACAAGGAGAATTTCCCTCACTGTCCTTCCCTGTCCCTAGAAACAAGGATTATCACAGTGAAAGAAACTGACACTCTTCCTACCTATAGTTTTCTGTCCCTAGAAAAAATGTTTTTTTAAAGCACACTATAGCACAAGGAGAATTTCCCTCACTGTCCTTCCCTGTCCCTAGAAACAAGGATTATCACAGTGAAAGAAACTGACACTCTTCCTACCTATAGTTTTCTGTCCCTAGAAAAAATGTTTTTTTAAAGCACACTATAGCACAAGGAGAATTTCCCTCACTGTCCTTCCCTGTCCCTAGAAACAAGGATTATCACAGTGAAAGAAACTGACACTCTTCCTACCTATAGTTTTCTGTCCCTAGAAAAAATGTTTTTTTAAAGCACACTATAGCACAAGGAGAATTTCCCTCACTATCCTTCCCTGTCCCTAGAAACAAGGATTATCACAGTGAAAGAAACTGACACTCTTCCTACCTATAGTTTTCTGTCCCTAGAAAAAATGTTTTTTTAAAGCACACTATAGCACAAGGAGAATTTCCCTCACTGTCCTTCCCTGTCCCTAGAAACAAGGATTATCACAGTGAAAGAAACTGACACTCTTCCTACCTATAGTTTTCTGTCCCTAGAAAAAATGTTTTTTTTAAAGCACACTATAGCACAAGGAGAATTTCCCTCACTGTCCTTCCCTGTCCCTAGAAACAAGGATTATCACAGTGAAAGAAACTGACACTCTTCCTACCTATAGTTTTCTGTCCCTAGAAAAAATGTTTTTTTTAAAGCACACTATAGCACAAGGAGAATTTCCCTCACTGTCCTTCCCTGTCCCTAGAAACAAGGATTATCACAGTGAAAGAAACTGACACTCTTCCTACCTATAGTTTTCTGTCCCTAGAAAAAATGTTTTTTAAAAGCACACTATAGCACAAGGAGAATTTCCCTCACTGTCCTTCCCTGTCCCTAGAAACAAGGATTATCACAGTGAAAGAAACTGACACTCTTCCTACCTATAGTTTTCTGTCCCTAGAAAAAATGTTTTTTTAAAGCACACTATAGCACAAGGAGAATTTCCCTCACTGTCCTTCCCTGTCCCTAGAAACAAGGATTCGCACAGTAAAACACACTGACACTCTCCCTACCTATAGTTTTCTGTCCCTAGAAATTTTTTTTTTTTAAAGCACACTATAGCACAAGGAGAATTTCCCTCACTGTCCTTCCCTGTCCCTAGAAACAAGGATTATCACAGTGAAAGAAACTGACACTCTTCCTACCTATAGTTTTCTGTCCCTAGAAAAAATGTTTTTTTAAAGCACACTATAGCACAAGGAGAATTTCCCTCACTGTCCTTCCCTGTCCCTAGAAACAAGGATTATCACAGTGAAAGAAACTGACACTCTTCCTACCTATAGTTTTCTGTCCCTAGAAAAAATGTTTTTTTAAAGCACACTATAGCACAAGGAGAATTTCCCTCACTGTCCTTCCCTGTCCCTAGAAACAAGGATTATCACAGTGAAAGAAACTGACACTCTTCCTACCTATAGTTTTCTGTCCCTAGAAAAAATGTTTTTTTAAAGCACACTATAGCACAAGGAGAATTTCCCTCACTGTCCTTCCCTGTCCCTAGAAGCAAGGATTATCACAGTGAAAGAAACTGACACTCTTCCTACCTATAGTTTTCTGTCCCTAGAAAAAATGTTTTTTTAAAGCACACTATAGCACAAGGAGAATTTCCCTCACTGTCCTTCCCTGTCCCTGGAAACAAGGATTATCACAGTAAAAGAAACTGACACTCTTCCTACCTATAGTTTTCTGTCCCTAGAAAAAATGTTTTTTTAAAGCACACTATAGCACAAGGAGAATTTCCCTCACTGTCCTTCCCTGTCCCTAGAAACAAGGATTATCACAGTGAAAGAAACTGACACTCTTCCTACCTATAGTTTTCTGTCCCTAGAAAAAATGTTTTTTTAAAGCACACTATAGCACAAGGAGAATTTCCCTCACTGTCCTTCCCTGTCCCTAGAAACAAGGATTATTACAGTGAAAGAAACTGACACTCTTCCTACCTATAGTTTTCTGTCCCTAGAATTTTTTTTTTTTAAAGCACACTATAGCACAAGGAGAATTTCCCTCACTGTCCTTCCCTGTCCCTAGAAACAAGGATTCGCACAGTAAAACACACTGACACTCTCCCTACCTATAGTTTTCTGTCCCTAGAAAAAATGTTTTTTTAAAGCACACTATAGCACAAGGGGAATTTCCCTCACTGTCCTTCCCTGTCCCTAGAAACAAGGATTCGCACAGTAAAACACACTGACACTCTCCCTACCTATAGTTTTCTGTCCCTAGAAAAAATGTTTTTTTAAAGCACACTATAGCACAAGGAGAATTTCCCTCACTGTCCTTCCCTGTCCCTAGAAACAAGGATTATCACAGTGAAAGAAACTGACACTCTTCCTACCTATAGTTTTCTGTCCCTAGAAAAAATGTTTTTTTAAAGCACACTATAGCACAAGGAGAATTTCCCTCACTGTCCTTCCCTGTCCCTAGAAACAAGGATTATCACAGTGAAAGAAACTGACACTCTTCCTACCTATAGTTTTCTGTCCCTAGAAAAAATGTTTTTTTAAAGCACACTATAGCACAAGGAGAATTTCCCTCACTGTCCTTCCCTGTCCCTAGAAACAAGGATTCGCACAGTAAAACACACTGACACTCTCCCTACCTATAGTTTTCTGTCCCTAGAAAAAATGTTTTTTTAAAGCACACTATAGCACAAGGAGAATTTCCCTCACTGTCCTTCCCTGTCCCTATAAACAAGGATTATCACAGTGAAAGAAACTGACACTCTTCCTACCTATAGTTTTCTGTCCCTAGAAAAAATGTTTTTTTAAAGCACACTATAGCACAAGGAGAATTTCCCTCACTGTCCTTCCCTGTCCCTAGAAACAAGGATTATCACAGTGAAAGAAACTGACACTCTTCCTACCTATAGTTTTCTGTCCCTAGAAAAAATGTTTTTTTAAAGCACACTATAGCACAAGGAGAATTTCCCTCACTGTCCTTCCCTGTCCCTAGAAACAAGGATTATCACAGTGAAAGAAACTGACACTCTTCCTACCTATAGTTTTCTGTCCCTAGAAAAAATGTTTTTTTAAAGCACACTATAGCACAAGGAGAATTTCCCTCACTGTCCTTCCCTGTCCCTAGAAACAAGGATTATCACAGTGAAAGAAACTGACACTCTTCCTACCTATAGTTTTCTGTCCCTAGAATTTTTTTTTTTTAAAGCACACTATAGCACAAGGAGAATTTCCCTCACTGTCCTTCCCTGTCCCTAGAAACAAGGATTCACACAGTAAAACACACTGACACTCTCCCTACCTATAGTTTTCTGTCCCTAGAAAAAATGTTTTTTTAAAGCACACTATAGCACAAGGGGAATTTCCCTCACTGTCCTTCCCTGTCCCTAGAAACAAGGATTCGCACAGTAAAACACACTGACACTCTCCCTACCTATAGTTTTCTGTCCCTAGAAAAAATGTTTTTTTAAAGCACACTATAGCACAAGGAGAATTTCCCTCACTGTCCTTCCCTGTCCCTAGAAACAAGGATTATCACAGTGAAAGAAACTGACACTCTTCCTACCTATAGTTTTCTGTCCCTAGAAAAAATGTTTTTTTAAAGCACACTATAGCACAAGGAGAATTTCCCTCACTGTCCTTCCCTGTCCCTAGAAACAAGGATTATCACAGTGAAAGAAACTGACACTCTTCCTACCTATAGTTTTCTGTCCCTAGAAAAAATGTTTTTTTAAAGCACACTATAGCACTAGGAGAATTTCCCTCACTGTCCTTCCCTGTCCCTAGAAACAAGGATTATCACAGTGAAAGAAACTGACACTCTTCTTACCTATAGTTTTCTGTCCCTAGAAAATTTTTTTTTTAAAGCACACTATAGCACAAGGAGAATTTCCCTCACTGTCCTTCCCTGTCCCTAGAAACAAGGATTATCACAGTGAAAGAAACTGACACTCTTCCTACCTATAGTTTTCTGTCCCTAGAAAAAATGTTTTTTTAAAGCACACTATAGCACAAGGAGAATTTCCCTCACTGTCCTTCCCTGTCCCTAGAAACAAGGATTATCACAGTGAAAGAAACTGACACTCTTCCTACCTATAGTTTTCTGTCCCTAGAAAAAATGTTTTTTTTAAAGCACACTATAGCACAAGGAGAATTTCCCTCACTGTCCTTCCCTGTCCCTAGAAACAAGGATTATCACAGTGAAAGAAACTGACACTCTTCCTACCTATAGTTTTCTGTCCCTAGAAAAAATGTTTTTTTAAAGCACACTATAGCACAAGGAGAATTTCCCTCACTGTCCTTCCCTGTCCCTAGAAACAAGGATTCGCACAGTAAAACACACTGACACTCTCCCTACCTATAGTTTTCTGTCCCTAGAAAAAATGTTTTTTTAAAGCACACTATAGCACAAGGAGAATTTCCCTCACTGTCCTTCCCTGTCCCTAGAAACAAGTATTATCACAGTGAAAGAAACTGACACTCTTCCTACCTATAGTTTTCTGTCCCTAGAAAAAATGTTTTTTTAAAGCACACTATAGCACAAGGAGAATTTCCCTCACTGTCCTTCCCTGTCCCTAGAAACAAGGATTATCACAGTGAAAGAAACTGACACTCTTCCTACCTATAGTTTTCTGTCCCTAGAATTTTTTTTTTTTAAAGCACACTATAGCACAAGGAGAATTTCCCTCACTGTCCTTCCCTGTCCCTAGAAACAAGGATTCGCACTGTAAAACACACTGACACTTTCCCTACCTATAGTTTTCTGTCCCTAGAAAAAATGTTTTTTTAAAGCACACTATAGCACAAGGGGAATTTCCCTCACTGTCCTTCCCTGTCCCTAGAAACAAGGATTCGCACAGTAAAACACACTGACACTCTCCCTACCTATAGTTTTCTGTCCCTAGAAAAAATGTTTTTTTAAAGCACACTATAGCACAAGGAGAATTTCCCTCACTGTCCTTCCCTGTCCCTAGAAACAAGGATTATCACAGTGAAAGAAACTGACACTCTTCCTACCTATAGTTTTCTGTCCCTAGAAAAAATGTTTTTTTTAAAAAAAAATATAGCACAAGGAGAATTTCCCTCACTGTCCTTCCCTGTCCCTAGAAACAAGGATTCGCACAGTAAAACACACTGACACTCTCCCTACCTATAGTTTTCTGTAACTAGAAAAAATGTTTTTTTAAAGCACACTATAGCACAAGGAGAATTTCCCTCACTGTCCTTCCCTGTCCCTAGAAACAAGGATTATCACAGTGAAAGAAACTGACACTCTTCCTACCTATAGTTTTCTGTCCCTAGAAAAAATGTTTTTTTAAAGCACACTATAGCACAAGGAGAATTTCCCTCACTGTCCTTCCCTGTCCCTAGAAACAAGGATTATCACAGTGAAAGAAACTGACACTCTTCCTACCTATAGTTTTCTGTCCCTAGAAAAAATGTTTTTTTAAAGCACACTATAGCACAAGGAGAATTTCCCTCACTGTCCTTCCCTGTCCCTAGAAACAAGGATTATCACAGTGAAAGAAACTGACACTCTTCCTACCTATAGTTTTCTGTCCCTAGAAAAAATGTTTTTTTAAAGCACACTATAGCACAAGGAGAATTTCCCTCACTATCCTTCCCTGTCCCTAGAAACAAGGATTATCACAGTGAAAGAAACTGACACTCTTCCTACCTATAGTTTTCTGTCCCTAGAAAAAATGTTTTTTTAAAGCACACTATAGCACAAGGAGAATTTCCCTCACTGTCCTTCCCTGTCCCTAGAAACAAGGATTATCACAGTGAAAGAAACTGACACTCTTCCTACCTATAGTTTTCTGTCCCTAGAAAAAATGTTTTTTTTAAAGCACACTATAGCACAAGGAGAATTTCCCTCACTGTCCTTCCCTGTCCCTAGAAACAAGGATTATCACAGTGAAAGAAACTGACACTCTTCCTACCTATAGTTTTCTGTCCCTAGAAAAAATGTTTTTTTTAAAGCACACTATAGCACAAGGAGAATTTCCCTCACTGTCCTTCCCTGTCCCTAGAAACAAGGATTATCACAGTGAAAGAAACTGACACTCTTCCTACCTATAGTTTTCTGTCCCTAGAAAAAATGTTTTTTTAAAGCACACTATAGCACAAGGAGAATTTCCCTCACTGTCCTTCCCTGTCTCTAGAAACAAGGATTATCACAGTGAAAGAAACTGACACTCTTCCTACCTATAGTTTTCTGTCCCTAGAAAAAATGTTTTTTTAAAGCACACTATAGCACAAGGAGAATTTCCCTCACTGTCCTTCCCTGTCACTAGAAACAAGGATTATCACAGTGAAAGAAACTGACACTCTTCCTACCTATAGTTTTCTGTCCCTAGAAAAAATGTTTTTTTAAAGCACACTATAGCACAAGGAGAATTTCCCTCACTGTCCTTCCCTGTCCCTAGAAACAAGGATTCGCACAGTAAAACACACTGACACTCTCCCTACCTATAGTTTTCTGTCCCTAGAAAAAAATGTTTTTTTAAAGCACACTATAGCACAAGGAGAATTTCCCTCACTGTCCTTCCCTGTCCCTAGAAACAAGGATTATCACAGTGAAAGAAACTGACACTCTTCCTACCTATAGTTTTCTGTCCCTAGAAAAAATGTTTTTTTAAAGCACACTATAGCACAAGGAGAATTTCCCTCACTGTCCTTCCCTGTCCCTAGAAACAAGGATTATCACAGTGAAAGAAACTGACACTCTTCCTACCTATAGTTTTCTGTCCCTAGAAAAAATGTTTTTTTAAAGCACACTATAGCACAAGGAGAATTTCCCTCACTGTCCTTCCCTGTCCCTAGAAACAAGGATTATCACAGTGAAAGAAACTGACACTCTTCCTACCTATAGTTTTCTGTCCCTAGAAAAAATGTTTTTTTAAAGCACACTATAGCACAAGGAGAATTTCCCTCACTGTCCTTCCCTGTCCCTAGAAACAAGGATTCGCACAGTAAAACACACTGACACTCTCCCTACCTATAGTTTTCTGTCCCTAGAAAAAATGTTTTTTTAAAGCACACTATAGCACAAGGAGAATTTCCCTCACTGTCCTTCCCTGTCCCTAGAAACAAGGATTCGCACAGTAAAACACACTGACACTCTCCCTACCTATAGTTTTCTGTCCCTAGAAAAAATGTTTTTTTAAAGCACACTATAGCACAAGGAGAATTTCCCTCACTGTCCTTCCCTGTCCCTAGAAACAAGGATTCGCACAGTAAAACACACTGACACTCTCCCTACCTATCCTTCTCTTTCCCTAAACTAAAGGAATCCAGGTTAAGCAAGAAAAAATAAATGTCACTGTCCCTGCCTATGCTTCTCTTTCCCTGCTCCGGAACACACTACACTAGGCCGCTGTGCTGGCGGCCTTTTATAGTGTGGGGCGTGTACTAAACACCCTCAGCAATAATTGGCCACAGGCATCCTGCCTGTGGCCAATCATTGCTCTCCTCGCTGCCGGCGCTGTGATTGGCCAAGCATGCGGGGTCACAGTGCATGCTTGGCCAATCACAGCGCCTGGATGACACTGCGATGGCGTAGTGCATTGTGGGCCGTTCGCGTCACTCGAATTAGGCGCGAACGGCCCAAATCGTTCGATCTTCGTCGAACGATCGAACAGCCGATGTTCGAGTCGAACGTATGTTAGACTCGAACACCGAGCTCATCCCTACTGATCAGTATATTCTGACAGCAGAGGAGTCCCGCTGTAAGAATACAATGGCACAGCAGATTCCTCCATCCACCTCACATGTGTGGACGAAGAAATCAGTTTTCTTTTGTTTTGTTTTTTACCCAGCTTTAGCCTGCTGGCCATGGTTCAAACACAATGCACAATGCATAGGAGTTACATTTTTTTCTTCAGCTCTGGTGAATTTGTACACCCATTTGACAGTATAGTGAACTTTGAGCTTACAGGATTTGCTGCGAATCTACAGTCATGTTGAATCTGTATGTCATCCTTAGTTATGGGAATAGATACACAAGCTTTAGTTTTAACCTGCATTAGACTCTGGTAGAATCAAGGTGCTGTAGCTACAGACCATGCAAAGTAATAGTGTAAACATTTGATGTTATAATTATGGAAACTGTGTTTAATCGTAGTGACCTAGGAACTGCTTATTTTAGCTTTTATATAAAAAATGTTCTTGTTTGCCAGTGACAATTTTAATTAAATATAATTTTACAATTGAATACATTTAATGTACTAAACAGCAGAAGACATGATGAGCTGTGATCTACTTATTGAATTATGAGACACAGTTCTCCTTGCTTTTCCATCTGCCTACTTTGAATTATGTTGTCAGAAATATTTATTTTCTTGTTTCATGAATCATTCTCTATGCCAGCATTCATTCATACACAATCTGCTGCCACCACATATGAATTATTTTGATACTGTATATAGTTTACAGAAGGATATAGTCCCTCGAGCTACCAAGCGAACCTAATAAACTTAAACAAATGAACTAAATAAACTAAAACTGCTGCTAGACCTAAAGTGTACACAGTGCACAAAAATGAGTATAAGTGAATAGTGATCAGCGCAACTTTCTAAACCTCAATTAAATACTAAAGATGAATGTGATAACTAAGATAAATAACGTCCACAATTATCAAAATAAATAGACAATAATTCTTCTGAACAATGTGAAAACAATCTTCAAAATGTGACACGCTTCTTCTAAACAGTGGGGCTGATTTACTAATAACAGTGCGCTGCGCTGGTTCTAACCTTAATTGGTGCGCCGGATAACTCCTTCACTGGGCGCAGGAAGCAGCGGCGCACTGTTATAGTAAATAGAAATGTCAGTGGCGCTCTATTGAAAATGAATGGTTCCCTATGGGAGCCCATTGATTTGAATAGAGGTCGCCCGGGAAGTCGGATCCGACTTGCGGGCGACTCATGTGCCGGCTGACACAGGGACAGCGCGACTTTGCGAGGCGATCTGGACACGACCTGAGCGTGCAGCAGCCGCTCAAGTCATGTCCTAGAGGCGACTAGCCAGCCAAGAATGTGTCCAGCGCGATGTGATCGCGCTGGTCCTCGGCAGCCTCGCTGTCCCATGTTTGGTATGAATCATGAAGAGGAACTCCAGGCCAAATTTTAATGAAAAAACCGGCATGGGTTCCCCTTCAGGAGCATACCAGGCCCTTAGGTCTGGTCTGGATTCTAAGGTGAACCCCCTAAGCCGAAAAACGGCGTGGGGGTCCCCCCAAAATCCAAACCAGACCCTTAGGTCTGGTCTGGATTTTAAGGTGAACCCCTCAAGCCGAAAAACGGCTTGGGGGTCCCCCCAAAATCCAAACCAGACCCTTATCTGAGCACGCAACCTGGCAGGCCGCAGGGGAAAAGGGGGGACGAGAGCGGCCCCCCTCCCTCCTGAACCGTACCAGGCCGCATGCCCTCAACATGGGGGTTTGGTGCTTCGGGGCAGGGGGGCGACCTGCGGCCCCCCCACCCCAAAGCACCCTGCCCCCATGTTGATGGGGACAAGGGCCTCTTCCCGACAACCCTGGCCGTTGGTTTCGGGGTCTGCGGGCGGGGGGCTTATCGGAATCCGGGAGCCCCCTTTAATAAAGGGGCCCCCGGATACCGGCCCCCCACCCTATGTGAATGAGTATGGGGTACATCGTACCCCTACCCATTCACCTGGTGGAAAAAAATTGCAATAAAAAAACCACACAGCTTTTCAAAGTATTTTATTGCACAGCTCTGGGGGTCTTCTTCCGACTTCGGGGGTCTCCGGTGTCGTCGCCGCCGCTCTCCGGTTTTCTTCTGCCGGGCCACCGCTAACTTCTTTAGCTCTTTTGCTAGCGGAGGCCCGGTCTTCTCCGTCGTCTTCTCCCCTCTTCTCCTCTCCGGTTCTTCCTTTCTTCTGCCGGGCCTCCGCTAACTTCTTTTAGCTCTTTTGCTAGCGGAGGCCCGGTCTTCTCTGTCGCCTTCTTCTTCTCCCGCTATCCGGTTCTTCTCCCGGTTCTTTTCCCGCTTCTTTCTTCTGCCGGCCCCTCCACTAACTTCTTTAGCTCTTTTGCTAGTGGAGGGGCCGGTCTTCTCCGTTGTCGCCGTCGGCGTCTTCTTCTCTCTTCTCCTCCTCGATGTTGACTCGTCGCTTCCTCTCGCAGTAATGCAAAATTTTCGGTCTGCAGAGATTAATATAGGCTTCTCATGACGTCACAGTCACATGTTTCGGGGCACATGGCCCCGGAGCATGTGAGTGTGACGTCATGGGGACATGTGACTGTGACGTCATGAGAAGCCTATATTAATCTCTGCGGACCGAAAATTTAACATTACTGCGAGAGGAAGCGACGAGTCAACATCGAGGAGGAGAAGAGAGAAGAAAACGCTGACGGCGACGATGGAGAAGACCGGCCCCTCCACTAGCAAAAGAGCTAAAGAAGTTAGTGGAGGGGCCGGCAGAAGAAAGAAGCGGGAGAAGAACCGGATAGCGGGAGAAGAAGGCGGCGACTGAGAAGACCGGGCCTCCGCTAGCAAAAGAGCTAAAAGAAGTTAGCGGAGGCCCGGCAGAAGAAAGGAAGAACCGGAGAGGAGAAGAGGGGAGAAGACGACAGAGAAGACCAGGCCTCCGCTAGCAAAAGAGCTAAAGAAGTTAGCGGTGGCCTGGCAGAAGAAAACCGGAGAGCGCAGCGACGACACCGGAGACCCCCGAAGTCGGAAGAAGACCCCCGAGCTGTGCAATAAAATACTTTAAAAAGCTGTGTGGTTTTTTTATTGCAATTTTTTTCCACCAGGTGAATGGGTAGGGGTACGATGTACCCCGTACTCATTCACATAGGGTGGGGGGCCGGTATCCGGGGGCCCCTTTATCAAAGGTAGCTCCCGGATTCCGATAAGCCCCCCCTGCCCGCAGACCCCGACAACCAACGGCCAGGGTTGTCGGGAAGAGGCCCTTGTCCTCATCAACATGGGGGCAGGGTGCTCTGGGGTGGGGGGGCCGCAGGTCGCTCCCCTGCCCCAGAGCACCAAACCCCCCATGTTGAGGGCATGCGGCCTGGTACGGTTCAGGAGGGAGGGGGGGCGCTCTCCCATCCCCCCCTTTTCCCCTGCGGCCGGCCAGGTTGAGTGCTCGGATAAAGGGTCTGGTGTGTATTCTAAGGGGACCCCACGCAATTTTTTTTTGTTTTTGGTGCGGGGTTCCCCTTAAAATACATGCCAGACCTGAAGGGCCTGGTATGGACTCTGGGGGGACCCCCACGCCATTTTTTTTTCATTTTTTTGGGGGGTCCCCTTTGAATCCATACTAGACCCAAGGGCCTGGTATGGACCTGTGGGGGGACCCCACGCTGTTTTTTTTTTTGGTTTGGTTTTTTGAACCGTTTTTTTTTTTTTTTTTTACATTTCCTTTAACAACCAGCCATAAACAGGTCAAACAAAAAAATCGCCGCAAAATTGCGGTACTTGCGTTTTGGATGCGGGTCCATTGAATTCTATTACATCCAAAACACTGTTTTTGTCCTGGCAAAAAAAATCTGCAGTTGCGTTTAAAATCGTTTTTCACAAACCCTCAAAATGCCTTCAGACGCCAAAGATTTCCACGTTTCAGACGCGGGTACCAGCGTTTAGCCGCATTTTAGTTTAGAAGCGTTTTTAAAGGTGACCTTTTTTTTTTACATTGATATACTCCAAATTTATGGCAAATGATGAAAAACCATAATATATATATATATATATATATATAAAATTGCTTCCATTGCATTGTGGACAATCCACAACTTGGGGCAGCTGACATGGCAAGTGGACAATCCACAACTTGTGGCAAGTGATGTGGCAAGTGACACGCTAAATACAACTACACTGCTGCTCTCAGCTGCTGATATCACTCTGGTCTCACTAAATAGCTAAAATCGTAAATAATACTGTTTTTGGAGCTTAGGACGGCTCCTTATCATATACACGCAAATGTGGTAAAACACGGCATGCAAACGCCACAAAGCGCGCCTTTCTAAACGCCACTTTCAACCTTACTTCTGAACACTTTGCACCAGCGTCCCGTCTACATGGGGCCTAAAAACGCCTATGCCATTTACAGCTCCAAAACGCCATGGTGGCCATGAGGCCATAGGCTAACATGGAGAGATGTTTTTAAGCTGCAAAAAACGCTCAAACAAGCGGTTGGAAAAACGTCCGTGTGCATGTAGCCTTATATTAACCACTTGCGCACTGCCCAGACCAAGTTTCACATTTCAGCGCTGATGCACTTTTAATGACAATTGCGCGCTCATACAACACTGTAACCCAATGAAAATGTTTTATTTGTTGGCACACAAATAGAGCTTGCTTTTGGTGCTATTTGATCACCTTTGTGTTTTATTTATTTATTTTTTCTATAAATACAAAAGACCGAGTTTAAAAAAATAAATAAATGGATATTTTACCCACTTCAGCACTGGGCCTATTCTGGCACTTCTCTCCTTCATGTAAAAATCATAAATTTATGGCTATAAAATTACTTCAAAACACCAAACATTATATATTTTTTTGGAGCAGACACCCTAGGGAATAAGATGGTGGTCATTGCAAATTTTTATCATGCTCGGTATTTGCGCAATAAATTTTCAAACGCCTTTTGTTTGCTAAAAATATTACAAAACAGTAAAGTTACGGCCAATTTTTTGGTATAATGTGAAAGAGGTTGTTATGCTGAGTAAATAGATACCTAACACATCACGCTTTAAAATTGCGCACACACATGGCATGACACCAAACTTCAGTAATTAAAAATCTCCCTAGGCGATGCTTACATTTTTTTTACACGTTACCATTTTGCCATTACAGAGGAGGTCTAGTGCTAGAATTGTTGCACTCATTCTAACGCACGCAGCAATAACTCACATGTGTGGTTTGAACGGCGTTTACATATGTGGGCGGGACTTACGTGTGTGTTCGCTTCTGAGCGCGAGCTACCGGGGACATGGGCGTTTTTTCTTATTTTTTATTTTTTTTTTGTTTTTGTTTTTTGACTTTTTTGTATTTCTTACTCTTTTTTAATTAATTTTTTATTTTTTGGGATCTCTTTTATTCCTATTACAAGGAATGTAAACATCCCTTGTAATAGGAATGTGTGTGACAGGTCCTCTTTATGGAGAGATGCAGGGTCAATAAGACCCCACATATCTCCTCCAGGCTGGAAAGCATGATATTGTTCCAAAAAAATCACCAATCTCATGCTGACAGCCAAGATCACGGCTTGGTTAACATACGGGAACACGGCGTGATGTCATAACGTCGTGCCCGCGCTTCCGACGGTCATAGAGAGGACTGATGACCATCTGGTCACCAGTCATCTCCAAATCGTTCTCCGAGCCCCAGATGGCACAGGAGAGCCCGGAGAAGCACCGGATGGCGGCAAGAGGGGGGGGGAACGTCCCCTCCACCCGCCTATAAGAACGATCAAGCGGCGGAACTGCCACTATGATCGTTTTTATTGTGCACAGAATCGCCGGCTGAAAAGAATGATATCTGAATGATGCCTGCAACTGCAGGCATCATTCAGATGTCACCGCCCAAAGCCAAGGATGTCATTTGACGGTGGGCGGTAGGAAACTGGTTAATATTTTTTAAAAAGGTAATTTTTCTTCTTCATTGATGTACACTGATGAGACTGCACTGATGGGCACCGATAAGGTGGCAAGGGTGGGCACTGAGAGGTGGCATTGCTATTTGGCACTGGTGGGCAGTGAGAAGTGGCACTGCTAGGTGGCAATGATAGTTGGCAGTGATGGGCACTGATAGGCACTGGCAGCACTGCTAGGTGCCACTGACTGGCACCAGTGGTGGGCATTGATAGGTGGCACTGGCAGGGGCTACTAATTGTCACAGATGATGCAGAATTGCCTCTTCCTCTTCGGGCCCCATGTCCCTTGCACATAAGCCGGTGATTGCCTTTTTTTTATGCTCACGCTGTCGGCACAAGGAGAAAACAAAAACCATTACCCACCTTTTGTTTACATCACGTGATCAGCTGTCATTGGCTGACAGCTGATCACATGGTAAAGGGCAGGGATCGGCCCCTTACTCGGATCTGTCATCACCCGAGTCTCAGTGACTCTGTGACCACAGCACGCGCAAAGGGGAGGACGTTTATTGACGGACTCCCGGCAATTGAGGACCATGCTGTGGCCGTCGATCAGTTATAGCGCTGATCTCAAGTGATTAAAGAGGGTCAAAATGGGCCATTGACATGCATCACAATTCAACTTAGGAATGAGTCTTTGAAAAGTTAAACTAAATAATTTGGTCACTTTATCCTTCCAAATAATTTACTTCCTGTCACATAGCCACACAGGAAGTGAGGGTAAATCCCTAACAATGTCTTTCCTTGGGGACACACAGGTCAATCTAAATACTTTCCCCATTATGCACATTGCACTCGAGCATATTGCGGGGTACACCACAAATTATTATTAGGTAGTTTGGACTGTGGGGTTTATTTACTAAAGGCAAATCTACTTTGCACTACAAGTGCACTTGCTGTATATCTGAGGGGGACATGCAAGCCAAAAAAAAAAAACATCTTTGCTTTTACATGATTGTAACATCCAATCACCAGTACTTTCCCTCAGATTTTCAGCAGCTACACTTTTACTACAGAGTGGATTTGTCTTTACTAAACCCCAAACTACCCAATGATTTGGGGTGTACACAACAAAGTGCTAGAGTGCAATTTGCTTAATGGGGACATTAGTTAGATTGATCTGTGTGTCCCCAAGAAAAGCCATTGGTAGGGTTTTACCTTCACTTCCTGTTTAGCTGTGTGACAAAAAGGTGACAAAAAGGCCAAACTACAAAAAAAAAAAATATCTAAAAATAAAACACATACAGGGGTTCTAACACTTACTCAAAATGCCCACAATTAGAATTGTATGGCCTTGAGCTATTTTTAAGTGCAGTGCTCTAAATCAGTGCTTCTCAAGTACCCCCAACAGACCATGTTTGCAGGTTTTCCTTCATCTTGCACATGTGCTTTAAATCACAGTCAATGGTTTTGATTTTTGGACAGCAATTCTCGATAAGATAAATTCACAAAACATGTCCTGTTGGGGGTACTTTAGGACTGAGGCTGAGAACCACTGCAGTAAAAAAGGAAAATTGAATACTTACCGCTCTGTATTTCATTTCCTGGTGACGCTCCATGGCAGCACACAATACAATCCATGCATATACTACCATGAAGGCACCAGGGTAGACAAATCACACCAGTTTTGTTTTGACATGCCAATCAGCTGTCACATTTGTTGCAAAGAAAACACAAAACAAACATCAAAATTTTGCATCTAATTTTATTGTTCAACAAAACAAAAGGGAAGGCAAAATAAAAAACATGGTCAATTTGAAACAGTTACAGACTCAACATCTTGAGAAATTTTTGGCCCAAAAAATGCAGCAGACAATTAAATCAAAGTGAACAAACGACACAAATTAACAACATCAGAATTATTTCAGGGGAACATATCTCCCCCACACCAAAAATATACAATCATCAAGAGTTAACCAATCACTTGTTTTGCAAAGACATAACAAATAAAATACATGTGTTACAAACGCGATAAGGACACCAACATGTACATTTATACTGATAAAAGTCATTGAAAGTCTTTGCTAACCAAAAAAAAAAAGCGTGGGGGTCCCCCCAAATTCCATAACCAGGCCCTTCAGGTCTGGAATGGATATTAAGGGGAACCCCGCTGCAAATAAAAAAAAAAATGACGTGCGGGTTCCCCCAAATATCCAAACCAGGCCCTTCAGATCTGGCATGGATTTTAAGGGGAACTCCACCCCAATTTTTTTTAAAAAATGGCGTGGAGTCCCCCTAAAAATCCACACCAGACCCTTATCCGAGCACATAACCTGGCCGGCCGCAGGGGAAGAGGGGGGGACGAGAGGGCGGCCCCCCCTCCCTCCTGAACGTACCAGGCCACATGCCCTCAACATGGGGAGGATGTCCCCCCATGTTGATGGGGACAAGGGCCTCATCCCCACAACCCTTGCCCGGTGGTTGTGGGGGTCTGTGGGCGGAGGGCTTATTGGAATCTGGAAGACCCCTTTAACAAAGGGGACCCCCAGATCCCGCCCCCCCCCTGTCGGATATGGTAATGGGGTACAAATTTACCCCTACCATTTCACAAGGAAAGTGTAAAAATGTAAAAAATGACAAGAGCCGGTTTTTGTCAATTCCTTTATTAATGTCTTCTCCTTTCTTCCATCTTCTTCTTCTTCCATCTTCTTCCATCTTCTTCTTCTGTCTTCTTCTTCCATCTTCTTCTTTTCTCCATTCGTGTTTCTTCCTCCATCTTCATCTTCATCTTCATCTTCCTTCTTCCTTCGGTCTTCTTGTCCGCATCTTGCCCCGGCATCTTCCCTTCTTCTTTCTTCTCCGGCCGCTCCGTTTGAATTGGAGGTTCCCGCTGTGCGACGCTTCAGTTCGCCTCTGGGTCCGCTTACACCCAGTGACCCCGCCCCCCTCTGACGCACATGGATTTCACGGGGACTTTCCCCGTGCTGACAGAGGGGGGCGGAGCCACCGGGTGTAAGCGGACCAAGTGGGGAACTGAAGCGTCGCACAGCGGGAACCTCCAATTCAAACGGAGCGGCCGGAGAAGAAAGAAGAAGGGAAGACGCCGGGGCAAGATGCTGGACGAGAAGACCGAAGGAAGAAGGAAGATAAAGATGAAGAGGAAGATGAAGATGGAGGAAGAAACCCGAATGGAGAAAAGAAGAAGAAGGAAGAAGAAGATGGAAGAAAAGAAAATACATTAATAAAGGAATTGTCAAAAACCGACTCTTGTCATTTTTTACATTTTTTACACTTTCCTTGTGAAATGGTAGGGGTACACTTGTACCCCATTACCATTTCACACAGGGGGGGGCCGGGATCTGGGGGTCCCCTTTGTTAAAGGGGTCTTCCAGATTCCGATAAGCCCCCCGCCCGCAGACCCCCACAACCACCGGGCAAGGGTTGTGGGGATGAGGCCCTTGTCCCCATCAACATGGGGACATCCTCCCCATGTTGAGGGCATGTGGCCTGGTACGGTTCAGGAGGGAGGGGGGGCCGCTCTCTCGTCCCCCCCTTTTCCCCTGCGGCCGGCCAGGTTATGTGCTCGGATAAGGGTCTGGTATGGATTTTTGGGGGGACTCCACGCCATTTTTTTTTTACATTTGGGGTGGAGTTCCCCTTAAAATCCATGCCAGATCTGAAGGGCCTGGTTTGGATATTTGGGGGGAACCCGCACGTCATTTTTTTTTTAATTTGCAGCGGGGTTCCCCTTAATATCCATTCCAGACCTGAAGGGCCTGGTTATGGAATTTGGGGGAACCCCCACGCTTTTTTTTTTTGGTTAGCAAAGACTTTCAATGACTTTTCTCTATATTGCCGGGAGCCGACAATTCATTACAGCCGCGGCTGCTTTTAAATGCCTTTTTTTTCCTTTAGAAATGTCATTTTGCTGGCGCACTGGCAAGTTCAGAGCTGCTCCTGTTCAACTTATGCAAATTAAATTATGTGACTTGACATTTACTAAGATTTTGCCGGCGCAGTGTCCCGGCGCATTTAAACCATTGAAATTCCCGCTCTGAGCTCAAAAAAAACTCCCGCAGCTCGAATCGTACTTGCCGGCGCAGCGGGCTGGTTTTGAAAAAGTTAATTTCCCACTCTATGTTGGGCATATTAGTTATTTGGGCAGGTGTCACTACACTTCCTCACATCACCCCATGTCACCCCCATTATATTCTCACTTCCAGCTTCTTTATATTTAGATTTTAACATGCCCTGCGCCAGGTCCATAGTAGCGCACTGAGCGCCTCCTCCCGTGCGCAGAGAACACTATAGTAAATGGCAAATAGGGCTGCGATACCTGCGCTAATGTTTTGTAAATACCAAAACAGCCATTGCGCACGCAGACGCGCCAATACTCATGGCGCAAACGTTTGGTAAATCAGCCCCAGTGTATCAAAGATTCTTCTGTGTTCAATCTTCGTGATTATCTCAATAACTTAATGCTCTCAGAGCACTTACCTCAAAGAGGAGTAAAATCAGCCTTCCCGGGGTGTGGCCTGGACATGGCTGAGTGAAGCTGCTTTTATCTGGAGCTCCCGACCCTAACCGTCCTTTACCGGCTTTAACCCCATGAAAATCGGCATGCAATCGGCCAAAAAACGGTAAAATACACCGATATTTTATGCTAAAACAGCAATCTTCTCCCGGAGCCCTTCTTTTTGCTCTATCCCTTGAACCCTTTCTAAGTCATATACGAATGAACCCAGACATTTCCGGAGTGGAAGTCAATAGAGAGCAGTATAAGGTATCTGCCTATGCTGAAGTTATGATGTTTTCACTGACGAGGCACACGGTTTCTCTTCCCAACCTAATGAAAGAGTTTGAAAAATACAGGAAATTGTTCAACCTGAAAATTAATTTTAATAAGTCCGTGGCGATGGGCATCGGTATAGCCCCCCAGCAACTTTCCCACCTGCAAGCCAGTTTCCATCTGAAATGGATTCATGCGGCCCTGACATACTTGGGCACACAAATTCCCCCGAAATTCTCCCATCTTTTCAAAATCAACTTTCCACCTTTACTCAAATCTGTCCAAAAACTGCTGACTCAATGGACCACAGGCCTGCACTCTTGGTTCGGTCAGTGTAATATACTCAAAATGACAATTCTGCCCCAATTCCTGTACCTTCTGCAAGCCCTCCTGATACATATCCCGGCAGATTACTTTAAGCAAGTTTACTCAACATTTAAAACATTCCTCTGGGCAGGGAAACATCCTAGACTACATAAGATGATACTTTCACTCCCTAAATGATACGGAGGTATTGCGATGCCAGATGTCCGGACCTACTATTATGCAACGCATTTAAGCCGACTCGTTGACTGGTGCCGCCACAGAGATACCAAACTTTGGCCGCGATTGGAGCAGGCACAGAGTGAAACCCCTCTGCAGCGTGCTCCCTGGTGCCATACAGCTATACAACAGGATGTCAAACGTCATCCGTTGATAGGGAACACCATTAAAATATGCGCACGGTTGCTGGCACAGGCGAGTTTATGCTCTCGAACGTCACCACTACGCCCAGTACTGGGCAACCCACACTTTGAACCGGGTATGCGGGATAGGAGATTCTGTGCCCTGAGAGAGTCAGGTCTGTATCAAGCTTCCCATTTTAGTGATGCAGGACGTTGGAAAACTTTAGCGGAGCTCACAGACCTGGCGGGCAGGTACCACCTGGCCTTTCTGAGAGCTGGGCAACTATGTAATTTTCTTAGGACCATTCCACCCCCTACTGCTACGAACCAACCCCTCACGACTCTGGAGGAGTTATGTTCTGACTCAGGCATGTTGCCACATACCTTGTCCCTTACACATGACCTGCTGATTACACCGAGGGAAGATTACCAGCTTCCAAGCCTCTCCAGGTGGGAAACGGATCTAAACTGCACATTTACCGCCAAAAAGAAACAACATATCCTTACATTCACACACAAATAATCCATATGCACCAAAATACAAGAGACCAACTACAAAATCCTTACAGGTTGGTACAGGACCCCAGCTCTTCTTAGCAAACTATTCCCGACAGCTTCAGACCTGTGCTGGCGCTGCCATACGGAAATAGGCACACTGCTACATGTCTTCTGGTCCTGCCCTCGAATCCGGAACTTCTGGATGGAGGTCAGGCGGATAACACAAAAATTCACAGAACGCGTGGTCCCAGATGACCCAGCATACTTCCTCCTACATGCAAATGACATCCCCGCACGTATTTACAAGAAGTCAGTCATTCACCCACTGTTATACGCAGCAAAAGCCTGCATTCCACTTCGCTGGAAATCACCTCACCCGCCGACCATTGCCATGTGGCTACAAAAAATAGACAACACCAATAAAATGGAGGACCTCATCCTCACTAGCCAAGAAAGACAAGAGTCGTTCTCCAAAACCTGGTAACTCTGGAATATATTTACTCACTCAGATGAGGGACAAGCTCTCAGAAGTTGTGACACTCCGACCTAAATTCCTAGATTTTGCCTGCAGGAGTCTCCCACAATGGGCAATGGCGGTGGGTCACTATAGCATCTGACCTTCATATTCAAGTAGTAGGTGCAGGGGTCCATGTTCGTGGTTCCCCCCGCCAATTCCCCCCTCTTTCCCCCCTAGTGCAACCCCCCCTCTGTTTCTTTCGCTTGTACTTTTTCTCCCTATCTGCTGGGGCATTGCCCGTAATCTAAACCGCTTTTCTTCTTTTTATTACTATTATTTTTGTTTTCTGGAAAAGAAAGGGGACTGGGCCTGCGGGGCAATGGTGACCCAGCCCAACTTCCATGCACGGATTAAGACATCTAAATGGAAACAGGAAGATGTATTGGGAACTTATAAATGCTGTGTTATTTATAGTTATACTCCAGTTCATAATGCACAGACCCTGCCTAATGGCATGTGTTCACACAGGCCTGTATGATACTGTTCCCTCAGCTGATGTACGTCGATAGTTACTTATTCACCTGTCTTGTTTCCTTTTTTATCTATATCTGTATCTCTGCCATTGATTGTATTGTCGTGGTGGCCCATGTGGACCTATTTCCCTGTTTATAAAAAAAAAAACAGCCTTCTTGATCTCCCAAAGCAAGGGCAAATATGCAACTCCCGATCTCCAAGGAAACTTCGGTTCACGATAGTGTTGGACCCGGTTGAAGATTTCCAATGGTGGCGGTGACCTTTCAGACTTACAAACGTGTGTTTGTCTCCAGATTTAACATTTTATATAAAGAAAAAGCCTCTCATAGCGTAAAAACGTATAAACAAAAAGATTTATTGAAAAGTCAAATAGGCTCTTACATTTAAAAGCAGTTAAAAAGTGAGTAAAGTGCAAACCAAGCACAGTAAACAGCGTTGTAGATGCCTCTTACATCACTTCTGGTTAGTTCGGTGTATCCAGCCACACCCTAGGTGTTACGTCACGACACGTGACTTCATCAGGGGAATAGGATTGGATCTCAAATCCTTCTATTTATGCACGGAAACAGGAAGTGAATTGGTGGCCATTTTGTTGAAGATAATGTCTCCATCATGGTGGTGGCCATCTTTTAGGTGGAGAAAGCAAACTATGGCGGCCATTTTACTGGAGGTCACTAAATAGTGTCTTTACCTCAATGGCGGCCATTTTCTTGGCGGGTAAAACTGAATTTAAAATCCAGAAATTATTTCACTGTACCTACACAGTATAGACCATGTTGTTATAAAACTCGGCAGACTGAATAAATTGAACTATCTACTAAAACGCATATAATGGCTTATCATGACAATCTGATTATATCAGTCCAGTCATTGATAATAAAATTATGTAATTATCATGGTTGTTAAAAAGAGTCTAGAATAATAAACATTCCATAAACATTATCGACCTCTGGGTGAACATAAAACATTAAATAATTAATAAAAACACCATCCGTACCGGAAATAAGGTATAGAGGATTACATTACAGTATTTCAACAGATTGTATTATTATCAGAAATTACTTACAAAAACAGTTTAGGTCCACCAGGTACAAGAATATGGAGGGTATGTATCAATTTGGATTCTTTCTGACTAATGAATTTAACTCACCTCTCAAATTTTCCACTCGCCTACTCGCATTTTGCGAGTGGAAAATTGTTTCTGGTGAGAAGCTGGGCTGCCTGGGAGCGGGGGGGAGCGCAGGCACTTCCGGCATGTGAGGTTGATCGGGAGCCGTTCCCCCATTGATCGCATAGAGGAAGAGAAAAGCCGTGGGATTACAGAGCGGATAGCGTGCTGTTACAGCTTAGTTTACATTACAATTGTCTCCGCTCCACTCATGGTTACTCACAGCCCCGCCTCTTGACCCCACACCTGTATCAGATAAACAGAACATGTCCCAGCATTGGACTGGCATTCTGTATATCTGATACAGACGCGGGGTCAGGAGGCAGGGTCATGTATAACCACGAGTGGAGCGGAGGCAATTGTAATGTAAACTAAGCCGAAACAGAGCGCTGTCCGCTCTAACTGTATCCCTGCAGCTTTTCTCTTCCTCCATGCTCTCTTCCCTGGGGCGATCTTCTGCACAGGTGAGCAGAGGCTAAATAGGTGAGCACAGTGAGCAGAGGCTACATAGGTGGGCACAGGTGATCAGAAATAGGTGGGCACAGTGAGCAGAGGCTACAATGGTGGGCACAGTGAGCAGAGGTTACATTGGTGGGCACAGTGAGCTGAGGCCGCAATGGTGGGCACAGTGAGCTGAGGCCACAATGGTGGGCACAGTGAGCTGAGCTTGCAATGGTGGGCACAGTGACCTGAGGCTACAATGGTGGCACAGATGAGCTGAGGCTACAATGGTGGGCACAGTGAGCTGAAGCTGCAATGGTGGGCACAGTGAGCTGAGCCTGCAATGGTGGGCACAGTGAGCTGAGGCGCAATGGTGGGTGCAGTGAGCTGAGGCCGCAATGGTGGGCACAGTGAGCTGAGGCCGCAATGGTGGGCACAGTGAGCTGAGGCCGCAATGGTGGGCACAGTGACCTGAGGCTACAATGGTGGGCACAGTGAACTGAGGCTGCAATGGTGGGCACAGAGAGCTGAGGCTACAATGGTGGGCACAGGTAGCTGAGGCTGCAATGGTGGGCACAGGTAGCTGAGGCTGCAATGGTGGCACAGGTGAGCTGAGGCTGTAATGGTGAGCACAGGTGAGGCTGCAATGGTGGGCACAGGTGAGGCTGCAATGGTAGGCACAGGTGAGGCTGCAATGGTGGGCACAGGTAAGGCTGCATTGATGGGCACTGGTGAGGCTGCATTGATGGGCATTGGTGAGGCTGCACTGATAAAGTTGTTAATATTTTTTTGTAACTTAATTCTGCATAAAACATTTAAGTGTCATTTCATGAGATAATTTATGAGGGCGTGTTTAGGGCCGGTGCAGGGTAGGGATCGGTTGGGTTAACTGGTGGCGAGTAACCCTTCAGACCTGGCTAGTAGCTCAGGACTTGAAATTTTGAGCACTGATCAAACTTATGTGCCCCCCTCCAAGGTCTATTGTATCTCTCTATGCCCCAAAATTGTAACTGTGTGAGGTCTTTATCATGGACCTGTGCAAAATGTCTACTTACATTGTGCTTAGGAAAACCTTTAATGATGTTTTGAACTAGTTCCCTAATTCGGACCATCGAGGGTCTCTTGGTCCTACCCATGTATTGCAAATTGCAGCTACATTGTAGGATGTAGACCACTCCCTCAGCATGACAACTGATAAAGTCTCTAATGGGGTACTTTTGTCCCGTTTTTGTAGATATAAAATCTTTTCTTTTGAGCTGTGGCTTTTTAGAGTGTTGACAAGCGAAACAATATTTACAGGGATAAAATCCCTTTTCCATAAAGAAAGTGTAGCCACTCTTTGGAGGTGGTTCCACAACATTTTTCACAATGATGTCCCTCAAGGTAGGTGCTCTTTTATATACTATGTTAGGTTTATCTGGAAGAATAATATTCAGGTGCCTGTCATTCTTCAATATATGCCAATGTCTCTTTATTAATTTTTCTACTTCTCTGTGTTGAGCATTATAGTCAAAAACAATAACTGGTGCTTTTAAATTTTGTTGATCTTTCTTTTTCCCTTGTAGCATCGTTTTTCTATCCAATTTCTTGACGTCGTTGATCTGTTTGTGTATAAAATCTTCAGTATATCCTTTATCTTTAAATCTATTTCCTATAAATGTTGCTTGCAATGCAAAATCCTTATCTTTCGTGCAGTTCCTCTTGATTCTAAGAAGCTGGCCTTTTGGAATATTATAGAGCCGTGGTTTATAGTGGCAACTTTTAATAGGCAAATAGCTATTGGCATCAATATTTTTAAAGTGTGTCTTTGTGATGAGTTTATTCTCTATCAAGGTAATGTCTAGATCCAAAAAATGTACTTGCTTATATCTAATATTCCATACAAGTTTGATATTCTTATTGTTGTTATTAAGTTAAACCAAATTTTTTTTATGTGTATCCTTACTTCCGTTCCATACAATTATGACGTTGTCGATAAACCTTTTGTAAAATGTCAACTCCACCGGGGTATTGTAATAAACCACATTCTCTTCCCATTGTGCCATAAATGCGTTTGCTATACTGGGTGCAAATTTAGCTCCCATTGCTATGCCTGTAGTTTGTTTGTAGTATGCTTGATCATGCCAAAAGTAATTATATTTCAAACAAAACGCAATACATTTTTCTTTGTTTGCAAATTAAGGTGCTATATTCTCTTAATAACCATTTTGTGGCATTACAGGCTTGGTGATGTTGCACTATGGTATAAAGTGATGTTATGTCAGCCATTGCTAATAGGGATCTTCCTTCCAATACTGGAACGTCTTCTAGAAGTTGTAGTACATGTTTTGTGTCTTTAAGGTACGCTTTAGTTTGCTGTACAGCTGGTTGTATGAAATTATCTAAGTATTGCCCCATTCTTGATGTGAGGGAGTCTATCCCATTAACAATGGGCCTGCCTGGGGGGGGGGGGTACTTTATCCGTATGCATTTTAGGAATAGTATAAATAACCAGAATTCTGCACGACTCCAGAATAAGAAATTTGGATTCTTTCTTATTTAAAATATATATTTTTATTCCTAAATGTATTATTTTTTCCAATATTTTTTTATATTGGATAGTTGGATTGCCTAGCAGTTTAACATAGGTTGACTCATCTTGTAGCTGTCGATTGATTTGATATCTTCCTGATATTGTTCTTTCGACTGGATAACGACACCTCCCCCTTTGTCGACTGGGCGTATCACAATGTCTTTCCTTTTGATCAACTTTTGAATCCCCTTTTTTATGTGGATAGGGTTTGACACCTGTTTCAAATTTCCGTGTGTCTAAATCCTGTAATACCAGTTTTTTAAACACATCAATATGTTGATATTATATTATTATATAATATATTATTTTCTGGTTCTTGAATTCTGACCGGTGTTGAATATGTAGATGCTGGTTGAGGATTTAAAATTTTTGTCTGCCATTTAAATACCTGATCTATTTTGTAATCGGCAATATCTCATTGGTAATTTTTCATTTTTCTTTGTTGCACTTCCAAATCCTTGGCCATTAAATCTTTGTTTGGCTGAGATGCAAGACAATTGAATTCCGTAGATTCTTTATAGGGGTCTAGTTTACTTTTTGTTTCCTCAATTTGTTGATCTATAAGTTAATTTTCTTCTGCTTCCTTTTCAGGAGAAACACTAGACCCTCTAAACTTTTATCATTAAAAAATTGAAACCATTCGTCAATGGATTCTTTATCCATCAAGCCATTGTTGGGGGGTAGTTCCCAACTGAGTTTTCTTGGTACAATCTTTTCTCCAATATAACGATCAAATGTATTTGTGTCCCACCAAAGGTTGACTTTTTTTTTCATATTATGTCCCAGATTTCTTACAAGGCTTTCTAGATCTGTGTCTCTGGTTCTGTTCTGAGTTGAAAACATCATCCAAGTTCACATTTCTGTGATCCATAAAAGAAAACACATCCATGGTGGCTGCAAAGGTGTGTGTGTGATACAATGATACAGAAGGATATAGTCCCTCGAGCTACCAAGTGAACCTAATAAACTAAAATGAATTAACTAAATAAACAAAAACTGCTGCTAGACCTAAAGTGTACACAGTGCACAAAATAGTGTATATAGTTGGTCATGTTTCATCAAAGCAACAATTGTTTTTTAGGAACAAAATGAGATGAAAACAGTTGGTATTGATAATGTCTTATTTTGAGAATGACCACTTGTTAAGTAAGTTAGATGCTTTCTATGGTAGACCTATTAAATCCAAATTATTATTTTTTATATTGCAGAAGACAAAATCATTGGGGTATGACCTAACATTTGCAACATTAATTCTCTTGAACCAAGATTTGACTTGGATTTAATCCATATAACTTTTGGCCCTGTACCTTGACAGAGTGTCATAATTTTCACCTTTATATAAGCAGTAAATATCAGAGGAGATTATTACATTAGATTGGCTCCTGTATATTTGTTCGCCTTTCCTATAAACCAAATTTTTACTTTCCTTCCCTTTATAGAGTCTACCTAGTGGGGATTGTGTCAGAAACTTCCAATATAAAATCAAAGGACTATAGAGGATGGATTGGAAGGGATGTAGGTGGGGTGCTGTTACTCTTGAATTATGAAGTTACCTTATAATTATAAAATGACAATATGCTTTATAGGGTGGTATAAAGTGGCAAGTGCTTGAGATAAACCAAAAAGGGAGACCATGTGATATGCGTTCTGTTCATGAACCAATAAAATAAATGTATGTGAGTGTTGAAATGGTAAGTGCTTATGTGTTATACCCTTTGCAGAATATACCACTAAAGATAGCTTAAAAATAACTAGTGACACATGCTTCTGATATATATATGGGTTACACCCCCTGTTTTCAAAATCAAAACCTTTGCAAAATATACCACTAGAAATAACTAGTAAAGTGGCACATGCTTCTAATGTGTGAAGGTTACACCCCCTGATTCAAATGCAGAGAGCTTTTACACAAACCAATGCAGACGGCAGTCTATCATATTAAGGTGAATAGATAAATGCAAACTTTAAATAATTAAAGAAAAAAACTAAAAATAAATAAATAATGAAAACAGTCCTTTTAACATTATGTGCACAGAATAAACAAAGTGACATGTACTCTTCAAAGGTGACTGGTGCTCTTCAGAGGAAATGGCTTTTCCTGCCCTCTTAATTAGGGTGATATTAGTGCTGGTGATCTTATCCGTGCTCCTATTGGAAACACACTCACCAGATTGCCTTACCCCACACAGGGGTGCTGCGCAGTCACAGTATATGCCACTGTGTAGCACTCTGCGGATACTTGATCTGTTGTTTTCTTAATGCAATCCTCCAATATTATGCAAAAGGAAAAAGCTGCACTGTAAATGAACATGTGTTGCACTAAGCAACCATGTTGATGTGGAGTGCACTCACAGTCAGATATAGAAGTGGAAAAAAAGGAATATTACTATACCAAATACTATCCCAAAAAAAATTATATGACCATTGCCTATTAATTGAAATGGCCTGTCAAACCTCTATCTATGTGAATGTGAATGTATCATAAACGAACATTATAATAATGTGACTATATATCTAACAACTGCCGCAAACAAATGAAAATCAAGGGAAGTGAAGATTAGGTAAAAAACTGTGAAAAAATGGATATCAATCCGTGTAAACAAAATCTGAATAAATTAAGTGAAAAGAGGAGGGAAACAAAAATGAACCCTCAGTGTTCACAATAACAGTCAATATTGATGATAATAGGTAGCAAGCAGAAATAAAAATGTCCATGTAAATAATAGCATAGAAGCATCCATGGTGACAAATAATCCACAGCACTCGAAGAGAAGTGATAATAGGAAAGTGCCTCCACCTGAGTATACACTGTCGCTTACCAAATAGATGTGATCTCTTAATTATAGGAGATCAATGGGTGCATATGGCTAATAACACAGCCTGGGGTCTCTGTACCGTGCAGCAAACGCCTCAGCTTCAATAGTGTGATTCTCATAAAAGCATAACCGGTTCAGGGTATCCCCACATAAGTACAGAAAAGGCTGATATAGAGTAAAACCCTTTTAAAATTTCGATATGCAGCCCATATACTTCTGGGTCTGGTGCACACATGGTGACGTCAGAACGTCGTTCCTCCCAACGTTTCGTCACTAGAGGGACATGGTCACGGGATACGGGTGGCGTTCTGATTCACTGCTTAAGTACAGCCTCGGTGTGAGTCCCGAGGAGCCGCTGGTAACGCCAACTTAATTAATGGAAAAGTCTATATATAAAAAAATACCTATAAGGGAAAACATTATATGCAGAACAAAATAAGGGCACTGACGAGCTCCAGCCATAGAAAGTTGTAGAAAATGACATCTGACAACATTCATAGCTGATATGACAGATGGCATGAAAAACTTCATATGGATCATACACTGAAGCCGTTGCAAACCCAAATATAACATTAAAGACAAGGCGCTATAAAGTTGCCCAATTGAAAAGACTCTATGACTGATACACATTAATGCTGGGTCACACAGTGAACACCATTGGAAATCAAATAGCAGCAAGGAACAAAGGTGCACAGAAATATTAAATGAAGGTATATATAGAGTTATTAAAAACTATACATAATGAGTGCATAATTATACGCATAAAAGGAACTATTTTATCTGAAACAGCATACGTGGGCACATAGGTAAATGCACACAGGTATGTCAAATGAGAAATATGTGAAACATAAAGAGAACTGGTAATATCACGGCTACTCAGGACTCACATCCAGTTTACATAGTGAAAACATACCAGATAAACCAACATTGAATTTGCAAAAAATAATCTGCAAAAATAATCTGAAAAATGTTGAATCAGAATAAAAAAAAAACATATATAAAAATATAAAAAAAGTATGGTAATGCAAAAATGCAAAAAAAAAAAAATACAAAAAATTTCACTAGGAGTTGTCAATGAAAGAATTAATGTCAACATCTATATTTAAACCAAAAGGGGTATAACATTTTAACTTATGCACCCACGCCATCTCTAATTTGGAGATGCTCCTAACAAGACAGCTACCCCTCCAGTGGGGGCTAAACTTGTCAATGCCCAAAAAAATGGCGTTAGTTGGGTCTCTATTATGCACTATGAGGTAGTGTTTAGACACAGAGTGTTTGGTGAAACCTCTTCTAATGTTGTTTATGTGCTCATTCAAACGTACTTGTAGTGGGCACTTGGTCCTGCCCACGTACTGCAGGCCACATGGACACTGGAGCATATAGACCACTCCCACCGTGGAACAAGTAATGAAAGGCTCAATAGTATAACTCTTGGAGGTGCAACGAGAGCTAAAATTGGTGGTTCTTCTGGTCCTACAGATGTTTAAAGAGAAAAGAAAAAAGGGGGTTCCCCTGGATGGACCTTTAAGGCACTGGTAGTATTAATTCCAAATATACTGGATATTGAAGTAAAAAATTGTTTTTATTCACAATTGTACATATTTATCAAAAAATTCAATATTAAATTAAAATATACAGTTCCAAAGATTGTCACCATATAGGTAAATACATGAAAACCTTCTTTATACCCGACGCGTTTCGGGGTAACCTTCTTCAGGGGTGTGTAGAGAAGGACAATTAGTTCATCTAAGCATAAGAATACATAAAGTTGACTGGCAACCCCATTGACAGAACCCAGCATGCTGTTTATTTTTTCAATGCTTTTAAAAAATCGCATCCATTGAAATATTCATCATTCTTCTACTACATTTATAATACGTAAGTGAATGATTACATGCAGGGCCGTTTGAAGGAATTTGGGGGCCCCAAGCAAAATGGACATGGAGGCCCCCCAACCCCCCCCCCCCCGCGCACTCACGCAAAGCCTACAGGAACCACAGCATAGCAATACAGTTTAAGCTCACCCACACTTTATATAAATAAAAAAGGTTTACAGTGCAAATACTGCTGTTGCAAATAATCCAACATACTTAAAACACATACACACTCACATTAACATTAAGATGCTGCTTAGGACTGTTTATGGACAGTGGGATGGACAGGGGGACCGTGGGATGGACAGGGGGACTCCGCACTGTAATATCCACATCATCTCCCCCACTGTAATGTCCACATCATCTCCCCCTGTAATGTCCACATCTCCCCCACTGTAATATCCAGATCTCCCCCCTGTACTGTCCACATCTCCCCCTGTAATGTCCACTGTTAAAATAATAAAAGTATTCAAAAATAATTATGGAGCGATAAAGTCTCTAATAGTTCCACAAATAAAATAGTAAATACGTTTTCTTGAAAAGTAGTAAAGAATCTGTCAGTCTTTCTATGGCTCCACAAGCATGTACTTGTACATGATATCTGTTCTGTCCAGTAATCCAGGCCAGGATTAGGATCCCTGAATATCCGTGCGCTTTTCTCCTGTAAACAACTTCCTGGTCACAGCAGCCTGCTTCTCCATCCCAATCCCCACTATTGGAGAAAAGGCCAGTATCAGGGTTTTTTTATTTTTTTATTATTTAAATAAAAAAATAAAAAAAACCCTGATACTGGACATTTCTCCAATAGTGGGGATTGGGATGGAGAAGCAGGCTGTTGTGACCAGGAAGTTGTTTGCAGCCGCGCACTAATATTCAGGGATCCTGATCCTGGCCTGGCTGAATTACTGGACAGAAGAACAGAATAATCATGTACAACAGTACAAGTACATGCTTGTGGAGCCAAAGAAAGACATATTCTTTACTACTTTTCAAGAAAACGTATTTACTTTTTTATTTGTGGAACTATTAGAGACTTTATCACTCCATTAAAAAGTCATTCACTGACTTACCTTTTCCAGAGGCACTGTCTGGCGGGCAAAAATTGATCCGACCGCAATGGGAGTTGTATCACGCCTGCGCTGCCCTCCTGAGTGACTGTGACTGACACTGACTCCTCCCCCCAGGAGCAGGAAGCATCAGCACGTAGCCGCCGTTGTGGACTACAACTCCCATAAGCAATAGCGGCGGCCTGTCACCGCCGGGTGTACCAAGATGGCCGCCGCTCCGGAGCTAGGCCGAAGCCGCGGCCTTTCCTAAGGCTGCAATCCGCGGATCGGCTCCGGGCGAAAATCGAGGACAGTGACAGGCAGCAGGCTGGGGCCCTAGGCCAGCTCGGGGCCCCAAGCAATTGCTTGTTTTGCCTGTCCTGTTCCGACGGCCCTGATTACATGTATATACATCATATATATAGAGAACTTTTTGTATATATTTGATAATAATGTTTTAAATGCATGTAATTAACTTTATGTATTCTTATGCTTAGATGAACTAATTGTCCTTCTCTACACACCCCTGAAGAAGGTTACCCCGAAACGCGACGGGTGTAAAGAAGGTTTTCATGTATTTACCTATATGGTGACAATCTTTGGAACTGTATATTTTAATTTAATATTTCATTTTTTGATAAATATGTACAATTGTGAATAAAAACTATTTTTTACTTCAATATCCCATTATATTTGGAATTAATACTACCAGTGCCTTAAAAGTCCACCCAGGGGAACCCCCTTTTTTCTTTTCTCATATATACTGGATGTGGCACAAGCATATATTTGCCATTCACCCCCCCCTTTTCTTTACAGCTGTTTAAAGAGCAAACCTGGCATTTCCTACATTGGTAGTAACCAGTGAGTCCTGGGAGGAACATAGATCTTATAGCCGGGGGGTTAAAGATGTTGGGGGCTAGTTTCTTTCAGAGAGGGAGCCCCCTGAAAACCACCTGGGGTCTGTCAGGTAAAATGGTCTTTAACCACTTCCTACCGGGTCATAGACATATGACGCCGGCAGGAACCCTCCCTCCCTCCGGGCGGACGTCATATGACGTCCTTTTTTCCCGGCCGTCTATGGGGCGCCGCGCGCCGCCGGCGGCGCGCGCGGGCACCCGCGGCAACGCTCGTGACCCGGTGAGTGTGCCCGGCGGTCGCGATGTCCGCTGGGCACCCGCGATTGCCCACGATCACGGCAGAAGTGTGGATCTGTGTGTGTAAACACACAGGTCCACCTCCTGTCAGAGGTGAGGAGACCGATGTGTGTTCCCAGTACAGAGGAACACAGATCGGTCTCCTCCCCTTGTGAGTCCCCTCCCCCTACAGTTACAATCACTCAATAGGGAACATATTAACCCCTTGATCGCCCCCTAGTGTTAACCCTTTCCCTGCCAGTCACATTTACACAGTAATTAGTGCAGTTTTATAGCGCTAATCGCTGTATAAATGTGAATGGTCCCAAAAACGCGCCAATAGTGTCCGATGTGTCTGCCGCAATGTCACGGTCACAATAAAAATCGCAGATCGCCGCTATTACTAGTAAAAAAAATAAAAAAAAAAAAAATGCCATAAATCTATCCCCTATTATGTAGACACTATAACTTTTGCGCAAACCAATCAATATACGCTTATTGCAAAAAAAAAATTACCAAAAATATGTAGAATACGTATCGGTCTAAACTTAGAAAAAAAATTGTTTTAAAAAAAAAAAATTGTGATATTTATTAAATCAAAAAGTAAAAAATATTGCATTTTTTTCAAATATGTCGCTCTTCTTTTGTTTATAGCACAAAAAATAAAAACCGCAGAGGTGATCAAATACCACCAAAAGAAAGCTCTATTTGTGGGGGAAAAAGGACGTCAATTTTGGTTAGGTTCAACGTCACACGACCGCGCAATTGTCAGTTAAAGCGACGCAGTGCTGCATCGCAAAAAGTGCTCTGGTCAGGAAGGGGGTAAATTCTTCCAGGGCTGAAGTGGTTAAGATCTTGTCATTCCTTAAAATATGCCAATGTTTACTGACAATATGCTTAATATTGGAATGCTGACAGGATTAATTGGTAATAAATGGATTACGAAATGCATTACTTCCACCTCTATCAATATTTTCCTTTAATAGGTTGGCTCTATCTACACATTTTACATGGTCAAGGGTGTTGGTAAGGGACTCAAGCGAGTAACCGTTATCCACAAATCTTTGTGTGAGAACCTGTGCTTGTTCCAGAAAGGTTGTCTGTTCAGTGCAATTACGCTTCAATCTCAAGTACTGGCTTTTCGGCACAGACTTGAGCCAGGAGGCATGATGGCAACTATCACTCGGGATGAACGAATTTCTGTCAGTGGATTTGAAAAAAGTTGATGTGATAAAACTATCACCACCAACAGAAATAGTCAAATCCAAAAAATTCATTTTCTCCTGACTGGCTTCATTACTTAGATGGATACCCCCATTGTTGATGTTGAGAGAGTCCATAAACGCCACAAGATCACTCTGGCTGCCACTCCATAGGAGGAGGATGTCATCTATGTAGCGAGCCCACAAGACCACCTGTGGCCTTGTCTGGGCACAGACGACATCCTCCTCCCATTTGGCCATAAAGAGGTTCGCTAAGCTGGGGGCATATTTAACCCCATAGCGACACCTCTATCTTGTCAGAAGAAACGGCCATCGAACCAGAAAAAGTTGTGGGTAGCCGCATACTCCAAAAACTCCATGATGAAATCAACCTGTTCCTTTGGTAAATTAGAATCTCTATCTAAGAAAAATAGCACTGCATCCAAGCCTAACTGATGAGGAATCACAGTATACTGTGAGGTAACGTCAGCAGTCACCAACCAAAGGCCTTCACAAGGCTTAAGATTGGAAAGGAGGTTGATGACATGCCGAGTATCCTTCACATAGGATGGCATCATACGTACCAGAAGTCTATATACTTGCCCACCCGGGAGGTAATGGAATCTATCCCACTAACTATGGGACGTCCCGGGGGGCAAGTAAGGCTCTTGTGCAAACATGCATACATCAATATTTTCAGTATACCACAATACACATATAAATTTATCCCATATAAAAAAAAAACGTATCCCTTCTTCACATTCATATAACCTCGCACCCATACATCCTCCTTGCTTTCTTATCTGTCACCCACCCTTGAACGTGTTTCTATTTCAATCCACTTTTTCCACATGTTATTAAATTTGTGTTTATTTCCTCTCTTTATATATATAAATTCTTCTTTTGCAGCTGTATCATCTATCACCTTCCTCCACTCTCTCACTGTGGGGGGGCTTTCTGCTTGCCACTTCTGCGCAATAATTTTCCTTCCTTGGAACAGACATCTTGTTATTGCTGTTCGTTTGTCTTCTAGCAGTCCCCTTTCTTCCAGAAGACCCAATACACATAGCCTGGCTTCTGGTTGCAAAGATGTCTCGAACACAGTATTTATCCTTTCAACTATTTGCTTCCAGTATTGATATAACTTGGGGCATCTCCAGACCATGTGTATTAGGTCTCCCCTCTTATCCCCACATCTCTGACATCTCGAGTCCGGCCTCCTACCAAACTGAAACATCCTTTGGGGTGTATAATATACTCTATATATCAAGTAAAGGTGGGACATTATTTGAGAAGGTGACAATGACACTCTGGGTCCTGTAGCTAATATTTGCTCCCATTGTTCCTGCGAAAGTGGGCCCACGTCTCTCTCCCATTTAATCTTATTTTTACTGTCCACTGCCTCCCCCTGATCGGCCCTTTCTAGAGACTCATATATGCCTGGTATTGCTCCTCTGGTGATCCCTGCATTTACTAATTCACGAAGAAGGAGAATATTTTTCCATTCTGGTGGGCTCTGTCCAAACTGCACATTCAGCGCATGTCTGGTTTGCAGATATCTGTAAAAGGATCTATTTGGGACAGCGTAATCCTCCCTTATTTCTTGAAATGATTGTGGGACATTTAGAACAAAAAGAGTCCGCCTCCACTGCCTCTACCTCTGTATCATGTCCTGTATCATTCAGAATTAACCCCTTTGTTTCTCTTCCTACCATTCGATTACTACCTCTCATATGCGGCACCTGGGCAGCTAGAAAATAGTATCTAGGGTTCGAAAGGGCCAGTCCCCTCTTCTCTTTTGGCTGTTGTAGGGTGCGGAGGCAAATCCTTGCTGCTCCGTTCCTCCAGATTAATTCCCTGAACACACTGTCTATTTTCTTAAACCACTGTCTTGCGATCCATATTGGGGAGTTATTAAGAATGTATAAGATTTGCGGCATCCATACCATTTTTATTAAGTTGCTCCTACCGACCACTGAAAGTGGGAGCCTATTGCACACCCAACATTTTTGTCTGAGCTTTGTCAATAAGGGTACTAAATTTCCAGTTATGTATTGCCCCGGATCCTTTTTTATATTAATTCCTAAGTATCTAATTTGGGTCACCACTTTTACTTGATCTATCTGCCCTATCAATGGGTCTATTGGTAAAAGAGCCGATTTATCCCAATTGATTGTTAGCCCCGAGAATTTACCAAATTCCCCTATTATGTCTATTGCCCTTTCCAATGAGGCTTGCGTGTCCCCCAGAAAAAGCAATACATCATCTGCATACATAGCTATCTTCTCCTCCTCCAGTCTCCTCTTAAAACCGTTTATTCCCGGGGATGCCCTTATGGCAGTGGCCAGTGGTTCCATAGCGAGGGAGAAGAGCAGGGGTGACAATGGGCATCCCTGCCTTGTCCCCCTCGCCAACTGGAACCAATCTGAACACTCTCCATTTATCCTTACCTTCGCCCTAGGACTTTCATATAATATTTTAATCCATTGGATAAAATTAGGGCCGAACTGAAACTCTACCAGTACTTTCCAAAGATGATGCCACTCAAGGCTGTCAAACGCCTTAGTTGCGTCCAAAGATAATATTGCTCTTGACCCCTCTACTTCCATTTGCAGCTGTGTATTTAGGAATGCTCTTCTTATATTAGAGCTGGTGGACCTACCTGGGATAAATCCCGTCTGGTCCGGATGTACCAGCTTTGAGATCATCTTATTTAACCTCATTGCCAATATTTTAGCCAGTATTTTTACATCTGCGCATAGAAGAGATATCGGTCTGTATGAGGCCGTCTCCAATTGGTCTTTCCCTTCTTTTAATAGTACAATAATTGTTGCTTCTGTCATAGACATGGGTAGCTTCCCTTCCTCGGCTGCCCAATTAAATACCTACAGGAGTCTTGGAAGCAGCACCTCACCATAGGTTTTATATATTTCTATTGGTAAGAAGTCAGGCCATGGAGCCTTTTGGCTTGCCATATCCTTTGTTGCCCTTTGTAACTCTTCCAATGTGAGTGGTGCCTCCAAACCCTCCCTGTCTTCCTCTGTTATCCGGGGGATCTGTAAACCTATAAAAAAGGCTCCCATCTCCCCCTTTATCTTGCCATCTGATGTACTACTATACAAACTCTGGTAGTATTTTTTGAAGACCTCTTTTATTTCTGGTGTACCTCTCCTGATTTCCCCCTCCTCATCACAGACCGCCGGGATGACAGATAGGGGAGCCCCAGCCCTAGCTATTAGGGCCAGGATTCTCCCCACTCTCTCCCCCTCCCCATAAAAATTCTGTTTCTGGAATAATTTTTGGTTTTCCGCCTTTCTTATTACTGTTTTTTATACTCTTCCTGTGCCTCTGACCATTCCTTATGATTCTCTATAGTTGGGTTTCCTATATAGTTGATCTCTGACCTCATCACCTTTTCTCTCGCTACAATTTCCTTGGCACGTGATTGTTTTTTGATAAGTGATATCTTTTGGATCAAAATTCCCCGTAGAAACGCTTTCAGAGCGTCCCAAATCACTCCCATTGAGGCTGACCCATTATTTATTCTCATAAATTCTTTCAGGCTAGCGCTTATTCCCCCTGAATCCTCAATTACTTCCAGCCAGAATGGATTTATCTTCCAGTCCCCTTTACTGTGCCCTCTATCTGTCTTTATTTAAAAAATTACTGAGGAGTGATCTGAGATGCTCCTAGGTTCGTATACCACCTCCCCCACTCTCCCAATGCCTCCTCATTACAGAGTACCAGATCTATCCTGGACAGGGTCATGTGCGTCCTCGAGTGCCATGAAAATTGTTTTTCCCCCGGGTGTCTCCTCCTCCACACGTCTGTCAGACCCACCTAATCACAAAATTGGAGGAGAGGGCTGCCAGGCGTATGGCCCGTGGTGGCACCTGCCGGGAATCTATCCATTTTTTATCCATAGTCATATTAAAATCCCCCGCCACTATTACGGGCACACCCACCCTGTCCATGGCAAACTCTATTAATTCCCACAAGACTTCAGTATCAAACGGGGGAGGGATATATATATTCTCTACCACATATTCCTCTGTTTCTATCCAGCAATGAAGGAACACATAGCGTCCCTTGGCATCTATCCTACTCTGTCTGCAGAAGAACACCACACTAGAGCCTATCAAAACACTCACACCCCTTGAGTAAGAGGTGTGGGTAGAATGATACTGTACTTGATATTTCCTATGCTTTAATATTTTAGTGGTTTCCCTAAATGTGTCTCATGCAGACACAGCATTTTTATGTTATTTGTTTCAGCTGTTGAGAAGATCACCTGTCTTTTAGTTGAATCCTTTACCCCCCGGACATTCCATGAGCACACCTTCATGCTTTTACCTTGATTTGGGGTTCTCTTCCCGTCCTTTCTATTATCCGTCATCTACCCCTTTTAATCCTCTCTTAGCAATGTACTTCCCACCTTACAAAAGTGTACCTCAATAATATTTGCTCAAAAAAATTTGTTTTTAGTGGATCTCCTCCTTCTAGTGCCCCACTCACACATACCTCCTCCCCCCATTCCTCCCACTTCTCCCCTCCCACCCCCCCCCTTGCCCTTCTTGGGGCCAGTGTAGAGGGCTTCTTAAGTGACCGCATCCTACTTTTGAGATGAGATCTCCCCTTTCTACTCCTACTTATCTGTACTTTAAGTGTTTTAAGTGTATCTTTCCCCCTCACAAATCTCTTCCATACATTTTGACATGTCTTCTTTTTCCTCCACCTTTGTGCCGTTCCCCACAGAAAATACAAAGAATACACTTTCTTAACCCTTCCCTCCTTCCCGCCCCCTCCCGCTCCCATGTCAGAGAGACAAATTATTCCCCCAGAGAAAAATAAATAAAAAAGGGGAGGAATGAAAAACCCCAAAAACCAGGTGCCTCAAAAAAAAGAACAAAAATGTTACCTTTTTTTCCCTCTTCTCCCCTTAGTGTTACTATTCATTTCCACCCTGCTGTGTCTCCCCTTCTTTTGTGTTCATCCAGAATGTCAGTTCAGCGGGCGTATTAAAAAACATATTTTCCCCATTTACAGTTATCCTCAAACGTGCCGGATAGAACATTGCATATCTAATTCCTTTTTGCTGAAGTCTGTGTTTGCACTCAGTAAATTTAGCCCTTTGTCTCTGTAATTCAGGGGAAAATCCAGGTAAATTGAAATTCTTGCGCCATTAACTTGTATATTTTTCATCTCTCTTGCTTTTTGAATAATGGTAATTTTATCCGTAAAGTGTAAAAGTTTGATGAGAATAGGTCTCGGCTGGCCTCCCGAAGCTGGCACCCTAAAGGGGACTCTGTGGGCCCGCTCAATTGAAAAATATTTTGATAGACAGTCCTTGCCAAATACTCCTTTAAGTCAGTCTTCCATAAATTCAGTGGGGCGATTACCTTCACTTTTCTCGGGAAGACCTAGTACCCTTATATTTTTCCTTCGTAATCTGTTTTCCATGTCATCGATTTTATTGATACACATGTTCAGCTGTTCTCTCATTACTCTCATCTCATTTACCATGGGACTAACGTCATCTTCAACCTGGCTAAGTCTCTCCTCCAAGGCAGAGGTCCTCACGCCAATCCCCTGAACATCATGTTTTAACACTGACATGTCCTCCTTTATCTCCCTCAATTGACCAAATATTTCAGTCAATGAGGATTTGCAGCTCTTAATTGCAGAGGAAATCTCTCTCATAGAAGGCTCACCCTCCCTGTATTTGGCTCTACCGATTTTCCCAGTGCTTTTTCCTTAGCCCCAAGTCCCCTGCCGCCATTCCCGGTGTCACTGTGGTTGATATCTGGCCTTGACTCTTCTGCTGAAAGTTCAATTGTTGGGCCCCTTGCCCCTTTGTGGGGGTGTGGCCTACTGTATGTACCGGAACGTGTGCGTATTTTTCCAGTTTGGCTGCCGCTGCAGCCTGGCTTGCTTTAGTTCCCCTTGTAGACTCTTTCTGTGCCTGTGGTTGAGACTGGGGCTGTTGCTGTGCACATGCACTTGACCCCTCTTTGGAGGTATTCCTGGTCATCACTGATAATGTGCCCGGCATTTTCCACCTGCAAGTATGCTCTTATAGGGGTATTATAGGGGTACTATATTGTATTATATGCTGTTGTGTATTGTATTGTGACTTTCCCCCTCCAGCTGCTCCTTATACCGCACTCCACAGGCTAGCCCTCTGTGGGCTACAATGACCAGAAGGTCCCCTATGGGGGTTTAATAAAGTCCGCTCTCCCCCACCTCCTCCACCACACAAAGTTCAATAGTAAGTCCGCTCACCTCAGGTTCCAACCGTACAAGACCCAGCATACCTTAGCAGCATGTCTTAGCAGCGTCTTCTCCCCGCTTCCCCGCTATATACCGACGAGGAGAGCAGGATGGTTATGACAGGCTCGCGGCAGGGCTCTGGTGTCTAACGGAACAAGATGCTGGCTCCTCCAGGCGGCAGGGATCAATGGCGTGTTCACCGATGCAGACGTCACATGACCCGGAGCGTATCGATCAGCTGAGCAAGTGCGTATGACCGAGGTCAGCAAGCCACGCACTGGGTCATAGACCAGGGCACCCTGCACAGAGCAGTAGTGCTATCAAGATGGCATAGCGCAGTCAAACCACTTCCCTATCCGTAAAGCCCCACGCTCCAGCATCGGGTATCCATACACCAAGCTCCGGGGGGGTCAGCCAGCCAGTCCCACTCACATCTTCACCTCTCCTTCCTGCTTCCTCCAACCATACCCTCAGTCAGCATGTACCATGGGAGCGAGGTATGAGGGCTGGGCTGTCACGGCCTCTCACCTCAAAATCTGGTCACGCCCCCCTTGAGGATGTTAAGATTAAAACCCCTAGTGACAATTTGTTCTAAAATAATCTTATATTTTTCCCCAGGATTAGATGGCAGTGAGGTATAAGTAGCATCATCTCCCAAAATTCAATACATCTCCTGCATGTAGTCATCTTTATTTAGAACTAATATGCTGCCCCCCTTATCGGCGGGGCGGATGACCAGATTCTTATTGGCACAGAGGGAGTCAATACCTAGATCGATTTCTTTTTTGTTTTTGATCTGTTTGATTTGCATATCATCAAGATCCTTCTAAGCTAGATCTCTAAACACTCTCAATGAAGGGGAGAGATGTTCAGGTGGATTAAATACTGAGGCGTTAGCAAGGCCAGAGTGGCAAATACCCAAAGAAGCTGTCCTTGAGGGATTAAACGGATTAGAAGCCATATATCTCTGGACATTCAATTTGCGAACATATTTATGAATATCCATATAGGTATGGAATTTATTCATAATCCGGGGTGGGACATATTTCAGTCCTCTATCCAAAACTGCTAACTCAGGGTCTGTCAGGGAGTGGGAGCTCAGATTAAAGATGCCAGCACCTACTACATCTTTTTTCTTTTTGGACTGAGCGCGCCTCCCCCCTCTAGTTCCTCTCTTAGTTCGACCACCCTTTTGATTCCTTGGCCGAGCCTGGGAAAACCCCAATTTTGTTGTCCATAATTATCCGTATGGTTGGTCTCTCGATGGTCACCATGATTAAAACCATAATAGCTTTCTCCAGGGCCAACATTATCGCCAACGCTAGGTGTTGGTTGATAAACACCCTCGTTGGGACCACCCATATCACTCAAAGGGAGAAAACTATTTTGTGTAGAAATGTTGTAGTCTGGCTCGTAATCAACATCCTAGTGAACTACCTGATGGTCACCATAGACATAGGGTTGATTATAGCCTTGGCCTCGAGAGTAAGGCTGGGTGGGCATTCGGTTATCATTGTAATTGGTCTTAGGGTTAGTAACGAAACCACGCCCCCGAGGAGGTGGTGGACCCTGTGTCCAACCACGCCCCTGCATACGTCGGGGGCCAGGATTGCCTTGATACTGTTGACCCCATCCATGAGGTTGAAATGAGGGGGGACACCCTGATAATTACCGGCTCCCCTTCCTAAGTTCCCATTATTGGGGGCAAAAGGGCGTTTTCCTCCCCCTGAGTAAAAGCCTGAGGTCCTCTAGCCGGAGAGCGTGCCTGTCCCATACCAGGGGGGTATGATTGTTTGATGCACCCTGTGGTCTTGCCGACAACTGACTGATGGCCTGAGGAGTAGTATCCATGGCAGGATTGGCCGTGGCCGTTTGTTCAGCCAACAGCTTTCTCTGCCACTCGAATACTGTTTTAGAATCATAATCCCCAATTTCGCGATTGTATTTCTTTTTAATTTTCTGTTCCCTCTCCTTTTTTTCAAGTAACTTGAGCAAATTTTTTGACCTCTCAGCGTATTCATCGCTGCTCTTGAAGGGAATGATTTTAACCTTGATGAGTTTGATCTCATCATCAAGTCTCCTCAATTTGGTGGCCTTCCTTTCCACCAAAAATTTAAAAAAACTGATTCCAGCCTCATTGAAATCTTTGTACCATCCCTCAAGGTCAACTTCACCTCTTTGGGTACATACCTCCCACCTCAAACTGCGAGGTACCATATGGTGTTTAATATATGTCTCTAAGAATGCTATATCCCACTGAGTGAGAATTTCAGATATAGTAAGATTTTTAAGCCTCATAAAGAGGCCGCCAATTTTAGCTCTAGTTGCACCTCCAAGAGTTATACTATCGAGCCTTTTATTACTTGTTCCACGGTAAGAGTGGTCTATATGCTCCAGTGTCCGTGTGGCCTGCAGTACGTGGGCAGGACCAAGAGCCCACTACAAGTACGCTTGAATGAGCACATAAACAACATTAAGTCTCGTACACATGGCCGGACTTCAAACAAACTTTTCCGTGGATTTTTGTCTGAAGGGAGTTGGCCGGGCACACCCATAGCATACACACGGCGGGACTTTAATGCAAACTTTCCTAAAACTTTCCCAACATCATGTGGTTTTTCTGCTCTTTTCTGTTTTTACCGCCACCCTTTGGTCAACTTCTGCTATTGTTGGTTGATTTTAACATTGGTTCTGGGCGTGCTTATTTGTACTTCGGACAAAAGTATGATGGATTTCTGTACACACGATAGGACTTTGCACCATCGGACTTTTGTTGCCGAAAAGTTTGTCCGTTTGCAGAGCCAACTTTTGTCCGATGAAAACCGAAAAAGTTTGTCCGTTGGAGCGTACACACGGTTGGATTTTATTGAAAACTTGCTCATTTTGAAGTTTGTTGGCAAAAAGTCAGACCGTGTGTATGGGGCTTAAGAAGAGGTTTCACCAAACACTCTGTGTCTAAACACTACCTCGCAGTGCATAATAGAGACCCAACTAACACCATTTTTTTGGGCATTGACAAGTATAGCCCCCACTGGAGGGGTAGCTGTCTTGTTAGGAGCATCTCCAAATTAGAGATGGCGTGGGTGCATAAGTTAAAATGTTATACCCCTTTTGGTTTAAATATAGATGTTGACATTAATTCTTTCATTGACAACTCCTAGTGACATTTTTTGCATTTTATTTTGCATTTTTGCATTACCATTCATTTTTTTATTTTTTTATATATATATATTTTTTTTATTCTGATTCAACATTCAGACTTTTTTTGCAGATTATTTTTTGCAAATTCAATGTCGGTTTATCTGGTATGTTTTCACAATGTAAATTGGATGTGAGTCCTGAGTAGCCGTGATATTACCAGTTCTCTTTATGTTTCACATATTTCTCAGTTGACATACCTATGAGCATTTACCTATGCGCCCACGTATGCCGTTTCACATAAAGTAGTTCCTTTTATGCGTATAATTATGCACTCATTATGTATAGTTTTTAATAACTCTCTATATACCTTCATTTAATATTTCTGTGCACCTTTGTTCATTGCTGCTATTTGATTTCCAATGGTGTTCACTGTGTGACCCAGAATTAATGTGTATCAGTCATACAGTCTTTTTAATTGGGCAACTTTATAGCGCCTTGTCTTTAATGTTATATTTGGGTTTGCGGCGGCTTCAGTGTATGATCCATATAAAGTTTTTCATGCCATCTGTCATTTCAGCTATGAATGTTGCCAGATAGGGATGAGCTCGGTGTTCGAGTCGAACATATGTTCGACTCGAACATCGGCTGTTCGCGCGTTCGGCGAAAAACGAACGATTTGGGCCGTTTGCGCCAAATTCGAGTGATGCGAACAGCCCACAATACACTGCGCCATCGCAGTGCAATCCCGGCACTGTGATTGGCCAAGCATGCACTGTGACCCTGCATGCTTGGCCAATCACAGCGCCGGCAGCGAGGAGAGCAAAGATTGGCCACAGGCAGGATGCCTGTGGCCAATTATAGCTGAGGGGGTTTAGTACACGCCCCACACTATAAAAGGCCGCCAGCGCGGCGGCCTCGTGTAGTGTGTTCCGGAGCAGGGAAAGTGAAGGATAGGCAGGGACAGTGTCAAATCTATTCTTTGCTAAACCTTGTGTGTAGGGACAGAGAAGGATAGGCAGGGAGAGTGTCAGTGTCATATTCTTTGCTAAACCTTGTGTGTAGGGAGAGAGAAGGATAGGCAGGGGACAATGTCAGTGTCATTGTTGCTAAGCCTCCTGCACATTATACACCTGAAGCTAGCCTGTATTGCTGTGTTTTCCTGGTGTGTTACACTACCAGGCATTTGCAGCACTTACAGCGGACGTAGTGTGCCTCCTGCACATTAAACACCTGAAGCTAGCCCTTATTGCTGTGTTTTCCTGGTTTGTTACACTACCAGGCATTTGCAGCACTTACAGCGGACGTAGTGTGCCTCCTGCACATTATACACCTGAAGCTAGCCCGTATTGCTGTGTTTTCCTGGTGTGTTACACTACCAGGCATTTGCAGCACTTACAGCGGACGTAGTGTGCCTCCTGCACATTAAACACCTGAAGCTAGCCCGTATTGCTGTGCTTTCCTGGTGTGTTACACTACCAGGCATTTGCAGCACTTACAGCGGACGTAGTGTGCCTCCTGCACATTAAACACCTGAAGCTAGCCCGTATTGCTGTGTTTTCCTGGTGTGTTACACTACCAGGCATTTGCAGCACTTACAGCAGACGTAGTGTGCCTCCTGCACATTAAACACCTGAAGCTAGCCCGTATTGCTGTGTTTTCCTGGTGTGTTACACTACCAGGCATTTGCAGCACTTACAGCGGACGTAGTGTGCCTCCTGAACATTATACACCTGAAGCTAGCCCGTATTGCTGTGTTTTCCTGGTGTGTTACACTACCAGGCATTTGCAGCACTTACAGCAGGCGTAGTGTGATTCCTGCAAAATATACTCCTGAAGCTAGGCCGTATTGCTGTGTTTTCCTAGTGTGTTACACCAACAGGCATTTGCAGCACTTACAGCAGGCATAGTGTAATTCCTGCAAAATATACTCCTGAAGCTAGGCCGTATTGCTGTGTTTTCCTAGTGTGTTACACCAACAGGCATTTGCAGCACTTACAGCAGGCGTAGTGTGATTCCTGCAAAATATTCTCCTGAAGCTAGGCCGTATTGCTGTGTTTTCCTAGTGTGTTACACCAACAGGCATTTGCAGCACTTACAGCAGGCGTAGTGTAATTCCTGCAAAATATACTCCTGAAGCTAGGCCTTATTGCTGGTTTACCCATCTCCCTGCAGGCCATTAGAATGTCTGGAAGGCAAACAAGGAGAGGCAGACAGTCAGGAGCCAATAAAAGAGGGCAAGCAGGCTCTGTGTCTAGAGACAACAGTGCTGGTCATGGACGCGGTGCATCGCCATCAGCACGTGGCCATGGGACACGCTTGTCCTTCTATTCAGCAGCTGGACGTGTTGAGCCGCATCATGCTGAAGACTTGGTAGAGTGGATGACCAAGCCCTCCTCATCCCCCTCATCCTCTCTCACCCAGGCTCAGGGTACTGGCAAAGCAGCTGCCAAAGCGTCCTCATCCCTGGTATCAATGTCATCATCAGTCACTCCTTCCCTAGACCCACCATGTCCTCCTGAGGAGTCCCCCGAACCTTTTGAGCACAGTGTTGGGTACATGCTCCAGGAGGATGCCCAGCGTTTCGAAGGGTCTGATGATGATACCCAGCTAGAGGAAGGCAGTAGCATGAGAGCAGAGAGAGGGGATGCTCAAGAAGGACACCAATCTGGCAGTCATGTTCCAGCAGCTGCAGCATACTGCCAGATTGGCTCCAGTGATGAGGAGGGAGGGGATGATGAGGTCACTGACTCCACGTGGGTGCCTAATAGGAGAGAGGAGGAGGAGGAGGATGAGGAGGAGGCACATCTCCAACGAGGCAGGATGCCCTTGGGGGGCCAGCGTAAGGGCAGCACACCGACGGAATCACACCGCAAAGCTCCGCCTGTGCAGGGCACTGCCTCTGCTTGTTATTCAAAAAGTTCTTTGGTGTGGGCCTTTTTTGAGTCGAGTGCATCAGATCGCACAGCTGCTGTTTGCAACATATGTCTCAAGCGTATATCGCGTGGCCAAAACATCAGCCGCTTGGGCACCACATGCTTGACCAGACATATGTTGACCTGCCATGCAGCTCGTTGGCAAGCCTACTCTAAAGACTCACACCAAAGAACAAAGCGGACCTCTCCTTGCACCGCATCAGCTGGGATCTCCAACCCCACTATACTTTCAGTCCTCTCTGAAACCTGCACTGAGGGGAATGAAGGTGTAGAATTAGGTGTGTCACAGCCAAGTACTTGCGGGCACTCTGCTAGCAGTACACCGACGTCTGATTCTAGCAGGCAAATTTCCCTGCCCCAGCTGCTGGACCGTCAAAAGAAGTTCACTCCCAGCCATCCACATGCCCAGCGGTTGAATGCTAGCTTGGCTAAATTGCTAGCGCTTCAACTGCTGCCTTTTCAGTTGGTAGACTCGGCCCCCTTCCGTGAGTTTGTGCAATGTGCGGTTCCTCAGTGGCAGGTTCCCAAACGCCACTTTTTCTCACGGAAGGCGATTCCGGCTCTCTACCGGCACGTGGAAGGCAATGTCTTGGCCTCGCTGGACAGGGCAGTCAGCGGTAAGGTGCATATTACCGCTGACTCATGGTCCAGCAGGCATGGACAGGGACATTACCTTTCTTTCACGGCCCATTGGGTCACTCTTTTGGCAGCTGGGAAGGATGCAGGACAAGGTGCAGTAGTGTTGGAGGTTGTTCCGCCGCCACGCCTCCAAAATGCTACTACTGGTTGTGACACACCTCTCTGCTCCACCCCCTCCTCTTCTTCTTCCTCCATGGCCTCTTCCTGTGCTTTGTCCTCGGAACCAGCGGTGCTCCGTAGGCGTTCAAGGGGCTACGCAAGTACGCAGGCAAAAAGATGCCATGCCGCGCTTGTGCTGGTGTGTTTGGGGGACAGGAGCCACACTGGGGCAGAGGTTCTGTCTGCTCTGCAGGGGCAGGCCGAGAGGTGGTTGATGCCACGCCAGCTTAAGCCAGGAATGGTGGTTTGCGACAATGGCACCAACCTCCTCTCCGCCCTCCGACAGGGACAACTGACCCATGTGCCCTGTGTGGCTCACATCCTTAACCTGGTGGTGCAGCGGTTCTTGGGCAGGTACCCGGGCTTACAGGATGTCCTGAGGCAGGCCAGGAAAGTCTGTGTGCATTTCCGCAGATCTTATAATGCCCGTGCTTGCCTGGCTGAGCTGCAAAAGGAGTTGAACCTGCCCAAGAACCGCCTTATATGTGACATGCCCACCAGGTGGAACTCAACATTGGCCATGCTGCAGCGGCTGCACACGCAGCAGAGGGCCATCAATGAGTACCTGTGCGACTACGGCGCCAGGACAGGGTCAGGGGAGCTCAGATTTTTTTCACCACGCCAGTGGGGCATGATCAGGGATGCATGCACTGTCCTGGCACCATTTGAGGAGGCCACGAGGATGGTGAGCAGTGACAGTGCATGCATCAGTGACACTGTACCTCTTGTCCACCTGTTGGAACATACGCTGCGTGGAATAATGGACAGGGCACTTGAGGCAGAACAGAGGCAGGAAGAGGAGGACTTCCTTGCCTCTCAAGGCCCCCTTTACCCAGACAGTGTTCCTTTTGTCCCACCCATCGCACAGGAAGAGGAGGAGGAGGAGGAGGATGAGGAGGAGGAGGAGGATTGTGTCAGCATGGAGGTGGAGCCTGGCACTCAGCATCATCAGCAGCAGTCTTTTAGGGATGATTTACAGTCCCAAGAAACCCGTGGACTTGTACGTGGCTGGCAGGAGGTGGCTGCGGATCATGTCGTCCTTAGTGACCCAGAGGACTCCGGACCGAATGCCTCAGCTAACCTACGCTGCATGGCCTCCCTGATCCTGCAAAGTCTGCGGAAGGATCCTCGTATTCTTCGGATCAAGGAGAGGGACCATTACTGGCTGGCCAATCTCCTTGATCCATGGTACAAGAGTAAGGTTACGGACCTTATCTTACCCTCGCAGAGGGAGCAGAGGATGAGACAACTCCGGGAGGCCTTGCAGAAAGGTCTGTGCAACGCGTTCCCAGAGACTGGGAGGTTACAAACTCCTGGTCCTGGACAACGAGTTGCTGAGGATTCGGTCAGTCAAAGAAGGAGCGGTGGGGAAGGTGGCCGTCTGACCGATGCGTTCAAACAATTCTTTAGTCCGCAGCCCCAAGGTATGATCGGTTCCAGCAACCATCGCCAGCGTCTGATATACATGGTGCAGGAATACCTAGGGGCAAAGTCAGACTTGGACACCTTCCCCACCGAAAATCCTCTGGCTTACTGGGTCTTGAGGATGGATCACTGGCCAGAGCTTGCACAGTATGCAATTGAGCTACTGGCCTGTCCTGCATCCAGCGTTCTTTCAGAACGCACATTCAGTGCTGCTGGAGGATTTGTCACGGATCACAGGGTGCGCCTGTCCACGACTCGGTTGATCGACTGACCTTCATAAAGATGAACCAGTCTTGGATCACCACCAGCTACCAAACACCTGAAGCTGATATAACAGACTAATTTATTTTCAAATGTCACATCCCTTCAAGACTGATGCTGATGCTGAGTGACTGTCCTGTTATGTTGACTGACTATCCTCCTCCTCCTCAATGATCTGATTGATGATGATAGCTTGGAAGAACATTTTTATTTCTGGGTGCCGCCACCAGTGCCTAAGGCCCAATTTTTCAGCCCCTGTTTAACAGGGGTATGTAATTACAATTTTTTATGCAATGCTTTGCAGCAGGGCTCATTCCTGCACTCCAACTAGAGTATCTGGGAGAGGTTGCAGTGTCGTGGGACCAGCACCAGTGCCTAAGGCCCAATTTTTCAGCCCCTGTTTAACAGGGGCGTGTAATTACAATTTTTGATGCAATACTTTGCAACAGGGCTCATTGCTGTGCTCCAAGTACAGTATCTGTGAGGGGTTGCAGTGTTGTGGCACCAGTGCCTAAGGCCCAATTTTTCTGCCCCTGTTTAACAGGGGCATGTAATTACAATTCTTGATCTAATAATTCACAGCAGGGCCCATTCCTGCGCCCACCAAGAGTAACTGTGAGGGCTTACAGTGTTGTGTCATCACCACCAAAGGCCCAATTTTTCAGCCCCTGTTCAACAGGGGCATGCAATTACAATTCTTGATCTAATAATTCACAGCAGGGCCCATTCATGCGCCCACCAAGAGTAACTGTGAGGGCTTACAGTGTTGTGTCAACACCACCACCACCAAAGGCCCAATTTTTCAGCCCCTGTTCAACAGGGGCATGCAATTACAATTCTTGATCTAATAATTCACAGCAGGGCCCATTCATGCGCCCACCAAGAGTAACTGTGAGGGCTTACAGTGTTGTGGCAACACCAACATGTAAGTGGCAAATTTCAGCAGAGTATATAGGGCAGGCCCCTACTTTCAAACATCCAACTTACAAATGACTCCTACTTGCAAACGGAAGGAGACAACAGGAAGTGAGAGGAAATCTACCCCTAGGAAGGGAAATTCTCTCCTGTAAGAGTTAATATGGGAAAAAGGTGTCTCCTCTCTACTGATGCTTTATCACCAATCCTTGTTTCAATAAAAACCCCACTTTTCAAAAACATTTGTCATTGGGACGGAAAGTGAGGTGAAATGTTCTGAACAGGGGCACAGACAGCAAAACAAATGTTACAGGGGTGATAACCCTTCCCTATGTTTTCCAAAAAGCTTAAAAATAGATTTTTTGGCTGGAGCTACACTTAAACAATGTAACTGTTCAAAATTACAAACAGATTCTACATAAGAACAAACCTACAGTCCCTGTCTTGTATGCACCGCCTGTATACGGCTGTTCAGAGTATATAGGGCCTTTTTTATTTTGTCTGCGGGGTTCCCCTTAATATCCATACAAGACCCAAAGGGGCTGGTATTGGGCTGGGGTGGGGGGGTAGCTATGCCATTTTTCTCAAAGATTTTCATCCATATTACCGGGACCAGACATGACAGTAAAGCCACAAGCAGTTTTAAATGGCTTTTTTTTCCTTTAGAAATTTCATTTTGTGCAGGGACAGTTCTAAACACGGGAAACATGTGGCACTTCACAGGCATACTTTAGACACCCCCCAGGTACGATATTTAAAGGAATATTTGACTTTTTTTTTTCACTTTATGCATCATTAAAATGACTGCTCCTGAAAAACGGCCGTTTTTAAAACTTCTTTTTGCATTGATACATGTCCCCTGGTGAAGAACCCGGGTTCCCAAACCCTTTTTAGGACAATAACATGCATATTAGTTGTCATAATTAGCACTTTAGATTTAGAACGTTCGCATCCATTGTATTTAATAGGGTTCTAACGTTCGTGCAAACTTTCGGTCCGTTCGCGGGTTCTGGTGCGAACCGAACCCGGGGGTGTTCGGCTCATCCCTATTGCCAGATGTCATTTTCTACAACTTTCTATGGCTGGAGCTTGTCAGTGCCCTTATTTTGTTCTGCATATAATGTTTGCCCTTATAGGTACTTTTTTATATATAGACTTTTCCATTAATTAAGATGGTGTTACCAGCGGCTCCTCAGGACTCACACACAGGCTGTGTTACCCATTCTCTGTACATAAGCGGTGAATCAGAACGCTGCCCGTATCCCGTGACCACGTCCCTCTAGTGACGGAACGTTGGGAGGAACGACGTTCTGACGTCACTGCGTGTGCGCCAGACCCGGAAGTATACGGGCTGTATATCGAGAGCCAACTGACTCGTTTGTTTTCTATATGCTGTTTTTAAGCTTCATAACTGTAAGTGTCCATTCGTCATGTGTACTTAATACATTTTAAAAGGGTTTTACACTATATCAGCCTGTTCTGTTCTTATGTGGGGATACCCTGAACCGGTTATGCTTTTATTAGAATCACACCATTGAAGCTGAGGCGTTTGCTGCACGGTACAGAGCCCCCAGACTGGGTTATTAGCTATATGCGCCGCCCATTGATCTCCTATAATTAAGAGATCACATCCATTTGGTAAGTGGCAGTGTGTACTCAGGTGGAGGCACTTTCCTATCATCACTTCTCTTCGAGTGCTGTGGATTATTTGTCACCGTGGATGCTTCTATGCTATTATTTAGATGGACATTTTTATTTTTGCCTGCTACCTATTATCATCAATATTGACTGTTATTGTGAACACTGAGGGTTAATTTTTGTTTCCCTCCTCTTTTCACTTAATTTATTCAGATTTTGTTTACACGGATTGATATCCATTTTTCACTGTTTTTTAACTTAGTCTTCACTTCCCTTGATTTTCATTTTTTTGCAGTAGTTAGATATATAGTCACATTATTATAATATTTGTTTATGATACATTCACATTCACATAGATAGAGGTTTGACAGGCCATTGCAATTAATAGGCAATAGTTATATCAATTTTTTTGGCATAGTATTTGGTATAGTAATATTCCTTTTTTTCCACTTCTATATCTGACTGTGAGTGCACTCTACATCAACATGGTTGCTTAGTGCAACACAGGTTCATTTACAGCGCAGCTTTTTCCTTTTGCATATTCTTTGGTGTTGTATAACATTACAGTTGCCGCTTGACATTCCTATATAAATAGCGCAGTTTTAAATTTTTCTTATACTTGATCCTCCAATATTAGCATATGTGGAAGAAGAGAATGCCCATAGCGTAATACCGCTTATAAAACATATTTTTCCAAAGAACAATAGAGATATACTCACATTTAATTAGAAAGTTACAGACAAATTTTAAAACACAGGCGCCGAGGCAATATTCCATCCATGGCCCTGATCGAAAGTGATGCAAAGACGCCCTACGTGTTTTGCCATTGAAGACATCATCTGGAGCGTCCATCTTGCTACACTTCCTGTGTTTTTATAGTGTGCAGTGTCCCGAAAGAGTCTGATCACGTGACCGCGGCCATTTTTTGGTGGATTTTAAAGACCAAATTACGACACACTCACGGTCTTGGTACTGTTTGTGTATAACACAAGTTTAAACTTTATAAATGCAAAAATAATGGTGCATGTCATTTCTTATGCTTAGTGGTATGTTCTCCCTACCGACCCGCACATCAACTAGATAGGCAGACCAGACCTTATGGTTCTTATGGTACTATAGCATAAGGACTGTCCGGAAACCAACTCATTCTTCCAGTTGGGGTCACCTCACACTATAAGTGCCAAACATTAGTACACCTTTGTACACAGAATATAATTTTTTGTGATAAAAGTCCTAGAGTGCAGACACTATGGAAAATGATGTTAAGTGAAAATATATAAGAAAAATATATGTAAATATTGTATGGAAATTATTAATAGGAGTGATAGTGCATCCACATAGAAAGTGTAAGTATAAGAACATACCACTATGGGATGCATTATACTTGACTTTTTATGTCTGGGAGGGGGAGAGAGAGATCATATGTTATATTAAATATAGACGTATACCTTGATGGCGTATCTCATTCAATAGTGAAAGAATAAAAACAAAAAACTAAAAAACTGCCGATTGGCAATTCTATTTAAATGTGTATACATAAATGTACTAAAAAAATTCACACATCTTGGAGTTGATTGAAACATTTATCCATATATCTTTGCCGGGAAAAAACTGATGGGTGGTACAGGTAAGTAGGGATGAGCTTCGAGTTCGAGTCGAACTCATGTTCGACTCGAACATTGCCTGTTCGCCCGTTCGCCGAACAGCGAACAAATTGGGGTGTTCGCGGCAAATCTCAAAAGTCTATGGGAGAAATCTAAAGTGCTAATTATAGAGGCTTATATGCAAGTTATTGTTCTAAAAAGTGTTTGGGGACCCTGGTCCTGCCCCAGGGGACATGTATCAATGCAAAAAAAAGTTTTAAAAACTGCAGTTTTTTTCGGGAGCAGTGATTTTAATAATGCTTAAAGTGAAACAATAAAAGTGAAATATTCCTTTAAATTTCGTACCTAGGGTGTGTGTATAATACGCATGTAAAGTCGCGCATGTTTCCCGTGCCTAGAACTGTCCCTGCAGAAAGTGTCATTTCTGAAGGAAAAAAAGTAATTTAAAACTCACTCGCGGCTATTAATGAATTGTCGGCTCCCGGCAATACATAGAAAAGTCATTGATAAAAAAAAAAGCGTAGGGGTCCCCCCAAATTCAATTACCAGGCCCTTCAGGTCTGGTATAGATATTAAGGGGAACTCCACCCCAAATTAAAAAAAAATGGTGTGGAGTCCCCCCAAAAATCCATACCAGACCCTTATCCGAGCATGCAACCTGGCATGCCGCAGGAAAAAAGGGGGGGGACGAGAGAGCGCCCCCCCTCCTGAAAGGTACCAGGCCACATGCCCTCAACATGGGGAGGATGTCCCCATGTTGATGGGGACAAGGGCCTCATCCCCACAACCCTTGCCCGGTGGTTGTGGGGGTCTGTGGGCGGGCAGGGGGCTTATCTCATGTTCCGCATCAGGTCCTCAGCCTTACACCTAGTCATTGGCTGAGCGGACCTGATGGGGAACTTTAGAAGGAGCGGATCTATACATTTAATAGACTGCGGAGGAAGTTCCCCATCAGGTCCGCTCAGGCTCAGCCAATGATGGACAGCGCTGGACATCGGATCGCCGCGGGACACTGGATTTCATCGCTGGAATGTTTTTTTGTTTTTTTTTTTAATAAAGGACTTTTCCAAGGTGTCGGTGTGTGGTTTTTAAATTATTTTTACACTTTCTTTGTGAAATGGTAGGGGTACAATGTACCCCATTACCAATTCACATAGGTGGGGGCTGGGATCTGGGGGTCCCCTTTGTTAAAGGGGTCTTCCAGATTCCGATAAGCCCCCCGCCCGCAGACCCCCACAACCACCGGGCAAGGGTTGTGGGGATGAGGCCCTTGTCCCCATCAACATGGGGACATCCTCCCCATGTTGACGGCATGTGGCCTGGTATGGTTCAGGAGGGGGGGGGCGCTCTCTCGCCCCCCCCCTCATTTTTTTTTATTTTTATATCAATAAATTTTTATTACATTTTAAGAGTTACACACAAGAGGACATATATATCACATAAAAGTAATATTTTACACGTGGAACTGATATGCGGATAAAAACATCTACAATTTCCATGTGTACGGACAGTCTGTTGTTAATAAACATTAAACAGCAAAACCAGTAGCAAATTTACCAGATCACCCCTAGGGGAACTCACTGTGATCTGAGCGTAGTCAGTCGTTTTAACTTAGTATAGAGTCTCCGGTCAGTACACCGGAGACTCACAGTCTGAGTTTACGTCTGTACCACTCTTATCTAAAGGTATGTATAGTCAATATCAGTCAAGGGCAGTAAAAAAACTGAAAATAAGAGGTAGGGTAATGTGAACTTGGATAAAGGGTGAATAGGTACAGAGAAAAAAAGAAAAAGAGAAAGAAGAAAAAAAAAAAAAACCAATGTGGGACCCACACCCTACACACCATAGTACTATAGAGTTGAATCATACATAATACAGTATATAGAACATAATACCACTATTGATTTAGTTCATTATGTTTTGTTGGGCTCTATAAGTTTTGTACCAGTTAGACCATGGGTGCCAGAGGGAGCAAAACTGTTCGTAATTACCATCAATCGTAGCTAACATACTCTCATACGTATAATGAGTAGACAGAGTTCGTACAACCTCCTCTACTCCCGGTGTCTCAGGGGATCTCCACTGTCTAAGTAATACTAGCTTTGCAGCTAAGAAGAGATGGATAGTAAATTTCCTGAAGGGGGGAGGTATGTCTTCTATGCCTAAGTGCAATATGGCAAGTGACGGGGAGGGGAGTATATGTAAACCTGATACCTGTTGTAGAATTAGAAATACTTCTTTCCAGTATTTGGCTAGTTTCCCACAAGACCATAGGATGTGTAATAGGGTGCCCATTTGGTCGCAGTGCCTCCAGCAGGTAGGAGAAGAATTTGGATCAAATTTAGCGACCCTGTATGGTGTCAGATACCATCTTAGAGTGACCTTGTGCGCTAATTCCCATAAATTGGCACATTTGGTGGCTGAGTGTGTGTATTGTAATGCTTTCTGCCATTGTTCGTCCGAGTAGGAGGTTTCCAGCTCCCTTTCCCAGGCCAACAATGAATTAGACTTCTGAAATATAGCCTTGTCGTTCAGGAAATCATAGAATAATGAGATGCCTCCCTTGCGTCCGAGCCTCGAGGTGAAATATAATTGTATTTTCCAAAACAGTTTGAATGAGCGGTGGAAGCTACTTTTGAGAATTGAGGCTATTCTGACGTAGGTATAGAGCCCAGAGGCTGGGAGATTATATTCCAATTGAATTTCCTTAAATGACTTCAATATATCATCTGCAAAAAAGTCGGAGACCTTAGTAATGCCTCCTAAGATCCATTTGCTCAACTTTAGGTCAGGTGTAGTTAATGATAGTGCTTATGTAGGTATTTCAAGATCTATGGTGGGGGTAGAAGCAGATTTAGTCAGTACTAGATATTTCCAAGTGTCTAGAGTAGCAATCATGGGAAGAGATAGGTTACTGACTCGTGTTTTAAGAGAAGGGTAAGTTAATAAGTATTCTAGTAGATTACCCCCAGGTATGATGGACTGTTCTAGGTAACCCCAAAGCGGTGTAGGTAGGTTAGGAAACCAACCCCTAGTCTGTGCTAACGTTGCAGCCATGTGATAATCAGAGAAAACTGGGACATTCGCACCCCCCACTCTCTTTAGTTTACTCAATTTGGAGAGTGCACTCCTCGCCTTCCCACCTTGCCATAAGAAGTTGGAGAGTGCTTTTTGTAAGATAAGGAAGAAATTTTTTGGGACCGGTATAGGGACTGTTCTGAATATATTGTGACAGCAGGAAGGTAAAGTCACCTGGTTGCATCCAGGGGGGTAGATATATTTCGCCCAGATTCAGGCTTTACGCCGACTTATACAACTAGGTGGAGAGTTGTATAAGGCTAGTGGGCTCATGGATGACTCATACCTCTAGGGAGAGTGTGGGGCGTCGTACAGACAGGGAGTTGATGAGGCCAGCTGAAGCTTGTCAGCTCATTTAGGCCTCTATAAGAACTCCCAGATTCATTAGGTGTTAGCTCATGCCTGGAACCAGACCTGTGTGGACTGTCTAGGGAGAGTGAACCCCTGTGCGGTGAGACAAAGCCTGTGTGGCTATTTGCTTGGACATTTAAAACCAGGGACTTAGGGACTAGGACAGCACTAGGCTGATCCCAGTTGTTAGTTAGGAAACCTGTATGTTTAGTCAGAGGTCAAGTTGACCAGGATTTATTTTATTTATGTTTCTTTTGCTTTGCTGTGTTTTGTCACTGTAAATAGAAAATAAACCGCACCTTTTTGATTTTGAAAACCACAACCTCCGTTTGCTGGGCCTGTTTTTGTCTGGGGAGCCCATCCCGGGGGTCACACACACCCGCTGCCGAGCTAACCCCCTCACAGTTGGTGGAGAACCAGTGGCAGTTTTTTTTAAGCCAGCATGGAGGAGATACTGAAACAGCTGGCTCTAGCAAATGCCAATCAACAGCAGACAAATGCAGGTTTGCAAAGGAGCCTTGCAGCCCAGCAGCAAGCTCATCAACAGAGCCTTGCAGCCCAGCAGCAAGCTCACCAACAGAGTCTGGAAGCTCAGCAACAAGCCCAGCAGCAATCTGAGGCCCGCTTCATAGACCTGTTACAGAAGCAAGAGCAGAGACTACAACAAATGGAAGCAGTAATGCAGCAACGTCCGCAGACCAGTGAGGAAAGCCGTCCCACTAATACCGCGTCCTTTGGGGTGAGTCGTTTATTGACAAAAATGACTGGAGAGGATGATCCAGAGGTATTTTTGACCACATTTGAAAGGACCGCTGAAAGAGAAAAGTGGCCTGAGGAGCAGTGGGCTGGACTGGTGGCTCCTCTGTTAACTGGTGAATCGCAGAAAGCTTACTATGACCTAGAGCCTAACCAAGCAAAAGACTATGTGATGCTAAAAGCTGAAATTTTGGCAAGGCTGGGTGTCACCCAGGCTGTCCGGGCTCAGCGTGTGCATAACTGGACTTTCCAGCTTGGAAAACCCCCCAGGTCTCAAATGTATGATCTCATTCACCTGAGCAGAAAGTGGCTACAGCCAGAGACTTTGTCCGCACCAAAGATTGTGGAACGTGTTGTAATGGATCGGTTTTTGAGAGCTCTTCCTACTGCCATCCAAAAGTGGGTAAGCCATGGAGACCCAGAGACGGCCGATGGTCTTGTGGATCGTGTGGAGAAATACTTGGCTACAGAGAACCTGACGGCCTCTTCCAGAGACACTCGGACTTTCCACCCTAAGACCAGACCATCCCCAGGGGCGGATAAGAGGATTCCAAGGGGTGAGGGTGGAGAGAGTGAGAGGGTGGGAGCTCTACCCCAAGTTTGGCGAGAACAGCCTGGGAAATCAGCGGCTCAAGAGGCCGCAAGAAGGATCGTTTGCTACCGCTGCCGGCAAGCGGGACATATTGCAGCCAATTGCCCGGTTGTGGAGGAACCCATGCAGTGTGACTTTCTGACGGGCAGACGTCAGTCGCTGTGTGCGACAGTCGCATGCACTGCCATTCGAGGAACTGAGAAACATTTATGCAAAATGTGTGTTAATGGTAGAAATGTTGTGGTATTGTTGGATTCAGGTAGCCTTGTGACCCTGATAAAGGCTGAGTTAGTTAAAACAGAGGTCTCTGGGAATAGCAAGGTAGCTGTTATTTGTGTGCATGGGGACACCCGAGAGTATCCAGTGACTACAGTGTGTTTCGAGACCCCCAAAGGTACCCTCTCTCATCCAGTGGGCTTAGTATCTCAGTTACCGCATGACGCCATTGTGGGAAGGGATTTTCCGAAGTTCTGGGAACTGTGGGATGATCCTGAGCCCCCCACTGGTGCCCCTATGTACCAGGAATGTGATAGCCAGAACTCCCCTGAGAGTGGTGAGGACTCTCCGGAATTTCCCTTATCAGTATTGGCAGGGGAGACTCAAGAAACTGGAGAGGAGCCCACCTCCTCAGACGAAAACCTACCGTCTGTGGAGTTTTCTGATCTTGAGGTTCACAGGGAAAACTTTGCCACAGAACAGTTGAAAGACCCCGCCCTAATAAAGGCACGGGAAAACGTAGTGAAAATAGATGGCGAGTTAGTGAACCCAGATAATACCTGCACTTACCCATACTTCAGCGTAGAGAAGGACCTACTGTATCGGGTGGCAAAAAGGGCAGAAGAAACCGTTGAGCAGCTTGTGGTGCCCAAACCTTACAGGAAGTTGGTGTTGGAGTTGGCCCATGGGCACATTCTTGGAGGTCATCTGGGGACAGAGAAAACCCGAGAGAGGGTATTACAGAGATTCTATTGGCCGGGGGTGATGAAGGACATAGAAAATTATTGTTCCTCCTGCCCTGTGTGTCAGAGGTCGGCCCCGATGCCACATTTCCGTAGCCCGCTGGTCCCTCTACCCATCATTGAGGTCCCGTTTGAGAGGATCGCCATGGATTTGGTAGGGCCTATAATCAAGTCCGCTAGGGGGCACCAGTACATATTAGTTATAATGGACTATGCCACCCGTTATCCAGAAGCGATCCCTCTCCGAAATACCTCGGCCAAAACCATAGCCAAAGAGCTATCTCTTGTGTTTAGCCGGGTGGGTATTTGTAAAGAACTGCTTACGGACCAAGGTACACCCTTTATGTCCAGGGTTATGAAGGAGCTGTGTAAATTGTTCAAAGTGACGCAATTACGTACATCTGTGTATCACCCCCAAACCGATGGGCTGGTTGAAAGATTCAACAAAACCCTAAAACAAATGTTGAAGAAAGTGGTGGATAGAGATGGAAAGGATTGGGACTGTCTACTTCCTTATCTGATGTTTGCTATTAGGGAGGTGCCCCAATCCTCTACGGGATTCTCCCCCTTTGAGTTACTGTATGGGAGACACCCAAGAGGGCTGTTGGATATTGCCAAGGAAACTTGGGAAAGTGAGAGTTCTCCCCACAGGAGTGTGATTGAGCATGTCGCCCTGATGCAAGACCGAATTGCACAGGTAATGCCCATCGTGAAGGAACATTTGGCCCAAGCGCAGTTAGCACAGCAGAGAGTGTACAACCGTGGAGCCAAGACCCGTACCTTTTCCCCGGGGGATAGGATACTGGTACTTGTCCCTACGGTTGAAAGTAAATTCCTTGCCAAATGGCAAGGCCCCTATGAGATAATGGAAAAAGTGAGCGAAGTGAATTACAAGGTCAGACAACCAGGAAGGCGAAAGCCCGAACAGATCTATCACGTTAATCTGTTGAAAGCCTGGAGGGATAGAGAGTCCCTAGTCGCAGACACTTGGTCACCAGCTCAAACTGGTTGCGTGATTCCTGAGGTTGGAATAGCAGCCACCTTGTCACAACCCCAACAACAGGAGGTTAAGGAGTTTGTGCTTCGCAACAAGGAGGTATTCTCTGAGCTGCCGGGACAAACATCTGGGGTAGAGCATGACATCATTACCCCGCCCGGTGAAAGGGTGAAGTTAAAACCCTATCGGATCCCAGAGGCCCGACGGGAGGCAATACGGGAGGAAGTACAGAAAATGCTGAACTTAGGGGTGATAGAGGAGTCCCAAAGTGATTGGTCTAGTCCCATTGTGTTGGTGCCTAAACCGGATGGGAGCTGGCGATTTTGTAACGATTTTCGTCAGTTGAACAAAGTTACAAAATTTGACACCTACCCCATGCCACGTATAGATGAGTTGATCGACCGGCTGGGAACAGCCCGATACATGACGACTCTTGACCTCACAAAAGGGTATTGGCAAATCCCCCTGGCCAAGTCGGCCAAAGAGAAAACCGCATTTGTAACCCCAGACGGGGCGTTCCAATATAAAAGAATGCCGTTCGGGTTACAGAATGCGCCGGCCACATTCCAGCGGAAAATGGACCAGATGCTGAGGCCCCATCGGAAGTATGCTGCGGCTTACCTGGATGACGTAATTGTCCATAGCACAGATTGGGCCTCACATCTGCCAAAAGTGCAAGCAGTCCTGGACTCTGTTCGGGAAGCGGGGTTTACGGCTAACCCCAAGAAGTGTACCATTGGGCAGGAGGAGGCCAAATATCTTGGGTACACCATTGGGAGGGGAGTAATAAAACCCCAACTCAACAAAGTCGAGGCCATCCAGAGTTGGCCACGTCCCAACAGCAAGAAGCAGGTACGAGCCTTTCTGGGAATCGCTGGGTATTATCGGCGATTCATTCCCCACTTTGCTTCTAAGGCTGTGCCCCTAACCAACCTGACGAAGGGGAAAGGGTCGGTCATGATTAAATGGACCCCCGAGGCTGAGGCAGCATTCCAATTCTTGAAACAAGCCTTATGTAGCCAGCCAGTGTTGTACTCACCCGACTTCTCTAAAGACTTTGTCGTACAAAGTGATGCGTCAGATGTGGGGTTAGGAGCAGTATTGTCCCAGGTCTGGAACGGGGAAGAGCACCCAGTCATTTACCTCAGCAGGAAGTTGAAGTCCCATGAGGTAAATTACGCCACCGTTGAAAAGGAGTGTTTAGCGGTGAAGTGGGCTCTAGATTCCCTTCGGTACTACCTGCTAGGTAGGCACTTTGACATGGTTACGGATCACGCTCCGTTAAAGTGGATGGCTCAAAACAAGGAAACAAATAGAAGTGTGAATAGGTGGTTCCTGGCCCTCCAGGAATTCAACTTCACAGTAAAGCATCGCCCTGGCGTTCAAATGGGGAATGTGGATGCTTTGTCTCGAGTACATGAATGCCTGATTGCTGGTGTTCCAACCCCGAGGTTAAAACAAGAGGGGGGGGTATGTGACAGCAGGAAGGTAAAGTCACCTGGTTGCATCCAGGGGGGTAGATATATTTCGCCCAGATTCAGGCTTTACGCCGACTTATACAACTAGGTGGAGAGTTGTATAAGGCTAGTGGGCTCATGGATGACTCATACCTCTAGGGAGAGTGTGGGGCGTCGTACAGACAGGGAGTTGATGAGGCCAGCTGAAGCTTGTCAGCTCATTTAGGCCTCTATAAGAACTCCCAGATTCATTAGGTGTTAGCTCATGCCTGGAACCAGACCTGTGTGGACTGTCTAGGGAGAGTGAACCCCTGTGCGGTGAGACAAAGCCTGTGTGGCTATTTGCTTGGACATTTAAAACCAGGGACTTAGGGACTAGGACAGCACTAGGCTGATCCCAGTTGTTAGTTAGGAAACCTGTATGTTTAGTCAGAGGTCAAGTTGACCAGGATTTATTTTATTTATGTTTCTTTTGCTTTGCTGTGTTTTGTCACTGTAAATAGAAAATAAACCGCACCTTTTTGATTTTGAAAACCACAACCTCCGTTTGCTGGGCCTGTTTTTGTCTGGGGAGCCCATCCCGGGGGTCACACACACCCGCTGCCGAGCTAACCCCCTCACAATATATAAAATTTGAGGCAATATTTGCATTTTAAACGCAGCTAGTCTGCCTGTCCACGACAAAATGTGTTTACTAAGCTTGTTCAGATTATCTTTCATTATTTCCTGTAGGGGTAGGTAGTTATCCTTGTAGAGCTGCTCTGGGTGGGACGACAGGTGGATCCCTAGGTAGCCTATAGCATGGTCTGTCCATATGTAAGGGAATTTAGATTGAAGAAGCAATTTGTCAGGAGGTGGAACTCCTAGGTTGAGTACATATGATGTTGTCTCATTGACTTTATAATAGGATATATTGCTGTATTCACAGAGTACATGTGTCACCTTCTCTAGTGAGGACACAGGGTTAGTGAGCATTAAAATCACATCATCAGCAAAAAGGCTGATGACGTGTTTTTTGTCATTAATTACAAAACCACATATATCTGGTGTTTGTCTGATTTTTGCGGCCAGCGGTTCCATTGGGAGATTAAAATGAGAGGAGACAGGGGGCAGCCCTGCCTCGTGCCATTTGTAATCGCAAAGGATTTAGATAGCATACCTGAAGTAAATACTCTGGCAGAGGGTGACGTGTACAGAGCCAGTATGGCGGACAGTAAATGTCCACTGAACCCAAATTTTTCTAATGTTTGTTGCAAGTATACCCAGTGTACCCTGTCGAACGCCTTCTCTGCATCCAAAGCCAGGAGCAAAGAAGGCATTCGAGATTGTCTAGCAATATGGGTGATGTTGATCAGGTGTCTTGTGGCGTCAGATGCTTGCCTGCCTTTAGTGAACCCTGATTGGTCAGGATCAATCAGGGATGGAAGGATATCAAGTAATCTTAGTGCAAGCATTTTGGCATAAATCTTTAGGTCATTGTTTAACAGTGAAATCGGCCTAAAGTTCTGGGGGACGTCTGGGGTCTTCCCTGGTTTCGGGATTGTAACCACCAATGCTTCCAGCATTTCCGAAGGGAAAGAGGCAGAGGCAGCCGCAGAGTCAAAAATCTTAAGTAAATACGGTCCTAGTATGGATTGGAAGGTCTTGTAATAGTCCCCTATAAGGCCATCTGGACCGGGAGATTTATTGCTCGGTAGGGTGTTAATAGCTTGGAACACCAAGAAAATGGGGCATTCAGCGTCTGCCGTTGAATTTCGTTAAGGGTTGGTACCTTGATGTCTGCTACAAATCCCTCAATGTCAGAGGTAAAAGGTTGATAGGTGGCGTTATCTAGATTTAAGTTATATAGTGCGCTATAATAGTCACTAAAAGCATCTGCTATACCCTGGGGGTCATATACTGTTTCTTTGGTCTTGGGGTGGGTAAGATGAGCAATTTTCGATTTAAAGCGTTGTCCTTGGATGCGTCGGGCCAGTGCTTTACCCGCTTTATTGCCAGTAGAGTAAAAGGACATTTTCAGTCTTTTTTCAGATCGTTCGAAGTTTTGGAGGAGGAGCAGTCGAAGATCATGTCTCAGTGATGTCAGTTTTGTGCTAGTGGCGGGGGTGGGAGTCTGCTTGTTTAAGTCTTCTAAAGTATTAATTTCAGACAGTAAAGTAGACAGTTGCAGCTGCCTCTGTCTCTTAAGCATAGCACCCAGTTGAATAAAAATACCTCTAACATATGCTTTATGAGCATTCCATAACATAAAATCATTATTAACAGAGGAGGAATTGATCTGAAAGTACTCAGACAAGCGGTCTCCCAAAACAGCCTTGGTTGTGGGATTTTGGATAATCTGGGAGTTTGCTCGCCATACGTAGGCAGTAGAAGCTGGATAAGAATCCTGCAATGAGAGAAGAATAGGAGCATGGTCTGACCAAGCTATGGGGCCAATATTCGTCGATAACACTTTTTGAAGCAACCACTTGTCCAGCAGAAACAGATCAATCCTCGAATAAGAACAGTGCCTGTGGGAAAAAAAAAGAATAGTCTTTTTCGGTGGCGTGTGTACACCGCCAACCATCATATAAATCATGTGATCGCAAAAAGTTTCCTAGCGAGGGGGTCTTTTTAAACGATGAGGTAGTAGAGTCCATAACCGGATCGGGTACAATGTTGAAGTCCCCACAAATCACAAGGGAGCCCTGTTGTCGTTTTTTAACCTTGCTCATGAGTCTGTTGAGGTAATTAATCTGGCGTTTGTTCGGCACATATACTGTCACTACAGTATAACGAACATTATTGATTTCGCAAATAAGGATCAGGGATCTGCCTTGAGGGTCAGTGTGCTCTGATATAAGTTTAAATGAGATTGTATCCTTTACCGCAATCATAACTCCTCTCCTCTTGGCCTCCATGTTGGAAAAAAAATAGTGTTGGAAAGATTTTTGGGTACATTTAGGAGGAGCTTTTGAGTGGAAATGGGTCTCTTGTACACAGAGTATATCACAATGAGAGGAATCCGCTTCCCTCCATAGGGAAGCTCTCTTGGCTGGGTGGTTCAGGCCATGGGCGTTGATTGAGAGAATTTTAACTGGCATGGTGTTTGTCAAATGATGCTATGTGTATCAAAAAGTGAGAGTACTTACAGCTAGAGTCCACGTTAGTGCTTCTGCTGGAGAGGAGGTTTAAATGTCCGTAGTCAAGAGGTCTTATGTTGATGTTGAGGTGGTCTTGTTGGAAGAGATGATGAAAGATGATAAGCCTTGGTAGTATATGATGGTGTGGGTCCTGGAGGTAGAACTGATAAACAAAGTTAAAGTAATAACAACTGGAACATAAAAGGAGAGTTATCCTAACCCTGTTGCAGAACATGTCTGCTAAGATAAGTGGGAGCTTGCAATGCGGGGGAAGCTCCGAAATGCGGGGCCCTTGTGAGGGCAGTGATCAAAAGGCACCAAGGCGTAACAATTAAATGGTTCACAGGTCATGACTTGTTGCCAACTTGTTCCCATTCCAGGGAGATTCTGCCTTTGTTGTTTGCCCCGGAGGGGTCAACTTGTTCAGGTATGATCTTCCATTTATGGAGTAACTTGAAGCCCTTAGATGGTGAGGAGATCGCATGAGTGGTGCCATCCCTAGTGACAAGAAGCTTTGTGGGGTATCCCCATCTGTATTCAATTTTATGGTTTCTTAATGCTTTGGTAATGGTGTTCAAATTCCTACGGAGTTGAAGGGTGTATTGGGAGAGGTCAGCATAGAATTGGAGATTGGCGTACGCCGTGTCACTATGTTCCCCTTTGCGGGCAAGTGTAACTAATCTTTCTTTAGTCTGGTAAAAGTGCATCCGAAATAAAACATCTCTAGGAGCATTTTCCAGTATGAATGAAGGTTTGGGTAGTCTGTGGATTCTGTCAATAGATAGTTCAATAGTGGGGAGTTCAGGCATAAGTGTGGAAAGCATGGCAGTAGTATAGGAGCGCAGGTCATTAGATAGAACAGTTTCTGGGATGCCTCTAATTTTGACATTATTTCTTCTGGACCTGTCCTCTAAATCTGCTAATTTCGCTTTAATCCACATCTGCTCCTCTTCTGCTGCGTCATTCGCATCAACTAGGTCATTAATGGTAGTGGCATATTCCCCCATCTTAACTTCTATGTGATCAACTCGATCACCTACCGCAGCTAATTCAGTGTGAAATTTCCTCATACAAGACATCATGTCACTATGGATAGTGCTGCGTAGTGAGATCAACATGTCTTTGAGTGTGGTATCCATCACAGGTTGGTGCAGCGTGGGGAAGGAGACTATGGAGTCTGGAAGCTCCCTAGTGTCCTCCTATGAGTCTGTATTAGACCTTACCTCACAGTGCTGCAGCTCTGGGTCCTCCATTCTGAGCTGAGTTTTCGCTGGGCTGCCGCTGTTGGATGAGGGAGTCTGGGCTACCCGGGTCTCGGGTCTGCCTGTGTCTGGGTCCTCTGCCACTAGATGAGTGACCGCACTCCGCTCCAGAGAAGGGAGAAGCGCCGGCGCCATCTTGCCCACGAGGCGCCGACGGCAGGGAATAGTAGTCAGTTAATTTTTTCGGGCGGCGTTCCGCCAGCCGTTTCCTGGTCATGGTGCCTGGATAGTAGCGGATTAAAGCACAGATTGGGAGCTTTTTCCGGTGTCTCAGGGCGCTGTTAGCCGCTATTGTTTCCCGCTGGATGCCGGAGCTCAGGGATCACACCGCCATCTCGGTGGAGTCCAAGCCACGCCCCCTCTCATTTTTTTTTTCCGGCGGGGTTCCCCTTAATATCTATACCAGACCTGAAGGGCCTAGTAATTGAATTTGGGGGGACCCCAACGTTTTTTTTTTTTTTTATCAATGACTTTTCTATGTATTGCCGGGAGCCGACAATTCATTAATAGCCGCGAGTGAGTTTTAAATGACTTTTTTTCCTTCAAAAATTACATTTTGTGCAGGGACAGTTCTAAGCACGGGAAACATGCGCGACTTTACATGCATATTATACACACCCCCCAGGTACAAAATTCAAAGGAAAATTTCACTTTTATTTTTTCATTTTAAGCATTATTAAAATCACTGCTCCCGTAAAAACGTCATTTAAAAAAAAAAAATTGCATTGATACATGTTCCCTGGGGCAGGACCCGGGTCCCCAAACACTTTTTAGGACAATAACTTGCATATTAACCTTTATAATTAGCACTCTAGATTTCGAACGTTCGAGTCCATTGTATTTAATAGGGTTCTAAAGTTCACGCGAACATTCTGTCTGTTCGCAGGTTCTGGTGAGAACCGAACAGGGGGGTGTTCGGCTCATCCCTGGTGGTAAGGTTTATTATAAATGGGTGGGTGGCTTAAGTAATAGATGAATGGATTTACAAACCCCACTTGGGAGTCCCAGATATGGGTAAGTAAAAGGTGAATAGTAGATAAAAAATATATAAAAATAATGCATATGAAAAGATCTATGTTTAATCTGTTCTGCCTAGTTATATGAGATGCTGTAAATGTTGCACAGCCCTATGTCATTGTAAGTCCATACATGATGGATCTCTCCTGTGATAGTCTCTAAAATGCCTTGAGACGCTATGTTTATTAAAACCATTTTTTTTTGTTGTTAATATGTTCTCGGATTCTGACAAACAGCTTTCTTGTTGTTCTACCCACGTATTGTTTATGGCATGGACATTCTATAATGTAAGTTACATGGGTGCTGTTACAGGTTACTAATTCTCTGATGTTATATTCATTCCCATTTGTTGTAGAGGTAAAACTTGTTTGTTTCCTGTTAGTCTTCTTGCTGACCCTACATGGAAGACATTTTCCACACTTGTAGAATCCTTTTAGGTCTTTAAATATTTTGATCTGTTTTGGTGGGTCTAGAGCATTGTGCACAAATCTGTTTCTCAAAGAAGATGCTTTTCTATAAATGAAGGTGGGTCTAGGTGGTGATATGGATCTTAGAACTTTATCAGACTGTAAAATTGGCCAATTTTTTTTTTTTACCATTTCTAGGGATTTATACTGCTTATTATATCCCGTAAGAAAAGCCATATCAATATGTTTATTCTTCCTCTTTTTCTCATTTTCTGTCTTTCCTTCTATCATCATATCTCTGTTCATTAGCTTGACTTTTTCTTTTAAAACCAGCAGTTCTTTTTTCTTGCATCCCTTTTCCACAAACCTATTAATTATTGTATTTGTTTGTTCTTCATAGTCATTTAGATTACTACAGTTTCTGTATAAACGCATGAGTTGCCCCTTTGGTATATTCCCAATCCACTGTGGATGATGACAACTTTTGGTGGGAATATATCCATTTCTATCTGTGGTCTTAAAGAATGTTCTGGTGCTTAGGTGTCCGTTGTCCTTATATGCCTATAGGTCCAAATAATCAATGCTTTGTCTACTCCAATTCCGTGTAAAGGCAATTCCAAATATGTTTTGATTTATTTCTTCAAAAAATACCTGTAGTTCCTCTTCCGTACCTCTCCATACTATAACAATATCATCTATGTACCTATGGTAAAGTTTAAAGTTTTCTCTTTGCACACTATATATTTGTTCTTCTTCCCATCGGTTTAGAAACAGGTTTGCTAAACTGGGGGCATATTTTGCCCCCATAGCTACCCCTTTTGTCTGGGTGTAGTGTTCCCCTTTATGCCAGAAATAGTTGTGACTCATTGCTAGTCTTAAACCTTCTAAAATGTGTTTAATTTGTTCTTCCTTTAAATCAGTCTGTCTGTACAATGCCCATTCCACACTACTTATTCCATCTTCCTGTATGATATTAGTATATAACAAATGTATGTTTATTGTTACCAGGATATCTTCTTCATGTATTCTAAATTCCCTAAGTTCCGAAATCAGTTGCCTACTGTCCTTCAGGTAAGATTTTCCCTCTGATACCATCGGCTGTAGGTATCTATTAATGTATGGATGTGTGCCCACAATAGAACACCAAGAAACATACAAGATGAGGGAATAACCCCCATATATATAAGAGAGGAAAAAAGCCCCAATCGCAGGAACCACAGGCAACAAGTACAAAATGTAAATAGGACGCAACAACCAAACATTGTACCAACCACGCCAGGAATACCAAGAAACCCAAACAGATATTCCCCACTCAGGTATGATTATCAAGACACTCCTTATAGAGAACCCCAACATAGAAGGGACTTTTTCCCAGGGGTTACAGGGGGAGACCACCAGCAATTAGGGGAGGAAATGGACCATACAGACCACAGGGAGGATGGAAACCCTTCAGGCATCCACCCAGGAACCAGCATCAAGGAGACCCACAACAACATGGGTGGCAAAATGCATGGCAACCAAGAGGGACCAGACATATGGGAGGGAGAATGAACAATTGGGAACTAGGGAGAAATTAATGGGAAGAGAGGAGAGATCACACCTACAGACCCCAACGATGGGCAAGAGAAAACGGACCAGAGGCAAACGAGGGGGATCAAGAAAAAGAATACGAGAGTACTAGGAGGCGGTATTTTTAATTTAAGTGAAGCAGTTTTTAATGAAGAAGAACTTGGGGTATTAGACTTAGGACTAAAAAATGCCCCAGATAAAGATGTAGACTAATTTGAGGCTTATATAGACCTACAGAAGTTTGTAAGAAAAATGAGCATAAAAAAAAGGGATTTTTATAACAGCTTACCTGTAAAATCCTTTTCTTGGAGTACATCACGGGACACAGAGCGACTTAGTCATTACTAATGGGTTATATAGTTTACCTTCAGGTGTTGGCACTGGCCAATTCCAAACCGGAAGTACCCTCCCCTATATAAGCCCCTCCCACCCGGGAGCACCTCAGTTTTGTAGCCAAGCAATAAGTGTCCCAAAAAGAGGGGTGGGAGCTCTGTGTCCCGTGATGTACTCCAAGAAAAGGATTTTACAGGTAAGCTGTTATAAAAATCCCTTTTTCTTTTTCGTACATCACGGGACACAGAGCGACTTAGTCATTACTAATGGGACGTCCCAAAGCAATGCCAAATGAGGGGGGGGGTACATAAGCTGGGCGCCATCAGGCATGAGGATCTTTTGCGGCCTGCAACACACTGCGCCCAAAGGCGACATCCTCCTGACTTCTAACGTCTACCTGATAGAATCTAGTAAACGTGTGTACCGAAGACCATGTTGCGGCCTTACATACTTGAGCCAGGGAGGCCTGGTGATGCACTGCCCATGAAGTTCCAACCGCTCTTGTGGAGTGCGCCCTAACTTTGAACGGAGGCGGTCTCTTTCTCAAGCCATAGGCTTGTATTATGACCTGTCGAATCCACTTGGCTAAAGTAGATTTTGATGCTGCCTGACCCCTTCTGGGGCCTTCCGGCAGAACAAACAAAGAATCCGTTCTGCGAATCTGAGCAGTGGCTTTTAGATAAGCTTTAACTGCTCTTACCACATCCAAAGAATGTAATAACTTTTCCTCTACTGAGCTAGGTTTGTGGGAAAAAAGAAGGAAGAACCACATCTTGGTTCAAATGAAACCTCGATACCACCTTAGGAAGAAAGGCTGGATGAGGACGTAATACTACTCTGTCCTTATGGACAACCAGATATGGCTCCTTACAGGACATAGCTGCTAATTCCGACACTCTTTTAGCCGAACAAATGGCTACTAAGAAAACCAATTTCCTGGTGAGAAGAACCAAGGAAATGTGTTGTAATGGTTCAAACGGTTGTTCCTGTAGAACCGACAGAACCAGGTTTAAGTCCCAAGGACATATGGGAATACTAACCGGAGGGCTAATACGCATCACTCCTTGTATAAAGGCTTTGACTAGTGAATGCGAAGCCAAGGGCCTTTGAAAAAATATTGACAAGGCCGAAATCTGACCCTTGATAGTACTCAAGGCCAGCTTCCTATCTACAGCCCACTGTAGGAAGTCCAGAATCCTCCCTATCATGTACTTACGTGGATGCCATTTCTTGGTCTCACACCACGTAATGTACGCTTTCCAGATCCTATAATAGATCTGCCTGGATACCGGTTTCCTGGCATTGATCATGGTAGATACCACAGAATTAGAGAGCCCTCTCTTTTTCAGAATGTGGGCTTCAATAGCCAGGCCGTCAAATCTAGGGCTGGTAAGGAAGGGTGGTATATCGGTCCTTGCGACAGCAGGTCCGGACGAAGTGGGAGGGTCCAAGGACTCCTCACTGACATTTTTACAATCTCCGCGTACCATGCCCTTCGGGGCCACGCTGGAGCCACCAGAATCACTGGTTTCTTTTCTACCCTGATTCTGCGGAGTAATCGCGGTAACAATTGTGGCGGTGGGAATGCATATATCAGCTTGAACCGATCCCAAGGGAACACTAGGGCATCCGAGCCGCAAGCTAGGGGATCCCTTGTGCGAGACACAAACCTGTCCACCTTTGCGTTGAATCTGGATGCTAGCAGATCTACATCCGGTGTTCCCCACCGCTGGCATATTGCCTGGAAAACCTCGGGGTGAAGAGACCATTCCCCCGGGCATAATTGTTGGCGACTTAGAAAGTCCGCTCTCCAATTTTCCACTCCTGGGATGAAAACCGCAGATATGGCTGGGACATATCTTTCTGCCCACTCCAGGATGCAATTTGCTTCCTTCTGGGCTGCACGACTTTTGGTGCCACCCTGATGATTGATATATGCCACTGCCGTGGCATTGTCTGATTGAATTCTGACAGGGGACCCCTGGAGTTTGGATGTCCATGCTACTAGGGCATACCGGGCTGCTCGTATCTCTAAGAGATTGATGGGCAGGGCCTTTTCTGCTTCTGACCACCTGCCCTGGAGAGACCATTGCTCCAGCACTGCCCCCCAGCCGATGAGGCTGGCATCTGTAGTGACCACCTTCCAAGAAACCGGACTGAAGGGTTTCCCTCTTTCCAGATTCTGGGGCACCAACCACCAATGGAGGCTCTTGCGAACGGAAGGGGACAGGGACATTGGTAAGTCTAAAGCCTGAACTTTTTTGTTCCAGGCTGACAGTATGGCCCTTTGCAAATTCCTTGAATGGAATTGACCGTAGGGTACCGCTTCGAATGAAGCCACCATCTTTCCCAGCAGCCTCATGCAGAGACGTATGGATGGTTTTCTTTTTGTACCCACTAAGTGGGTCAAATTTCTTAAAGACGACACCTTCTCTGGAGGTAAGAAAATCTTTCTCTGATTTGAATCCAGCCTTAGCCCTAAGTATTCCAGACTTTTGACTGGTCTTAGAGCTGACTTGTCCCGGTTGATAATCCAACCGTGATATTCCAGATACTCGATTGTCTTGTGAATAGCTACTTCCAGCTTTTCCACTGAGTGGTCTATTAGTAGCAGGTCGTCTAGATATGCCATTATCGTTACACCCTGTGTTCTTAGATTGGCCAATAATGGGGCCAGAATTTTTGTGAACACTCGTGGTGCTGTGGCCAGACCGAAAGGTAAGGCTCTGAACTGAAAATGGCGCCCTTCTACTGCAAAGCGTAGAAATTTCTGATGGGCCGGAAAGATGGGAATATGCAGATAAGCATCCCTTATGTCGATCGAGGCTAGCCATTCCTGCCCTTGTAGGGCGGTGGCCACTGATCGGATCGACTCCATCCGAAAAGTCCTGATATTTAGGAACTTGTTTAGCCCTTTTAGATTTAATATGGGCCTCACGTCCCCATTTGGTTTGGGGACTGTGAAAAGGTTCGAGTAAAACCCGAATCCGCTTTCTTCCAGGGGAACCTTCATGATTACCCCTTGGAGCAATAGTTGTTCTAGTGCCAGAAGGAGGGATCCTCTCTTTTGGGGATCTCTTGGCACATTTGACCTCATAAATTGGGCAGGAGGAGTGCCTTTTAACTCCAGCTTGTATCCCAGACTTACTGCGGAGAGCACCCATCTGTCTCTGATGGTGTCCCGCCAGGTCTCTGTGAACAACTGAAGTCTTCCCCCCACCCGATTGAGCGGGGGCAATACTTCATGCCTTAGGGGGAGGTTTTGTACCTCTCTTGATCCAGGGCTTCTTGTTACCCTGTGATTGTCCCTGATTTCTGCCCCCTGAATTTGACCGCGGAGGCCGTCGGAACTGCTTCACAGCCGATGTGCCCGGGACTGGAGAGGTAGGCCTCTTAAAAGAAGGACTTCTACCCTTGTTCTTAACCGGTAAGAGTGAACTTTTACCGGCAGAAATTTTCTGGATATATTTGTCCAGATCTTCTCCAAATAAGCGTTCTCCATGAAATGGGAAGCTAACCAGCAGTTTTTTACAGGGAGCTTCAGCAGACCAGTTTTTGAGCCACAGAAGCCTACGCATATGTACTATAGACAGCGTAAAGCGGGAGGCCTGTTGGATTGTATCCTTTATGGCGTCCACCGCAAAACACAAGGCTCTAGGCAGGTCAGCTAGGGCATGAGCCTGCTGATCTGGTAAGTCCCTTAAGACTTGTTTCAACTGATCTTTCACTGCTTGGCAGACTCCAATCGCTGCTACCGCAGGTTGTGTCACCATACTTGCTGTAGAGAAAGCAGATTTTAGTAAAGACTCCAATTTTTTATCTATTGGGTCTTTGAACATTGGAACATTATCTACTGGACATGTCAGTGATTTGTTAACAGAAGAGATGGCTGCGTCCACTATAGGGACCCTCCATTTTCTTATGAACTTATCCTCCATGGGATAGATCACCGGAAATCTCTTGGGGGGAGCAAATATTTTATCAGGATGCTCCCAATCCTGGTAAATAAGCCCTTCTAATAAAGGGTGGATTGGGAAGGAACAGACCGCCTGGGGAGCTTTTAGCGACCCCAGCGAGGAAACCGTAGTGGATGGTGGTTCCGCCAGAGGCATTTTAAATGCTGATCGGACCATGTTAGTCAGAGACTGAACCCATAATCTTTCAGCCTGAGAAGCTGAGAAAGGTTCTTCCACTGTTGATTCCTCTATAAGTGAATCAACCTCATCCTGATCCCCTTCAGGTAGGTCGATCTCTGTGTGGGGCTGTTCCTCCACTAACAGGCACTCTGAAGGAGGAGACGGAGATCGGACGCGCTTTTCCTGTGACAGGGAAGCAGCGATCAATGCTGTTAATCTCTCTTCCAATCCTCCCAGAGTTGAGGATAAAACCTCCTCTGTTATATATACAGGAGCAGGTGGACTGGGGACAGCCGCAGCACCAGGCATTCCTGCGGGGTTTCTACGGCTACTGACCTCTGCATTCTCAGGGGAGATTGGTGCAGTGCAAGCATGCCCAATATCCTCAGAGCCCGATGGAGACCCCTTTGGCTTCCTGGAAGATCTATTTCCGGAGCGTCTGGACGACATATCCTTTAAGCACAAAGCTGAGGTATTCCCGTCGTCATACACCAATTTTTGCTGGTAATAGTCTAACACAGGTGCTGCTATATACCAGCTGGTGTCCACTAAAGTGCCTTTCTATGGGGATGCCTGCATCAACCGCCTCTGTGTGCCACTGTTTGTTGCTAGCTCTGTTTGCATGCAGCTGACACTTGTACTGTGTCTTTTAACCATGCTGGGACGCCCGCACATGCGCAGAAGCGCCGCGGCGCGCATCGAGCGTCATCCACCCGCCCCGCCCCTTTTTTTTTTTTCCATAGGAGGCGCGTGCACGCGCCCGCGCGCGCGCCCGTGCGCCAATGGCGCCCTTTTCGAAAACCAACAGAGGACTAGGAGCCAGGGCCCTTTTTGCCGGAGGGCCTGTGCGGTGGATGAACGCAGCAACAGGGCAGAGGAAGTGGATTCCCTCAGAGAAACTTACCAGCTGCCTGGATCTTTTGAGTTGAGAAAACCAAAGATCCACATTTACAAGAAAAATGGACTACAGCGGCCTCTAGTGGTTTAACACAGGTACCGCGGTCCCTGTTTTTTTTTTTTTTTTCTTGACTACTATTAAAATTTTACATTTTCAGTAGTTATAGGCAAACACAGATATTTAGCGGGAATACCGTTAGGTAACAGACAGAAAGACAAATTAGGCTTGGGGGTCCCCCAATAGAACCAAGTTCCTGAGGGCCCCCACTTACCTGATCCCCGCCGCAGGACTTTGTTTGGTCCACAAAAGTCCAAACTTCACCTATCACGGCAGGCATTGTAATTAAACCTTCAGGGACCGGGTTCCCAAGGATTCCACTCCCCTGGACCTGTATAGCACCCTGCACAGACAGCGTCTTGGTCGTGGGTATGACCAGAGCTCTGGATCCCAGGGTCCAGCCCTCCTAAGAGAAGCATTACAGGCAAAACCTTGCTCTTCTGCTGCAAGGCCCGGGTACCGACCGTTTAGCTATGAAGCTTTTTTGGTGGGATCCGGAACAGCTTACTAAGGCCCAAAAGAACCTGTACGCAAGCCCAGTGAAAACACATGTTACTCTTTGGCCAACACCTTAGACACTGGCAAAAAACTGAGGTGCTCCCGGGTGGGAGGGGCTTATATAGGGGAGGGTACTTCCGGTTTGGAATTGGCCAGTGCCAACACCTGAAGGTAAACTATATAACCCATTAGTAATGACTAAGTCGCTCTGTGTCCCGTGATGTACGAAAAAGAAAGTTCATTGCCTCAAAAGGTAGGGACTAAAAGTATTAAGGATACTACCCAGTTCAAGCATTCTAATTTAAGAAATAATTATATTTTTAATCTGAAAATGCAACATAATGAAAGCCTAGAATTTGTCAAAAGAATGGTAGAAGAAGATATAAAAAAACTGAAAGTGAACAAATCAAAAAGGAGCAACAATTGGAAGACAAGAATAACTAGGCCAATTTCTTTTATTAACAAAAGAGACTATGAAACAGAAAGATACATATAAGAAACTTAAAGGAAATCCAAAAATAGAATATGAGAAAAAACTCAAAACTTTTATAAAACGAGGAGAAGAAAGAGGAATTCTGACAAAAAAAGAAGCTAGATTTCTGATTCCCGAAGCAGAAAAAACACCCATTATTTATTATGTTCCAAAAATCCACAAGAACCAATTAAATCCACGAGGTAGACCAATAATAAGTGGAATAGATTCACCCTTTTCCCAGCTGGGAGCATACATTGATGGATACCTACAGCCGATGCTATCAGAGGGAAAATCTTACCTGAAGGACAGTAGGCAACTGGTTTCAGAATTTAGGGATTTTAGAATACACAAAGAAGATATCCTGGTAACAATAGACATACATTCGTTATATACTAATATCATACAGGAAGAAGGAATAAGTAGTGTGGAATGGGCATTGTACAGACAGACTGATTTAAATGAAGAACAAATTAAATACATTTTAGAAGGTTTAAAACTAGCAATGAGTCACAACTATTTCTGGCATAAAGGGGAACACTACACCCAGACAAAAGGGGTAGCTATGGGGGCAAAATATGCCCCCAGTTTAGCAAACCTGTTCCTAAACCGATGGGAAGAAGAACAAATATATAGTGTGCAAAGAGAAAACCTTAAACTTTACTGTAGGTACATAGATGATATTGTTATAGTATGGAGAGGTACGGAAGAGGAACTGCAGGTATTTTTTGAAGAAATAAATCAAAACATCTATGGAATTGCCTTTACAGGGAATTGGAGTAGACAATGCATTGATTATTTGGACCTATAGGCATATAAGAGACAACGGACACCTAAGCACCAGAACATTCTTCAAGACCACGGACAGAAATGGATATATTCCCACCAAAAGTTGTTATCATCCACAGTGGATTGGGAATATACCAAAGGGGCAACTCATGCGTTTATACAGAAACTGTAGTAATCAAAGTGACTATGAAGAACAGTAAAATACAATAATTAATAGGTTTGTGGAAAAGGGATGCAAGAAAAAAGAACTGCTGGTTTTAAAAGAAAAAGTCAAACTAATGAACAGAGATACGATGATAGAAGGAAAGGCAAACAATAAGAAAAAGAGGAAGAATAAACATATTGATATGGCTTTTCTTATGGGACATAATAAGCAGTACAAATCCCTAGTAATGGTAATTAAAAAAATAGGCCAATTTTACAGTCTGATAAAGTTCTAAGATCCATATTACCACCTAGACCCACCTTCATTTATAGAAAAGCGCCTTCTTTGAGAAACAGATTAGTGCTCTAGACCCACTAAAACAGATCAAAATATTTAAAGACCTAAAAGGATTCCACAAGTGTGGAAAATGCCTTCCATGTAGGGTCAGCAAGAAGACTAACAGGAAACAAACAAGTTTTACCTCTACAACAATTGGGGATGAATATAACATCAGAGAATTAATAACCTGTAAGAGCACCCACGTAACTTACATTATAGAATGTCCATGCCATAAACAATACGTGGGTAGAACAACAAGACAGCTGTTTTGTCAGAACCCGAAAACATATTAACAACATAAAAAATGGTTTTAATAAACATACTGTAGCATCTCGAGGCATTTTAGAGACTATCACAGGCGAGATCCATCATGTATGGTCTTCTATGCTATAGATAAAATAAAAGGCCACTGGAGAGGAGAAAATAAGAAAACGAAAATCTCGCAAAATGAGACTAAATGGATTTTCCAATTAGATACTCTTCAACCAGCAGGGTTAAATATAGATGTAGATTTGAATTGTTTCCTCATAAGGAAAAAACTGTATGCACAGGCAGTGTCCTTACAAGGACATAGGTTGTGCAACATTTACAGCATCTCATATAACTAGGCAGAACGGGTTGAACATAGATCTTTTCATATGCATTATTTTTAATTATTTTTTATCTACTATTTTACTTTTACTTTTACTTACCCATATCTGGGACTCCCAAGTGAGATTTGTAAATTCATTTATCTATTTCTTAAACCACCCACCCATTTATAATAAACCTTACCACCCATCTGTTTTTTTCCAGCAAAGATATATGGATAAATGTTTCAATCCACTCCAAGATGTGTGAATTTTTTTACTACATTCATATACACACATTTAAATAGAATTGCCAATCGGCAGTTTTTTTGTTTTTTTGTTTTTATTCTTTCACTATTGAATGAGATACGCCATCAAGGTATTTAATATAACATATGATCTCTCTCTCCCCCTCCCGGGCATAAAAAGTCAATTATAATGCATCCCATAGTGATATAGTTCTAATACACACACTTTCTATATGGATGCACTATCACTCCTATTATTAATTTCCATACAATATATACATATATTTTTACTTAACATATTTTTCCATAGTGTCCACACTCTAGGACTTGTATCACAAAAAAAAACTTTTTTTTTTTCTAAGTTTGTATTATCGTATTTTTCATTGTTGTATTTTTTTATTTAATTGGGATTCATTTTTATTGTAGTTTATTATATATAAATTTACTTGTTAATTAGCATTTCTGTAAAATAACCTATACTTATATATCTTTTAAATGTTATATTCTGTGTACAAAGGTGTACTAATGTTTGGCACTTAGTGTGAGGTGACCCCCACTGGAAGAAAGAGTTGGTTTCCGGCCAGTCCTTATGCTATAGTACCGTAAGAACTGTAAGGTCTGGTCTGCCTATCTAGTTGATGTGCGGGTCAGTAGGGAGAACGTACCACTAAGCATAAGAAATGGCACCATTATTTTTGCATTTATAAAGTTTAAACTTGTGTTGTACACAAACAGTACCCAGACCGTGAGTGTGTCATTGTAATAGAGAAACAGGCTTCAGTCTTTAAATACCACCAAAAAATGGCCACGGTCATGTGATTGGACTCCTTCGGGACACCACATACTATAAAAACACAGGAAGTGTAGCAAGATGGAGGCTCCAGGGGACGTCTTCAATGAAGAAACAGGTAGGGCAGAGTTACTGAATGTTTTTGCGTCACTTCCGGTCAGGGCCGTGGATGGAATATTGTCTCGGCGCCTGTGTTTTAAAATTTGTCTGTAACTTTCTAATTAATTGTGAGTATATCTCCATTGTTCTTTGGAAAATAAAAGTTTTATAAGCGGTATTACACTATGGGCATTCTCTTCTTCCATATATGCTAATATTGGAGGATTGCATTATGAAACAACAGATCAAGTATCCGCAGAGTGCTACACAGTGGCATATACTGTGACTGCACAGCATCCCTGTGTGGGGTAAGGCAATCTGGTGAGTGCGTTTCCAATAGGAGCACAGATAAGATCACCAGACCCTAATATCACCCTAATTTAGAGGGCAGGAAAAGCCATTTCCTCTGAAGAGGACCAGTCACCTTTGAAGAGCACAAGTCACTTTGTTTATTCTGTGCACATAATGTTATAAGGACTGTTTTCATTATTTAGAAAAAAAAAAATGCTTTTTTTTTATTATTTAAGTTTTGCATTTATCAATTCACCTTCATATGATAAAAAAGAAGGGGGTGGAGGCGCCAACTAAATTAATCCTACTGTAATCATTAATGTAAGTATAGTATATATACTTACAGGTTCACTTGAAAATGATGTCCATCGAGGATGGGGGTGTTCTGAGGTCTGTTGGTGCCGCTCTACTGGCTCTGGCAAAGTTCCCCTCGGCCGTGAGGTGTACAGTAGATGTAGATTTTCATTTGCACAGGCTTCTCTGCGGTGTCACATGACAGGAAGCTCCATGCTCACCAGTCTGGAATGCGGAAGTGATGTCATACAGCAGGGCGGTCCTCCAAACATAGAGTGGAATGTTTCACAGGCTACACGCTCGGGGCTCACAGCTCCTTCCACTGGCCTGTTTGCTCTCTGGAGGAGAGCTGTTTAAATACATTGACAGGAAGTGGGAAGTCCGTGGCTGTGGAACCATAACAGCCAGCGGACCGACACTATGAAAAACAGTCTTTTGTAATTAAAAACAATTGTTTTAATGGGAATATAAAGATTAAAAACGTGGATCAAAAAATGAAATAACATTGCAATAAGAATAAAAAATGACAATGAAATAGTAAAAAAAAAAAAAAAAAACGCACTGTACAAAAAAGGTAGTAAGGAAATAAAAAAATTGAAATAAGCAATAGGACACTTTGTTTATGGATACAAATTTGAATCAGATCTACGTAATACAACAAAAGTGGAGGGGGGGGTTGCTGAAGTGGGGGGGAAGTAAAAAAAAAAAAAAACGCACTGTACAAAAAAAGGTGGTAAGGAAATAAAAAAATTATAATAAGCAATGGGACACTTTGTTTATGGATAAAAAAAAATTGTTGCATCATATAGATCTGATTCAAAATGTTATCCATAAACAAAGTGTCCCATTGCTTATTATAATTTTTTTATTTCCTTACCACCTTTTTTTGTACAGTGCGTTTTTTTTTTTTTTTTACTTCCCCCCCCCCACTTCAGCAACCCCCCCCCCACTTTTGTTGTATTACGTATATCTGATTCAAAATTGTATCCATAAACAAAGTGTCCTATTGCTTATTTAATTTTTTTTATTTCCTTACTTGTACAGTGCGTTTTTAATTTTTTAATTTTTTTTTTTACTATTTCATTGTCATTTTTTATTCTTATTGCAATGTTATTTCATTTTTTGATCCAAAAAAGCAAACAGGCCAGTAGAAGGAGCTGTGAACCCCGAGCGCGTAGCCTGTGAAACATTCCACTCTATGTTTGGAGGACCGCCCTGCTGTATGACATCACTTCCGCATTCCAGACTGGTGAACATGGAGCTTCCTGTCATGTGACACCGCAGAGAAGCCTGTGCAAACAAAAATCTACATCTACACCTCACGGCCGAGGGGAACTTTGCCAGAGCCAGCAGAGCGGCACCAACAGACCTCAGAACACCCCCATCCTCGATGGACATCATTTTCAAGTGAACCTGTAAGTATATATACTATACTTACATTAATGATTACAGTAGGATTAACTTAGTTGGTGCCTCCACCCCCTTCTTTTTTACACTTCTTGCTGACAGAGGACATGGACACCCTCTGAGGATGGCTGCCTCCTCTTGTTTTTTAATATACAGATTGACTTAGAAGTGCCATTAGAGCCACTATTACATTCATTTTAAAGGCATCACATCGCTAGGCACGCCGGAATCCCCCCCTTTCTATGACCTTAATATGATAGACTGCTGTATGCATTGGTATGTGTAAAAGCTCTCTGCATTTGAAGCAGGGGGTGTAACCCTCACATAGTATTGAGCGAACCCGAACTGTAAAGTTCGGGTCCGTACCGAACTTTAGCTTTTTCCCGAACCCGAACCCGGACTTTGCGCAAAAGTCCGGGTTCGGGTTCGGCAATCTAATTACGCATTTAGAAATGCTTCAGGGGCCATCAATCACCTTTTGATTAGCTGGTGTGCCCTTAGAGGCCATCATAGCCATGCCTACTAATGGCATGGCTGTGATTGGTCAGTGCAACATGTGACCCAGCTTCTATATAAGCTAGAGGCACACAGCACACACGTCACTCTGCTTCAGAATAGATAGGGAGAGGATCTAGTCTGCTGCTGCTGCTTCTGCTTTTAGGGAGAGATAGAAAAATACATGAGGTAGTCCTGATTCTGCAATCTGAGGGAAAAGATAGAGAGATAGTGTAGTGTAGGGCCAGGTTCCTGTTGGTGATTTCATGGAGAGAGAATATTATATAGGAGTCCAGATTCAGAGATTAAAATCAGCGATCTGCATAGGTTTACCTATTTGTGTTGCAGTGCAGTCTTTTTACACTGCCATGAGCCCAGTGTCAGAGAAAATCTAACTTTTAGGGGGAAAAAGAAAGGCACTTTATTTTGCTCTTTTCCAAAAGACCCATAGGGCAAAAAAAAAAAAAGACCCGTTTAGGGCAAAAAAAATAAAAAATTGCCCCTTTAATGTACGCTTGCAAAAAGAGCCATTCAGGGCCACAAAAAATAGTTTGCAGTGTGTTATACATATTTGGAGGTGTGTGAAATAAACAATTTCTAAATAGTTTTCTTCTACTGTGCTATACTAAAAAAAAACATTTTTTTTGAATAGCATTTTCTGCAGTTCTGTAGCTGTGCGATTCAGCGGTTACGTACTGTGGGTGTGTTCTGCTCTTCCAAAAAACGCCATTTAGGGGCACAAAAAATAGTTTGCAGTGTGTTATACATATTTGGAGGTGTGTGAAATAAACAATTTCTAAATAGTTTTCTTCTACTGTGCTATACTAAAAAAAAAACATTTTTTTGAATAGCATTTTCTGCAATTCTGTAGCTGTGCGATTCAGCGGTTACGTACTGTGGGTGTGTTCTGCTCTTCCAAAAAATGCCGTTTAGGGGCACAAAAAATAGTTTGCAGTGTGTTATACATATTTGGAGGTGTGTGAAATAAACAATTTCTATATAGTTTTCTCCTACTGTGCTATACTAAAAAAACAACATTTTTTTTGAATAGCATTTTCTGCAGTTCTGTAGCTGTGCGATTCAGCGGTTACGTACTGTGGGTGTGTTCTGCTCTTCCAAAAAACGCCGTTTAGGGGCACAAAAAATAGTTTGCAGTGTGTTATACATATTTGGAGGTGTGTGAAATAAACAATTTCTAAATAGTTTTCTTCTACTGTGCTATACTAAAAAAACAACATTTTTTTTAATAGCATTTTCTGCAGTTCTGTAGCTGTGCGATTCAGCGGTTACGTACTGTGGGTGTGTTCTGCTCTTCCAAAAAACGCCGTTTAGGGGCACAAAAAATAGTTTGCAGTGTGTTATACATATTTGGAGGTGTGTGAAATAAACAATTTCTATATAGTTTTCTCCTACTGTGCTATACTAAAAAAAAACACATTTTTTTTGAATAGCATTTTCTGCAGTTCTGTAGCTGTGCGATTCAGCGGTTACGTACTGTGGGTGTGTTCTGCTCTTCCAAAAAACGCAGTTTAGGGGCACAAAAAATAGTTTGCAGTGTGTTATACATATTTGGAGGTGTGTGAAATAAACAATTTCTATATAGTTTTCTCCTACTGTGCTATACTAAAAAAACAAAATTTTTTTTGAATAGCATTTTCTGCAGTTCTGTAGCTGTGCGATTCAGCGGTTATGTACTGTGGGTGTGTTCTGCTCTTCCAAAAAACGCCGTTTAGGGGCACAAAAAATAGTTTGCAGTGTGTTATACATATTTGGAAGTGTGTGAAATAAACAATTTCTAAATAGTTTTCTTCTACTGCGCTATACTAAAAAAACAACATTTTTTTTATAGCATTTTCTGCAGTTCTGTAGCTGTGCGATTCAGCGGTTACGTACTGTGGGTGTGTTCTGCTCTTCCAAAAAATGCAGTTTAGGGGCACAAAAAATAGTTTGCAGTGTGTTATACATATTTGGAGGTGTGTGAAATAAGCAATTTCTATATAGTTTTCTCCTACTGTGCTATACTATAAAAACAACATTTTTTTTGAATAGCATTTTCTGCAGTTCTGTAGCTGTGCGATTCAGCGGTTACGTACTGTGGGTGTGTTCTGCTCTTCCAAAAAACGCCGTTTAGGGGCACAAAAAATAGTTTGCAGTGTGTTATACATATTTGGAGGTGTGTGAAATAAACAATTTCTAAATAGTTTTCTTCTACTGTGCTATACTATTTTTTTTTAATAGCATTTTCTGCAGTTCTGTAGCTGTGCGATTCAGCGGTTACGTACTGTGGGTGTGTTCTGCTCTTCCAAAAAACGCAGTTATGGGGCACAAAAAATAGTTTGCAGTGTGTTATACATATTTGGAGGTGTGTGAAATAAACAATTTCTATATAGTTTTCTCCTACTGTGCTATACTATAAAAACAACATTTTTTTTGAATAGCATTTTCTGCAGTTCTGTAGCTGTGCGATTCAGCGGTTACGTACTGTGGGTGTGTTCTGCTCTTCCAAAAAACGCCGTTTAGGGGCACAAAAAATTGTTTGCAGTGTGTTATACATATTTGGAGGTGTGTGAAATAAACAATTTCTATATAGTTTTCTCCTACTGTGCTATACTATAAAAACAACATTTTTTTTGAATAGCATTTTCTGCAGTTCTGTAGCTGTGCGATTCAGCGGTTACGTACTGTGGGTGTGTTCTGCTCTTCCAAAAAACGCCGTTTAGGGGCACAAAAAATTGTTTGCAGTGTGTTATACATATTTGGAGGTGTGTGAAATAAACAATTTCTAAATAGTTTTCTTCTACTGTGCTATACTAAAAAAACAACATTTTTTTTGAATAGCATTTTCTGCAGTTCTGTAGCTGTGCGTTTCAGCGGTTACGTACTGTGGGTGTGTTCTGCTCTTCCAAAAAATGCCGTTTAGGGGCACAAAAAATAGTTTGCAGTGTGTTGTACATATTTGGAGGTGTGTGAAATAAACAATTTCTAAATAGTTTTCTTCTACTGTGCTATACTAAAAAAACAAAAAATTTTTTAATAGCATTTTCTGCAGTTCTGTAGCTGTGCGATTCAGCGGTTACGTACTGTGGGTGTGTTCTGCTCTTCCAAAAACACCCATTTAGGGCAACATCCTAAATTTGGAAAATATGAGGAGAAGGTCAAAGGGACGTGGTGGCCCTGGTCGTGGTGCTGCTGGTGGAGCTCCTGTTGCAGGGAGAGGACGTGGTGGATCTGTGCCAGATACACGCACAAGTGAAACACCTTCCTCAGGTGCGATTAGGCGACCAAGCCTGCGGCGGTATTTTGTCGCGCCTAATGAGGTAGTACGAATGTTTAGGCCAGGACAAGTACAGGCGATAGTAGATTGGGTTGCTGACAGTGCCTCGGGTTCCTTCACATTGTCTCCCACCCACTCTTCTGATGAAAGATCAGAGTTGGCACCTGAAACCCATGTCCATCAGTCTTTCACCTCACCCCCTTGCAAATCAGCCAAGCAGTCTGAGCCCCAAATCATGCAGCAGTCTCTTCTGCTTTTCGATGACTCTGTTAGCAGGGTTTCCCAGGGCCATCCACCTAGCCCTGCCCCAGAAGTGGAAGAGATTGAGTGCACCGATGCCCAACCACTTATGTTTCATGATGAGTACATGGGAGGACCATCGCAGTACGTCTCGGATGATGACGAAACACAGGTGCCAACTGCTGCTGCTTTCGCAATTGTGCAGACAGACAAGGAGGGCAGGGGTGAAGACTGGGTGGAAGATGATGTGGAGGACGATGAGGTCCTCGACCCCACATGGAATGAACGTTATGCAGGTGACCAGTGTAGTTTGGAGGAAGAGGCGGTGGTCGCACAGAGCCACCAGCACAGCAGAAGAGGGAGCAGGGTGCAAAAGCGGAGCGTCCGTCCCCTAGACAGTATGTCTGCTACTGCCCAACACAGCAAGGGACCGAGCACACCAAAGCCAGGTCCAAGGAGTTCCCTAGCGTGGCAGTTCTTCACACAATGTGCTGATGACAAGACACAAGTGGTTTGCAGGCTGTGCAATCAGAGGCTGAAGCGAGGCATAAACGTTCTCAACCTGAGCACAACCTGCATGACCAGGCATCTAAGTGCAAAGCACGAGCTGCAGTGGAGTAGACACCTCAAAAACCAAGAAAGGTCTCTGGCTCCTCCTGCTTCCTCTTCTGCTGCAGTCTCGGCCTCTTCATCCACCTCTGTAGTGACAGTGGCACCTGCCACCCCGCAAACAGAGGATCTGCCAGCAACACTACCACCTGGGTCACCGACCATCTCCACAATGTCCCATGGAAGTGTTCAGCTCTCTATCTCCCAAACATTGGAGCGGAAGAGGAAGTACCCCCCTAGCCACCCGTGATCCCTGGCCCTGAATGCCAGCATTTCAAAACTCCTGGCCTTTGAAATGCTGTCATTCCGTATGGTGGAGACGCAGAGTTTTAAAAGCCTGATGGCATTGGCTGTCCCACAGTACGTCATGCCCAGCCGCCACTATTTTTCCAGGCGAGCCATCCCTTCCCTGCACAACCAAGTGGGGGACAAAATCAGGTGTGCACTGCGCAACGCCATCTGTGGCAAGGTCCACCTAACTACGGATGCGTGGACCAGTAAACACGGTCAGGGACGTTATATCTCCCTAACAGCACACTGGGTAAATGAAGTGGCGGCTGGGCCTGAGGCAGATAGCAGTTTAGCGCATGTCCTTCCACCACCGAGGATTGCAGGGCGCTTCAGTTTGCCTCCTGTTGCTAACTCCTCCTACTCCGCTTCCTCATCCTTTACCGCCTCCTCATCCGGTCAGCGTAACACCTTCACCACCAACTTCAGCACAGCCAGGGGTAAACGACAGCAGGCAGTTTTAAAACTTTCCTGTTTGGGGGAAAAACCCCACACCGCGCAGGAGTTGTGGAGGGACATGGAACAACAGACCAATGAGTGGTTGCTGTCAGTGAGCCTCAAGCCCGGCCTGGTGGTGTGCGATAATGGGCGAAATCTCGTAGCAGCTCTGGGCCTAGCCGGTTTGACGCACATCCCTTGCCTGGAGCATGTGCTGAACTTGGTGGTCCAGAGGTTCCTTAAAAATTACCCCAATATGCCAGAGCTGCTGCAGAAAGTGCGGGCTGTGTGTGCGCACTTTCAGTGTTCTCACCCTGCTGCTGCTCGCCTGTCAGCGCTGCAGCGTAACTTCGGCCTTCCCGCTCACCGCCTCATATGTGACGTGCCCACAAGGTGGAACTCCACCTTGCACATGCTGGCCAGACTGTGCGAGCAGCAGCAGGCGATAGTGGAGTTTCAGCTGCAGCAATCACGCGTGAGTCGCTCTGCGGAACAGCACCACTTCACCACCAATAACTGGGCCTCCATGCGAGACCTGTGTGCCTTGTTGCGCTGTTTCGAGTACTCCACCAACATGTCCAGTGCCAATGACGCCGTTCTTAGCGTTACTATCCCAGTTCTATGCCTCCTTGAAAAAACGCTTCGGGCGATGATGGAAGAGGATGTGGCACAGCAGGATGAGGAGGAGGAGGAGGAAGCGGGATCATTTCAAAGGCTTTCAGGGCAGTCTTTCACAAGTGGCTACGAGGGTGGGTTCCTGCACCAACAAACGCCAGGTACACAATTGTCCGGCAGAAAGGGCACAGTTCTGGAGGATGACGAGGTGGAGGAGGAGATGGAGGAGAAGGAGGAGGAGGAGCCATTTTCACAGCAGGGTGGCACCCAGACCAGCTCGTGGCCATCACTGGTGCGTGGCTGGGGGGATACAGAGGACACAGACGATACACCTCCCACAGAGGACAGCTTTTCTTTGCCTCTGGGCAGCCTGGCACACATGAGCGATTACATGCTGCAGTGTTTCCGCAATGACCGCCGAGTTGCCCACATTTTAACTGGTGCTGATTACTGGGTGGCCACCCTGCTGGATCCCCATTACAAGGACAACGTACCGTCCTTAATTCCCTCACTAGATCGGGATCGTAAGATGCGCGAGTACAAGCGCACGCTGGTAGACGCGCTGCTGGTGGCATTCCCACCTGACAGCGGGCGTACGGTGGAAGCACAAGGCGAAGGCAGAGGAGGAGGAAGAGGTCGCCAACGCAGCCGGGGCACCGGCAGCACCTCAGAAGGCAGGGTTAGCATGGCTGAAATGTGGAAAAGCTTTGTCAGCACGCCACAACAACCAGCACCACCAGCTGAGATGGAAAGTCTTAGCAGGAGGCAGCATTTCACCAACATGGTTGAGCAGTATGTGTCCACAGGCCTACACGTACTGGATGACGGGTCTGCCCCCTTTAACTTCTGGGTCTCCAAATTGGGCACATGGCCTGAGCTTGCCCTTTATGCCTTGGAGGTGCTGGCCTGCCCTGCAGCCAGTGTATTATCTGAACGTGTATTTAGCACGGCAGGGGGCGTTATCACAGACAAGCGCAGCCGCCTGTCCAGAGCCAATGTGGACAAGCTCACGTTCATTAAAATGAACCAGGCATGGATCCCACAGGACTTGTCCGTACCTTGTGCAGAATAGACATGTATACCGGTGTTGTGACAAAAACTGTCCGGCCATCGGATTGTGTCCGGCCCATACTGCGAAGGCGCAGTGCTTGCGCAGTACAGAGGACAAGGAGATTCACAAAATCTCCGAAGATGAACAGCGCCTGCGCTGTGAGTGCAGGTTCAAGCCCCACCATCCAAGTGGACATACGGTAGCACATAGTAACAGGGCCCCTCACGGGCTCGGTTCGATCGCCACGCTTCGGGCACGGCCTCACTTGGCTCGGCTTGAACCACGTATGGTTTGGCCTTCACCTGAACTCACCACGCAGGCGCCGTTCGTCTTGGGAGATTTTCGAAATCCCCTTGTCCTACATACTGAGCAAGCGCAGTACAGAGTGGACACTATTTGACGGGGGACAGAATTCGACACATCACCGGCCTTACCCAGCCATTGTTGTATTTTTGAACCAGTGTTGGCTACCTCGTCCTCCTCCACCGCCGCTTCCACCTACACAGCCACATCCACCGCCACCTCAAACTCCTACTCCATATGGACCTCGTCCTCCTAGGTCAAGATTTTTTTTTCTTTTTTTATGTTATTTTAAGTTATTTCCCTATCCACATTTGTTTGCAGAGCACTTGCCATGCTCTTAACAACATTTTGCTGCCATTTGCAGCCCTCTAGCCCTTTCCATTACTTTTTTAGAGCCTTTTTAGTTCTTAGAAGTCCGGGTCCCCATTGACTTCAATGGGGTTCGGGTTCGGGTCCGGGTTCGGGTTAAAGTTCGGTCCCGAACCCGAACTTTTTTCGGAAGTTCGGCCGAAGCCGTCGAACCCGAACATCCAGGTGTCCGCTCAACTCTACCCTCACACATTAGAAGTACAGTCACTTTGCAAAATATACCACTAGAAATAACTAGTAAAGGTTTTGATTTTGAAAACGGGGGGTTTAACCAATATATATCAGAAGCACATGTCACTAGTTATTTTTAAGCTATCTTTAGTGGTATATTCTGCAAAGGGTATAACACATAAGCACTTACCATTTCAACACTCACTTTTAGCGAAACACACCACAGAGGGTGTAACACACATACATTTATTTTATCGGTTAATGAACAGAACGCATATCACATGATCCCCCTTTTTTTGGTTTATCTCAAGCACTTGCCACTTTATACCACCTGTGGCCGAGCGTCCCAGAGAGAGCTTGGGAAAGTCCTGTTCGGGGTTTATACATCTCCCAGGCTCCTCTCATATACATTCAGGGATCTCTGAGCCAGGATCCACTTCAGGTGTTGGTTCTCTCCACCAGCTTAATTAAAAGCTCACCTGAGCAGACAGCCTTTGCTCAGCCTGGGAAACACAGACAGCATTGGTCTGTGAGAGCAAGAAGGTTTGTAAACCTTGTTACTCTGTTGGATGTGGAATAGTGATGAGCCGAACACCCCCGGGTTCGGTTCGCACCAGAACCCGCGAACGGACCGAAAGTTCGAACGAACATTAGAACCCTATTAAATACAATGGATGCGAACGTTCGAATTCTAAAGTGCTAATTATAACAACTATTATGCATGTTATTGTCATAAATAGGGTTTGGGAACCCGGGTTCTGCACCAGGGGACATGTATCAATGCAAAAAGAAGTTTTAAAAACGGTCGTTTTTCGGGAGCAGTCATTTTAATGATGCATAAAGTGAAAAAAAAAAAAGTCAAATATTCCTTTAAATATCGTACCTGGGGGGTGTCTAAAGTATGCCTGTGAAGTGCCACGTGTTTCCCGTGTTTAGAACTGTCCCTGCACAAAATGACACTTCTAAAGGAAAAAAAAGCCATTTAAAACTGCTTGCGGCTTTAATGTAATGTCTGGTCCCGGTAATATGGATGAAAATCTTTAAGAAAAATGGCATAGCTACCCCATGACCCCCCCCCTACCCCAGCCCATTACCAGCCCCTTTGGGTCTTGTATGGATATTAAGGGGAACCCCGCACATAAAATAAAAAAGGCCCTATATACTCTGAACAGCCGTATACAGGCGGTGCATACAAGACAGGGACTGTAGGTTTGTTCTTATGTAGAATCTGTTTGTAATTTTGAACAGGTACATTGTTGAAGTGTAGCTCCAGCCCAAAAATCTATTTTTAAACTTTTTGGGAAACATAGGTAAGGGTTATCACCCCTGTAACATTTGTTTTGCTGTCTGTGCCCCTGTTCAGAACATTTCACCTCACTTTCCGTCCCAATGACAACTGTTTTTGAAATGTGGTGTTTTTCTTGAAACAAGGATTGCTGATAAAGCATCAGTACAGATGAGACCCCTTTCTCCCATATTTATTCTTACAGGAGAGAATTTTCCTTTCTAGGGGTAGATTTCCTCTCACTTCCTGTTGTCTTCTTTCGTTTGCAAGTAGGAGTCGTTTGTAAGTTGGATGTTTGAAAGTAGGGACCTGCCGTATATACTCTGCAGAAATAGGCCCCTTAGTTGTTGGTGTTGGCACAACACTGTAAGCACTCAGTTACTCTTGGTTGGTGCTGGAACGCCCTGCTGTCAACTATTATATCAGGAATTTTAATTACATATAATTGTTGAACAGTGGTAGTAAAAATTGGGGCTTTGATGGTGGTGCTGGTGCCACAACACTGTAAGCCCTGACAGTTACTCTTGGTGGGTGCAGCAATGGGCCCTGCTGTGAATTATTAGATCAAGAATTGTAATTACATGCCCCTTTTGAACAGGGGCTGAAAAATTGGGCCTTTCGTGGTGGTGGTGGTGGTGGCGTTGCCACAAGACTGTAAGCCCTCAGAGTTACTCTTGGTGGGTGCAGCAATGGACCCTGCTGTGAATTATTAGATCAAGAATTGTAATTGCATGCCCCTGTTGAACAGGGGCTGAAAAATTGGGCCTTAGGCACTGGTGGCACAACACTACAACCCCTCACAGATACTGTACTTGGAGCACAGCAATGAGCCCTGTTGCAAAGTATTGCTTCAAAAATTGTAATGACACGCCCCTGTTAAACAGGGGCTGAAAAATTGGGCCTTAGGCACTGGTGCCACAACACTCCAACCCCTCACAGATACTGTACTTGGAGCACAGCAATGAGCCCTATGGCAAATTATTGCTAAAAAAATTGTAATTACACGCCCCTGTAAAACAGGGGCTGAAAAATTGGGCCTTAGCCACTGGTGGCGGCACCCATAAACAAAAATGATCTTCCAAGCTATCATCATCAATCGTATCATTGAGGACTCGGAGGAGGAGGATAGCCAGTCAACATAACAGCACAGGCACTCAGCATCAGCATCAGTCTTGAAGGGATGTGACATGTTAAAATCAATTAGTCTGTTATATCAGCATCAGGTGTGTGGTAGCTGGTGGTGATCCAAGACTGGTTCATCTTGATGAAAGTCAGTCGATCAACCGAGTCGGTGGACAGGCGCACCCTGTGATCCGTGACAAATCCTCCAGCAGCACTGAATGTGCGTTCCGAAAGAACGCTGGATGCAGGACAGGCCAGTAGCTCAATTGCATACTGTGCAAGCTCTGGCCAGTGATCCATCCTCAAGACCCAGTAAGCCAGAGGATTTTCGGTGGGGAAGGTGTCCAAGTCTGACCTTGCCCCTAGATATTCCTGCACCATGTTTATCAGACGCTGGCGATGGTTGCTGGAACCGATCATACTTTGGGGCTGCGGACTAAAGAATTGTCTGAACGCATCGGTCAGACGGCCACCTTCCCCACCGCTCCTTCTTTGACTGGCCGAAGCCTCAGCAACTCGTTGTCCAGGACCAGGAGTTTGTAACCTCCCAGTCTCTGGGAACGCGTTGCACAGACCTTTCTGCAAGGCCTCCCGGAGTTGTCTCATCCTCTGCTCCCTCTGCGACGGTAACATAAGGTCCGCAACCTTACCCTTGTACCGTGGATCAAGGAGAGTGGCCAGCCAGTAATGGTCCCTCTCCTTGATCCGAAGAATACGAGGATCCTTCCGCAGACTTTGCAGGATCAGGGAGGCCATGCAGCGTAGGTTTGCTGAGGCATTCGCTCCGGAGTCCTCTGGGTCACTAAGGACGACATGATCCGCAGCCACCTCCTCCCAGCCACGTACAAGTCCACTGGTTTCTTGGGACTGTAAATCATCCCTAAAAGACTGCTGCTGATGATGCTGAGTGCCAGCCTCCACCTCCATGCTGACACAATCCTCCTCCTCCTCCTCCTCCTCCTCCTCCTCCTCTTCCTGTGCGATGGGTGGGACAGAAGGAACACTGTCTGGGTAAAGGGGGCCTTGAGAGGCAAGGAAGTCCTCCTCTTCCTGCCTCTGTTCTGCCTCAAGTGCCCTGTCCATTATTCCACGCAGCGTGTGCTCCAACAGGTGGACAAGAGGTACAGTGTCACTGATGCATGCACTGTCACTGCTCACCATCCTCGTGGCCTCCTCAAATGGTGCCAGGACAGTGCATGCATCCCTGATCATGCCCCACTGGCGTGGAGAAAAAAAACCAAGCTCCCCTGACCCTGTCCTGGTGCCGTAGTCGCACAGGTACTCATTGATGGCCCTCTGCTGCGTGTGCAGCCGCTGCAGCATGGCCAACGTTGAGTTCCACCTGGTGGGCATGTCACATATAAGGCGGTTCTTGGGCAGGTTCAACTCCTTTTGCAGCTCAGCCAGGCGAGCACTGGCATTATAAGATCTGCGGAAATGCACACAGACTTTCCTGGCCTGCCTCAGGACATCCTGTAAGCCCGGGTACCTGCCCAAGAAGCGCTGCACCACCAGGTTAAGGACGTGAGCCACACAGGGCACATGGGTCAGTTGTCCCTGTCGGAGGGCGGAGAGGAGGTTGGTGCCATTGTCGCAAACCACCATTCCTGGCTTAAGCTGGCGTGGCGTCAACCACCTCTCGGCCTGGCCCTGCAGAGCAGACAGGACCTCTGCCCCAGTGTGGCTTCTGTCCCCCAAACACACCAGCGCAAGCACGGCATGGCATCTTTTTGCCTGCGTACTTGCGTAGCCCCGTGAACGGCTACGGAGCACCGCTGGTTCATAGGACAAACCACAGGAAGAGGCCATGGAGGAAGAAGAAGAGGAGGGGGTGGAGGAGAGAGGTGTGTCACAACCAGTAGTAGCATTTTGGAGGCGTGGCGGTGGGACAACCTCCAACACTACTGCACCTTGTCCTGCATCCTTCCCAGCTGCCAAAAGAGTGACCCAATGGGCCGTGAAAGAAAGGTAACGTCCCTGTCCATGCCTGCTGGACCATGAGTCAGCGGTAATATGCACCTTACCGCTGACTGCCCTGTCCAGCGAGGCCAAGACATTGCCTTCCACATGCCGGTAGAGAGCCGGAATAGCCTTCCGTGAGAAAAAGTGGCGTTTGGGAACCTGCCACTGAGGAACCGCACATTGCACAAACTCACGGAAGGGGGCCGAGTCTACCAACTGAAAAGGCAGCAGTTGAAGCGCTAGCAATTTAGCCAAGCTAGCATTCAACCGCTGGGCATGTGGATGGCTGGGAGTGAACTTCTTTCGACGGTCCAGCAGCTGGGGCAGGGAAATTTGCCTGCTAGAATCGGACGTCGGTGTACTGCTAGCAGAGTGGGCGCAAGTACTTGGCTGTGACACACCTAATTCTACACCTTCATTCCTCTCAGTGCATGTTTCAGAGAGGACTGAAGTTATAGTGGGGTTGGAGTTCCCAGCTGATGCGGTGCAAGGAGAGGTCCGCTTTGTTCTTTGGTGTGGGTCTTTGAGGTAGGCTTGCCAACGAGCTGCATGGCAGGTCAACATATGTCTGGTCAGGCATGTGGTACCCAAGCGGCTGATGTTTTGGCCACGCGATATACGCTTGAGACATATGTTGCAAACAGCAGCTGTGCGATCTGATGCACTAGCCTCAAAAAAGGCCCACACCAAAGAACTTTTTGAATGACGGGCAGAGGCAGCGCCCTGCACAGGCGGAGCTCTGCGGTGTGATTCCGTCGGTGTACTGCCCTTACGCTGGCCACCAAAGGGCATCCTGCCTCGTTGGAGATGTGCCTCCTCCTCATCCTCCTCCTCCTCCTCTCTCCTATTAGGCACCCACGTGGAGTCAGTGACCTCATCATCACCTCCCTCCTCATCACTGGAGCCAATCTGGCAGTATGCTGCAGCTGCTGGAACATGACTGCCAGATTGGTGTCCTTCTTGAGCATCCCCTCTGTCTGCTCTCACGCTACTGCCTTCCTCTAGCTGGGTTTCATCATCAGACCCTTCGAAACGCTGGGCATCCTCCTGGAGCATGTACCCAACACTGTGCTCAAACAGTTCGGGGGACTCCTCAGGAGGAGGACATGGTGGGTCTAGGGAAGGAGTGACTGATGATGAGTCTGACATTGATACCAGGGAAGAGGACGCTTTGGCAGCTGCTTTTCCAGTACCCTGAGCCTGGGTGAGAGAGGATGAGGAGGAGGAGGAGGGCTTGGTCATCCACTCTACCAAGTCTTCGGCATGATGTGGCTCAACATGTCCAGCTGCCGAAAAGAAGGACAAGCGTGTCCCATGGCCATGTGCTGATGACAATGCACCGCGTCCACGACCAGCACTGTTGCCCCCAGACACAGAGCCTGCTTGCCCTCTTTTATTGCCTCCTGACTGTCTGCCTCTCCTTGTTTGCCTTCCAGACATTCTAATAGATGGCCTGCAGGGAGATGGGAAAAAAGCAATAAGGGCTACCTTCAGGTGTCCTTCTCTGTCCCTTGAAACAAGGACTTTGACAGTGAAAGAAACTGACACACTCTCCCTACCTACAGTTTTCTGTCCCTAGAAAAAATGTTTTTTTTAAGCACAATTTAGCACAAGGAGAATTCACTCACTGTCCTTCCAGGTCCCTGGAAACAAGGACTTTGACAGTGAAAGAAACTGACACACTCTCCCTACCTACAGTTTTCTGTCCCTAGAAAAAATGTTTTTTTTAAGCACAATTTAGCACAAGGAGAATTCACTCACTGTCCTTCCAGGTCCCTGGAAACAAGGACTTTGACAGTGAAAGAAACTGACACACTCTCCCTACCTACAGTTTTCTGTCCCTAGAAAAAAAGTTTTTTTTAAGCACAATTTAGCACAAGGAGAATTCACTCACTGTCCTTCCAGGTCCCTGGAAACAAGGACTTTGACAGTGAAAGAAACTGACACACTCTCCCTACCTACAGTTTTCTGTCCCTAGAAAAAATGTTTTTTTTAAGCACAATTTAGCACAAGGAGAATTCACTCACTGTCCTTCCAGGTCCCTGGAAACAAGGACTTTGACAGTGAAAGAAACTGACACACTCTCCCTACCTACAGTTTTCTGTCCCTAGAAAAAATGTTTTTTTTAAGCACAATTTAGCACAAGGAGAATTCACTCACTGTCCTTCCAGGTCCCTGGAAACAAGGACTTTGACAGTGAAAGAAACTGACACACTCTCCCTACCTACAGTTTTCTGTCCCTAGAAAAAATGTTTTTTTTAAGCACAATATAGCACAAGGAGAATTCACTCACTGTCCTTCCAGGTCCCTGGAAACAAGGACTTTGACAGTGAAAGAAACTGACACACTCTCCCTACCTACAGTTTTCTGTCCCTAGAAAAAATGTTTTTTTTAAGCACAATTTAGCACAAGGAGAATTCACTCACTGTCCTTCCAGGTCCCTGGAAACAAGGACTTTGACAGTGAAAGAAACTGACACACTCTCCCTACCTACAGTTTTCTGTCCCTAGAAAAATGTTTTTTTTAAGCACAATTTAGCACAAGGAGAATTCACTCACTGTCCTTCCAGGTCCCTGGAAACAAGGACTTTGACAGTGAAAGAAACTGACACACTCTCCCTACCTACAGTTTTCTGTCCCTAGAAAAAATGTTTTTTTAAGCACAATTTAGCACAAGGAGAATTCACTCACTGTCCTTCCAGGTCCCTGGAAACAAGGACTTTGACAGTGAAAGAAACTGACACACTCTCCCTACCTACAGTTTTCTGTCCCTAGAAAAAATGTTTTTTTTAAGCACAATTTAGCACAAGGAGAATTCACTCACTGTCCTTCCAGGTCCCTGGAAACAAGGACTTTGACAGTGAAAGAAACTGACACACTCTCCCTACCTACAGTTTTCTGTCCCTAGAAAAAATGTTTTTTTTAAGCACAATTTAGCACAAGGAGAATTCACTCACTGTCCTTCCAGGTCCCTGGAAACAAGGACTTTGACAGTGAAAGAAACTGACACACTCTCCCTACCTACAGTTTTCTGTCCCTAGAAAAAATGTTTTTTTTAAGCACAATTTAGCACAAGGAGAATTCACTCACTGTCCTTCCAGGTCCCTGGAAACAAGGACTTTGACAGTGAAAGAAACTGACACACTCTCCCTACCTACAGTTTTCTGTCCCTAGAAAAAATGTTTTTTTTAAGCACAATTTAGCACAAGGAGAATTCACTCACTGTCCTTCCAGGTCCCTGGAAACAAGGACTTTGACAGTGAAAGAAACTGACACACTCTCCCTACCTACAGTTTTCTGTCCCTAGAAAAAATGTTTTTTTTAAGCACAATTTAGCACAAGGAGAATTCACTCACTGTCCTTCCAGGTCCCTGGAAACAAGGACTTTGACAGTGAAAGAAACTGACACACTCTCCCTACCTACAGTTTTCTGTCCCTAGAAAAAATGTTTTTTTTAAGCACAATATAGCACAAGCACAAAACACACTGACACTCTCCCTACCTATCCTTCTCTTTCCCTAAACTAAAGGAATCCAGGTTAAGCAAGAAAGAAATAAAAGTCACTGTCCCTGCCTATGCTGCTCTATCCCTGCTCCGGAACACACTACACTAGGCCGCCGTGCTGGCGGCCTTTTATAGTGTGGGGCGTGTACTAAACACCCTCAGCAATAATTGGCCACAGGCATCCTGCCTGTGGCCAATCATTGCTCTCCTCGCTGACGGCGCTGTGATTGGCCAAGCATGCGGGGTCACAGTGCATGCTTGGCCAATCACAGCGCCTGGATGACACTGCGATGGCGTAGTGCATTGTGGGCCGTTCGCGTCACTCAAATTTGGCGCGAACGGCCCAAATCGTTCGATCTTCGTCGAACGATCGAACAGCCGATGTTCGAGTCGAACGTATGTTCGACTCGAACACGAAGCTCATCCCTAATGTGGAAGCTGACAAGCGCTAGGCTTGTCCAGCCTGGTAGTGAGGGCCTGTAAATACTGTGTAGTTAGAGCCGAGACACGGCTAGGCTTTTGTTTAGCTATTTTTTCTTCTGTTTGTTTTCAGCACTGTACAGCACCTGTCATTGACTTTGTATATAGCACCAATAAATAACACTGTGTTTTCACTGATCCAATGGACTTGGTATCTGTGCCTGCTCATCCCAGGGAGCTTTTGTACCTACTACCTGTCCCCCAGGTTACATATGGTGGAGGCTGCGGGCAGCTGTAGTAAGTTACTACTTAAAAGGCCAGTACCTAAAGTGACAACATGGAGGATATCCTCAAACAAATGGTGTTAGCAAACGCTGCACAGCAGCAAGCAAATGCTACACAACAGCAAACTAACGCTGAATTGCGGCAAGCAAACGCTGCATTACAGCAAGCCAACGCTATCGCACAGGAGCAAACCAAGGTGCTGTTCCAACAGATTGGTGCTGTACAGGAGCAATCGCAGAGGCTGTTTGAACAGCTTGCCACTGCTGCAAAAGCGGATAGGAAAACCCTTACTGAGGTTATGGAGACGCTAGCACAGGGGTCACCTGCGATAATGAAGGATATTGGAGACAAGCCCTCAGCCATCCATGTGGGTCGCTTTCTTTCAAGGATGACGGCAGATGATGATCCAGAGGCCTTCCTACTAACATTTGAACGGACCGCTGAGAGGGAAGGTTGGCCCCAAACCCAGTGGGCAGGACTGATCGCCCCCTTACTTTCTGGAGAAGCGCAGAAGGCCTACTATGATCTGGAGTCAGCAGAAGCGGGAGATTATGAGAAGGTCAAGCGGGAAATCCTGGCACGACTTGGTGTTACCTTGGCTGTTCGAGCTCAGCGGGCCCACAGCTGGTTCTTCCAAGAAAAGAGGCCCCCAAGATCGCAGATGTTTGATCTGATCCACCTGGTGCGGAAATGGCTACAGCCGGAGTCCATGTCTGCGCCACAAATAGTGGAGTGTGTGGTCATGGACCAATTCCTGAGGTCACTACCAATTCCCCTGCAGAAGTGGGTGAGTCAAGGAGACCCCAAGTCAGCAGACAACCTGGTGGAGCTCGTTGAGAGGTACTTTGCTGCAGAGAACCTGGTCACCACCCCTACAGCCGCACGGACTTTCCACCCAAAACCACGGTCTCCCCAGGCAACCGGTAAGACTGTTCCAGGGGAAGTGGGTGGTAAGCATGGCAAGGAAATAGGGCGGAGGATTTTTGGTGCCAGGACTGAAGTTTGGCGCCCCAAGCAAGGGAAGCCACTGCCTGTCAGCAAACCAAATTGGGGAAACATCAGGTGTTTTCGTTGCCAAGAACTGGGGCATGTTGCAGCAAACTGTCCATTAACAGATGGTTGAAACTGTGAATTTTCATGCAAAAAAAGTTGCTGTGATCTGTGTACATGGGGATACCCGCGAGTATCCAATAGCCACTGTTCAGTTTAAAACTGGCTTAGGTACGGTGACCCATTCGGTTGGACTGGTGCCCCACTTGGTGCACGAGGCTATCATTGGTAGGGACTTCCCTAAGTTTTGGGAACTGTGGGATTGTCCCGACCCAGTCGCAGTACCTAACTCAGTCGCAGAGCCAGAACTCATGGCCATTACTGACCTTGTGAGTTCAGGGGACTCCTCTCAGGGCTCTCCGGGTGATCCTTTCTCAGTTATGGCAGGAGAGCTGGGGGAGCCTAAAGAAGTCCCGACAACCAGTAGAGCTGGACAGCCGTCTGCTGAATCTGAGCCTACGTTAGAGTTTACCGATCTTAATGTGCACAAGGAAAATTTTGGTACGGAGCAGAGAAAAGACCCTACCCTTGCCTGGGCCTGGGAAAATGTAATGGTGATTAATGAGGTACCTGTCGAACCAGGGGACAGGCCCTGTTTTCCATATTTCTGCAGCAATGAGGATTTACTGTATCGTGTATGTAAAACTAATGATGAAGTGGTTGAACAGTTGGTAGTCCCTAAGCTATACAGACGGGTGGTGTTGGAACTTGCCCATGGGCACTTGCTAGGAGGCCATTTAGGGGTTGAGAAAACCACTGAAAGGGTGTTGCGCAGGTTTTACTGGCCTGGGATATGGAAAAATATCGAGAATTATTGTCAATCCTGTCCTATGTGTCAGATGTCAGCCCCCCAACCCCACTTCCGAAGTCCGTTAGTGCCCTTGCCCATTATTGAAGTGCCCTTTGAGAGGATTGCCATGGACCTTGTGGGTCCACTCCCCAAATCTGCCCACGGTCATCAACATATCCTCGTGATTATGGATTACGCTACCCGTTACCCCGAGGCCGTTCCCTTACGCACTGCGTCTGCTAAAAACATTGCCAAAGAGCTGTTTATGGTGTTCAGTCGGGTTGGCGTCCCGAAAGAAGTCCTTACAGACCAGGGTACCCCATTCATGTCACGAATAACTAGGAAGCTTTGCAAGTTATTTAAGGTGACGCAGTTGCGTACCTCAGTGTACCATCCTCAAACGGATGGCTTGGTGGAACGCTTCAATAAGACATTAAAGAGTATGTTAAAAAAGGTTGTTGACAAGGATGGGAAAAACTGGGACTTCCTGATACCGTACTTGATGTTCGCCATCAGGGAAGTTCCCCAGTCCTCTATGGGGTACTCTCCATTTGAGCTGCTTTATGGGAGACTGTCAGGAAAGGTTCCATCCTCTGCTGGCATTTATTATTTATCTTGCAGTACTGTGGTCCACCAGCAGGTGTCTCCTGGCAGTTTGTAACTGTCAGGAGAATCTTTCCCTGCTGGTGTTGTATTATCTTTTGGACGCAGTACTGGTTTCCACCAGCGGATGGATCCTGGCAGTGTGGAGCAGACTGCCCTCCCTCCGATCAGGTGTGACCTGAAGCTAATCAAGCATTCCTATAAATACCCGGCAGGTGTATACACACACTGCCCTGGTATCGTCCTTGTGCCCTGACCTGTAGCCTGTCTACTTGAACCTCGATTCCTGTAACCTGAACCTGTTGTGTCTGTCCTGATCCCTGCTCTGCAGCCTGGTTGCCCCCTGCTTGATCCTGTCTCCCTGTCCCGATCCATCCATCCGTCCTCTCCCTGTCCTGTGTTCCTTACCCCATCTGCTGATCTCCCTGTGTATGACCTTGGCCTGGCTAACGTTTATTCTTCTGGAATACCCCTTTGTCCATCTGCCTACCTGCTGTGTATGACCCTGGCCTGGCCCTGTTTATGATTCTGGTTTCCCCATTACTTGTACATACTTGTCTGTTACTGTTATTATTTGTGGGTTCTGTTTGGTATTGGTTATTGTGCACTGTGTGGTTTGGAGGTGGTTGTATCTATACTATTTCACTTATCTTTAATAAATCATTATATTTCACTTACACACGTTTGGGTTTCCTTTGTTGCAGTTCACATAGTTCTGATCTTACCTGATATGTGACAGTATACCAGGGCCATTCCTGATCAGAAGTGACTGCACACTGGAACTGTTTGTTTGCAAACATGAACACGGATGAGGTTATTTATTTTTCTCTGCTGGCAACTGAAAGTGGTGATTATTGCCGTCAGGCTTTGGAAGGATGGTCTAGGGATCAGTTGTTTGCGGCTATCCGATCGGCTCACCTCCTGGTCGATCAGGGGTATACACTGTTTGGGGAGGTGCAGCCTCTGATTAAAATCTGTACTGAGCTGTAGTGATGAGCCGAACACCCCCGGGTTCGGTTCGCACCAGAACCCGCGAACGGACCGAAAGTTCGAACGAACATTAGAACCCTATTAAATACAATGGATGCGAACGTTCGAATTCTAAAGTGCTAATTATAACAACTATTATGCATGTTATTGTCCTAAAAAGGGTTTGGGAACCCGGGTTCTGCACCAGGGGACATGTATCAATGCAAAAAGAAGTTTTAAAAACGGTCGTTTTTCGGGAGCAGTCATTTTAATGATGCATAAAGTGAAAAAAAAAAAGTCAAATATTCCTTTAAATATCGTACCTGGGGGGTGTCTAAAGTATGCCTGTGAAGTGCCACGTGTTTCCCGTGTTTAGAACTGTCCCTGCACAAAATGACACTTCTAAAGGAAAAAAAAGCCATTTAAAACTGCTTGCGGCTTTAATGTAATGTCTGGTCCCGGTAATATGGATGAAATTCTTTAAGAAAAATGGCATAGCTACCCCATGACCCCCCCCCCCCTACCCCAGCCCATTACCAGCCCCTTTGGGTCTTGTATGGATATTAAGGGGAACCCCGCACATAAAATAAAAAAGGCCCTATATACTCTGAACAGCCCTATACAGGCGGTGCATACAAGACAGGGACTGTAGGTTTGTTCTTATGTAGAATCTGTTTGTAATTTTGAACAGGTACATTGTTGAAGTGTAGCTCCAGACCAAAAATCTATTTTTAAACTTTTTGGAAAACATAGGTAAGGGTTATCACCCCTGTAACATTTGTTTTGCTGTCTGTGCCCCTGTTCAGAACATTTCACCTCACTTTCCGTCCCAATGACAACTGTTTTTGAAATGTGGTGTTTTTCTTGAAACAAGGATTGCTGATAAAGCATCAGTACAGAGGAGACACCTTTCTCCCATATTTATTCTTACAGGAGAGAATTTTCCTTCCTAGTGGTAGATTTCCTCTCACTTCCTGTTGTCTTCTTGCGTTTGCAAGTAGGAGTCGTTTGTAAGTTGGATGTTTGAAAGTAGGGACCTGCCGTATATACTCTGCAGAAATAGGCCCCTTAGTTGTTGGTGTTGGCACAACACTGTAAGCACTCACAGTTACTCTTGGTTGGTGCTGGAACGCCCTGCTGTCAACTATTATATCAGGAATTTTAATTACATATAATTGTTGAACAGTGGTAGTAAAAATTGGGCCTTTGATGGTGGTGCTGGTGCCACAACACTGTAAGCCCTGACAGTTACTCTTGGTGGGTGCAGCAATGGGCCCTGCTGTGAATTATTAGATCAAGAATTGTAATTACATGCCCCTGTTGAACAGGGGCTGAAAAATTGGGCCTTAGGCACTGGTGGCACAACACTGCAACCCCTCACAGATACTGTACTTGGAGCACAGCAATGAGCCCTGTTGCAAAGTATTGCTTCAAAAATTGTAATGACACGCCCCTGTTAAACAGGGGCTGAAAAATTGGGCCTTAGGCACTGGTGGCACAACACTGCAACTCCTCACAGATACTGTACTTGGAGCACAGCAATGAGCCCTGTTGCAAAGTATTGCTTCAAAAATTGTAATGACACGCCCCTGTTAAACAGGGGCTGAAAAATTGGGCCTTAGGCACTGGTGGCACAACACTGCAACTCCTCACAGATACTGTACTTGGAGCACAGCAATGAGCCCTGTTGCAAAGTATTGCTTCAAAAATTGTAATGACACGCCCCTGTTAAACAGGGGCTGAAAAATTGGGCCTTAGGCACTGGTGGCACAACACTGCAACTCCTCACAGATACTGTACTTGGAGCACAGCAATGAGCCCTGTTGCAAAGTATTGCTTCAAAAATTGTAATGACACGCCCCTGTTAAACAGGGGCTGAAAAATTGGGCCTTAGGCACTGGTGGCACAACACTGCAACTCCTCACAGATACTGTACTTGGAGCACAGCAATGAGCCCTGTTGCAAAGTATTGCTTCAAAAATTGTAATTACACGCCCCTGTTAAACAGGGGCTGAAAAATTGGGCGTTAGGCACTGGTGGCGGCACCCATAAACAAAAATGATCTTACAAGCTATCATCATCAATCGTATCATTGAGGACTCGGAGGAGGAGGATAGCCAGTCAACATAACAGCACAGGCACTCAGCATCAGCATCAGTCTTGAAGGGATGTGACATGTTAAAATCAATTAGTCTGTTATATCAGCATCAGGTGTGTGGTAGCTGGTGGTGATCCAAGACTGGTTCATCTTGATGAAAGTCAGTCGATCAACCGAGTCGGTGGACAGGCGCACCCTGTGATCCGTGACAAATCCTCCAGCAGCACTGAATGTGCGTTCCGAAAGAACGCTGGATGCAGGACAGGCCAGTAGCTCAATTGCATACTGTGCAAGCTCTGGCCAGTGATCCATCCTCAAGACCCAGTAAGCCAGAGGATTTTCGGTGGGGAAGGTGTCCAAGTCTGACCTTGCCCCTAGATATTCCTGCACCATGTTTATCAGACGCTGGCGATGGTTGCTGGAACCGATCATACTTTGGGGCTGCGGACTAAAGAATTGTCTGAACGCATCGGTCAGACGGCCACCTTCCCCACCGCTCCTTCTTTGACTGGCCGAAGCCTCAGCAACTCGTTGTCCAGGACCAGGAGTTTGCAACCTCCCAGTCTCTGGGAACGCGTTGCACAGACCTTTCTGCAAGGCCTCCCGGAGTTGTCTCATCCTCTGCTCCCTCTGCGACGGTAACATAAGGTCCGCAACCTTACCCTTGTACCGTGGATCAAGGAGAGTGGCCAGCCAGTAATGGTCCCTCTCCTTGATCCGAAGAATACGAGGATCCTTCCGCAGACTTTGCAGGATCAGGGAGGCCATGCAGCGTAGGTTTGCTGAGGCATTCGCTCCGGAGTCCTCTGGGTCACTAAGGACGACATGATCCGCAGCCACCTCCTCCCAGCCATGTACAAGTCCACTGGTTTCTTGGGACTGTAAATCATCCCTAAAAGACTGCTGCTGATGATGCTGAGTGCCAGCCTCCACCTCCATGCTGACACAATCCTCCTCCTCCTCCTCCTCCTCCTCCTCCTCCTCTTCCTGTGCGATGGGTGGGACAGAAGGAACACTGTCTGGGTAAAGGGGGCCTTGAGAGGCAAGGAAGTCCTCCTCTTCCTGCCTCTGTTCTGCCTCAAGTGCCCTGTCCATTATTCCACGCAGCGTGTGCTCCAACAGGTGGACAAGAGGTACAGTGTCACTGATGCATGCACTGTCACTGCTCACCATCCTCGTGGCCTCCTCAAATGGTGCCAGGACAGTGCATGCATCCCTGATCATGCCCCACTGGCGTGGAGAAAAAAAACCAAGCTCCCCTGACCCTGTCCTGGTGCCGTAGTCGCACAGGTACTCATTGATGGCCCTCTGCTGCGTGTGCAGCCGCTGCAGCATGGCCAACGTTGAGTTCCACCTGGTGGGCATGTCACATATAAGGCGGTTCTTGGGCAGGTTCAACTCCTTTTGCAGCTCAGCCAGGCGAGCACTGGCATTATAAGATCTGCGGAAATGCACACAGACTTTCCTGGCCTGCCTCAGGACATCCTGTAAGCCCGGGTACCTGCCCAAGAAGCGCTGCACCACCAGGTTAAGGACGTGAGCCACACAGGGCACATGGGTCAGTTGTCCCTGTCGGAGGGCGGAGAGGAGGTTGGTGCCATTGTCGCAAACCACCATTCCTGGCTTAAGCTGGCGTGGCGTCAACCACCTCTCGGCCTGGCCCTGCAGAGCAGACAGGACCTCTGCCCCAGTGTGGCTTCTGTCCCCCAAACACACCAGCGCAAGCACGGCATGGCATCTTTTTGCCTGCGTACTTGCGTAGCCCCGTGAACGGCTACGGAGCACCGCTGGTTCATAGGACAAACCACAGGAAGAGGCCATGGAGGAAGAAGAAGAGGAGGGGGTGGAGGAGAGAGGTGTGTCACAACCAGTAGTAGCATTTTGGAGGCGTGGCGGTGGGACAACCTCCAACACTACTGCACCTTGTCCTGAATCCTTCCCAGCTGCCAAAAGAGTGACCCAATGGGCCGTGAAAGAAAGGTAACGTCCCTGTCCATGCCTGCTGGACCATGAGTCAGCGGTAATATGCACCTTACCGCTGACCGCCCTGTCCAGCGAGGCCAAGACATTGCCTTCCACATGCCGGTAGAGAGCCGGAATAGCCTTCCGTGAGAAAAAGTGGCGTTTGGGAACCTGCCACTGAGGAACCGCACATTGCACAAACTCACGGAAGGGGGCCGAGTCTACCAACTGAAAAGGCAGCAGTTGAAGCGCTAGCAATTTAGCCAAGCTAGCATTCAACCGCTGGGCATGTGGATGGCTGGGAGTGAACTTCTTTCGACGGTCCAGCAGCTGGGGCAGGGAAATTTGCCTGCTAGAATCGGACGTCGGTGTACTGCTAGCAGAGTGGGCGCAAGTACTTGGCTGTGACACACCTAATTCTACACCTTCATTCCTCTCAGTGCATGTTTCAGAGAGGACTGAAGTTATAGTGGGGTTGGAGATCCCAGCTGATGCGGTGCAAGGAGAGGTCCGCTTTGTTCTTTGGTGTGGGTCTTTGAGGTAGGCTTGCCAACGAGCTGCATGGCAGGTCAACATATGTCTGGTCAGGCATGTGGTACCCAAGCGGCTGATGTTTTGGCCACGCGATATACGCTTGAGACATATGTTGCAAACAGCAGCTGTGCGATCTGATGCACTAGCCTCAAAAAAGGCCCACACCAAAGAACTTTTTGAATGACGGGCAGAGGCAGCGCCCTGCACAGGCGGAGCTCTGCGGTGTGATTCCGTCGGTGTACTGCCCTTACGCTGGCCACCAAAGGGCATCCTGCCTCGTTGGAGATGTGCCTCCTCCTCATCCTCCTCCTCCTCCTCTCTCCTATTAGGCACCCACGTGGAGTCAGTGACCTCATCATCCCCTCCCTCCTCATCACTGGAGCCAATCTGGCAGTATGCTGCAGCTGCTGGAACATGACTGCCAGATTGGTGTCCTTCTTGAGCATCCCCTCTGTCTGCTCTCACGCTACTGCCTTCCTCTAGCTGGGTTTCATCATCAGACCCTTCGAAACGCTGGGCATCCTCCTGGAGCATGTACCCAACACTGTGCTGAAACAGTTCGGGGGACTCCTCAGGAGGAGGACATGGTGGGTCTAGGGAAGGAGTGACTGATGATTTGTCTGACATTGATACCAGGGAAGACGACGCTTTGGCAGCTGCTTTTCCAGTACCCTGAGCCTGGGTGAGAGAGGATGAGGAGGAGGAGGAGGGCTTGGTCATCCACTCTACCAAGTCTTCGGCATGATGTGGCTCAACATGTCCAGCTGCCGAAAAGAAGGACAAGCGTGTCCCATGGCCATGTGCTGATGACAATGCACCGCGTCCACGACCAGCACTGTTGCCCCCAGACACAGAGCCTGCTTGCCCTCTTTTATTGCCTCCTGACTGTCTGCCTCTCCTTGTTTGCCTTCCAGACATTCTAATAGATGGCCTGCAGGGAGATGGGAAAAAAGCAATAAGGGCTACCTTCAGGTGTCCTTCTCTGTCCCTTGAAACAAGGACTTTCACAGTGAAAGAAACTGACACTCTCCCTACCTACAGTTTTCTGTCCCTAGAAAAAATATTTTTTTTAAGCACAATATAGCACAAGGACAATTCACTCACTGTCCTTACAGGTCCCTGGAAACAAGGACTTGCAGAGTGAAAGAAAAAAAACACTCTCCCTACCTACAGTTTTCTGTCCCTAGAAAAAATGTTTTTTTTAATCACAATATAGCACAAGAACAATTCACTCACTGTCCTTACAGGTCCCTGGAAACAAGGACTTGCAGAGTGAAAGAAAAAAAACACTCTCCCTACCTACAGTTTTCTGTCCCTAGAAAAAATGTTTTTTTTAATCACAATATAGCACAAGGACAATTCACTCACTGTCCTTACAGGTCCCTGGAAACAAGGACTTGCAGAGTGAAAGAAAAAAAAACACTCTCCCTACCTACAGTTTTCTGTCCCTAGAAAAAATGTTTTTTTTAATCACAATATAGCACAAGAACAATTCACTCACTGTCCTTACAGGTCCCTGGAAACAAGGACTTGCAGAGTGAAAGAAAAAAAACACTCTCCCTACCTACAGTTTTCTGTCCCTAGAAAAAATGTTTTTTTTAATCACAATATAGCACAAGGACAATTCACTCACTGTCCTTACAGGTCCCTGGAAACAAGGACTTGCAGAGTGAAATAAACTGACACTCTCCCTACCTACAGTTTTCTGTCCCTAGAATAAATGTTTTTTTTAAGCACAATATAGCACAAGGACAATTCACTCACTGTCCTCACAGGTCCCTGGAAACAAGGACTTGCAGAGTGAAAGAAAAAAAACACTCTCCCTACCTACAGTTTTCTGTCCCTAGAAAAAATGTTTTTTTTAATCACAATATAGCACAAGGACAATTCACTCACTGTCCTTACAGGTCCCTGGAAACAAGGACTTGCAGAGTGAAAGAAAAAAAACACTCTCCCTACCTACAGTTTTCTATCCCTAGAATAAATGTTTTTTTTAAGCACAATATAGCACAAGGACAATTCACTCACTGTCCTTACAGGTCCCTGGAAACAAGGACTTGCAGAGTGAAAGAAAAAAACCACTCTCCCTACCTACAGTTTTCTGTCCCTAGAAAAAATGTTTTTTTTAATCACAATATAGCACAAGGACAATTCACTCACTGTCCTTACAGGTCCCTGGAAACAAGGACTTGCAGAGTGAAAGAAAAAAAACACTCTCCCTACCTACAGTTTTCTGTCCCTAGAAAAAATGTTTTTTTTAATCACAATATAGCACAAGGACAATTCACTCACTGTCCTTACAGGTCCCTGGAAACAAGGACTTGCAGAGTGAAATAAACTGACACTCTCCCTACCTACAGTTTTCTGTCCCTAGAATAAATGTTTTTTTAAGCACAATATAGCACAAGGACAATTCACTCACTGTCCTTACAGGTCCCTGGAAACAAGGACTTGCAGAGTGAAAGAAAAAAAACACTCTCCCTACCTACAGTTTTCTGTCCCTAGAAAAAATGTTTTTTTTAATCACAATATAGCACAAGGACAATTCACTCACTGTCCTTACAGGTCCCTGGAAACAAGGACTTGCAGAGTGAAATAAACTGACACTCTCCCTACCTACAGTTTTCTGTCCCTAGAATAAATGTTTTTTTTAAGCACAATATAGCACAAGGAGAATTCACTCACTGTCCTTCCAGGTCCCTGGAAACAAGGACTTGCAGAGTGAAAGAAAAAAAACACTCTCCCTACCTACAGTTTTCTGTCCCTAGAAAAAATGTTTTTTTTAATCACAATATAGCACAAGGACAATTCACTCACTGTCCTTCCAGGTCCCTGGAAACAAGGACTTGCAGAGTGAAATAAACTGACACTCTCCCTACCTACAGTTTTCTGTCCCTAAAATAAATGTTTTTTTAAGCACAATATAGCACAAGGACAATTCACTCACTGTCCTTACAGGTCCCTGGAAACAAGGACTTGCAGAGTGAAAGAAAAAAAACACTCTCCCTACCTACAGTTTTCTGTCCCTAGAAAAAATGTTTTTTTTAATCACAATATAGCACAAGGACAATTCACTCACTGTCCTTACAGGTCCCTGGAAACAAGGACTTGCAGAGTGAAATAAACTGACACTCTCCCTACCTACAGTTTTCTGTCCCTAGAATAAATGTTTTTTTTAAGCACAATATAGCACAAGGAGAATTCACTCACTGTCCTTACAGGTCCCTGGAAACAAGGACTTGCAGAGTGAAAGAAAAAAAACACTCTCCCTACCTACAGTTTTCTGTCCCTAGAAAAAATGTTTTTTTTAATCACAATATAGCACAAGGACAATTCACTCACTGTCCTTACAGGTCCCTGGAAACAAGGACTTGCAGAGTGAAATAAACTGACACTCTCCCTACCTACAGTTTTCTGTCCCTAGAAAAAATGTTTTTTTTAATCACAATATAGCACAAGGACAATTCACTCACTGTCCTTCCAGGTCCCTGGAAACAAGGACTTGCAGAGTGAAATAAACTGACACTCTCCCTACCTACAGTTTTCTGTCCCTAGAATAAATGTTTTTTTTAAGCACAATATAGCACAAGGACAATTCACTCACTGTCCTTACAGGTCCCTGGAAACAAGGACTTGCAGAGTGAAAGAAAAAAAACACTCTCCCTACCTACAGTTTTCTGTCCCTAGAAAAAATGTTTTTTTTAATCACAATATAGCACAAGGACAATTCACTCACTGTCCTTACAGGTCCCTGGAAACAAGGACTTGCAGAGTGAAAGAAAAAAAAAACACTCTCCCTACCTACAGTTTTCTGTCCCTAGAAAAAATGTTTTTTTTAATCACAATATAGCACAAGGACAATTCACTCACTGTCCTTCCAGGTCCCTGGAAACAAGGACTTGCAGAGTGAAATAAACTGACACTCTCCCTACCTACAGTTTTCTGTCCCTAGAATAAATGTTTTTTTTAAGCACAATATAGCACAAGGACAATTCACTCACTGTCCTTACAGGTCCCTGGAAACAAGGACTTGCAGAGTGAAAGAAAAAAAACACTCTCCCTACCTACAGTTTTCTGTCCCTAGAAAAAATGTTTTTTTTAATCACAATATAGCACAAGGACAATTCACTCACTGTCCTTACAGGTCCCTGGAAACAAGGACTTGCAGAGTGAAATAAACTGACACTCTCCCTACCTACAGTTTTCTGTCCCTAGAATAAATGTTTTTTTTAAGCACAATATAGCACAAGGAGAATTCACTCACTGTCCTTCCAGGTCCCTGGAAACAAGGACTTGCAGAGTGAAAGAAAAAAAACACTCTCCCTACCTACAGTTTTCTGTCCCTAGAAAAAATGTTTTTTTTAATCACAATATAGCACAAGGACAATTCACTCACTGTCCTTCCAGGTCCCTGGAAACAAGGACTTGCAGAATGAAATAAACTGACACTCTCCCTACCTACAGTTTTCTGTCCCTAGAATAAATGTTTTTTTTAAGCACAATATAGCACAAGGACAATTCACTCACTGTCCTTACAGGTCCCTGGAAACAAGGACTTGCAGAGTGAAAGAAAAAAAACACTCTCCCTACCTACAGTTTTCTGTCCCTAGAAAAAATGTTTTTTTTAATCACAATATAGCACAAGGACAATTCACTCACTGTCCTTACAGGTCCCTGGAAACAAGGACTTGCAGAGTGAAAGAAAAAAAACACTCTCCCTACCTACAGTTTTCTGTCCCTAGAAAAAATGTTTTTTTTAATCACAATATAGCACAAGGACAATTCACTCACTGTCCTTCCAGGTCCCTGGAAACAAGGACTTGCAGAGTGAAATAAACTGACACTCTCCCTACCTACAGTTTTCTGTCCCTAGAATAAATGTTTTTTTTAAGCACAATATAGCACAAGGACAATTCACTCACTGTCCTTAGAGGTCCCTGGAAACAAGGACTTGCAGAGTGAAAGAAAAAAAACACTCTCCCTACCTACAGTTTTCTGTCCCTAGAAAAAATGTTTTTTTTTAAGCACAATATAGCACAAGGACAATTCACTCACTGTCCTTACAGGTCCCTGGAAACAAGGACTTGCAGAGTGAAAGAAAAAAAACACTCTCCCTACCTACAGTTTTCTGTCCCTAGAAAAAATGTTTTTTTTAAGCACAATATAGCACAAGGACAATTCACTCACTGTCCTTCCAGGTCCCTGGAAACAAGGACTTGCAGAGTGAAAGAAAAAAAACACTCTCCCTACCTACAGTTTTCTGTCCCTAGAAAAAATGTTTTTTTTAATCACAATATAGCACAAGGACAATTCACTCACTGTCCTTACAGGTCCCTGGAAACAAGGACTTGCAGAGTGAAAGAAACTGACACTCTCCCTACCTACAGTTTTCTGTCCCTAGAATAAATGTTTTTTTAAGCACAATATAGCACAAGGACAATTCACTCACTGTCCTTCCAGGTCCCTGGAAACAAGGACTTGCAGAGTGAAAGAAACTGACACTGTCCCTACCTACAGTTTTCTGTCCCTAGAATAAATGTTTTTTTTAAGCACACTATAGCACAAGCACAAAACACACTGACACTCTCCCTACCTATCCTTCTCTTTCCCTAAACTAAAGGAATCCAGGTTAAGCAAGAAAGAAATAACAGTCACTGTCCCTGCCTATGCTGCTCTATCCCTGCTCCGGAACACACTACACTAGGCCGCCGTGCTGGCGGCCTTTTATAGTGTGGGGCGTGTACTAAACACCCTCAGCAATAATTGGCCACAGGCATCCTGCCTGTGGCCAATCATTGCTCTCCTCGCTGCCGGCGCTGTGATTGGCCAAGCATGCGGGGTCACAGTGCATGCTTGGCCAATCACAGCGCCTGGATGACACTGCGATGGCGTAGTGCATTGTGGGCCGTTCGCGTCACTCGAATTTGGCGCGAACGGCCCAAATCGTTCGATCTTCGTCGAACGATCGAACAGCCGATGTTCGAGTCGAACGTATGTTCGACTCGAACACGAAGCTCATCCCTACTGAGCTGGCTCTGCCCTGTATTCCTGAGGGCCATGATGATTTCACCCCTCCTTTCACCATAAATCAGGTTATATCCCTAGTATGGCTGTTTGAAGATGATCCTGCTGATTTTTGTGAGCACTACTCAGCCAGTTCCCCACAGGTGATTGCTGAGTGCATTAAGTCTGGTCAGTCCTTTGTTAAACAGGGAAATTTAAGACCACAGTTTGTACAACCAATACTCTCGGCATGATCTGATATGTTACAATCAATCCCAGCCAACCCACAAAAAACCACTTCTACCATCAGACACCTACCTGCTCAAAAGCCTTTTCTCCCGTCACCCATGGCAACCCCAGTCGCAGCTCGGTATACGCTGCTTCCCACCAGATACCAATATCCAATCTCTGCCCCCTGTACCTATCCTGCATTTAATCCACCTGTCTCTTCTCAACTACCTACAGCTTCCCCACAAGATTTTCCTCTGGCCACTGTTCCCTCTTCCTTGACATATCCCAGCCCTTCTCGTCAGTATGTCTCACCTCCTACCTACAGTCCTGCAGCCACCTACAGATCTCCAGCAGTTAAACCAAAGAAGAAATGGAAATTCTTTCCAACCCACACGATCCTGCCAGTAACCCAACCTGCCTTCACACCAAACAGTCTAATCCAGCCTGCAGTTCCAGAGCCCGCCTTCCAGCCTGCAGTTCCAGAGCCCGCCTTCCAGCCTGCAGTTCCAGAGCCCGCCTTCCAGCCTGTAGTCCTTAAGCCAGCCTTCCAGCCTGCAGTTCTCGAACCAGCCTTCCAGTCTGCAGTTCTCAAGCCAGCCTTCCAGCCTGCAGTTCTCAAGCCAGCCTTCCAGCCTGCAGTTCTCAAGCCAGCCTTCCAGCCTGCGGTCCTTGAGCCAGCCTTCCAGCCTGCGGTCCTTGAGCCAGCCTTCCAGCCTGCGGTCCTTGAGCCAGCCTTCCAGCCTGCGGTCCTTGAGCCAGCCTTCCAGCCTGCGGTTCTCGAGCCAGTCTTCCAGCCTGCGGTTTTCGAGCCAGCCTTCCAGTCTGCGGTTCTCGAGCTAGCCTGCCAGCCTGAAGACCCTGTACCAGCCTGCCAGCCTGAAGACCCTGTACCAGCCTGCCAGCCTGAAGACCCTGTGCCAGCCTGAAGACCCTGTACCAGCCTGCCAGCCTGAAGACCCTGTGCCAGCCTGCCAATGTGGAGTTCCCGTGCCAGCCTTCCAAACTGAAGCCCTGATGACAGTGTCCCAGTCGGAAGATCCGGTGCCCGTTTCCCGGCCTGCGGTTGTGGTGCCCGTTTCCCGGCCTGCGGTTGTGGTGCCCGTTTCCCGGCCTGCGGTTGTGGTGCCCGTTTCCCGGCCTGCGGTTGTGGTGCCCGTTTCCTGGCCTGCGGTTGGGGTGCCCGTTTCCCGGCCTGAGGTTGTGGTGCCTGCTGCGGTGCCCGTTCCCTGGCTTGAGGTTGTGGTGCCCGTTTCCCGGCTTAAGGTTGTGGTGCCCGTTTCCCGGCTTGAGGTTGTGGTGCCCGTTTCCCGGCCCGAGGTTGTGGAGCCCTTTTCCCGGCTCGAGGGTATGTCGTCTGCTGCCCAGCCTGAGATGATCTCGTCTGCTGCCCAGCCTGAGATGATCCCGTCTGCTGCCCAGCCTGAGATGATCCCGTCTGCTGCCCAGCCTGAGATGATCCCGTCTGCTGCCCAGCCTGAGATGATCCCGTCTGCTGCCCAGCCTGAGATGATCCCGTCCGCTGCCCAGCCTGAGATAATCCCGTCTGCTGCCCAGCCTGAGATGATCCCGTCCGCTGCCCAGCCTGAGATGATCCCGTCTGCTGCCCAGCCTGAGATGATCCCGTCTGCTGCCCAGCCTGAGATGATCCCGTCCGCTGCCCAGCCTGAGATGATCCCGTCTGCTGCCCAGCCTGAGATGATCCCGTCTGCTGCCCAGCCTGAGATGATCCCGTCTGCTGCCCAGCCTGAGATGATCCCGTCTGCTGCCCAGCCTGAGATGATCCCATCTGCTGCCCAGCCTGAGATGATCCTGTCTGCTGCCCAGCTCGATGACCCGGAGCCTGCTGCCCAGCCCGAAGTGTCCCTGCCTGCTGCCCAGCTCGATGACCTGGAGCCTGCTGCCCAGCTCGATGACCCGGAGCCTGCTTTCCAGCCCGAAGTGTTCCTGTCTGCTGCCAGCTCGATGACCCGGAGCCTGCTGCCCAGCCCGAGGTGTTCCTGCCTGCTGCCCAGCTCGATGACCCGGGGCCTGCTGCCCAGCCCGAAGTGTTCCTGTCTGCTGCCCAGCTCGATGACCCGGAGCCTGCTGCCCAGCTCAATGACCCGGAGCCTGCTGCCCAGCCCGAGGTGTTCCTGCCTGCTGCCCAGCTTGATGTGATTGTCTGCCCGGATGTGACTTTGCCTACTACCCAGCTTATTGCCATGAACTTTCTCCGGCAACAGCTAGTTGGAGCGTCCGGAGGCCGCTCCTTTGAGGGGGGGTACTGTCAGGAAAGGTTCCATCCGCTGGTGGCATTTATTATTTATCTTGCAGTACTGTGGTCCACCAGCAGGTGTCTCCTGGCAGTTTGTAACTGTCAGGAGAATCTTTCCCTGCTGGTGTTGTATTATCTTTTGGACGCAGTACTGGTTTCCACCAGCGGATGGATCCTGGCAGTGTGGAGCAGACTGCCCTCCCTCCGATCAGGTGTGACCTGAAGCTAATCAAGCATTCCTATAAATACCCGGCAGGTGTATACACACACTGCCCTGGTATCGTCCTTGTGCCCTGACCTGTAGCCTGTCTACTTGAACCTCGATTCCTGTAACCTGAACCTGAACCTGTTGTGTCTGTCCTGATCCCTGCTCTGCAGCCTGGTTGCCCCCTGCTTGATCCTGTCTCCCTGTCCCGATCCATCCATCCGTCCTCTCAATGTCCTGTGTTCCTTACCCCATCTGCTGATCTCCCTGTGTATGACCTTGGCCTGGCTAACGTTTATGCTTCTGGAATACCCCTTTGTCCATCTGCCTACCTGCTGTGTATGACCCTGGCCTGGCCCTGTTTATTATTCTGGTTTCCCCATTACTTGTACATACTTGTCTGTTACTGTTATTATTTGTGGGTTCTGTTTGGTATTGGTTATTGTGCACTGTGTGGTTTGGAGGTGGTTGTATCTATACTATTTCACTTATCTTTAATAAATCATTATATTTCACTTACACACGTTTGGGTTTCCTTTGTTGCAGTTCACATAGTTCTGATCTTACCTGATATGTGACAGAGACACCCTCGGGGACTCTTAGACATAGCCAAGGAAACTTGGGAGGGGGAGCAGACACCTCACAAAAGTGTTATTGAGCATTTCGCTCAAATGCAGGATAGGATTGCAGCAATCATGCCGGTAGTAAAAGAACATTTACTGCAGGCCCAAGCAGCCCAACAGAGGATATACAACAGGGGGGCCCAACTTCGTGTTTTCTCACCTGGTGACAGGGTCCTCATGTTAGTTCCCACTGTTGAGAGCAAATTCCTGGCTAAGTGGCAGGGACCCTTTGAAGTAATTGAAAGAGTTGGGGAGGTCAATTACAAGGTGTATCAACCAGGTAAACGGAAGCCGGAACAGATTTACCACATAAACCTGTTAAAGCCCTGGAAGGATAGACTGGCATTAACTGCCACATCTCTCCCGGTAACCCCTCTGATCCCTGAGGTCACGATTCCAGACACCCTGTCATGTTCCCAGAAACAGGAAGCTAGAGAGTTCCTGATAAGGAATAAAGAGAAATTTTCAGAGTTGCCGGGCACGACTTCAGCAGTTCAGCATGATATTGTTACTGAACCTGGGGTCCATGTCAAGCTCAAACCATACCGAATTCCCGAAGCTAGAAGAAAGGACATCGGTGAGGAAGTTAAAAGGATGTTGGAGCTAGATGTTATTGAGGAATCCAATAGTGACTAGTCTAGCCCCATTGTATTGGTCCCAAAACCGGATGGCACTTGGAGGTTTTGTAACGACTTCAGAAAGCTTAATGCGGTAACAAAGTTTGACACATACCCAATGCCCAGGGTAGACGAGCTTATAGACCGACTTGGCAAGGCCCGTTATCTGACCACTTTGGACTTGACCAAAGGATATTGGCAAATACCCCTGACTGGTAGTGCCAAAGAAAAGACTGCGTTTGTGACCCCGGAGGGGTCGTTTCAGTATAAGAAAATGCCTTTTGGGTTGCAAAATGCCCGGCAACATTTCAGAGGGCTATGGACAGGACCCTAAGACCTCACCGACAGTATGCTGCAGCCTATCTGGACGACATAGTGGTGCATAGCACTGACTGGGAGTCTCACTTGCCCCGTGTCCAGGCTGTCCTGGATTCCCTCTTCAAAGAAGGGTTTACGGCAAACCCAAAAAAATGTGCCATTGGGCTAGAGGAAGCCAGGTATTTGGGCTACACTATTGGCCGGGGTGTCATAAAGCCCCAGGTGAATAAAATAGAAGCCATCCAGGAGTGGCAAACAAACAAGAAGCAGGTCAGGGCCTTTCTTGTCATTGCGGGGTACTATAGAAGATTTATCCCAAATTTCGCAACTATAGCTGCCCCACTGACAGACCTTACGAAAGGGAAAGCCTCCGTAATGGTGAAATGGTCTCCAGTAGCAGAAGAGTCTTTTCAAGTCCTGAAGAAGGCTCTTTGTGCACAGCCAATCCTATACTCCCCCGATTTCTCCAAAAACTTTTTGGTCCAGACAGATGCGTCTGATGTTGGTATCGGGGCGGTACTTTCACAGGTACACAATGGGGAAGAATACCCTGTGGTGTACTTAAGCAGAAAGCTCAATGACCATGAAAAGAAGTACGCAGTCATTGAAAAGGAGTGTCTGGCCATAAAGTGGGCGGTGGACGCGCTCAGGTACTACTTGTTGGGGCGCCAGTTTGAGCTGATAACTGACCATGCTCCCCTGAAATGGATGGCCCAAAAGAAGGAGACTAATAGGCGGGTGAACCGGTGGTTTTTGGCCCTACAAGATTACGCCTTTACGGTAAAACACAGGCCAGGTGTGGAGATGGGAAATGTAGATGCCCTGTCCCGTGTTCACTCCTGTTGGGCTACAGGTGTTCCAACCCTGGGGTTGAAACAAGGGGGGAGGATGTGTGGCCGAGCGTCCCAGAGAGAGCTTGGGAAAGTCCTGTTCGGGGTTTATACATCTCCCAGGCTCCTCTCATATACATTCAGGGATCTCTGAGCCAGGATCCACTTCAGGTGTTGGTTCTCTCCACCAGCTTAATTAAAAGCTCACCTGAGCAGACAGCCTTTGCTCAGCCTGGGAAACACAGACAGCATTGGTCTGTGAGAGCAAGAAGGTTTGTAAAACTTGTTACTCTGTTGGATGTGGAAGCTGACGAGCACTAGGCTTGTCCAGCCTGGTAGTGAGGGCCTGTAAATACTGTGTAGTTAGAGCCGAGACACGGCTAGGCTTTTGTTTAGCTATTTTTTCTTCTGTTTGTTTTCAGCACTGTACAGCACCTGTCATTGACTTTGTATATAGCACCAATAAATAACACTGTGTTTTCACTGATCCAATGGACTTGGTATCTGTGCCTGCTCATCCCAGGGAGCTTTTGTACCTACTACCTGTCCCCCAGGTTACACACCCTATAAAGCATATTGTCATTTTATAATTATAAGGTAACTTCATAATTCAAGAGTAACAGCGCCACACCTACATCCCTTCCAATCCATTATCTGCACTCCACTCAGGTGGTTGTATTTGTAGGAGCAGCAGTTCTCTTTTCTGTTTTAATTTGCTTTGTCTATTCCTTTGCGTGGAATCATTCACAACCACCTCAAAGGACTATAGAGGGCTTGACATTGCCAAATTGCTTTTATACCAAATGTATGGTAAACAGTGTTATTCAAACACATTGATCCACTGTTGAATTATATAGTGGCTTTTTGCTTTCACACATTGTCATTGTCTTAAAGCAAATTGTATCGCTTACAAAGGGCAGCTGTATGGAGAGTATTGGGTTCACTGCCCCAGCAAATATTAATCGCAAGAGGTTTTAATTATGCCAGTAAATAAGTGCCAATTGGTCACAACATATCGACCAAATCTGTTCAGCACATAGTGCCACCTATACATTACATTGAATACAGCTGGGCAAAATCCAATGAGTTTGTGAAGCGAAAACATAAAAACAATATCTATGTATGTTCCAGGGGAACCCATAACTGATGTGTACATAAAAAATAGTATGGATACCCCAATAGTTGTCTGTGTGATTTAATATTCAAAATCTTCCCTGTGGAAAGAGCAAAGATTACTCATTGTAATAGCCACTGTAGTGTGTGCAATAGTGGGGCCACGTCTCATGCTGACAGCCAACCAATACATAGTTTAAGAACCCTTTTTGAGCACCTCCTGTGTTCATTAACTTGGTCTCTCCATGGGAGGAATGTGGGAGGGTGTGAAGAAAGCTATCTCTGAGAAATCAATGTACTGTATATGCTTGGAAAAGTAGCCTTATTTCGGGTGTCAGGGCATCTTACTCAACAGGTAAATTCTGGGGTCGAGAAAATATCTCTGTATCTGACTAATATCTAATACGCTATTAAAAGCCCATACTAAAGACTCCCGATACATATAACTAATTTGAAGCATTTCCATAACATATAGATTAGGTTGCCTGGGCTTAGGCTTTGGCCAAGCTTTGGCAGTAAACTTAGAAATAACACTCAAGCAAATAAAATCTATTAGACGGCCACTTCTGGTAGTTGGAGGTCTGATTGCATGACAAATTAGAAACTACTAGGAACTAAGAAGCAGAGTAGATAGGCTGAGACTGAGCTCCAGTATCACACAATGGTTTCTGCTGGTAATTGCTGTGTTCCAGGTTGGACAAAAGTTGGAGGATCTCCCTACCCCCACCAATCTTGTCTTCAGGTATCCTGACACAAAGACACACTGAACTGTGATCATCCTCAGGGACCCTTGTGACTGAACTTTGCTGCAGCATTCATCTGGAGGTATCTTAATTAATAACTAGAATATGTATATTAAGGTATATGCGCACAATTCCACCAGGAGTCCTGTTGGGACCATACAGTAGCTGATAATACCTCTTTGTACATTGGTTGTATGTACTATTATTAATCTTTACTCATATAAAACTTATTTCCATACTGGCATGCATCTCTATCCTTATGGCTAATATTATATGTTGGTTGCCGTTGCAGTAGTTCCCCTGCTCCTAATTACTTTGACATGAATTCTGGTTATTTTCCCAGGAACGGAACCCCCTCTGTCCATGGAGGTCCTGTCCTGCGTGGAAGGATGCCAACTTTATTGTCAAACCCACGCTTTTACTTGGTGAAAGTTCTGGCTCTTTTTTTACCTGCAGATTTAGTGCACTATCCAATTTGGGGAGGGTCATTTCACATAACCTCCAAATATCACATGATCATATAATGACATAAGTATTTTTATTTTTTTTATGGTAAATGTACAAAACATAAAAAAATATAAAGTGGTTTCTAAAGTAATCCTAGGGTACCTCTAGATTACTTCAACACTCTTGCCATATGTAAACATTCTCACACATGCACTCATGCATACCCGCTCACCTGTGCAAACACTAGCACCCTCACACACCAACATGAGCACACTGTAACCTGGGGGGCAGGTAGCGGGTACAAAAGCTCCCTGGGATGAGCAGGCACAGATACCAAGTCCATTGGATCAGTGAAAACACAGTGTTGTTTATTGGTGCTATATACAAAGTCAATGACAGGTGCTGTACCGTGTGCTGAAAAAAAACAGAAGGAAAAATAGCTAAACAAAAGCCTAGCCATGTCTCGGCTCTAACTACACAGTATTTACAGGTCCTCACTACTAGGCTGAACAAGCCTAACGCTTGTCAGCTTCCACATTCACAGAGTAACAAGTTTTACCAACCTTCTTGCTCTCACAGACCAATGCTGTCTGTGTTTCCCAGGCTGAGCAAAGGCTGTCTGCTCAGGTGAGCTTTTAATTAAGCTGGTGGAGAGAACCAACACCTGAAGTGGATCCTGGCTCAGAGATCCCTGAATGTATATGAGAGGAGCCTGGGAGATGTATAAACCTCGAACAGGACTTTCCCAAGCTCTCTCTGGGACGCTCGGCCACACATCCTCCCCCCTTGTTTCAACCCCAGGGTTGGAACACCTGTAGCCCAACAGGAGTGAACACGGGACAGGGCATCTACATTTCCCATCTCCACACCTGGCCTGTGTTTTACCGTAAAGGCGTAATCTTGTAGGGCCAAAAACCACCGGTTCACCCGCCTATTAGTCTCCTTCTTTTGGGCCATCCATTTCAGGGGAGCATGGTCAGTTATCAACTCAAACTGGCGCCCCAACAAGTAGTACCTGAGCGCGTCCACGGCCCACTTTATGGCCAGACACTCCTTTTCAATGACTGCGTACTTCTTTTCATGGTCATTGAGCTTTCTGCTTAAGTACACCACAGGGTGTTCTTCCCCATTGTGTACCTGTGAAAGTACTGCCCCGATACCAACATCAGACGCATCTGTCTGGACCAAAAAGTTTTTGGAGAAATCGGGGGAGTATAGGATTGGCTGTGCCCAAAGAGCCTTCTTCAGGACTTGAAAAGACTCTTCTGCTACTGGAGACCATTTCACCATTACGGAGGCTTTCCCTTTCGTAAGGTCTGTCAGTGGGGCAGCTATAGTTGCGAAATTTGGGATAAATCTTCTATAGTACCCCGCAATGCCAAGAAAGGCCCTGACCTGCTTCTTGTTTGCAGGACGTGGCCACTCCTGGATGGCTTCTATTTTATTCACCTGGGGCTTTATGACACCCCGGCCAATAGTGTAGCCCAAATACCTGGCTTCCTCTAGCCCAATGGCACATTTTTTTGGGTTTGCCGTAAACCCTTCTTTGAAGAGGGAATCCAGGACAGCCTGGACACGGGGCAAGTGAGACTCCCAGTCAGTGCTATGCACCACTATGTCGTCCAGATAGGCTGCAGCATACTGTCGGTGAGGTCTTAGGGTCCTGTCCATAGCCCTCTGAAATGTTGCAGGGGCATTTTGCAACCCAAAAGGCATTTTCTTATACTGAAACGACCCCTCCGGGGTCACAAACGCAGTCTTTTCTTTGGCACTACCAGTCAGGGGTATTTGCCAATATCCTTTGGTCAAGTCCAAAGTGGTCAGATAACGGGCCTTGCCAAGTCGGTCTATAAGCTCGTCTACCCTGGGCATTGGGTATGTGTCAAACTTTGTTACCGCATTAAGCTTTCTGAAGTCGTTACAAAACCTCCAAGTGCCATCCGGTTTTGGGACCAATACAATGGGGCTAGACCAGTCACTATTGGATTCCTCAATAACATCTAGCTCCAACATCCTTTTAACTTCCTCACCGATGTCCTTTCTTCTAGCTTCGGGAATTCGGTATGCTTTGAGCTTGACACGGACCCCAGGTTCAGTAACAATATCATGCTGAACTGCTGATGTCGTGCCCGGCAACTCTGAAAATTTCTCTTTATTCCTTATCAGGAACTCTCTAGCTTCCTGTTTCTTGGAACATGACAGGGTGTCTGGAATCGTGACCTCAGGGATCAGAGGGGTTACCGGGAGAGATGTGGCAGTTAATGCCAGTCTATCCTTCCAGGGCTTTAACAGGTTATGTGGTAAATCTGTTCCGGCTTCCATTTACCTGGTTGATACACCTTGTAATTGACCTCCCCAACTCTTTCAATTACTTCAAAGGGTCCCTGCCACTTAGCCAGGAATTTGCTCTCAACAGTGGGAACTAACACGAGGACCCTGTCACCAGGTGAGAAAACACGAAGTTGGGCCCCCATGTTGTATATCCTCTGTTGGGCTGCTTGGGCCTGCAGTAAATGTTCTTTTACTACCGGCATGATTGCTGCAATCCTATCCTGCATTTGAGCGATATGCTCAATAACACTTTTGTGAGGTGTCTTCTCCCCCTCCCAAGTTTCCTTGGCTATGTCTAAGAGTCCCCGAGGGTGTCTCCCATAAAGCAGCTCAAATGGAGAGTACCCCGTAGAGGACTGGGGAACTTCCCTGATGGCGAACATCAAGTACGGTATCAGGAAGTCCCAGTTTTTCCCATCCTTGTCAACAACCTTTTTTAACATACTCTTTAATGTCTTATTGAAGCGTTCCACCAAGCCATCCGTTTGAGGATGGTACACCGAGGTTCGCAACTGCGTCACCTTAAATAACTTGCACAGCTTCCTAGTTATTCGTGACATGAATGAGGTACCCTGGTCTGTAAGGACTTCTTTCGGGACGCCAACCCGACTGAACACCATAAACAGCTCTTTGGCAATGTTTTTAGCAGATGCAGTGCGTAAGGGAACGGCCTCGGGGTAACGGGTAGCGTAATCCATGATCACAAGGATATGTTGATGACCGCGGGCAGATTTGGGGAGTGGACCCACAAGGTCCATGGCAATCTTCTCAAAGGGCACTTCAATAATGGGCAAGGGCACTAACGGACTTCGGAAGTGGGGTTGGGGGGCTGACATCTGACACATAGGACAGGATTGACAATAATTTGCGATATTTTTCCATATCCCAGGCCAGTAAAACCTGCGCAACACCCTTTCAGTTGTTTTCTCAACCCCTAAATGGCCTCCTAGCAAGTGCCCATGGGCAAGTTCCAACACCACCCGTCTGTATAGTTTAGGGACTACCAACTGTTCAACCACTTCATCATTAGTTTTACATACACGATACAGTAAATCCTCATTGCTGCAGAAATATGGAAAACAGGGCCTGTCCCCTGGTTCGACAGGTACCTCATTAATCACCATTACATTTTCCCAGGCCCTGGCAAGGGTAGGGTCTTTTCTCTGCTCTGTACCAAAATTTTCTTTGTGCACATTAAGATCGGTAAACTCTAACGTAGGCTCAGATTCAGCAGACGGCTGTCCAGCTCTACTGGTTGTCGGGACTTCTTCAGGCTCCCCCAGCTCTTCTGCCATAACTGAGAAAGGATAACCCGGAGAGCCCTGAGAGGAGTCCCCTGAACTCACAAGGTCAGTAATGGCCATGAGTTCTGGCTCTGCGACTGAGTTAGGTACTGCGACTGGGTCGGGACAATCCCACAGTTCCCAAAACTTAGGGAAGTCCCTACCAATGATAGCCTCGTGCACCAAGTGGGGCACCAGTCCGACCGAATGGGTCACCGTACCAAGCCAGTTTTAAACTGAACAGTGGCTATTGGATACTCGCGGGTATCCCCATGTACACAGATCACAGCATCTTTTTTTGCATGAAAATTCACAGTTTCAACCATCTCAGCTGTAGCCAAAGTAACTAGACTTCCAGAGTCCAGCAAGGCCGTAATAGGCTTATTATTAACAGTCACTTGACACATGTGTTTTCCCACATTTGGCACTGCAGCGCATAAAAAAGCAGCAAACATAGACTGCCTTCTAAAACATAGATCACACTGCATTGGTTCATCTGTTAATGGACAGTTTGCTGCAACATGTCCCAGTTCTTGGCAACGAAAACACCTGATGTTTCCCCAATTTGGTTTGCTGACAGGCAGTGGCTTCCCTTGTTTGGGCCGCAAAACTTCAGTCCTGGCACCAAAAATCCTCCCCCCTATTTCCTTGCCATGCTTACCACCCACTTCCCCTGGAACAGTCTTACTGGTTGCCTGGGGAGACCGTGGCTTTGGGTGGAAAGTCCGTGTGGCTGTAGGGGTGGTGACCAGGTTCTCTGCAGCAAAGTACCTCTCCACGAGCTCCACCAGGTTGTCTGCCGACTTGGGGTCTCCTTGACTCACCCACTTCTGAAGGGGAATTGGTAGTGACCTCAGGAATTGGTCCATGACCACACGCTCCACTAATTGTGGTGCAGAAAGGGACTCTGGCTGTAGCCATTTCCGTACCAGGTGGATCAGATCAAACATCTGCGATCTTGGGGGCCTCTTATCTTGGAAGAACCAGCTGTGGACCCGCTGAGCTCGAACAGCCAAGGTGACACCGAGTCGTGCCAGGATTTCCCGCTTGACCTTCTCATAATCCCCCGCTTCTGCTGACTCCAGATCATAGTAGGCCTTCTGCGCTTCTCCAGAAAGTAAGGGGGCGATCAGTCCTGCCCACTGGGTTTGGGGCCAACCTTCCCTCTCAGCAGTCCATTCAAATGTTAGTAGGAAAGCCTCTGGATCATCATCTGCCGTCATCTTTGAAAGAAAGCGACCCACATGGATGGCGGAGGGCTTGTCTCCAATATCCTTCATTATCGCAGGTGACTCCTGTGCTAGCGTCTCCACAACCTCAGTAAGGATTTTTCTATCCGCTTTTGCAGCAGTGGCAAGCTGTTCAAACAGCCTCTGCGATTGCTCCTGTACAGCACCAATCTGTTGGAACAGCACCTTGGTTTGCTCCTGTGCGATAGCGTTGGCTTGCTGTAATGCAGCGTTAGTTTGCTGTTGTGCAATGTTTGCTTGCTGCAATGTAGCGTTAGTTTGCTGTTGTGCAGCGTTTGCTTGCTGCTGTGCAGCGTCTGGTCGCAGCCTCCACCATATGTAACCTGGGGGGCAGGTAGCGGGTACAAAAGCTCCCTGGGATGAGCAGGCACAGATACCAAGTCCATTGGATCAGTGAAAACACAGTGTTGTTTATTGGTGCTATATACAAAGTCAATGACAGGTGCTGTACCGTGTGCTGAAAACAAACAGAAGGAAAAATAGCTAAACAAAAGCCTAGCCGTGTCTCGGCTCTAACTACACAGTATTTACAGGTCCTCACTACTAGGCTGAACAAGCCTAACGCTTGTCAGCTTCCACATTCACAGAGTAACAAGTTTTACCAACCTTCTTGCTCTCACAGACCAATGCTGTCTGTGTTTCCCAGGCTGAGCAAAGGCTCTCTGCTCAGGTGAGCTTTTAATTAAGCTGGTGGAGAGAACCAACACCTGAAGTGGATCCTGGCTCAGAGATCCCTGAATGTATATGAGAGGAGCCTGGGAGATGTATAAACCCTGAACAGGACTTTCCCAAGCTCTCTCTGGGACGCTCGGCCACAACACATATATGAAAACACACATACACAGCTTTTAGAGGAGCAGATTTCAGGCCATATACATGAATAAAGGACCTTTGCAGCAGCAGTGGCATTAAAGCAACAATAGGACTTTGTACTAATGGCACCCACTCGTGACGATCTTTCTTATAATCAATTACTTGATTAGTGTAAATTTATTCATACATCCTGGTAAATTAGTGTGTCTCCCCAAACCTCTTACATTTTTGGATTGTTCACGCACTTAAGAAATAACACTTATGCCTTGTACACACGATCGGATTTCCGATGGAATAAAATCCAATGGAATTTTCCGTCGGAATTCCGATGAAGCTGTCTTCCATCAGTCTTGCATACACACTGTCAGACTAAATTCCGACCGTCCAAAACACGGTGACGTAAAACACTCAGACGAGCCAAGAAAAATTAAGTTCAATGCTTCCGAGCTAGCGTCGACTTGATTCTGAGCATGCGCGAATTTTTCTCCGTTGGAGTTCCAGACAGACGATCAGAATTTCCTATCGTTTTTTTTCCCATCCGAAAAATTTTAAACATGTTCTTTTTTTTACTGCGATGGAAAAAAGTCTGATGGGGCCCACACACGATTGGAATTTCCGATGAAACAAGTCTATCGGATTTTATTCCATCGGAAATCTGACCGTGTGTACAAGTCAGTACTTGTCTCTTGCTGGCAGACTCTCAAATAACCATACAGTGCAAGGATCCTTATAGTCTTATAGACTGGCTTGGAGCAACATAAGTAGCAGATGCTTGAACCAAGTGCAGAGTTCCAGGGTTTCCAAGCAACCTATAGGATGCATAATATCTTCTAATGAATAGGACCAGTGCTGGGAGGTACTTGTATGCAGTATTGGTTTAGACACAAAAAAGGCCTGCATATATATGTGTGTAATATGTGTAAATATACTGAATTGTGATACATATGTAGGTAAATATATACGCATTATAGAGCGTGAGAGATGAAACACAGGTGTAAATACACTATATATATATATATATATATATATATATATATCAAATTTACTTCACAGTGTATAAGAATAGTTGTAAGCAGCTGTTTAAAATAATACGAAATGTAACAACAGTAGTATAAAAAGAATACAATTCCTGTATTGTTCAGATACTAAAACAGCGCTAATGTTAACATAGATATGTGGCTAACACCACATAAAAAAGGTCCTTATGTGCAGTTATGATAAAAGAAACAGTTCAAGACATCATAGGTGATCATCAACAGTTGTCACAGTGTGCACCTTCCACCAAACTCCCGAATTTCACCTCAAGAAAGCACACTCCCCCAGGGGGTTAAACTCACCAGAAAACTCTAATGAGAGACAGCCTTAAGATCAGTGTTCCTCAACAGGTTAGCTCTGAATCCTCACCAACCCAGAAGATCAAATGGTACAAGGGCTCCAAAAAACGTCATAAAACACAAGAGAAATTGCACATAGCGTAATCCTGTTTATTAGACGGACTCCCAGTACACCAGAAAACCCCCTTATATCTAACTACGTACACAATATAAAAGTTAATCAAGCAAATAATTGAACAAATGGAGCGCATTCACAGTTTCTGCCGTCCAAAGATCAAGCATGTGTCTCCTTGCAGACACCGCAATCACTTCCTGGTATGGGTCCGGCTGACGGTGGAGCGCAAGCGTCACTTCCGAGGTGTCGTGTGGGTCACGCCCTTATGCATTTCGTCATATCTGACTTCAACAGAGGGCATGCCCACATGACGACATGATGAGCTCATATCCCCCCCGCCTCCCAGTGCACCGGCCAATCGTATGCCAGCCACCACACATGACAGGTGCTCATCACTATGGCGGAAATAAACGCCGCTGGCTCTATACACATAGGCAAGCGGGACAATACAAGACACTACACAAATATAATCAGAGGTTTAACATTTTAAAACGACAGTACATCGAATGTACCCTGAACAATCTAAGTGATTGCGCCTTAGTATAACTTATAAAAAGGTGACAGATTAATCAAATATTACAAATAAACATGCAATTAAGCAGACCTCCATGGGAACAAAATGTATATAGATTCCCATGTCCAATAAACGGATAATTCTTAAATAGAATATATATATTTAAAGGCCTAAAACGTATGTTAAAATATCAATAAATATATATACAAATAAATTCCTTATAAAAATACATAGGTACGGGAATTAACTCATTAAAAATGTATTCTATAATTTAAACAATAACCAATTGTATATATATATAGAGTTAATAATCAATTATAAAACAATTTATGTCTAGATCAACATTTAACCCTTTCAGAAATAATGTATCCACCAAAAAAATCCACTGAGTCTCAGGTTTGGAGAGTTCTCTCACTAAATTCAAACCTCTCCAAAATGGTTTGAAATGGTCAATACCCCAGAATTTTAACCCCGAAGGATCTTGATTGTGGTGAATTTTAAAATGCAGTGACACATTATGGTCTTTAGAACCTAATTTAATGTTGGCTATATGTTCTGCAATCCGGATTTTCAATACTCTTTTCGTGTGGCCTATATAAATCAACCCACACGGGCACTGAAGGGCATAAACGACATATGTAGTATTGCATGTAATGAACTCCTTAATTCTAAACTCTTTATTATTAGAAGTGGACATAAACCTATCAAGAGCTCTCATTGGTCTATTAACTTCTTTACATGCACGGCATTTCCTACATGCAAAAAAAAACATCCCTATCCCAGAAAGAGGGAAGTCTGGATGGGGGATCAATCACTTTTTTTACTAATTTATCCGCATAATTCGGTGCCCTTCTATAGATAAATCTAGGCTTTGGTGGAAGTGTTGGTTTGAGAACCCTATCCATAAGGAGAATATGCCAATGAGTTTAGAAAATTTCCTCAACTTCCTTATATTTGGAGTGGAAACCAGAGATGAAGCTCCATTCCTGATTAGTGGCATCCGGGAGCCGAATCGCATCCCTCAGATATCCATCTCTTGGAACTAAAGCTACCACTTTTGATGATACGGTCCAGGTTCTTTTCACAGTAGCCTTCTTCTACAATTTTTTTCTACAAAAATCTTCATAATTTGAACAGTTTCTCCTCACCCTAGTTAATTGTTAATTTTTTAACCACATAGGGTGGTGTCCACTCTGAGTGGGTAGATAACTGTTTGAGTCTAGGGATGAGCTTTATGCTCGAGTTGAGCATGAGTTCTACTCGAACATTGGCTGTTCGCCCGTTCGGCGAACAGCGAACAATTTGGGGTGTTCGTGGCAAATTTTAAAAGCCGCGGAACACCCTTTAAATGTCTATGGGGACATGTATCAATGCAAAAAAAAGTTTTAAAAACTGACATTTTTTCGGGAGCAGTGATTTTAATAATGCTTAAAGTGAAACAATAAAAGTGAAATATTCCTTTCAATTTTGTACCTGTGGGGTGTCTAAAGTATATGCAATAACTTGCATATTAACCTTTAAAATGAGCACTTTTGATTTTTCATGTTTGTGTCCCATAGACTTTAACGGTGTTCACGTGTTCGAACAAATTTTTTGCCTGTTCGCATGTTCTGCTGCGAACCGAACCGGGGGGTGTTCGGCCCATCCCTATTTAAATCTGTTGGCTTGAAATATACTTTAGTACCTAATTTATTCCCCTGTCTATAGATGTTAACGTCAAGAAAATGTGAATGTCACTTTTACTGAATTCACTTGTCAATCTAATATTCCTGGTATTACGAGTTAGTTCTTCTAAAAATTCATGCAGGGATGTTAGCGGCCCTGACCAGACAAAAAAGAGATCATCTATGTATCTTCTGTAGAGCAACAGTGGAACCCTCCTCACAGAAAATATTGTTTTGTCCTCCCACTCTCCCATAAATAGGTCCGCTATACTAGGGGCAAATTTTGCGCCTATTGCGACACCCCGTTTCTGGGAGTAAACGTTTCCACTAAACCAAAAGTTGTTATGGCCCAAGCAAAAATCAAGGGCATTCCGTAGGAAGATCTTCTGGTTATGTGGTATGTTTGGCACAAGGCCCCATTAAGCGCGAACAGGGCGTCATCGTGCTGTATGATCATATAAAGGGATGACACATCCTCATTTACCAGGTAAACCTCTTCTCGTTCGGTTAAATAAATTTCCTGTAAAAGCTGCAGGAGGCTTTTTGTGTCCCGTAAATACGCTCTAGTTTGCACCACACTCTTCTGTAGAAATAGGTCCAAATATTGCCCCATCCGTGACGTAATTGAACCAATCCCATTAACAATGGGTCTCCCAGGGGGGCAATCCATATCCTTGTGAATCTTTGGAAGAGTGTATCTGGTTGGGATTCTACTACTACTCGGCACTAAATATTTTCTCTCTTTATTGGATAGGACTCCTGTAGAGTATCCCAATTCTACCAACACCTTTAATTCCTCTTCATATTTTGTGGTGGGGTCTCTTTCTAATGTTTTGTATGTGTCTCCATCCATTAACATCTATGTCAATTGGTTATGATAAAATTATTTTGTGAGGATCACCACTCCTCCACCTTTATCTGCTGGTCTTATAATTGAGTCTTTTCTTTTTTTTCTAGCATTTCAATCCCCTCTATGGCGTGCTTTTTCGGTATTAAACCTTCCAAATCTCGTAAAACAAGTCCTTTGAATACTTCCACCTGTTGATTAGCACCATTCAGAGGGTTGAATAGCGATTTATTGTGCAACCCACTATCTGTTGGTACTGAGGAAATGCTAGTGACTGGCTGAGAATTTTTATTTAAAAAGTATTTCTTCATATGTATCTTCCTCATGCAGTTGTGCACATCAATAAAGACATCAAATTTATTGATAGGTCTTTTTAAGCCACATTTCAGACCCAGATTTAAGATATTAGTTTCTTTATGAGTCAGGATAACATCAGTCAAATTGAAAATTCCTCCTAATCCTGCCTTCTCCTTTTTCTAGATCCTTTGTCTTTTGTCCAGCTCTGCAGCCCCTGGCTCTTCTCTCCTCGGGCCTGGATATTGGGCTTGGTCTCTCTCCCAATAAGGTTGTTCCCTCCATTGTGGTTCCCTGTGTTCCTGGATTTTTTGGGAGTGCATTGGGGGTCTTCTTCTCCGAGGAGGGAATCCTCGACCTCGTTTCTGCCAGCCTCTCCCCCTCCCTAAAAAAGCATGTGGGGATTGGTATCTCTCCCTATCATCATGTTACCATAGGGGTCATATCTGTTATGCACTGGAACATGATATTGGTTATTGTGTATTGAATAATGTTGGGAATTTATTGGTCCCCCTCTCGCTGCTCGCCCTCTCCCATAATTGGTCTCATTCCTAACCGGAGTGGACTGATCCAATGGCGGATGAATGGACCTATCAACCCTCTGATGATCACTCCTAGGGGGGTCATTATTGGTCAAATGTTGTGATCTCCCTGTGGAGCCCTCCATTTGCACATTCTCCACATTCCGATCATTCGGTATAGGTCCCTTTACCTGTTGCCAAAGGTATACAGAATTTGACCGAAAATCTCCCAGGTCTCTGTGCACACTGTGACAACCGTTGATGATCACCTATGATGTCTTGAGCTGTTTCTTTTATCATCACTGCACATAAGGACCTTTTTGATGTGGTGTTAGCCATATATCTATTTTAAGATTAGCGCTGTTTTAGTATCTGAACAATACAGGAATTGGACTGTTTTCTTTTTATACTACTGTTTTTTACATTATATATATATGTGCAGTTACATGTAGCACTTGTGTAAGAAATATACTGTATATGTACTGTAAGGCCGGATACAAAAAGTGATGCAACACAGATGCAAATATATAAATGTATTAGAGGTACACAGAGATACAGTAGATCCCATAAATACTGTAGATGTGACTCATATGTAGGTAACCATATATGTAGAAAAACCTAGAAAGAAAAGATTTAAAAGTAACTCCACTTTTGTTAAGAAAAAAACATTCCCCTCTGGGTGATCTATGTACATTGCAAGGATTTTAACAAACTTTGTTGATGATTCCTACCTTTTGTTATTCTGAAAAAAAATCGCTATGTGTTTGTCTGTGTGCATGTGGGAAAATAAATCTAATGGGGGTGGTTTCATAATTATATTGTTGCAGGGGATGTCTGAAATCTGACTTGTATCTTAGTGCAGACTTCTGGGGAAATTGATGAGCCTCACCAGCTTCCACGGATTCCCTTCTGAATCAAACCCTGGATGAGCTCCTCATGTCACCTATGGCAGCCACCTCACCAGGGTCTAATGTTCCCCTGCTTGGCGCGGGACAGCTCCCTTCACAGCCACAGAGCATAGCATTTATTTTTGCCAAGTTTGCAGAGATGCTGGACAGGGGCTTGTCCCAGACAGCTGCTAAAATCACCTCTGAGATCAAAATTAATTTACAATCCCTGGGCACACGCATTGACACCATTGAAAACAAAATGGATGCCATGATAGCCCGAACGAACCAGAACACAGACCACATCTAGGACCTCCATGAACAACTAGACATTGCCATGGCCAAAATTGATGACCTTGAGAACAGGTCTAGAAGGTATAATTTCAGAATCAGGGGTTACCCCAAATCTATTATGGATATACCTGCTGTGGATAATTCCCTCATCAAAGATCTTATCCATGATATTCGCTCCCACAGACTTGAGCTTGATCGAGCCCATAGGGCCCTGGGACCCCCCAGATCTGACGGACTACCCCACAACATTCTTGTTAAGCCACACTTCTATACTGTTAAAGAAGAAGTCATGAAAAGGGCTAGATCCGCCTCACAGCTACAGATCATGGTGTATCCAACCTAGATTTTTGCTGACATCTCTCCCTCTACAATTCAGAGGAGACAGGTGCTCAAGCCCCTAATGACGGCACTGAATTAGCAGAATATCAAATACTGGTGGCTGTTTCACTTCAGACTCAAATTTGAGGTCAATTACAAGTCATACAGATTCTCCACCTTTCCTGAAGGAGAGAACCTACTCCAGAAGCTGGGCATAATATCCAGGGACGCATCTTCTCAGATGCAAACCTCAGCATCCAGCTCTCCCCAGCCAGCCCACTTACTTCACTTTGGCAAAAACCCAAACTCAAAAAAGCTAAGGAAGGCCTACTCACCTGAATTGGATCTGTGACATCGCTACATCTCATCATCTCTTTCTGTCTAGGTTGGGACCCCAAAGACCCTGTGCTACCTAGACTATCTACTTCTTGGTCTCTTCAAACACCCTGGAATATTTCTCAAGTTCAAAAAGTTACTCTCTCTCTCACAACCCTTTTTCTTCATGGAAGCAGTCCTACCTGCAACTTACCCTAAATAGATGCCCTGACCCAAGGACATAACACCAGGTTGCAACAACTACCTATCTATGACTATGTGATCCTGCATGACTTGTCCCTACATAGTCATGTACAGTTCTGATGGCCCACAAGCTCCCTCACTATTACTGCAGGACTCACCTGGTCAGCACTCTTCCCACTCCGCTGCGTTTTGGCTACTATATTTCACAGCCCCTGGACTTACACTACCTATCCTAAAGGGACTTTGACAGGTTCACGTCCCATGCTTACTTTCCAGAGCCTGAATCCCATACCCTCTACCCCCTACCATCATAACCAGACCACACTCCCTCATCTCCGCTCATGCTGCACATTTGTTTTAATGTGTAACTTTGTCCTTTACAGGTGTTTGTGTTGATGCCTCCCCTTTTGCATCTTACACCTGTTTAATACAGGGGGTCGTTGTGACTGGAGCGGCGCTCATGCACCTCCTCCTGACCCCGGAGACGCAGAGTTTTCCTCTCTCCTGGCCAGGATTTTCCCTCTTTGGAGGGATACCATTTTTGTTGTTAAGGGTTGAGTGGGTATACCCCACCTCTTACCTTCGGTTTTTACCATGTTTAACATCTTATCTCTTTTCCGGCTATATATTTCCTCTTCCACTAACTTTTCTTTTCCCCTAGTGACTAGGGTTGAGCGAACCCGAACTGTAAAGTTCGGGTCCGTACCGAACTTTAGCTTTTTCCCGAACCCGAACCCGGACTTTGCGCGAAAGTCTGGGTTCGGGTTCGGGTTCGGCAATCTAATGGCGCAGTTAGAAATGCTTCAGGGGCCAGCCAATCACCTTTTGATTAGCTGGTGTGCCCTTAGAAGCCATCATAGCCATGCCTACTAATGGCATGGCTGTGATTGGTCAGTGCAACATGTGACCCAGCTTCTATATAAGCTAGAGGCACACAGCACACACGTCACTCTGCTTCAGAATAGATAGGGAGAGGATCTTGTCTGCTGCTGCTGCTTTTAGGGAGAGATTGAAAAATACATGAGTTAGTCCTGATTCTGGAATCTGAGGGAAAAGATAGAGAGACAGTGTAGTGTAGGGCCAGGTTCCTGTTGGTGCTTTCAGGGAGAGAGATATATTATATAGGAATAGGAGTCCAGATTCAGAGATATAACTCAGCGATCTGCATAGGTTTACCTGTTTGTGTTGCAGTGCAGTCTTTTTACACTGCCATGAGCCCAGTGTCAGAGAAAATCTACCTTTTATCTGCAAGCTCAGTGCACCAGCACTGCATATATTACGTTGAGAGATACACCGTTTCCATACTGTGGGTGTATTCTGCTCTTGAAAAAAGATCCATTTAGGGCAAAAAAAAAAGGCACTTTATTGTGCTCTTTTCCAAAAGACCCATTAAGGGCAAAAAAAAAAAAATTTGCATTTTATTTTGCTCGTGCAAAAAAAGACCCGTTTAGGGCAAAAAAAAATAAAAAAAATTGCACTTTAATGTACGCTTGCAAAAAGACCCATTTAGGGCCACAAAAAATATTTTGCAGTGTGTTATACATATGTGGAGGCGTGTGAAATAAACCATTTCTATATATTTGTCTTCTACTGTGCTATACTAAAAAAACTAAATTTTTTTTGAATAGCATTTTCTGCAGTTCTGTAGCTGTGCGATTCAGCGGTTACGTACTGTGGGTGTGTTGTGGTCTTCCAAAAAACGCAGTTTAGGGGCACAAAAAATAGTTTGCAGTGTGTTATACATATTTGGAGGTGTGTGAAATAAACAATTTCTATATAGTTTTCTCCTACTGTGCTATACTAAAAAAAAAACATTTTTTTTTAATAGCATTTTCTGCAGTTCTGTAGCTGTGCGATTCAGCGGTTACGTACTGTGGGTGTGTTCTGCTCTTCCAAAAAATGCAGTTTAGGGGCACAAAAAATAGTTTGCAGTGTGTTATACATATTTGGAGGTGTGTGAAATAAACAATTTCTATATAGTTTTCTCCTACTGTGCTATACTAAAAAAACAACATTTTTTTTGAATAGCATTTTTTGCAGTTCTGTAGCTGTGCGATTCAGCGGTTACGTACTGTGGGTGTGTTCTGCTCTTCCAAAAAACGCCGTTTAGGGGCACAAAAAATAGTTTGCAGTGTGTTATACATATTTGGAGGTGTGTGAAATAAACAATTTCTAAATAGTTTTCTTCTACTGTGCTATACTAAAAAAACAACATTTTTTTTGAATAGCATTTTCTGCAGTTCTGTAGCTGTGCGATTCAGCGGTTACGTACTGTGGGTGTGTTCTGCTCTTCCAAAAAACGCCGTTTAGGGGCACAAAAAATAGTTTGCAGTGTGTTATACATATTTGGAGGTGTGTGAAATAAGCAATTTCTATATAGTTTTCTCATACTGTGCTATACTAAAAAAAAAACATTTTTTTTGAATAGCATTTTCTGCAGTTCTGTAGCCGTGCGATTCAGCGGTTACGTACTGTGGGTGTGTTCTGCTCTTCCAAAAAACGCCGTTTAGGGGCACAAAAAATAGTTTGCAGTGTCTTATACATATTTGGAGGTGTGTGAAATAAACAATTTCTATATAGTTTTCTCCTACTGTGCTATACTAAAAAAACAAAAATTTTTTTGAATAGCATTTCCTGCAGTTCTGTAGCTGTGCGATTCAGCGGTTACGTACTGTGGGTGTGTTCTGCTCTTCCAAAAAACGCCGTTTAGGGGCACAAAAAATAGTTTGCAGTGTGTTATACATATTTGGAGGTGTGTGAAATAAACAATTTCTAAATAGTTTTCTTCTACTGTGCTATACTAAAAAAACAAATTTTTTTTTTGAATAGCATTTTCTGCAGTTCTGTAGCTGTGCGATTCAGCGGTTACGTACTGTGGGTGTGTTCTGCTCTTCCAAAAAACACCGTTTAGGGGCACAAAAAATTGTTTGCAAAGTGTTATACATATTTGGAGGTGTGTGAAATAAACAATTTCTATATAGTTTTCTCCTACTGTGCTATACTATAAAAACAACATTTTTTTTGAATAGCATTTTCTGCAGTTCTGTAGCTGTGCGATTCAGCGGTTACGTACTGTGGGTGTGTTCTGCTCTTCCAAAAAACGTCGTTTAGGGGCACAAAAAATAGTTTGCAGTGTGTAATACATATTTGGAGGTGTGTGAAATAAACAATTTCTAAATAGTTTTCTTCTACTGTGCTATACTAAAAAAACAACATTTTTTTTGAATAGCATTTTCTGCAGTTCTGTAGCTGTACGATTCAGCGGTTACGTACTGTGGGTGTGTTCTGCTCTTCCAAAAAATGCCGTTTAGGGGCACAAAAAATTGTTTGCAGTGTGTTATACATATTTGGAGGTGTGTGAAATAAACAATTTCTATATAGTTTTCTCCTACTGTGCTATACTAAAAAAACAACATTTTTTTTGAATAGCATTTTCTACAGTTCTGTAGCTGTGCGATTCAGCGGTTACGTACTGTGGGTGTGTTGTGGTCTTCCAAAAACGCCGTTTAGGGCCACAAAAAATATTTTGCAGTGTGTTATACATATATGGAGGTGTGTGAAATAGACAATTTCTATATAGTTTTCTTCTGCTGTGCTATACTAAAAAAAAAACATTTTTTTTTAATAGCATTTTCTGCAGTTCTGTAGCTGTGCGATTCAGCGGTTACGTACTGTGGGTGTGTTCTGCTCTTCCAAAAACACCCATTTAGGGCAACATCCTAAATTTGGAAAATATGAGGAGAAGGTCAAAGGGACGTGGTGGCCCCGGTCGTGGTGCTGCTGGTGGAGCTCCTGTTGCAGGGAGAGGACGTGGTGGATCTGTGCCAGATACACGCACAAGTGAAACACCTTCCTCAGGTGCGAGTAGGTGACCGAGCCTGCGGCGGTATTTTGTCGCGCCTAATGAGGCTGTACGAATGTTTAGGCCAGGACAAGTACAGGCGATAGTAGATTGGGTTGCTGACAGTGCCTCGGGTTCCTTCACATTGTCTCCCACCCACTCTTCTGATGAAAGATCAGAGTTGGCACCTGAAACCCATGTCCATCAGTCTTTCACCTGACCCCCTTGCAAATCAGCCAAGCAGTCTGAGCCCCAAATCATGCAGCAGTCTCTTCTGCTTTTCGATGACTCTGTTAGCAGGGTTTCCCAGGGCCATCCACCTAGCCCTGCCCCAGAAGTGGAAGAGATTGAGTGCACCGATGCCCAACCACTTATGTTTCATGATGAGTACATGGGAGGACCATCGCAGTACGTCTCGGATGATGACGAAACACAGGTGCCAACTGCTGCTGCTTTCGCAATTGTGCAGACAGACAAGGAGGGCAGGGGTGAAGACTGGGTGGAAGATGATGTGGAGGACGATGAGGTCCTCGACCCCACATGGAATGAACGTTATGCAGGTGACCAGTGTAGTTTGGAGGAAGAGGCGGTGGTCGCACAGAGCCACCAGCACAGCAGAAGAGGGAGCAGGGTGCAAAAGCGGAGCGTCCGTCCCCTAGACAGTATGTCTGCTACTGCCCAACACAGCAAGGGACCGAGCACACCAAAGCCAGGTCCAAGGAGTTCCCTAGCATGGCAGTTCTTCACACAATGTGCTGATGACAAGACACGAGTGGTTTGCAGGCTGTGCAATCAGAGGCTGAAGCGAGGCATAAACGTTCTCAACCTGAGCACAACCTGCATGACCAGGCATCTAAGTGCAAAGCACGAGCTGCAGTGGAGTAGACACCTCAAAAACCAAGAAAGGTCTCTGGCTCCTCCTGCTTCCTCTTCTGCTGCAGTCTCGGCCTCTTCATCCACCTCTGTAGTGACAGTGGCACCTGCCACCCCGCAAACAGAGGATCTGCCAGCAACACTACCACCTGGGTCACCGACCATCTCCACAATGTCCCATGGAAGCGTTCAGCTCTCTATCTCCCAAACATTGGAGCGGAAGAGGAAGTACCCTGGCCCTGAATGCCAGCATTTCAAAACTCCTGGCCTTTGAAATGCTGTCATTCCATATGGTGGAGACGCAGAGTTTTAAAAGCCTGATGGCATTGGCTGTCCCACAGTACGTCGTGCCCAGCCGCCACTATTTTTCCAGGCGAGCCATCCCTTCCCTGCACAACCAAGTGGGGGACAAAATCAGGTGTGCACTGCACAACGCCATCTGTGGCAAGGTCCACCTAACTACGGATGCGTGGACCAGTAAGCATGGTCAGGGACGTTATATCTCCCTAACAGCACACTGGGTAAATTCAGTGGCGGCTGGGCCTGAGGCAGATAGCAGTTTGGCGCATGTCCTTCCACCACCGAGGATTGCAGGGCGCTTCAGTTTGCCTCCTGTTGCTAACTCCTCCTACTCCGCTTCCTCATCCTCTACCGCCTCCTCATCCGGTCAGCGTAACACCTTCACCACCAACTTCAGCACAGCCAGGGGTAAACGACAGCAGGCAGTTTTAAAACTTTCCTGTTTGGGGGAAAAACCCCACACCGCGCAGGAGTTGTGGAGGGACATGGAACAACAGACCAATGAGTGGTTGCTGTCAGTGAGCCTCAAGCCCGGCCTGGTGGTGTGCGATAATGGGCGAAATCTCGTAGCAGCTCTGGGCCTAGCCGGTTTGACGCACATCCCTTGCCTGGCGCATGTGCTGAACTTGGTGGTCCAGAGGTTCCTTAAAAATTACCCCAATATGCCAGAGCTGCTGCAGAAAGTGCGGGCTGTGTGTGCGCACTTTCGGCGTTCTCACCCTGCTGCTGCTCGCCTGTCAGCGCTGCAGCGTAACTTCGGCCTTCCCGCTCACCGCCTCATATGTGACGTGCCCACAAGGTGGAACTCCACCTTGCACATGCTGGCCAGACTGTGCGAGCAGCAGCAGGCGATAGTGGAGTTTCAGCTGCAGCAATCACGCGTGAGTCGCTCTGCGGAACAGCACCACTTCACCACCAATAACTGGGCCTCCATGCGAGACCTGTGTGCCTTGTTGCGCTGTTTCGAGTACTCCACCAACATGTCCAGTGCCAATGACGCCGTTCTTAGCGTTACTATCCCAGTTCTATGCCTCCTTGAAAAAACGCTTCGGGCGATGATGGAAGAGGATGTGGCACAGCAGGATGAGGAGGAGGAGGAGGAAGCGGGATCATTTCAAAGGCTTTCAGGGCAGTCTTTCACAAGTGGCTACGAGGGTGGGTTCCTGCACCAACAAACGCCAGGTACACAATTGTCCGGCAGAAAGGGCACAGTTCTGGAGGATGACGAGGTGGAGGAGGAGATGGAGGAGGAGGAGGAGGAGGAGCCATTTTCACAGCAGGGTGGCACCCAGACCAGCTCGTGGCCATCACTGGTGCATGGCTGGGGGGATACAGAGGACACAGACGATACACCTCCCACAGAGGACAGCTTTTCTTTGCCTCTGGGCAGCCTGGCACACATGAGCGATTACATGCTGCAGTGTTTCCGCAATGACCACCGAGTTGCCCACATTTTAACTGGTGCTGATTACTGGGTGGCCACCCTGCTGGATCCCCGTTACAAGGACAACGTACCGTCCTTAATTCCCTCACTGGATCGGGATCGTAAGATGCACGAGTACAAGCGCACGCTGGTAGACGCGCTGCTGGTGGCATTCCCACCTGACAGCGGGCGTACGGTGGAAGCACAAGGCGAAGGCAGAGGAGGAGGAAGAGGTCGCCAACGCAGCCGGGGCACTGGCAGCACCTCAGAAGGCAGGGTTAGCATGGCTGAAATGTGGAAAAGCTTTGTCAGCACGCCACAACAACCAGCACCACCAGCTGAGATGGAAAGTCTTAGCAGGAGGCAGCATTTCACCAACATGGTTGAGCAGTATGTGTCCACAGGCCTACACGTACTGGATGATGGGTCTGCCCCCTTTAACTTCTGGGTCTCCAAATTGGGCACATGGCCTGAGCTTGCCCTTTATGCCTTGGAGGTGTTGGCCTGCCCTGCAGCCAGTGTATTATCTGAACGTGTATTTAGCACGGCAGGGGGCGTTATCACAGACAAGCGCAGCCGCCTGTCCAGAGCCAATGTGGACAAGCTCACGTTCATTAAAATGAACCAGGCATGGATCCCACAGGACTTGTCCGTACCTTCTGCAGAATAGACATGTATACCGGTGTTGTGACAAAAACTGTCCGGCCATCGGATTGTGTCCGGCCCATACTGCGAAGGCGCAGCGCTTGCGCAGTACAGAGGACAAGGAGATTCACAAAATCTCCGAAGATGAACGGCACCTGCGCTGTGAGTGCAGGTTCAAGCCCCACCATCCAAGTGGACATACGGTAGCACATAGTAACAGGGCCCCTCACGGGCTCGGTTCGATCGCCACGCTTCGGGCACGGCCTCACTTGGCTCGGCTTGAACCACGGATGGTGTGGCCTTCACCTGAACTCACCACGCAGGCGCCGTTCGTCTTGGGAGATTTTTGAAATCCCCTTGTCCTACATACTGAGCAAGCGCAGTACAGTGGACACTATTTGACGGGGGGCAGAATTCAAAACATCACCGGCCTTACCCAGCCATTGTTGTATTTTTGAACCAGTGTTGGCTACCTCATCCTCCTCCACCGCCGCTTCCACCTACACAGCCACCGCCACCTCAACCTCCTACTCCATATGGACCTCGTCCTCCTAGGTCAAGATTTTTTTTTCTTTTTTTATGTTATTTTAAGTTATTTCCCTATCCACATTTGTTTGCAGAGCACTTGCCATGCTCTTAACAACATTTTGCTGCCATTTGCAGCCCTCTAGCCCTTTCCATTACTTTTTTAGAGCCTTTTTAGTCCTTAGAAGTCCGGGTCCCCATTGACTTCAATGGGGTTCGGGTTCGGGTCCGGGTTCGGGTTAAAGTTCGGTCCCGAACCCGAACTTTTTTCCAAAGTTCGGCTGAACCCGTCAAACCCGAACATCCAGGTGTCCGCTCAACTCTACCCTCACACATTAGAAGTACAGTCACTTTGCAAAATATACCACTAGAAATAACTAGTAAAGGTTTTGATTTTAAAAACGGGGGGTGTAACCCATATATATCAGAAGCACATGTCACTAGTTATTTTTAAGCTATCTTTAGTGGTATATTCTGCAAAGGGTATAACACATAAGCACTTACCATTTCAACACTCATTTTTAGCGAAACACACCACAGAGGGTGTAACACACATACATTTATTTTATTGGTTAATGAACAGAACGCATATCACATGATCCCCCTTTTTTTGGTTTATCTCAAGCACTTGCCACTTTATACCACCTGTGGCCGAGCGTCCCAGAGAGAGCTTGGGAAAGTCCTGTTCGGGGTTTATACATCTCCCAGGCTCCTCTCATATACATTCAGGGATCTCTGAGCCAGGATCCACTTCAGGTGTTGGTTCTCTCCACCAGCTTAATTAAAAGCTCACCTGAGCAGACAGCCTTTGCTCAGCCTGGGAAACACAGACAGCATTGGTCTGTGAGAGCAAGAAGGTTTGTAAAACTTGTTACTCTGTTGGATGTGGAAGCTGACAAGCGCTAGGCTTGTCCAGCCTGGTAGTGAGGGCCTGTAAATACTGTGTAGTTAGAGCCGAGACACGGCTAGGCTTTTGTTTAGCTATTTTTTCTTCTGTTTGTTTTCAGCACTGTACAGCACCTGTCATTGACTTTGTATATAGCACCAATAAATAACACTGTGTTTTCACTGATCCAATGGACTTGGTATCTGTGCCTGCTCATCCCAGGGAGCTTTTGTACCTACTACCTGTCCCCCAGGTTACATATGGTGGAGGCTGCGGGCAGCTGTAGTAAGTTACTACTTAAAAGGCCAGTACCTAAAGTGACAACATGGAGGATATCCTCAAACAAATGGTGTTAGCAAACGCTGCACAGCAGCAAGCAAATGCTACACAACAGCAAACTAACACTGAATTGCGGCAAGCAAACGCTGCATTACAGCAAGCCAACGCTATCGCACAGCAGCAAACCAAGGTGCTGTTCCAACAGATTGGTGCTGTACAGGAGCAATCGCAGAGGCTGTTTGAACAGCTTGCCACTGCTGCAAAAGCGGATAGGAAAACCCTTACTGAGGTTATGGAGATGCTAGCACAGGGGTCACCTGCGATAATGAAGGATATTGGAGACAAGCCCTCAGCCATCCATGTGGGTCGCTTTCTTTCAAGGATGACGGCAGATGATGATCCAGAGGCCTTCCTACTAACATTTGAACGGACCGCTGAGAGGGAAGGTTGGCCCCAAACCCAGTGGGCAGGACTGATCGCCCCCTTACTTTCTGGAGAAGCGCAGAAGGCCTACTATGATCTGGAGTCAGCAGAAGCGGGAGATTATGAGAAGGTCAAGCGGGAAATCCTGGCACGACTTGGTGTTACCTTGGCTGTTCGAGCTCAGCGGGTCCACAGCTGGTTCTTCCAAGAAAAGAGGCCCCCAAGATCGCAGATGTTTGATCTGATCCACCTGGTGCGGAAATGGCTACAGCCGGAGTCCCTGTCTGCGCCACAAATAGTGGAGTGTGTGGTCATGGACCAATTCCTGAGGTCACTACCAATTCCCCTGCAGAAGTGGGTGAGTCAAGGAGACCCCAAGTCAGCAGACAACCTGGTGGAGCTCGTTGAGAGGTACTTTGCTGCAGAGAACCTGGTCACCACCCCTACAGCCGCACGGACTTTCCACCCAAAACCACGGTCTCCCCAGGCAACCGGTAAGACTGTTCCAGGGGAAGTGGGTGGTAAGCATGGCAAGGAAATAGGGGGGAGGATTTTTGGTGCCAGGACTGAAGTTTGGCGCCCCAAGCAAGGGAAGCCACTGCCTGTCAGCAAACCAAATTGGGGAAACATCAGGTGTTTTCGTTGCCAAGAACTGGGGCATGTTGCAGCAAACTGTCCATTAACAGATGGTTGAATTTTCATGCAAAAAAAGTTGCTGTGATCTGTGTACATGGGGCTACCCGCGAGTATCCAATAGCCACTGTTCAGTTTAAAACTGGCTTAGGTACGGTGACCCATTCGGTTGGACTGGTGCCCCACTTGGTGCACAAGGCTATCATTGGTAGGGACTTCCCTAAGTTTTGGGAACTGTGGGATTGTCCCGACCCAGTCGCAGTACCTAACTCAGTCGCAGAGCCAGAACTCATGGCCATTACTGACCTTGTGAGTTCAGGGGACTCCTCTCAGGGCTCTCCGGGTGATCCTTTCTCAGTTATGGCAGGAGAGCTGGGGGAGCCTAAAGAAGTCCCGACAACCAGTAGAGCTGGACAGCCGTCTGCTGAATCTGAGCCTACGTTAGAGTTTACCGATCTTAATGTGCACAAGGAAAATTTTGGTACGGAGCAGAGAAAAGACCCTACCCTTGCCAGGGCCTGGGAAAATGTAATGGTGATTAATGAGGTACCTGTCAAACCAGGGGACAGGCCCTGTTTTCCATATTTCTGCAGCAATGAGGATTTACTGTATCGTGTATGTAAAACTAATGATGAAGTGGTTGAACAGTTGGTAGTCCCTAAGCTATAGAGACGGGTGGTGTTGGAACTTGCCCATGGGCACTTGCTAGGAGGCCATTTAGGGGTTGAGAAAACCACTGAAAGGGTGTTGCGCAGGTTTTACTGGCCTGGGATATGGAAAAATATCGAGAATTATTGTCAATCCTGTCCTATGTGTCAGATGTCAGCCCCCCAACCCCACTTCCGAAGTCCGTTAGTGCCCTTGCCCATTATTGAAGTGCCCTTTGAGAGGATTGCCATGGACCTTGTGGGTCCACTCCCCAAATCTGCCCGTGGTCATCAACATATCCTCGTGATTATGGATTACGCTACCCGTTACCCCGAGGCCGTTCCCTTACGCACTGCGTCTGCTAAAAACATTGCCAAAGAGCTGTTTATGGTGTTCAGTCGGGTTGGCGTCCCGAAAGAAGTCCTTACAGACCAGGGTACCCCATTCATGTCACGAATAACTAGGGAGCTTTGCAAGTTATTTAAGGTGACGCAGTTGCGTACCTCAGTGTACCATCCTCAAACGGATGGCTTGGTGGAACGCTTCAATAAGACATTAAAGAGTATGTTAAAAAAGGTTGTTGACAAGGATGGGAAAAAATGGGACTTCCTGATACCGTACTTGATGTTCGCCATCAGGGAAGTTCCCCAGTCCTCTACGGGTACTCTCCATTTGAGCTGCTTTATGGGAGACACCCTCGGGGACTCTTAGACATAGCCAAGGAAACTTGGAAGGGGGAGCAGACACCTCACAAAAGTGTTATTGAGCATATCGCTCAAATGCAGGATAGCATTGCAGCAATCATGCCGGTAGTAAAAGAACATTTACTGCAGGCCCAAGCAGCCCAACAGAGGATATACAACAGGGGGCCCAACTTCGTGTTTTCTCACCTGGTGACAGGGTCCTCATGTTAGTTCCCACTGTTGAGAGCAAATTCCTGGCTAAGTGGCAGGGACCCTTTGAAGTAATTGAAAGAGTTGGGGAGGTCAATTACAAGGTGTATCAACCAGGTAAACGGAAGCCGGAACAGATTTACCACATAAACCTGTTAAAGCCCTGGAAGGATAGACTGGCATTAACTGCCACATCTCTCCCGGTAACCCCTCTGATCCCTGAGGTCACGATTCCAGACACCCTGTCATGTTCCCAGAAACAGGAATCTAGAGAGTTCCTGATAAGGAATAAAGAGAAATTTTCAGAGTTGCCGGGCACGACTTCAGCAATTCAGCATGATATTGTTACTGAACCTGGGGTCCGTGTCAAGCTCAAACCATACCGAATTCCCAAAGCTAGAAGAAAGGACATCGGTGAGGAAGTTAAAAGGATGTTGGAGCTAGATGTTATTGAGGAATCCAATAGTGACTGGTCTAGCCCCATTGTATTGGTCCCAAAACCGGATGGCACTTGGCGGTTTTGTAACGACTTCGGAAAGCTTAATGCGGTAACAAAGTTTGACACATACCCAATGCCCAGGGTAGACAAGCTTATAGACCGACTTGGCAAGGCCCGTTATCTGACCACTTTGGACTTGACCAAAGGATATTGGCAAATACCCCTGACTGGTAGTGCCAAAGAAAAGACTGCGTTTGTGACCCCGGAGGGGTCGTTTCAGTATAAGAAAATGCCTTTTGGGTTGCAAAATGCCCGGCAACATTTCAGAGGGCTATGGACAGGACCCTAAGACCTCACCGACAGTATGCACTTATTTACTGGCATAATTAAAACCTCTTGCAATTAATATTTGCTGGGGCAGTGAACCCAATACTCTCCATACAGCTGCCCTTTGTAAGCGATACAATTTGCTTTAAGACAATGACAATGTGTGAAAGCAAAAAGCCACTATATAATTCAACAGTGGATCAATGTGTTTGAATAACACTGTTTACCATACATTTGGTATAAAAGCAATTTGGCAATGTCAAGCCCTCTATAGTCCTTTGAGGTGGTTGTGAATGATTCCGCGCAAAGGAATAGACAAAGCAAATTAAAACAGAAAAGAGAACTGCTGCTCCTACAAATACAACCACCTGAGTGGAGTGCAGATAATGGATTGGAAGGGATGTAGGTGTGGCGCTGTTACTCTTGAATTATGAAGTTACCTTATAATTATAAAATGACAATGTGCTTTATAGGGTGTGTAACCTGGGGGACAGGTAGTAGGTACAAAAGCTCCCTGGGATGAGCAGGCACAGATACCAAGTCCATTGGATCAGTGAAAACACAGTGTTATTTATTGGTGCTATATACAAAGTCAATGACAGGTGCTGTACAGTGCTGAAAACAAACAGAAGAAAAAATAGCTAAACAAAAGCCTAGCCGTGTCTCGGCTCTAACTACACAGTATTTACAGGCCCTCACTACCAGGCTGGACAAGCCTAGCGCTCGTCAGCTTCCACATCCAACAGAGTAACAAGTTTTACCAACCTTCTTACTCTCACAGACCAATGCTGTCTGTGTTTCCCAGGCTGAGCAAAGGCTGTCTGCTCAGGTGAGCTTTTAATTAAGCTGGTGGAGAGAACCAACACCTGAAGTGGATCCTGGCTCAGAGATCCCTGAATGTATATGAGAGGAGCCTGGGAGATGTATAAACCTCGAACAGGACTTTCCCAAGCTCTCTCTGGGACACTCGGCCACACATCCTCCCCCCTTGTTTCAACCCCAGGGTTGGAACACCTGTAGCCCAACAGGAGTGAACACGGGACAGGGCATCTACATTTCCCATCTCCACACCTGGCCTGTGTTTTACCGTAAAGGTGTAATCTTGTAGGGCCAAAAACCACCGGTTCACCCGCCTATTAGTCTCCTTCTTTTGGGCCATCCATTTCAGGGGAGCATGGTCAGTTATCAACTCAAACTGGCGCCCCAACAAGTAGTACCTGAGCGCGTCCACGGCCCACTTTATGGCCAGACACTCCTTTTCAATGACTGCGTACTTCTTTTCATGGTCATTGAGCTTTCTGCTTAAGTACACCACAGGGTGTTCTTCCCCATTGTGTACCTGTGAAAGTACTGCCCCGATACCAACATCAGACGCATCTGTCTGGACCAAAAAGTTTTTGGAGAAATCAGGGGAGTATAGGATTGGCTGTGCCCAAAGAGCCTTCTTCAGGACTTGAAAAGACTCTTCTGCTACTGGAGACCATTTCACCATTACGGAGGCTTTCCCTTTCGTAAGGTCTGTCAGTGGGGCAGCTATAGTTGCGAAATTTGGGATAAATCTTCTATAGTACCCCGCAATGCCAAGAAAGGCCCTGACCTGCTTCTTGTTTGCAGGACGTGGCCACTCCTGGATGGCTTCTATTTTATTCACCTGGGGCTTTATGACACCCCGGCCAATAGTGTAGCCCAAATACCTGGCTTCCTCTAGCCCAATGGCACATTTTTTTGGATTTGCCGTAAACCCTTCTTTGAAGAGGGAATCCAGGACAGCCTGGACACGGGGCAAGTGAGACTCCCAGTCAGTGCTATGCACCACTATGTCGTCCAGATAGGCTGCAGCATACTGTCGGTGAGGTCTTAGGGTCCTGTCCATAGCCCTCTGAAATGTTGCAGGGGCATTTTGCAACCCAAAAGGCATTTTCTTATACTGAAACGACCCCTCCGGGGTCACAAACGCAGTCTTTTCTTTGGCACTACCAGTCAGGGGTATTTGCCAATATTCTTTGGTCAAGTCCAAAGTGGTCAGATAACGGGCCTTGCCAAGTCGGTCTATAAGCTCGTCTACCCTGGGCATTGGGTATGTGTCAAACTTTGTTACCGCATTAAGCTTTCTGAAGTCGTTACAAAACCTCCAAGTGCCATCCGGTTTTGGGACCAATACAATGGGGCTAGACCAGTCACTATTGGATTCCTCAATAACATCTAGCTCCAACATCCTTTTAACTTCCTCACCGATGTCCTTTCTTCTAGCTTCGGGAATTCGGTATGGTTTGAGCTTGACGCGGACCCCAGGTTCAGTAACAATATCATGCTGAACTGCTGAAGTCGTGCCCGGCAACTCTGAAAATTTCTCTTTATTCCTTATCAGGAACTCTCTAGCTTCCTGTTTCTGGGAACATGACAGGGTGTCTGGAATCGTGACCTCAGGGATCAGAGGGGTTACCGGGAGAGATGTGGCAGTTAATGCCAGTCTATCCTTCCAGGGCTTTAACAGGTTTATGTGGTAAATCTGTTCCGGCTTCCGTTTACCTGGTTGATACACCTTGTAATTGACCTCCCCAACTCTTTCAATTACTTCAAAGGGTCCCTGCCACTTAGCCAGGAATTTGCTCTCAACAGTGGGAACTAACACGAGGACCCTGTCACCAGGTGAGAAAACACGAAGTTGGGCCCCCCTGTTGTATATCCTCTGTTGGGCTGCTTGGGCCTGCAGTAAATGTTCTTTTACTACCGGCATGATTGCTGCAATCCTATCCTGCATTTGAGCGATATGCTCAATAACACTTTTGTGAGGTGTCTGCTCCCCCTCCCAAGTTTCCTTGGCTATGTCTAAGAGTCCCCGAGGGTGTCTCCCATAAAGCAGCTCAAATGGAGAGTACCCCGTAGAGGACTGGGGAACTTCCCTGATGGCGAACATCAAGTACGGTATCAGGAAGTCCCAGTTTTTCCCATCCTTGTCAACAACCTTTTTTAACATACTCTTTAATGTCTTATTGAAGCGTTCCACCAAGCCATCCATTTGAGGATGGTACACCGAGGTTCGCAACTGCGTCACCTTAAATAACTTGCACAGCTCCCTAGTTATTCGTGACATGAATGGGGTACCCTGGTCTGTAAGGACTTCTTTCGGGACGCCAACCCGACTGAACACCATAAACAGCTCTTTGGCAATGTTTTTAGCAGATGCAGTGCGTAAGGGAACGGCCTCGGGGTAACGGGTAGCATAATCCATGATCACAAGGATATATTGATGACCGCGGGCAGATTTGGGGAGTGGACCCACAAGGTCCATGGCAATCCTCTCAAAGGGCACTTCAATAATGGGCAAGGGCACTAACGGACTTCGGAAGTGGGGCTGGGGGGCTGACATCTGACACATAGGACAGGATTGACAATAATTTGCGATATTTTTCCATATCCCAGGCCAGTAAAACCTGCGCAACACCCTTTCAGTTGTTTTCTCAACCCCTAAATGGCCTCCTAGCAAGTGCCCATGGGCAAGTTCCAACACCACCCGTCTGTATAGCTTAGGGACTACCAACTGTTCAACCACTTCATCATTAGTTTTACATACACGATACAGTAAATCCTCATTGCTGCAGAAATATGGAAAACAGGGCCTGTCCCCTGGTTCGACAGGTACCTCATTAATCACCATTACATTTTCCCAGGCCCTGGCAAGGGTAGGGTCTTTTCTCTGCTCTGTACCAAAATTTTCTTTGTGCACATTAAGATCGGTAAACTCTAACGTAGGCTCAGATTCAGCAGACGGCTGTCCAGCTCTACTGGTTGTCGGGACTTCTTCAGGCTCCCCCAGCTCTCCTGCCATAACTGAGAAAGGATAACCCGGAGAGCCCTGAGAGGAGTCCCCTGAACTCACAAGGTCAGTAATGGCCATGAGTTCTGGCTCTGCGACTGAGTTAGGTACTGCGACTGGGTCGGGACAATCCCACAGTTCCCAAAACTTAGGGAAGTCCCTACCAATGATAGCCTCGTGCACCAAGTGGGGCACCAGTCCGACCGAATGGGTCACCGTACCTAAGCCAGTTTTAAACTGAACAGTGGCTATTGGATACTCGCGGGTATCCCCATGTACACAGATCACAGCAACTTTTTTTGCATGAAAATTCACAGTTTCAACCATCTCAGCTGTAACCAAAGTAACTAGACTTCCAGAGTCCAGCAAGGCCGTAATAGGCTTATTATTAACAGTCACTTGACACATGTGTTTTCCCACATTTGGCACTGCAGCGCATGAAACAGCAGCAAACATAGACTGCCTTCTAAAAGATAGATCACACTGCATTGGTTCATCTGTTAATGGACAGTTTGCTGCAACATGTCCCAGTTCTTGGCAACGAAAACACCTGATGTTTCCCCAATTTGGTTTGCTGACAGGCAGTGGCTTTCCTTGTTTGGGCCGCCAAACTTCAGTCCTGGCACCAAAAATCCTCCCCCCTATTTCCTTGCCATGCTTACCACCCACTTCCCCTGGAACAGTCTTACCGGTTGCCTGTAGAGACCGTGGCTTTGGGTGGAAAGTCCGTGCGGCTGTAGGGGTGGTGACCAGGTTCTCTGCAGCAAAGTACCTCTCCATGAGCTCCACCAGGTTGTCTGCCGACTTGGGGTCTCCTTGACTCACCCACTTCTGCAGGGGAATTGGTAGTGACCTCAGGAATTGGTCCATGACCACACACTCCACTAATTGTGGTGCAGACAGGGACTCTTGCTGTAGCCATTTCCATACCAGGTGGATCAGATCAAACATCTGCGATCTTGGGGGCCTCTTATCTTGGAAGAACCAGCTGTGGACCCGCTGAGCTCGATCAGCCAAGGTGACACTGAGTCGTGCCAGGATTTCCCGCTTGACCTTCTCATAATCCCCCGCTTCTGCTGACTCCAGATCATAGTAGGCCTTCTGCGCTTCTCCAGAAAGTAAGGGGGCGATCAGTCCTGCCCACTGGGTTTGGGGCCAACCTTCCCTCTCAGCAGTCCGTTCAAATGTTAGTAGGAAAGCCTCTGGATCATCATCTGCCGTCATCTTTGAAAGAAAGCGACCCACATGGATGGCGGAGGGCTTGTCTCCAATATCCTTCATTATCGCAGGTGACCCCTGTGCTAGCGTCTCCACAACCTCAGTAAGGATTTTTCTATCCGCTTTTGCAGCAGTGGCAAGCTGTTCAAACAGCCTCTGCGATTGCTCCTGTACAGCACCAATCTGTTGGAACAGCACCTTGGTTTGCTCCTGTGCGATAGCGTTGGCTTGCTGTAATGCAGCGTTAGTTTGCTGTTGTGCAATGTTTGCTTGCTGCAATGTAGCGTTAGTTTGCTGTTGTGCAGCGTTTGCTTGCTGCTGTGCAGCGTTTGCTAACACCATTTGTTTGAGGATGTCCTCCATGTTGTCACTTTAGGTACTGGCCTTTTAAGTAGTAACTTACTACAGCTGGTCGCAGCCTCCACCATATGTAACCTGGGGGGCAGGTAGCGGGTACAAAAGCTCCCTGGGATGAGCAGGCACAGATACCAAGTCCATTGGATCAGTGAAAACACAGTGTTGTTTATTGGTGCTATATACAAAGTCAATGACAGGTGCTGTACCGTGTGCTGAAAACAAACAGAAGGAAAAATAGCTAAACAAAAGCCTAGCCGTGTCTCGGCTCTAACTACACAGTATTTACAGGTCCTCACTACTAGGCTGAACAAGCCTAACGCTTGTCAGCTTCCACATTCACAGAGTAACAAGTTTTACCAACCTTCTTGCTCTCACAGACCAATGCTGTCTGTGTTTCCCAGGCTGAGCAAAGGCTCTCTGCTCATGTGAGCTTTTAATTAAGCTGGTGGAGAGAACCAACACCTGAAGTGGATCCTGGCTCAGAGATCCCTGAATGTATATGAGAGGAGCCTGGGAGATGTATAAACCCTGAACAGGACTTTCCCAAGCTCTCTCTGGGACGCTCGGCCACAACACATATATGCAAACACACATACACAGCTTTTAGAGGAGCTGATTTCAGGCCATATACATGAATAAAGGACCTTTGCAGCAGCAGTGGCATTAAAGCAACAATAGGACTTTGTACTAATGGCACCCACTCGTGACGATCTTTCTTATAATCAATTACTTGATTAGTGTAAATTTATTCATACATCCTGGTAAATTAGTGTGTCTCCCCAAACCTCTTACATTTTTGGATTGTTCACTCACTTAAGAAATAACACTTATGCCTTGTACACACGATCGGATTTCCGATGGAATAAAATCCAATGGAATTTTCCGTCGGAATTCCGATGAAGCTGTCTTCCATCAGTCTTGCATACACACTGTCAGACTAAATTCCGACCGTCCAAAACGCGGTGACGTAAAACACTCAGATGAGCCGAGAAAAATTAAGTTCAATGCTTCCGAGCTAGCGTCGACTTGATTCTGAGCATGCGCGAATTTTTCTCCGTTGGAGTTCCAGACAGACGATCAGAATTTCCTATCGTTTTTTTTCCCATCCGAAAAATTTTAAACATGTTCTTTTTTTTTACTGCGATGGAAAAAAGTCCGATGGGGCCCACACACGATTGGAATTTCCGATGAAACAAGTCTATCGGATTTTATTCCATCGGAAATCTGACCGTGTGTACAAGTCAGTACTTGTCTCTTGCTGGCAGACTCTCAAATAACCATACAGTGCAAGGATCCTTATAGTCTTATAGACTGGCTTGGAGCAACATAAGTAGCAGATGCTTGAACCAAGTGCAGAGTTCCAGGGTTTCCAAGCAACCTATAGGATGCATAATATCTTCTAATGAATAGGACCAGTGCTGGGAGGTACTTGTATGCAGTATTGGTTTAGACACAAAAAAGGCCTGCATATATATGTGTGTAATATGTGTAAATATACTGAATTGTGATACATATGTAGGTAAATATATACGCATTATAGAGCGTGAGAGATGAAACACAGGTGTAAATACACTATATATATATATATATATATATATATATATATATATATATATATATATATTGTGACAGCAGGAAGGTAAAGTCACCTGGTTGCATCCAGGGGGGTAGATATATTTCGCCCAGATTCAGGCTTTACGCCGACTTATACAACTAGGTGGAGTGTTGTATAAGCCCAGCTGAGGCTAGTGGGCTCATGGATGACTCATACCTCTAGGGAGAGTGTGGGGCGTCGCGCAGACAGGGACTTGATGAGACCAGCTGAAGCTTGTCAGCTCATTCAGGCCTCTATAAGAACTCCCAGCTTCATTAGATGTTAGCTCATGCCTGGACCCAGACCTGTGTGGACTGTCTAGGGAGAGTGAACCCCTGTGCGGTGAGACAAAGCCTGTGTGGCTATTTGCTTGGACATTTAAAACCAGGGACTTAGGGACTAGGACAGCCCTAGGCTGATCCCAGTTGTTAGTTAGGAAACCTGTATGTTTAGTCAGAGGTCAACTTGACCAGGATTTATTTTGTTTATGTTTCTTTTGCTTTGCTGTGTTTTGTCACTGTAAATAGAAAATAAACCGCACCTTTTTGATTTTGAAAACCACAACCTCCGTTTGCTGGGCCTGTTTTGTGTGGGGAGCCCATCCCGGGGGTCACACACACCCGCTGCCGAGCTAACCCCCTCACAGTTGGTGGAGAACCAGTGGCAGTTTTTTTTTAAGCCAGCATGGAGGAGATACTGAAGCAGCTGGCTCTAGCAAATGCCAATCAACAGCAGACAAATGCAGGTTTGCAAAAGAGCCTTGCAGCTCATCAACAGAGCCTTGCAGCTCAACAACAGAACTTCGCAGCCCAGCAGCAAGCTCATCAACAGAGCCTTGCAGCCCAGCAGCAGACAAACGCAACTTTGCAACAGAGTCTGGAGGCTCAGCAACGAGCCCAGCAGCAATCTGAGGCCCGCTTCATAGACCTGTTGCAGAAGCAAGAGCAGAGACTACAACAACAGATGGAAGCAGTAATGCAGCAACGTCCGCAGACCAGTGAGGAAAGCCGTCCCACTAATACCGCGTCCTTTGGGGTGAGTCGTTTATTGACAAAAATGACTGGAGAGGATGATCCAGAGGTATTTTTGACCACATTTGAAAGGACCGCTGAAAGAGAAAAGTGGCCTGAGGAGCAGTGGGCTGGACTGGTGGCTCCTCTGTTAACTGGTGAATCGCAGAAAGCTTACTATGACCTAGAGCCTAACCAAGCAAAAGACTATGTGATACTAAAAGCTGAAATATTGGCAAGGCTGGGTGTCACCCAGGCTGTCCGGGCTCAGCGTGTGCATAACTGGACTTTCCAGCTTGGAAAACCCCCCAGGTCTCAAATGTATGATCTCATTCACCTGAGCAGAAAGTGGCTACAGCCAGAGACTTTGTCCGCACCAAAGATTGTGGAACGTGTTGTAATGGATCGGTTTTTGAGAGCTCTTCCTACTGCCATCCAAAAGTGGGTAAGCCATGGAGACCCAGAGACGGCCGATGGTCTTGTGGATCGTGTGGAGAAATACTTGGCTACAGAGAACCTGACGGCCTCTTCCAGAGACACTCGGACTTTCCACCCTAAGACCAGACCATCCCCAGGGGCGGATAAGAGGATTCCAAGGGGTGAGGGTGGAGAGAGTGAGAGGGTGGGAGCTCTACCCCAAGTTTGGCGAGAACAGCCTGGGAAATCAGCGGCTCAAGAGGCCGCAAGAAGGATCGTTTGCTACCGCTACCGGCAAGCGGGACATATTGCAGCCAATTGCCCGGTTGTGGAGGAACCCATGCAGTGTGACTTTCTGACGGGCAGACGTCAGTCGCTGTGTGCGACAGTCGCATGCACTGCCATTCGAGGAACTGAGAAACATTTATGCAAAATGTGTGTTAATGGTAGAAATGTTGTGGTATTGCTGGATTCAGGTAGCCTTGTGACCCTGATAAAGGCTGAGTTAGTTAAAACAGAGGTCTCTGGGAATAGCAAGGTAGCTGTTATTTGTGTGCATGGGGACACCCGAGAGTATCCAGTGACTACAGTGTGTTTCGAGACCCCCAAAGGTACCCTCTCTCATCCAGTGGGCTTAGTATCTCAGTTACCGCATGACGCCATTGTGGGAAGGGATTTTCCGAAGTTCTGGGAACTGTGGGATGATCCTGAGCCCCTCACTGGTGCCCCTATGTACCAGGAATGTGATAGCCAGAACTCCCCTGAGAGTGGTGAGGACTCTCCGGAATTTCCCTTATCAGTATTGGCAGGGGAGACTCAAGAAACTGGAGAGGAGCCCACCTCCTCAGACGAAAACCTACCGTCTGTGGAGTTTTCTGATCTTGAGGTTCACAGGGAAAACTTTGCCACAGAACAGTTGAAAGACCCCGCCCTAATAAAGGCACGGGAAAACGTAGTGAAAATAGATGGCGAGTTAGTGAACCCAGATAATACCTGCACTTACCCATACTTCAGCGTAGAGAAGGACCTACTGTATCGGGTGGCAAAAAGGGCAGAAGAAACCGTTGAGCAGCTTGTGGTGCCCAAACCTTACAGGAAGTTGGTGTTGGAGTTGGCCCATGGGCACATTCTTGGAGGTCATCTGGGGACAGAGAAAACCCGAGAGAGGGTATTACAGAGATTCTATTGGCCGGGGGTGATGAAGGACGTAGAAAATTATTGTTCCTCCTGCCCTGTGTGTCAGAGGTCGGCCCCGATGCCACATTTCCGTAGCCCGCTGGTCCCTCTACCCATCATTGAGGTCCCGTTTGAGAGGATCGCCATGGATTTGGTAGGTCCTATAATCAAGTCCGCTAGGGGGCACCAGTACATATTAGTTATAATGGACTATGCCACCCGTTATCCAGAAGCGATCCCTCTCCGAAATACCTCGGCCAAAACCATAGCCAAAGAGCTATCTCTTGTGTTTAGCCGGGTGGGTATTTGTAAAGAACTGCTTACGGACCAAGGTACACCCTTTATGTCCCGGGTTATGAAGGAGCTGTGTAAATTATTCAAAGTGACGCAATTACGTACATCTGTGTATCACCCCCAAACCGATGGGCTGGTTGAAAGATTCAACAAAACCCTAAAACAAATGTTGAAGAAAGTGGTGGATAGAGATGGAAAGGATTGGGACTGTCTACTTCCTTATCTGATGTTTGCTATTAGGGAGGTGCCCCAATCCTCTACGGGATTCTCCCCCTTTGAGTTACTGTATGGGAGACACCCAAGAGGGCTGTTGGATATTGCCAAGGAAACTTGGGAAAGTGAGAGTTCTCCCCACAGGAGTGTGATTGAGCATGTCGCCCTGATGCAAGACCGAATTGCACAGGTAATGCCCATCGTGAAGGAACATTTGGCCCAAGCGCAGTTAGCACAGCAGAGAGTGTACAACCGTGGAGCCAAGACCCGTACCTTTTCCCCGGGGGATAGGATACTGGTACTTGTCCCTACGGTTGAAAGTAAATTCCTTGCCAAATGGCAAGGCCCCTACGAGATAATGGAAAAAGTGAGCGAAGTGAATTACAAGGTCAGACAACCAGGAAGGCGAAAGCCCGAACAGATCTATCACGTTAATCTGTTGAAAGCCTGGAGGGATAGAGAGTCCCTAGTCGCAGACACTTGGTCACCAGCTCAAACTGGTTGCGTGATTCCTGAGGTTGGAATAGCAGCCACCTTGTCACAACCCCAACAACAGGAGGTTAAGGAGTTTGTGCTTCGCAACAAGGAGGTATTCTCTGAGCTGCCGGGACAAACATCTGGGGTAGAGCATGACATCATTACCCCGCCCGGTGAAAGGGTGAAGTTAAAACCCTATCGGATCCCAGAGGCCCGACGGGAGGCAATACGGGAGGAAGTACAGAAAATGCTGAACTTAGGGGTGATAGAGGAGTCCCAAAGTGATTGGTCTAGTCCCATCGTGTTGGTGCCTAAACCGGATGGGAGCTGGCGATTTTGTAACGATTTTCGTCAGTTGAACAAAGTTACAAAATTTGACACCTACCCCATGCCACGTATAGATGAGTTGATCGACCGGCTGGGAACAGCCCGATACATGACGACTCTTGACCTCACAAAAGGGTATTGGCAAATCCCCCTGGCCAAGTCGGCCAAAGAGAAAACCGCATTTGTAACCCCAGACGGGGCGTTCCAATATAAAAGAATGCCGTTCGGGTTACAGAATGCGCCGGCCACATTCCAGCGGAAAATGGACCAGATGCTGAGGCCCCATCGGAAGTATGCTGCGGCTTACCTGGATGACGTAATTGTCCATAGCACAGATTGGGCCTCACATCTGCCAAAAGTGCAAGCAGTCCTGGACTCTGTTCGGGAAACGGGGTTTACGGCTAACCCCAAGAAGTGTACCATTGGGCAGGAGGAGGCCAAATATCTTGGGTACACCATTGGGAGGGGAGTAATAAAACCCCAACTCAACAAAGTCGAGGCCATCCAGAGTTGGCCACGTCCCAACAGCAAGAAGCAGGTACGAGCCTTTCTGGGAATCGCTGGGTATTATCGGCGATTCATTCCCCACTTTGCTTCTAAGGCTGTGCCCCTAACCAACCTGACGAAGGGGAAAGGATCGGTCATGATTAAATGGACCCCCGAGGCTGAGGCAGCATTCCAATTCTTGAAACAAGCCTTATGTAGCCAGCCAGTGTTGTACTCACCCGACTTCTCTAAAGACTTTGTCGTACAAAGTGATGCGTCAGATGTGGGGTTAGGAGCAGTATTGTCCCAGGTCTGGAACGGGGAAGAGCACCCAGTCATTTACCTCAGCAGGAAGTTGAAGTCCCATGAGGTAAATTACGCCACCGTTGAAAAGGAGTGTTTAGCGGTGAAGTGGGCTCTAGATTCCCTTCGGTACTACCTGCTAGGTAGGCACTTTGACATGGTTACGGATCACGCTCCGTTAAAGTGGATGGCTCAAAACAAGGAAACAAATAGAAGAGTGAATAGGTGGTTCCTGGCCCTCCAGGAATCCAACTTCACAGTAAAGCATCGCCCTGGCGTTCAAATGGGGAATGTGGATGCTTTGTCTCGAGTACATGAATGCCTGATTGCTGGTGTTCCAACCCCGAGGTTAAAACAAGAGGGGGGGGTATGTGACAGCAGGAAGGTAAAGTCACCTGGTTGCATCCAGGGGGGTAGATATATTTCGCCCAGATTCAGGCTTTACGCCGACTTATACAACTAGGTGGAGTGTTGTATAAGCCCAGCTGAGGCTAGTGGGCTCATGGATGACTCATACCTCTAGGGAGAGTGTGGGGCGTCGCGCAGACAGGGACTTGATGAGACCAGCTGAAGCTTGTCAGCTCATTCAGGCCTCTATAAGAACTCCCAGCTTCATTAGATGTTAGCTCATGCCTGGACCCAGACCTGTGTGGACTGTCTAGGGAGAGTGAACCCCTGTGCGGTGAGACAGAGCCTGTGTGGCTATTTGCTTGGACATTTAAAACCAGGGACTTAGGGACTAGGACAGCCCTAGGCTGATCCCAGTTGTTAGGAAACCTGTATGTTTAGTCAGAGGTCAACTTGACCATGATTTATTTTGTTTATGTTTCTTTTGCTTTGCTGTGTTTTGTCACTGTAAATAGAAAATAAACCGCACCTTTTTGATTTTGAAAACCACAACCTCCGTTTGCTGGGCCTGTTTTGTGTGGGGAGCCCATCCCGGGGGTCACACACACCCGCTGCCGAGCTAACCCCCTCACAATATATATATATATCAATCAAATTTACTTCACAGTGTTTAAGAATAGTTGTAAGCAGCTGTTTAAAATAATACGAAATGTAACAACAGTAGTATAAAAAGAATACAATTCCTGTATTGTTCAGATACTAAAACAGCGCTAATGTTAACATAGATATGTGGCTAACACCACATAAAAAAGGTCCTTATGTGCAGTTATGATAAAAGAAACAGTTCAAGACATCATAGGTGATCATCAACAGTTGTCACAGTGTGCACCTTCCACCAAACTCCCGAATTTCACCTCAAGAAAGCACACTCCCCCAGGGGGTTAAACTCACCAGAAACCTCTAATGAGAGACAGCCTTAAGATCAGTGTTCCTCAACAGGTTAGCTCTGAATCCTCACCAACCCAGAAGATCAAATGGTACAAGGGCTCCAAAAAACGTCATAAAACACAAGAGAAATTGCACATAGCGTAATCCTGTTTATTAGACGGACTCCCAGTACACCAGAAAACCCCCTTATATCTAACTACGTACACAATAAAAAAGTTAATCAAGCAAATAATTGAACAAATGGAGCGCATTCACAGTTTCTGCCGTCCGAAGATCAAGCATGTGTCTCCTTGCAGACACCGCAATCACTTCCTGGTATGGGTCCGGCTGACGGTGGAGCGCAAGCGTCACTTCCGAGGTGTCGTGTGGGTCACGCCCTTATGCATTTCGTCATATCTGACTTCAACAGAGGGCGTGCCCACACGACGACATGATGAGCTCATATCCCCCCCGCCTCCCAGTGCACCGGCCAATCGTATGCCAATCGTATGCCAGCCACCACACATGACAGGTGCTCGTCACTATGGCGGAAATAAACGTCGCTGGCTCTATACACATAGGCAAGCGGGACAATACAAGACACTACACAAATATAATCAGAGGTTTAACATTTTAAAACGGCAGTACATCGAATGTACCCTGAACAATCTAAGTGATTGCGCCTTAGTATAACTTATAAAAAGGTGACAGATTAATCAAATATTACAAATAAACATGCAATTAAGCAGACCTCCATGGGAACAAAATGCATATAGATTCCCATGTCCAATAAACGGATAATTCTTAAATAGAATATATATATTTAAAGGCCTAAAACGTATGTTAAAATATCAATAAATATATATACTTATAAAAATACATAGGTACGGGAATTAACTCATTAAAAATGTATTCTATAATTTAAACAATAACCAATTGTATATATATAGAGTTAATAATCAGTTATAAAACAATTTATGTCTAGATCAACATTTAACCCTTTCAGAAATAATGTATCCACCAAAAAAATCCACTGAGTCTCACGTTTGGAGAGTTCTCTCACTAAATTCAAACCTCTCCAAAATGGTTTGAAATGGTCAATACCCCAGAATTTTAACCCCGAAGGATCTTGATTGTGGTGAATTTTAAAATGCAGTGACACATTATGGTCTTTAGAACCTAATTTAATGTTGGCTATATGTTCTGCAATCCGGATTTTCAATACTCTTTTCGTGTGGCCTATATAAATCAACCCACACGGGCACTGAAGGGCATAAACGACATATGTAGTATTGCATGTAATGAACTCCTTAATTCTAAACTCTTTATTATTAGAAGTGGACATAAACCTATCAAGAGCTCTCATTGGTCTATTAACTTCTTTACATGCACGGCATTTCCTACATGCAAAAAAAACCATCCCTATCCCAGAAAGAGGGAAGTCTGGATGGGGGATCAATCACTTTTTTTACTAATTTATCCGCATAATTCGGTGCCCTTCTATAGATAAATCTAGGCTTTGGTGGAAGTGTTGGTTTGAGAACCCTATCCATAAGGAGAATATGTCAATGAGTTTAGAAAATTTCCTCAACTTCCTTATATTTGGAGTGGAAACCAGAGATGAAGCTCCATTCCTGATTAGTGGCATCCGGGAGCCGAATCGCATCCCTCAGATATCCATCTCTTGGAACTAAAGCTACCACTTTTGATGATACGGTCCAGGTTCTTTTCACAGTAGCCTTCTTCTACAATTTTTTTCTACAAAAATCTTCATAATTTGAACAGTTTCTCCTCACCCTAGTTAATTGTTAATTTTTTAACCACATAGGGTGGTGTCCGCTCTGAGTGGGTAGATAACTGTTTGAGTCTAGGGATGAGCTTTATGCTCGAGTTGAGCATGAGTTCTACTCGAACATTGGCTGTTCGCCCGTTCGGCGAACAGCGAACAATTTGGGGTGTTCGCGGCAAATTTTAAAAGCCGCGGAACACCCTTTAAATGTCTATGGGGACATGTATCAATGCAAAAAAAAGTTTTAAAAACTGAAATTTTTTCGGGAGCAGTGATTTTAATAATGCTTAAAGTGAAACAATAAAAGTGAAATATTCCTTTAAATTTTGTACCTGTGGGGTGTCTAAAGTATATGCAATAACTTGCATATTAACCTTTAAAATGAGCACTTTTGATTTTTCATGTTTGTGTCCCATAGACTTTAACGGTGTTCACGTGTTCGAACAAATTTTTTGCCTGTTCGCATGTTCTGCTGCGAACCGAACCGGGGGGTGTTCGGCCCATCCCTATTTAAATCTGTTGGCTTGAAATATACTTTAGTACCTAATTTATTCCCCTGTCTATAGATGTTAACGTCAAGAAAATGTGAATGTCACTTTTACTGAATTCACTTGTCAATCTAATATTCCTGGTATTACGAGTTAGTTCTTCTAAAAATTCATGCAGGGATGTTAGCGGCCCTGACCAGACAAAAAAGAGATCATCTATGTATCTTCTGTAGAGCAACAGTGGAACCCTCCTCACAGAAAATATTGTTTTGTCCTCCCACTCTCCCATAAATAGGTCCGCTATACTAGTGGCAAATTTTGCGCCTATTGCGACACCCCGTTTCTGAGAGTAAACGTTTCCACTAAACCAAAAGTAGTTATGGCCCAAGCAAAAATCAAGGGCATTCTGTAGGAAGATCTTCTGGTTATGTGGTATGTTTGGCACAAGGCCCCATTAAGAGCGAACAGGGCGTCATCGTGCTGTATGATCATATAAAGGGATGACACATCCTCAGTTACCAGGTAAACCTCTTCTCGTTCGGTTAAATAAATTTCCTGTAAAAGCTGCAGGAGGCTTTTTGTGTCCCGTAAATACGCTCTAGTTTGCACCACACTCTTCTGTAGAAATAGGTCCAAATATTGCCCCATCCGTGACGTAATTGAACCAATCCCATTAACAATGGGTCTCCCAGGGGGGCAATCCATATCCTTGTGAATCTTTGGAAGAGTGTATATGGTTGGGATTCTACTACTACTCGGCACTAAATATTTTCTCTCTTTATTGGATAGGACTCCTGTAGAGTATCCCAATTCTACCAACACCTTTAATTCCTCTTCATATTTTGTGGTGGGGTCTCTTTCTAATGTTTTGTATGTGTCTCCATCCATTAACATCTATGTCAATTGGTTATGATAAAATTATTTTGTGAGGATCACCACTCCTCCACCTTTATCTGCTGGTCTTATAATTGAGTCTTTTCTTTTTTTCTAGCATTTCAATCCCCTCTATGGCGTGCTTTTTCGGTATTAAACCTTCCAAATCTCGTAAAACAAGTCCTTTGAATACTTCCACCTGTTGATTAGCACCATTCAGAGGGTTGAATAGCGATTTATTGTGCAACCCACTATCTGTTGGTACTGAGGAAATGCTAGTGACTGGCTGAGAATTTTTATTTAAAAAGTATTTCTTCATATGTATCTTCCTCATGCAGTTGTGCACATCAATAAAGACATCAAATTTATTGATAGGTCTTTTTAAGCCACATTTCAGACCCAGATTTAAGATATTAGTTTCTTTATGAGTCAGGATAACATCAGTCAAATTGAAAATTCCTCCTAATCCTGCCTTCTCCTTTTTCTAGATCCTTTGTCTTTTGTCCAGCTCTGCAGCCCCTGGCTCTTCTCTCCTCGGGCCTGGATATTGGGCTTGGTCTCTCTCCCAATAAGGTTGTTCCCTCCATTGTGGTTCCCTGTGTTCCTGGATTTTTTGGGAGTGCATTGGGGGTCTTCTTCTCCGAGGAGGGAATCCTCGACCTCGTTTCTGCCAGCCTCTCCCCCTCCCCAAAAAAGCATGTGGGGATTGGTATCTCTCCCTATCATCATGTTACCATAGGGGGTCATATCTGTTATGCACTGGAACATGATATTGGTTATTGTGTATTGAATAATGTTGGGAATTTATTGGTCCCCCTCTCGCTGCACGCCCTCTCCCATAGTTGGTCTCATTCCTAACTGGAGTGGACTGATCCAATGGCAGATGAATGGACCTATCAACCCTCTGATGATCACTCCTAGGGGGGTCATTATTGGTCAAATGTTGTGATCTCCCTGTGGAGCCCTCCATTTGCACATTCTCCACATTCCGATCATTCGGTATAGGTCCCTTTACCTGTTGCCAAAGGTATACAGAATTTGACCGAAAATCTCCCAGGTCTCTGTGCACACTGTGACAACCGTTGATGATCACCTATGATGTCTTGAGCTGTTTCTTTTATCATCACTGCACATAAGGACCTTTTTGATGTGGTGTTAGCCATATATCTATTTTAAGATTAGCGCTGTTTTAGTATCTGAACAATACAGGAATTGGACTGTTTTCTTTTTATACTACTGTTTTTACATTATATATATATGTGCAGTTACATGTAGCACTTGTGTAAGAAATATACTGTATATGTACTGTAAGGCCGGATACAAAAAGTGATGCAACACAGATGCAAATATATAAATGTATTATAGGTACACAGAGATACAGTAGATCTCATAAATACTGTAGATGTGACTCATATGTAGGTAACCATATATGTAGAAAAACCTAGAAAGAAAAGATTTAAAAGTAACTCCACTTTTGTTAAGAAAAAAACATTCCCCTCTGGGTGATCTATGTACATTGCAAGGATTTTAACAAACTTTGTTGATGATTCCTACCTTTTGTTATTCTGAAAAAAAATCGCTATGTGTTTGTCTGTGTGCATGTGGGAAAATAAATCTAATGGGGGTGGTTTCATAATTATATTGTTGCAGGGGATGTCTGAAATCTGACTTGTATCTTAGTGCAGACTTCTGGGGAAATTGATGAGCCTCACCAGCTTCCACGGATTCCCTTCTGAATCAAACCCTGGATGAGCTCCTCATGTCACCTATGGCAGCCACCTCACCAGGGTCTAATGTTCCCCTGCTTGGCGCGGGACAGCTCCCTTCACAGCCACAGAGCATAGCATTTATTTTTGCCAAGTTTGCAGAGATGCTGGACAGGGGCTTGTCCCAGACAGCTGCTAAAATCACCTCTGAGATCAAAATGAATTTACAATCCCTGGGCACACGCATTGACACCATCGAAAACATGGATGCCATGATAGCCCGAACGAACCAGAACACAGACCGCATCTAGGACCTCCATGAACAACTAGACGTTGCCATGGCCAAAATTGATGACCTTGAGAACAGGTCTAGAAGGTATAATTTCAGAATCAGGGGTTACCCCAAATCTATTATGGATATACCTGCTGTGGATAATTCCCTCATCAAAGTTCTTATCCGTGATATTCGCTCCCACAGACTTGAGCTTGATCGAGCCCATAGGGCCCTGGGACCCCCCAGATCTGACGGACTACCCCACAACATTCTTGTTAAGCCACACTTCTATACTGTTAAAGAAGAAGTCATGAAAAGGGCTAGATCCGCCTCACAGCTACAGATCATGGTGTATCCAACCTAGATTTTTGCTGACATCTCTCCCTCTACAATTCAGAGAAGACAGGTGCTCAAGCCCCTAATGACGGCACTGAATTAGCAGAATATCAAATACTGGTGGCTGTTTCACTTCAGACTCAAATTTGAGGTCAATTACAAGTCATACAGATTCTCCACCTTTCCTGAAGGAGAGAACCTACTCCAGAAGCTGGGCATAATATCCAGGGAGGCATCTTCTCAGATGCAAACCTCAGCATCCAGCTCTCCCCAGCCAGCCCACTTACTTCACTTTGGCAAAAACCCAAACTCAAAAAAGCTAAGGAAGGCCTACTCACCTGAATTGGATCTGTGACATCGCTACATCTCATCATCTCTTTCTGTCTAGGTTGGGACCCCAAAGACCCTGTGCTACCTAGACTATCTACTTCTTGGTCTCTTCAAACACCCTGGAATATTTCTCAAGTTCAAAAAGTTACTCTCTCTCTCACAACCCTTTTTCTTCATGGAAGCAGTCCTACCTGCAACTTACCCTAAATAGATGCCCTGACCCAAGGACATAACACCAGGTTGCAACAACTACCTATCTATGACTATGTGATCCTGCATGACTTGTCCCTACATAGTCATGTACAGTTCTGATGGCCCACAAGCTCCCTCACTATTACTGCAGGACTCACCTGGTCAGCACTCTTCCCACTCCGCTGCGTTTTGGCTACTATATTTCACAGCCCCTGGACTTACACTACCTATCCTAAAGGGACTTTGACAGGTTCACGTCCCATGCTTACTTTCCAGAGCCTGAATCCCATACCCTCTACCCCCTACCGTCATAACCAGACCACACTCCCTCATCTCCGCTCATGCTGCACATTTGTTTTAATGTGTAACTTTCTCCTTTACAGGTGTTTGTGTTGATGCCTCCCCTTTTGCATCTTACACTTGTTTAATACAGGGGGTCATTGTGACTGGAGCGGCGCTCATGCACCTCCTCCTGACCCCGGAGACGCAGAGTTTTCCTCTCTCCTGGCCAGGATTTTCCCTCTTTGGAGGGATACCATTTTTGTTGTTAAGGGTTGAGTGGGTATACCCCACCTCTTACCTTCGGTTTTTACCATGTTTAACATCTTATCTCTTTTCCGGCTATATATTTCCTCTTCCACTAACTTTTCTTTTCCCCTAGTGACTAGGGTTGAGCGAACCCGAACTGTAAAGTTCGGGTCCGTACCGAACTTTAGCTTTTTCCCGAACCCGAACCCGGACTTTGCACGAAAGTCCGGGGTTCGGGTTCGGCAATCTAATGGCGCAGTTAGAAATGCTTCAGGGGCCAGCCAATCACCTTTTGATTAGCTGGTGTGCCCTTAGAAGCCATCATAGCCATGCCTACTAATGGCATGGCTGTGATTGGTCAGTGCAACATGTGACCCAGCTTCTATATAAGCTAGAGGCACACAGCATACACGTCACTCTGCTTCAGAATAGATAGGGAGAGGATCTTGTCTGCTGCTGCTGCTTTTAGGGAGAGATTGAAAAATACATGAGTTAGTCCTGATTCTGGAATCTGAGGGAAAAGATAGAGAGACAGTGTAGTGTAGGGCCAGGTTCCTGTTGGTGCTTTCAGGGAGAGAGATATATTATATAGGAATAGGAGTCCAGATTCAGAGATATAACTCAGCGATCTGCATAGGTTTACCTGTTTGTGTTGCAGTGCAGTCTTTTTACACTGCCATGAGCCCAGTGTCAGAGAAAATCTACCTTTTATCTGCAAGCTCAGTGCACCAACACTGCATATATTACGTTGAGAGATACACCATACTATGGGTGTATTCTGCTCTTGAAAAAAGATCCATTTAGGGCAAAAAAAAAAGGCACTTTATTGTGCTCTTTTCCAAAAGACCCATTAAGGGCAAAAAAAATAAATAATTGCACTTTAATGTACGCTTGCAAAAAGACCCATTTAGGGCCACAAAAAATATTTTGAAGTGTGTTATACATATGTGGAGGCGTGTGAAATAAACCATTTCTATATATTTGTCTTCTACTGTGCTATACTAAAAAAACAAAAAATTTTTTGAATAGCATTTTCTGCAGTTCTGTAGCTGTGCGATTCAGCGGTTACGTACTGTGGGTGTGTTGTGGTCTTCCAAAAAACGGCATTTAGGGCCACAAAAAATATTTTGCAGTGTGTTATACATATGTGGAGGTGTGTGAAATAAACAATTTCTATATAGTTTTCTTCTGCTGTGCTATACTAAAAAAAAACATTTTTTTTTTAATAGCATTTTCTGCAGTTCTGTAGCTGTGCGATTCAGCGGTTACGTACTGTGGGTGTGTTGTGCTCTTCCAAAAAACGCCATTTAGGGCCACAAAAAATATTTTGCAGTGTGTTATACATATGTGGAGGTGTGTGAAATAAACAATTTCTATATAGTTTTCTTCTACTGTGCTATACTAAAAAAACAACATGGTTGAGCAGTATGTGTCCACAGGCCTACACGTACTGGATGACGGGTCTGCCCCCTTTAACTTCTGGGTCTCCAAATTGGGCACATGGCCTGAGCTTGCCCTTTATGCCTTGGAGGTGCTGGCCTGCCCTGCAGCCAGTGTATTATCTGAACGTGTATTTAGCACGGCAGGGGGCGTTATCACAGACAAGCGCAGCCGCCTGTCCAGAGCCAATGTGGACAAGCTCACGTTCATTAAAATGAACCAGGCATGGATCCCACAGGACTTGTCCGTACCTTCTGCAGAATAGACATGTATACCGGTGTTGTGACAAAAACTGTCCGGCCATCGGATTGTGTCCGGCCCATACTGCGAAGGCGCAGCGCCTGCGCAGTACAGAGGACAAGGAGATTCACAAAATCTCCGAAGATGAACGGCGCCTGCGCAGTGAGTGCAGGTTCAAGCCCCACCATCCAAGTGGACATACGGTAGCACATAGTAACAGGGCCCTTCATGGGCTCGGTTCGATCGCCACGCCTCACTTGGCTCGGCTTGAACCACGGATGGTGTGGCCTTCACCTGAACTCACCACGCAGGCGCTGTTCGTCTTGGGAGATTTTCGAAATCCCCTTGTCCTACATACTGAGCAAGCGCAGTACAGGGTGGACACTATTTGACGGGGGACAGAATTCAACACATCACCGGCCTTACCCAGCCATTGTTGTATTTTTGAACCAGTGTTGGCTACCTCGTCCTCCTCCACCGCCGCTTCCACCTACACAGCCACATCCACCGCCACCTCAACCTCCTACTCCATATGGACCTCGTCCTCCTAGGTCAAGATTATAATTTTTATTTTATTTTTTGTAGCGCACAGATCCTTTCCCCCTTACCTGCCTTTATGTTGTTGGCTCCTCGCAGGAGGGAGAAAGGCACACCGCACTACCAGCCCGTACCCTCCTATATAAAGAGGTTGAGCGGTGTACTTGACGGGCCGTGTCCACAGCCAGAGTCAAAACTCCTCCAGAGGATGATTCTCACCTCTACTGTAGGTAGAGGCAAGTCCTTTAATAGGACTTTAATTGTAGGTAAAGTCAATGTCCACACCAGCTGAAATTACAGCTCTTATTCTCTCATGGCAAAATAAACTCTACTCGGATAGAAAAGGTTAGAGCAAAGAAACAGGACAGCTTAAGGTGTGGAGGAGGTCCAGGCACAAACGTAGCACATTCACTTCACTGCTTAGGTTTCTCAAACAGTTTTAGGTGCACGGTCTCTGCCACAGACCTTGAGGTTGGTCTCTGCCACAGACAGGGTGTACAAGGCCCCTGCCATGGACCTTGAGAACTTTGGTCTCTTCCACAGACCAGGGTGTATAAGGCCCCTGCCACGGGCCGGGTGAATAAGTCCTCTGATACAGTCAAGATGACCTTGAGCTTCTCCTTCTACGAACCTAGCCCATATCAAGGGGAAGACATCTCTCCAGGGAGTCAACAGACCCTTCCTTCACCGTGACTCCCGCATCGGTCCATCAGAATGATCCTCCCTTCCCTGGAACATGGTCCCCTACACGAGGCGGCACCCTAAGACTCCTCGACCCTTAGCAGACTCCAGACGAAGGCTCTGGACTCCAGGCTTTACTCCCGCACCTAGGCCTCCATACCCAGGGCAGCAGGAACTCCAGGATAGTACCTCACCCCGGGCTAAAGGTACCCGAGATGGAACAGGAACACATGCACCCAGGCCGAAGGCACCTGGGCGTGGACCCCACTGGACATCAGCCCCCAGGCCAAAGGTCTGCCCCTTTTATATGCTCTCCCGGCATGCACAGCAGGTTCCCCGCCCCGCTGTACTACTGCCAAGAGGGGACACAAAAGGCACAGCACTGTATCGGCGGTTCAACCCTAGCCTACCATGGCAGCGCCACCTGTAGGCCGCAGGGAACTGCACACCAATACTGTCCCCCGAGGACAAAATGGTCCATGAATCCTACAGAATTAGGGTGTTTGAGCCTATTTACCACTCAAACACTTCCCTTAAATTTAGCACCCCGCTACATTTTTATTTCAAAGTATTTTATTTTCCCACTAGCTTATCCATTAAATTGAATAATTTATTCCAGAAAGGGCGTATTCTGTGGGGCATTCCCACCATATGTGTGTCATTGTGCCGTTGAGTTTCTGAGGTTCTTAATGACTTCCCGTACCTCTTCTGCTGAAAAGAGGGCCTCCAGCATATTTTTTTATTTTTTTATTTTTTTTATGTTATTTTAAGTTATTTCCCTATCCACATTTGTTTGCAGAGCACTTGCCATGCTCTTAACAACACTTTGCTGCCATTTGCAGCCCTCTAGCCCTTTCCATTACTTTTTTAGAGCCTTTTTAGTCCTTAGAAGTCCGGGTCCCCATTGACTTTAATGGGGTTCGGGTTCGGGTTAAAGTTCGGTCCCGAACCCGAACTTTTTTCCGAAGTTCGGCCGAACCTGTCGAACCCGAACATCCAGGTGTCCGCTCAACTCTACTAGTGACCTGTTTGAGCTTGTACCTCTCCTGGCTTCATGTCAACCATGGAATGAACTGCCTCAAACTACTAACCTCTGTCTATCCTACATGTTTAAGGGTAAGTGACTTGCACTGATTAGGAGGAAATGCCAAACTGTTCCATGGCTGATTCTACCACACCAAACCCTTCCTTGCACATTGCTTCACACAATGTCCAAGGATTAAACTCCCCAGTTAAACACCGGAAGATTTTCCAATATTATCATAGTCAAAAAATAGATATATTGTTTCTTCAAGAAACACACTTTCCTCACACTTATACTCACTCATATATACATACATATATACATCCAAAATTCCCTAAATTATATATTGTCAATGCAAACACAAAAACTAAAGGGGTGGCTATATTTTTCTCCCGTAACTGCCAGTTCTCATTTATTTCGGAATTCAAAGATTCTGAGGGAATATTCCTGCTTGTTAAGGGTCTCATTGACAATCAACTCTACTCCTTGGTATCATATTATGCTCCAAACAGGGGCTAATCCCAATTATTTGCCTCCCTATTTCGTACTTTAAATCCACTATCGGAAGGCACTGTTGTATATGGAGGTGACTCTAATATGGCCTTTGATACGGGGCTAGATAAAACTCACCCCTTGGGTAAGGATATTATACGATCTACCGACAAGGATTGGTGGACTTCTGGAGGGACCACTTTTTCATCTCCACGTCTAACATCCCAGCAGTGACTAAATATTATATAAGAGACTCTGCCTGGTCAGACCCTTCTCTACTTTTCCTTATAATGGGACGAACTTCGGGACAGAAAAAGGGTTGTCAATTGTAGACTAAACGCCTCAATCCTTAGTACCCATCCCATGCCCTTGAATTAGGAAAATATATTCAAGAATACTTCCTTCTGAATGATGTGGAGGATATCTCCCCAACTACATTATGGACAGCCCATAAGGCTATCATTAGAGGAACGCTCATTCAAATGGCATCAAGGTTAAGAAAGGCGCAGAAGGTATATATAAAAAAATTATAGACAGAATTCTTACATCTTTCCAAACAACATAAACGAGACCCCACTTCCGTATCCAGAAACTAGACGCTGCAGCACAGCTTTGAACTTAGCTTTTTTCCACCACAGCGGTTAGATCTTACGTTGGAATGGTGCCCGCCTTTATCATCAGAGGGATAAGGCGGAATCAATGTTGGCTTCCAGATTGACTCCTAAACTAAAGACACATACCTTACCTAAAATCAATATAGGGCCTTCCATGACTTTTACAAGAAACTATATGGTGTGGGTAAATCAACCCAGGATATCTCCCTAGCATCCTTGCTCAGCTCCATTAAAATTCCCAAGATCAAAGACCATCATAGGGATATGTTAGAGGAACCGATATCAGCAGAAGAAGTCTCACAGGTTATTAATAATCTAAAAAAACACTCAGCGCCCAGACCGGATGGATTCTCGGTCCCATATTATAAACATTTTGCCACTACCTTAGCTCCCTACTTAGCACCCTTTTTTAATCAGCTACGTACAGGAACCCAGCTTGATAAATCCCTGAACTTGGCCTTCTTCACAGTGATCCCCAAACCAAGCAAAGACCCTATCTTAGTCACCAACTACCACCCCATATCCTTAATAAATAACGATCTCAAAATTATAACCAAAGTCATGGCAGACCGTATTTCTTCCTTCATTAGTCTCTAGGTCCACAAGGACCAAGTCGTCTTTATACCAGAGCGACAGGGTCCTGATCAAATTCGAAGAGCGATTGACATTACCTCTCTTCTGAGGTCCAGATGGGATGGTAACCCTCCTTGAACAGGCTTTCTGCTCTCACTGGACCTCCAGAAGGCATTTGATTCTGTCTCCTGGTCATTCCTTATACCAATCTTGCACCATTGGGGATTTGGCAAAACTTTTTTGAACATGATAGGGGCCCTCTACTCGAATCCTGAAGCAAAAATTTGATTACAGGGATACTCAGACTCCTTCTTGATCTTTAAAGGCAAGCGGCAGGGATGTCCCTTGTCTCCTCTGATCTTCGCTATTGTCATTGAAACTCTGGCTATTGCCATTAGAGACCACTCGGATATTCGTGGGGTACGGTGTGGCCCACAAACTCACAAGTGCGCCCTCTTTGCTGACGATATCCTACTTTTTGTCACTTCTCCCTTAATCTCGTTACCTAACATTTGCAAGCTATTAGATAACTTTGGTGCAGTTGCGGGTCTTATGCCTCGTACACTCGACCGGTTTTCCTGACAGGGAATCCCGGCCATGTGTATGCTCCATCACAGTTTTCTCGACAGGAAAACCACCGGGAATTCCCAGCGGTTTTTAAGCCTGCAGTTTGCCTATGGGGAAAACCTGCGATGGAGCATACACATGGCCAGGTTTTCTGACCAAAGCTCTCATGGCAGTTTTCCTGTCGGGAAACCCATCCGTGTGCAGGGGGAAAAAGCTACCGAGCAGGTTTCTCGGTTTTCCCGGCGGACTTTTTACCGCCGGGAAAACCGATCTTGTGTACAAGGCATCATGGTAAACTTCTCCAAATCTATGGCATTGAATGTGAACCTACCAGAACACCTTGTCACACTACTAAAAAGAAAAATCCCAATTCATATGGAGCGATTTGTGTATTCCCTACTTAGGGGTCAATCTGGCTGCCTCAGTGGACCGCTTATATTAACTTCCCCCCAATGTACCTTAAACTAGAGGAAGATCTTACGCATCCATGTGGACCCATCCAGATTGGGTCCACATGGAAAGGCAAGCAATCCCTCACTACACACTAGACTACCTCCTTTGGTGCTCTCCTAAAACTAGACCTGCAATTATGGTTCCTAAACTCTCCCACTCTCTAGTAACACGGGACTCCCTCAAAAACAACCTGAACTTAATCTCTAACTGGCGTCCACTCTCTCACCTCTTTCGCAATCCTCTCTTTCCCCCAAAAATGTATATAAAAGCATTTAAATGGTGGCTAGATAAGGGGCTATATAGGATTGGACCCCTCGGGTCCTCTCACTTTTGTGCACTGTGTGAGCAAACTTAAGATGGCAACATCTGAAAGATACCATCATCACCAAATCTCCCACTTCATCCATACATTATGGACCACAAAACCTGACCCACTCAATATCACGGAATATGAGCTTTGGTATCGTCAAGCCATGGAGCAGAAAGGGGGAATATTGGTGATTTATCGGTCACTTGCTATGGTAGACTCAAAGTCCCCTTTCATGCTTGAATGGAAGAAAGATCTGGGACAAACCTGGAGCTTAGCAGATTGGCACAAAGCATCTAACTTAGCCTCTCAGGGGATCTTGAATATAGCGCTAGTAGAGGCGAAAGTTCTAATGAGATGGTATCTCATCCCGTTGAGTCTAGTTAAAATATACCCGTTAACTTCTCCCTTGTGCTTCCGAAATTGCGGACACGTGGGCTCAATGTTGCATATTTGGTGGGACAACCCCAAAATCAGAGGTGTATGGAACAAACTCAGGAAAATCACGAGCCTTCCCATACAGTAGAGTGAGAAGGGAGGGACACCGATTGGCGCTTTGGGACTTAGAATGAGATTACATCTGAAATGTATCTCCATCCCATATTCAAAAAAAAATGAAGCAAGGAATTTGGGACTTTGAATGAAACAGCTTCATTTTTTTTTAAATATGGGATGGAGATACATTTCAGATGTAATCTCATTCAAAGTCCCAAAGCGCCAATCGGCGTCCCTCACTTCTCTCTCTACTTGTACCAGGGATGGAAACAGTGGTCTATAGCTGGCAGTGTTCCCCTGCCAGCTCCATATATGGGGTCTGTCCTGTTAAGTTGTGCACCATTTGGTCACACAAACTGGACATTTTTTCTAAATATCTTCATTGCCCCACTGGGCTGCTGAGCACACCCTCAATACCCTGATCATTATTTATTCTGTTATTCCAGATATCCCATTTCATCTGCCCCTGAGGAGTGTTTTCTATATACACGAAACGCTGCGTCGGGCTTACGAAGATGTAGCTATATGCGCTAATGGGATTATATTTTGATCAAACAATCTTTTATGACTTATTTATAATTTTTTATATTTTATTATTACTATTTGTTGTGTGATGCTCAGCTTCCATGTGTCCATATACGCTCTCATGCATTGATTCCAACTACTTGTTGTCATGTGTTATTATATCAACATCTGTATATGTATGTAATTCTGGTTATGCTATGTGCTTTTGTACACGCTGCCCGCTTACACTGTGTAAATTTTTTACTCATTCAATACATATATGCAATATTAAATGGTCTATTTCATTTTTTATCCCCATTAGCCCACTGTTTCATTCAAAGTCCCAAATTCCTTGCTTCATTTTTTTTTTGAATACGGGATGGAGATACATTTCAGATGTAATCTCATTCAAAGTCCCAAAGTGCCAATCGGCGTCCCTCCCTTCTCTCTCTACTTTTACCATATATGGAAACAGTGGTCTATAGCTGGCAGTGTTCCCCTGCCAGCTCCATATATGGGGTCTGTCCTGTTAAGTTGTGCACCATTTGGTCACACAAACTGGAAATTTTTTCTAAATATCTTCATTGCCCCACTGGGCTGCTGAGCACACCCTTGAGCATTGTGTATCCCTGTGAATTCTCTGGGCCACTTCCTGTCCGCCACCCGGGACTGCGATGTGCTCGTGGTGCCCTCCCCTTCCCCCTGCTTCCGCCCTTCATTGGGCGGGGCACTCCTGGGGATTATGGGCGGATGCCGTCAGCGCATCGGCGTCACGTGCCGCCCATCCGGGTAACGTTCTTTGGGGCGTCGCTCTGTTGAGCGTGCATTATCCACCTTAGCTGACTCAGCTGGTGTGTGCGGCGTCACTTCAGGGTGGGCCTTTCCGCCGCCCGGCTGTGGCTCCGCCTCCCGCACTGTCGAGCTAGCGTGACGTTGGTGGCAATCTCACGCACGTGTGGGACGCAATACAGGCGTCCCCCCCAGCTACTCAGCCTGTTGCCATCTGCATGCAAGACACCTCAGCTCTCACCTGTCGCTGCCTTCCAGCACACTCACAAGGTATCAATCATCACCTTTTATGCAGTTTTTATTTTACTACTCCTTTTACAATGTGGGTCATTCCTGATGGACTTACCCATCCATTACAGATACCTATACTGTACTACGAGGAAATATCTGACTCCTTGACATCCATGGCGACTTGCTACCTGGGGATTATGCCTCTGCGCCCTGCTAGTTGTTTTGCCACCTCAGTTACGGGACGGGCAGTTTTCTGGCCCACTTTTCACACACATCACAATGTGGCACACCTTGTAAGTAACCAGAATTGACTCACCGTCTTCTCTGGTGGGATTGAGTTCAATACCCTGATCAATATTTATTCTGTTATTCCAGATATCCCATTTCATCTGCCCCTGAGGAGTGTTTTCTATATACACGAAACGCTGCGTCGGGCTTACGAAGATGTAGCTATATGCACTAATGGGATTATATTTATGTTTAAAAATCTTTTATGACTTATTTATAATTTTTTATATTTTATTATTACTATTTGTTGTGTGATGCTCAGCTTCCATGTGTCCATATACGCTCTCATGCATTGATTCCAACTACTTGTTGCCATGTGTTATTATATCAACATCTGTATATGTAAGGTTATGCTATGTGCTTTTGTACACGCTGCCCGCTTACACTGTGTACATTTTTTACTCATTGAATACATGTATGCAATATTAAATGGTCTATTTCATTTTTTATCCCCATTGGCCCACTGTTTCATTCAAAGTCCCAAATTCCTTGCTTTATTTTTTCTTCCCATACAGTAGTCCCCCCCAAATAGCGCTCCTCAATTTCCCAATCCCAGGGGCCCCCAAACTGGTTCGACTCCTTATAATGTTTATATTCCTTGGAAATAAAATAACAATCACTCGAGCCTGGAAACAACCACAGGTCTCATTCATTGCGATCAAAAGAAAGATCTCCTGAATTATGGCCCAGGAAGAAATAGTAAGCACTAGACTTGTGCACAACGGAAAAATTCGTTCCGTTTCGGTTCGTTTCTTTCCGGTCCTGTTGATTCGTAATCATTCGTAATTTTGCTAGACGGGATTTTTCGTGTTCGGACTCATTCGTATTTTTGCAAGCGACATTTTTCGTTGAATTTTTTGTTGCTTTATAATTCGTACTTTCGGTAGAGTACGTTGTTTTTCGTTGATTCTGGACACAACTCCTACTTTCGTAACTTTTTTTGGGTTCGTACTTTCGGTAGAGTACGTTGTTTTTCGTTGATTCTGGACACAACTCCTACTTTCGTAACTTTTTTTGGGTTCGTTGATTCGTAATTTTCCGTGTCTCTCTCACAACGACGCTGCCTATTATGCCTAATGTGCTTCGAATGGATTTGTACTTTTCTAAATACATAGCGGTTATTTGTAACGATTCGAAATCTCGTATTTTACTTTCGTTTTTAACATGCGGCTATAGGCTCCGCCCCTGTACACCATTTTGAGAGGGTTCAGCACGGTGAGGGAGAAGCAGAGAGCAGAGCAGAGTGAGTGTTATTGTGCTTCGAATGGATTCGAAATCTCGTATTTTACTTTCGTTTTTTACATGCGGCTATAACCTCCGCCCCTGTACACCATTTTGAGAGGGAGTTCAGCACGGTGTGGGAGAAGCAGAGAGCAGAGCAGAGTGAGTGTTATTGTGCTTCGTATGGATTCGTACATTCGTAACTTTTTCATAACGAATTATGCCGAAGACATTCGGGCATTCGCTATTTGCGGTATAATTTATTTCGGATTCGGTCTTATTCGTAATTGCTTTGTTCGGAAATTCGAATGCTTCCGAATGTCCGAAAGTTGCTAAATTCGGACGAATTTCAATTCGTTACGAAACGAATTGCACAAGCCTAGTAAGCACATTGCTAGACACTGCCAAGAAATTTGAGGTTATTTTGGAACCATTGGCCCAACATATGCAACTGCAGCTCACCTCATAATCTGTCTTACGCCCCAGGGAAAGGGGCGCGTTCCATTCGGTCACTAGGCTTTCCTTTCTTTCCTGTTCCTCTTTTTCACACTTTTCTTTCTTTTTCTACTTCTCTATATTACTCTTTAAAGTGGTTGTAAACCCTTACAGACCACTTTGACATACAGGTAAGCCTAGATTAAGGCTTACCTGTAGGTGCAAGAAATATCTTCTTAGCCTACATGGTTAAGGAGATATTTGCAAGAAAGATGACACCGATGTCTACCGCGCAAGCGTGCCGTAGAAAATGGCGCAGGCACACTGAGCGTGCCGTTAGTGAAGGTGATCATGCCGTTACTGCCAGATACCGCGTGCATACGTGGGAGTGACGTCATCGCTGCTCCAGCCAGTCACAGTGCCAGGGCAGCGATACCCAGAAGTCACTCTGGGTATCACGGTGGCGACAGTTTTGTTGTTTTGTTTTTTTTAGAGAGGGTTTACTTCCTCTTTAAATCCATAGTCATCCTTTCCTGACAAGGGATTTTCATATTATGAAACAATGGCTTTATATGTCATACTTTCTTACTATGGTTATTCATAAAAACAAACTGATACAGATCCATAGACAGGGCTCTTATAAATGCCTGAATGTTATGCCTTATGTAACACACCCCACCCCACACCCCACTGTTGGACACTTTCATATGGTTAACAAATGGGGTTCTCAATATCTACTTTCCCCTTTCCTGGAAGATATAGGATGAGACACATTTGCTTCTACACTCGCCACACTCTCAAAACAGTGGACTAAAAATATATCCCACGTTAGTAGGTACACTTTACCCATCAGTCAGTACTTGTTAGTACTACAGGATGACATGTCTGAGCCTTGTCTTGTTATCAATGAAAAATTTCACACAATCTTCATTACAATACTTTTTTGTTGAACGCAGCCTACAGGCTGGGTGGTCTGCCTCCCTCTCCATGACACAGCTATTACCCATTTGGGGTGCCTAGAGAAGGGGGACTTCTACCCTCCCCTGCATACATAATTGGAAGTAAGCTCCATTCCCAAAGACTTATGTGACTGTTAACTCGCTAAATGTTCTAATATATGTTATTGTACTATGGATTTACCGTTGTAATGTACCAATGTTTCTTTATTCTTTCTGAATAGCTCAATAAAAAACTATTGAAAGAAAAAAAAAAAGGCCTGCCTATTTTGCTGAGAATCTTCAGACTCCTCTCTGCAGTTTTACACCCTTTTAGCCTGCTGGATTTATGTAACCATTCTCAAAAGTAACCAGTGTGAGATGAAAAAAAAAAGGCATAAAAAGTAAGTTCATATTTTGTCATTTCCTGCTACAGTCTTAAGTCCTGTACACACGATCGGATTTCCTATGGTTTTTTAACCGATGGACTTTTCCATCGGAAAACTGATGAAGCTGACTTTCATCAGTCTTGCCTACACACCATCAGTCAAAAAAACGACCGTTCCAAACGCGGTGACGTAAAACACTCCGATGAGGCGAGAAAAATTAAGTTCAATGCTTCTGAGCATGCGTCGACTTGATTCTGAGCATGTGTGGGTTTTTTATCCGATGGAGTTCCCCACAGACGATAGTAATTTGCTATCGGTTTTTTAACCATCGGATAAATTTAAAACATGTTCTATTTTTAAACATCGATGGAAAAAAGACCGATGGGGCCCATACATGATCGGTTTGTCCGATGAAAAAAGTCCATCGGACTGTTTTCATCAGTAAAACCTATCGTGTACAGGGCTTTACTTTACATTAAAATAATTTGAAATTACCTTTTGTCTTTCACCATTAATAAATCTGGATTGAATACTTAGTTAATTTTCCTAAATAATCAGGGGGTTATTTAATGGCTTCCATGCATACTTACTGTAAAGTATTCAAGAAATTCAAGAAATGTACATCTTTTCTTATCCGTACCTTTTTTATAAGTTAATAGCTAACACATTTTGTTGAAAAAGCTGAATAGTCAAGCATTGAATGACTCAAATGGCTGCACTTTGTATAAAAACTAACATAATAATCAATCCATTATATTTTGGGTTATAGCTCCTTAAATTTTCTTGTGCCATATTACTAATAATTATCTTCTATCTAGTGGACAAACTATCTTATAACTTAGTGCAGGGATCAAGAATCATGACATGGTCAAGAACATTGAAACTGTTTAGCAATTTAATTCTACAGTCCATTCTAATTATATATTATCTTGCTTCCCATGAAAATATAGCTTGCTTTATCAAACTTTTAATTACATTTTGTATTATTTACCAAGTTTTCAAAGCGGCACTTTTCAGACTTTTCACATCACTCTATACAGTTCAATAACCATGAAAACAATTATTATTATGTATTGTATATCAATCTTAATTTATACTGTGTTGTATCATAAATCAAATTATGGTATGAACCGAAGACAGATGGGCCAAATAGTTTTTTTCACTGAAATGTTCTATTTATTTATAACACTATTTCTACTATATCATTTGTTATTAAAATCTTTGGATATTCATACTCAGGTACATCCATGACAACCATACCAAGGAAATTACACAATCAATTTTGCAGTCTTCATTTATTTAAAATTTTGCATAAGCGTCCGGGGGTTGAGGGTCTTAACGCTTGATCCATTTTGGTATTAACTAATGCCCCATACACACGATCGTTTTTCATGTCGTTAAAAATGCCATTAAAAAAAATGGCCATTAAAAATTATCGTGTGTAGGCTCCAGAGCATTTTTAACGATGTGAAAAACGGCCATTAAAAATTTCGAACATGCTCTCTTTTTTCACGTCGTTTTTCATCTCGTTTTTTTTAACGACGTGAAAAACGATAGTGTGTATGCTTTAACGACGTGAAAAAAAAACGCGCATGCTCAGAATCAAGTATGAGACAGGAGCGCTCGTTCTGGTAAAACTAGCGTTCGTAATGGAGATAGCACATTCGTCACGCAGTCACGGACTGAAAAGCACGAGACTGAAAAGAGCGAATCGTCACTCAACAAACTTTACTAACATGAAGGGTGGCGCCATTCAAACGGAACTTCCCCTTTATAGTGCCGTCATACGTGTTGTACGTCACTGCGCTTTGCTTGATCGTTTTTTTAAATGATCGTGTGTACGCAAGACAGGCTTGAGAGGAAACATGAAAAAAAACGACGTGAAAAACGGCAAGAAAAAAAATGGCAAGAAAAACGATCGTGTGTATGGGGCATTAAGGCTATTTGGTGGGGATATCACAGCTGTGATATGGGGTGAGTTTCTTTTGGTCAACGTGGACAAGTTAGATCGTAAGTGCTTAGAGTAAGGTTTACAAGAATGTATACTCAGGTGTTGAAATGTATTGTTTACTTGCCTGTCATTGCACCCTGTTTTTCCTTCTGTTGTCATCATAAAATTTTCAATACAAATTATTGAAACAAATATTTTGCATAAAGTAAGAAACTCCAAAATGAGGCTTAACAATACATTTAGCAGGCAAAACTGACCTTTTCAAGTGTGCAAGATTACATAACCAAATAATAAAAAAAAAAAATGTACTTCCTAAATATTACGCTGCCCATAAAGTCTATGTTTCTATATTTCCTATACTTAATTTGCAAATAATGTCTAGTTGTCTAGTTTGGGGATGAGAGTGTGCATTTATTCAAATCTCATGAGATGGTTAAGGATCAAGTCTCATGCTGAATTTTACAACAAAGGCACTTTCTTCCTGGTAGTGCAAACATTCACTATTATTACATGGCTTTAAGACAGTCATGATATAGCCTCTTTTCATATATTTTTAGGTAAAAATAATATTTAGTCATAGGACCAACTGTGATAACTCTCATTTATGATATATAAAAAGTAGTAAGTCAGAGCAAAGTGATGCTCTTTGGCATACAACTACACATATTAGACCCTAAAGGGGGGTAATAGCATGGGAATGAATACAGAAATAGATCTTCTAATGTTGAAATAATGACTAGAAGACTATAACTAAATTGGTATTAATTGGCAGCAACCCTTTTTTATTGTTGGTATTAATAATACATTTATTTATATACATATATTTAAGATTGATACTTTCGGAACAGTATTTATACATAAATTAGTCCAACCACTGGGCAAGGTTTGTGGGGAAGAGGTCCTTGTCCCTATGAACATGGGGACAAGGTGTTTTGGGGGGGACCCCAAAGCACCCTCTCCATGTTCAGGGCATGTGGCCTGGTACGATTCAGGCCGGGGTGTGCTCTCTTGCCCCCCATTTTCCTGAGGCTTGCCAGGTTGCATGCTTGGATAAGAGTCTGATATGGATTTTTGGGGGAACCCCACACCATTTTTTTAACATTTTGGCGTGGGGTTCCCCTTAAAATCCATACCAGACCTGAAGGGCATAGCATGGATTTTGGGGGGGACCCCCAAGCCAATCATGGCTCTCACAGTAGAGCACGCTATGATTGGCCAAAGCATGCAGGTCAGGTGCATGCTTTGGCCAATCAGCAGTCGTCAATGCACTCTAATCTCGCAGTGCATTGATGGTCCCGCAAACGCCCCATAATGTTCTAAATTTGGCGAACGGGCGAACACCCAATGTTCAAGTCGAACTTACATTTGACGCGATAATCGGGCTCACCCTTGGTGAAGACTCAAAGTTGTGAGTCAGTGGTTGTTGCCCTTAGAAATCAGGTGGTCACCAGAATGAGCTATTTCTGGCAAAAGCTGACACCAACTGATGATGTAGAGGTGTTCCTAACAACCTTTTAGAGGACACTCCTGAGGACTTTTTTGTCTATGACCACCTGAAATTGAAGATTCTAACCAGTCTGGGATGACAGCCAATGTCCTGGCACATCAGCAACACTGATAGAGCTACCTATCAGATCGGACACCACAGTCACAGATGCACAATTCTATCCAGTTGCAACTAGAGACCTTGACAGGACCCCAAGTGGTGGAGAGGGTCTAGTATCTTTGGTGTCTGCCAGTGGACCTGCACTGGTGGTGTGTCATGGTAACCATAAAAATGTGGAACATTTGGTAGAAATGGTGACAGAAGAGCTGTTCAACCCCACCAGACAGAAGGATCTTGCTTCCACACACCAGCTAAAAAACAATTCTGGGGAGGAAACCATGTAACACAACTGTGGAACCGTAAAGGTGTTAGTGCCTAGGCCACAATCCAAAAATATGATAAATAGCAAAAGAGAGGGGGAAGAAGAAAAACCTCAAATCATGGATACCCAATGGGCAAGGGATTCACACATTTAAAATTGTAAAAATATTTTTATTGCAGACATTTTAAAATCCACAAAAAATAAATAAAAAAATAAAAAGGAACAACATCATCACAGTAACGTTTTACAATCTCAGGCTCCTGTTAAGCCATGCTGATTTCCAAGTGAAAAGGACTAACATCCAACAACAGAATTTAGGTTCCAGATTATAAGAAATGATAAAGGAGCTACGGCTGATTCTCTACATGTTTCGTAACACTCGTCGCTTCCTCAGGAGAAATGTGAGCCAATATTCATCTGAGACAAAATATACTAGTAGTATACATTAACAATTCAAAGAAAAACATTTTTTTTTTATATTAAAGTTCAGTATGAACAATCATGTTCAATAAAGGTGGTTATGAAACTGCTTACCCACAACCAAATGGGCAGAAACCTTTTTTGGAATACCAAAACCTCTCCTGGGGCAGACATGGGGCATAAAAGGCACAGCAAAAAACCCTGTGGTGAACTAAAAAATTAGATAGAGATTGTAACAGTACAAAAAAAGCCAAAACTGTTTTACCAGCCAAGAGGGTGGGAAAGGAGGACAAAAAAGTGGAGAAAGGATAAAGAGGGGGAAAAGGGGGAAAGGAAGGGGGGGGGCTGCTGCCAGGAAACAACCCAAAATCTCAGAAAAATTCTCAACGGTTACCCTCTACAAAGATTTCTTTGCTTCTACTTTTCAAGCCAGATGAAAACTCTTAACCATAATATCAAATACGAATGGGGCCCCACCAAGTTGCTTATCACCCATCACAAACCATTCTGTGCTTTTCTTGGACAAAGGTTTGAAGCTTCTGTGAGACTGGCACACCCTGTAATCAGAAACCCCCCTGCCACCCAATACAGCTCCCTCTAAGGTCTTTATGGAATGGTCATAACCAGTCAATCTTCCAGTTAGATAATTATCTTCACCCTTGTCAGCTCCTATGCTACTCTTTAGGTAATCTCTTCTCATTCCACCACATTAACAGTTCTCTACAGGTCCCACGGCAGAATCTTTTTCACATGGTTCTCTGTACTGTTTTTTATTTTTAAGCTCTGTAGAGCACGAGACATACCCACTGAGCTGGAAAAGTTGATCACGTTCGCCATTCTCATTGACTCCAGACTCTGAGAGAGACCTTCCTTTAAGGAGCGCTTGCGGAAGCCTCCTGTATGTTTGGCTCAGAGCTCTGCAGTCCCACTCTTGCCTCCCTCACTTCCCATGCCTCCTGGTACAGAGTCTGCCAGTGAAGTAGAATCCATGCAGTTGGGCTTCGCACGTCTTTCTGCGGAGGAGATTGTGCCTTTATTGTGGCCAGGCACCTTACTTCCTGAAGTCTTGTCCTACCCATCCGGGGAAATGCTTGCACCTGAGGTCCTGTAGGGAACAGACCTTAGGTGGCGTTCCATCGAGAGTCTTACATCAAGATACAGGCTCTAATCGACTCTGGGGCTGCAGGCCTGTTCATAGATGGTACCTTTGTGTCTAAGCACTCAATTCCACTGCAGATTTGTGCCACTCTGCTTGCCATTGAGACTATTGATGGGAGACCTCTACAACCTGCTTATGTGACTTATGAGACTGCTCTGTTGATCACGGTTGTAGGGGCTCTTCACCATAAGATAATCCAATTCCAAGCAATTTCCTCACCTCATTCCCCGTTGGTTATTGGTTATCCTTGGTTACAGAGGCACAACCCCTCTTTTGATTGGCTTTGTGCTGAGGTTCTTTCCTGGTCGCCACAATGCAGGACATGCTTTCATAAAGTGGCTAAGGTCTTGTGCACCTTTTCAATCTCCTCCCTGCCGGAGGAGTACCGCAAATTTAGCGATGTCTTTGACAAATGTCAAGCAGGTAGTTTGCCTCCATACCGATCGTATGATTGCGCAATTGACCTTCAACCTGGTGCCATACCCCCTTGTGGCCGGGTTTACCTTTTATCTGTCTCGGAGGACAAAGCCATGGAGGAGTATGTTACCGACGTACTTTCTCGAAGGATTCATCCGTAAATCCTCGTCTCCTGCTGGTGCTGGTTTCTTCTTTGTGAAGAAGAAGAGTGGTGAACTGAGATCTTGTATTGATTATAGGGGTCTCAATCGCTTCACGATTAAGAATGCCTATCCGATTCTGTTGATTACAGAGTTATTTGACCGCCTCAAGGGAGCAACAGTTTTCATGAAGCTTGATCCGAGAGGGGCATACAATCTTGTGAAGATCAAGGAGGGTGAAAAATGGAAAACTGTGTTTTATACCAGAACAGGCCATTACGAATACCTTGTAATGTCGTTTGGTCTTTAAAACGCCCCAGCAGTTTTCCAGGAATTTATCAACGATTTCCTCCGAGATTTGTTGCAGCTATGTGTGGTGGTTTATCTCGAAAATATCCTCATATTTTCCAAGTCCCTAGAGAGCCACCACACAGTCTGACATGTGCTTCAGAGATTGAGAGATAACAACTTCTATTGTAAATTGGAGAAGTGCGAGTTTCATCTCTAACAGGTTAAATTCCTGGGTTATGTCATTTCCACTGCTAGTTTTTCCATGGACCCAGAGAAACTTTCGGGAGTTCTACAGTGGCCCTGACCCTTGCAACGTTTTCTTGGCTTTGCCAATAATTATCAGAAGTTTATTTGTAACTTCTCGTCTCTGGTCAAAACTCCTGACTGATTTGACCAGAAAGCACGGTAACCCACAGAATTGGTCTCCGGATTCCAATAATGCCTTTGAGAGTTTTAAGGCTGCATTTGTTCTTGCTCCTGTGTTAGTACATCCTGATCCTATGGTACTTTTCATTCTTGAGGTTGATGCGTCTGAGACTGGAGTTGGTGCCCTATAGGGATGAGCTACGTGTTCGAGTCGAACACACGTTCGACTCAAACATCGGCTGTTCGATCGTTCGAAGAAGATCGAACTTTATGGGCCGTTCGTGCCAAATTCGAGTGACGCGAACGGCCCACAATACACTGCGCCATCGCAGTGCAATCCCGGCGCTGTGATTGGCCAAGCATGCACTGTGACCCCGCATATAAAAGGCCGCCAGTGCGGCGGCCTTGTGCAGTGTGTTCCGGCGTGCAGGCAAAGAGCTACATAGGCAGGGACAGTGTGTTCTACTTTGTGTTCTTTTCTCAGGCATCTGCAGAAGTTGCTGTTCATTGCTGTTCTCTAAGCTAAATAGGCAGGCATGGACAGTGTGTTCTTTTCTCAGGCATCTGCAGGAGTTGCTGTTCATTGATGTTCTCTAAGCTAGATAGGCAGGCAGGGACAGTGTGTTCTTTTCTCAGGCATCTGCAGCAGTTAGTGGGTGTTGTGTGCCCCAGCACAGTATACACCTGTATATACCCATCATTGCTGTTCTCTAAGCTAGATAGGCAGGCAGGGACAGTGTGTTCTTTTCTCAGGCATCTGCAGGAGTTGCTGTTCATTGCTGTTCTGTAAGCTAGATAGGCAGGCAGGGACAGTGTGTTCTTTTCTCAGGCATCTGCAGGAGTTAGTGGGTGTTGTGTGCCCTAGTAGAGTATACACCTGTATATACCCATCATTGCTGTTCTCTAATAAAGGCATCTGCTGGAGTTAGTGGGTGTTGTGTGCCCTAGTACAGTATACACCTGTGTATACCCGTCATCGCTGTTCTCTAATGAAGGCATCTGCTGGAGTTAGTGGGTGTTGTGTGCCCTAGTACAGTATACACCTGTATATACCCGTCATTGCTGTTCTCTAATAAAGACATCTGCTGGAGTTAGTGGGTGTTGTGTGCCCTAGTACAGTATACACCTGTATTTACCCGTCATTGCTGTTCTCTAATAAAGGCATCTGCTGTAGTTAGTGGGTGTTGTGTGCCTCGAGTACAATATACACTACCCAATTGCTGGTTTTCCCATCTCCCTGCAGGACATTACTATGTCTGGAAGGCCAACAAGGAGAGGCAGACAGTCACGAGCCAATAAAAGAGGGCAAGCAGGCTCTGTGTCTAGAGACAACAGTGCTGGTCGTGGACGCGGTGCATCGTCATCAGAACGTGGCCATGGGACACGCTTGTCCTTATTTTCGGCAGCTGGACGCGTTGAGCCGCATCATGCCGAAGACTTGGTAGAGTGGATGACCAAGCCCTCCTCATCCTCCTCATCCTCTCTCACCCAGGCTCAGGGTAGTGGCAAAGCTTCTGTCAAAGCATCCTCTTCCCTCGTATCAATGTCATCATCAGTCACTCCTTCCCTAGACCCACCGTGTCCTCCTGAGGAGTCTTCCGAACTGTTTGAGCACAGTGTTGGGTACATGCTCCAGGAGGATGCCCAGCGTTTCGAAGGGTCTGAAAATGATACCCAGCTAGAGGAAGGCAGTAGCGTGAGAGCAGAGAGAGGGGATGCTCAAGAAGGACAGCAATCTGGCAGTCATGTTCCAGGAGCTGCAGCATACTGCCAGATTGGCTCCAGTGATGAGGAGGGAGGGGATTATGAGGTCACTGACTCCACATGGGTGCCTGATAGGAGAGAGGAGGAGGAGGAGGAGGAGGCACATCTCCAACGAGGCAGGATTCCCTCCGGGGGCCAGCGTAAGGGCAGCACACCGACTGAATCATACCGCAGAGCTCCGCCTGTGCAGGACGCTGCCTCTGCCCGTTATTCCAAAAGTTCTTTGGTGTGGGCCTTTTTTGAGTCGAGTGCATCAGTTCGCACCGCTGCTGTTTGCAACATATGTCTCAAGCGTATCTCGCGTGGCCAAAACATCAGCCGCTTGGGCACCACATGCTTGACCAGACATATGTTGACCTGCCATGCAGATTGTTGGCAAGCGTACCTTAAAGACCCACACCAAAGAACAAAGCGGACCTCTCCTTGCTCCTCATCAGCTGGGATCTCCAACCCCACTATACCTTCAGTCCTCTCTGAAACCTGCACTGAGAAGAATGAAGGTGTATAATTAGGTGTGTCACAGCCAAGTACTTGTGGGCACTCTGCTAGCAGTACACCGACGTCCGATTGTAGCAGGCAAATTTCCCTGCCCCAGCTGCTGGACCGTCAAAAGAAGTTCACTCCCAGCCATCCACATGCCCAGCGGTTGAATGCTAGCTTGGCTAAATTGCTAGCACTTCAACTGCTGCCTTTTCAGTTGGTAGACTCGGCCCCCTTCCGTGAGTTTGTGCAATGTGCGGTTCCTCAGTTACAGATTCCCAAATGCCACTTTCTCACGGAAGGCGATTCCGGCTCTCTACTGGCATGTGGTAGGCAATGTCCATGCCTCGCTGGACAGGGCGGTCAGCGGTAAGGTGCATATTACTGCTGACTCATGGTCCAGCAGGCATGGACAGGGACGTTACCTTTCTTTCACGGCCCATTGGGTCACTCTTTTGGCAGCTGGGAAGGATGCAGGACAAGGTGCAGTAGTGTTGGAGGTTGTTCCGCCGCCACGCCTCCAAAATGCTACTACTGGTTGTGACACACCTCTCTCCTCCACCCCCTCCTCTTCTTCTTCCTCCATGGCCTCTTCCTGTGCTTTGTCCTCGGAACCAGCGGTGCTCCGTAGGCGTTCAAGAGGCTACGCAAGTACGCAGGCAAAAAGATGCCATGCCGTGCTTGCGCTGGTGTGTTTGGGGGACAGGAGCCACACTGGGGCAGAGGTTCTATCAGCTCTGCAGGGGCAGGCCGAGAGGTGGTTGACGCCACGCCAGCTTAAGCCAGGAATGGTGGTTTGCGACAATGGCACCAACCTCCTCTCCGCCCTCCGACAGGGACAACTGACCCATGTGCCCTGTGTGGCTCACGTCCTTAACCTGGTGGTGCAGCGGTTCTTGGACAGGTATCCGGGCTTACAGGATGTCCTGAGGCAGGCCAGGAAAGTCTGTGTGCATTTCCACAGATCATATAATGCCAGTGCTCGGCTGGCTGAGCTGCAAAAGGAGTTGAACCTGCCCAAGAACTGCCTTATATGTGACATGCCCACCAGGTGGAACTCAACGTTGGCCATGCTGCAGCGGCTGCACACGCAGCAGAGGGCCATCAATGAGTACCTGTGCGACTACGGCACCAGGACAGGGTCAGGGGAGCTCGGGTTTTTTTCACCATGCCAGTGGGGCATGATCAGGGATGCATGCACTGTCCTGGCACCATTTGAGGAGGCCACGAGGATGGTGAGCAGTGACAGTGCATGCATCAGTGACACTGTACCTCTTGTCCACCTGTTGGAGCATACGCTGCATGGAATAATAGACAGGGCACTTGAGGCAGAACAGAGGCAGGAAGAGGAGGACTTCCTTGCCTCTCAAGGCCCCCTTTACCCAGACAGTGTTCCTTCAGTCCCACCCATCGTACAGGAAGAGGAGGAGGAGGAGGATTGTGTCAGCATGGAGGTGGAGCCTGCACTCTGCATCAACAGCAGCAGTCTTTTAGGGATGATTTACAGTCCCAAGAAACCCGTGGACTTGTACGTGGCTGGGAGGAGGTGGCTGCGGATCATGTCGTCCTTAGTGACTCAGAGGACTCCGGACCGAATACCCCAGCTTACCTACGCTGCATGGCCTGCCTGATCCTGCAAAGTATGCGGAAGGATCCTCGTATTCTTCGGATCAAGGAGAGGGACCATTACTGGCTGGCCACTCTCCTTGATCCATGGTACAAGGGTAAGGTTGCGGACCTTATCTTACTGTCGCAGAGGGAGCAGAGAATGAAACATCTCCGGGAGGCCTTGCAGAAAGGTCTGTGCAATGCGTTCCCAGAGACTGGGAGGTTACAAACTCCTGGTCCTGGACAACGAGTTGCTGAGGCTTTGGTCAGTCAAAGAAGGAGCGGTGGGGAAGGTGGCCGTCTGACCGATGCGTTCAGACAATTTTTTAGTCCGCAGCCCCAAGGTATAATCGGTTCCAGCAACCATCGCCAGTGTCTGATATACATGGTGCAGGAATACCTAGGGGCAAGGTCAGACTTGAACACCTTTCTCACCGAAAATCCTCTGGCTTACTGGGTCTTGAGGATGGATCACTGGCCAGAGCTTCCACAGTATGCAATTGAGCTACTGGCCTGTCCTGCATCCAGCGTTCTTTCAGAACGCACATTCAGTGCTGCTGGAGGCTTTATCACGGATCACAGGGTGCGCCTGTCCACCGACTCGGTTGATCGACTGACCTTCATAAAGATGAACCAGTCTTGGATCACCACCAGCTACCAAGCACCTGAAGCTGATATAACAGAATAATTTATTTTGAAATGTCACACCCCTTCAAGACTGCCTATGCTGATGCTGAGTGACTGTCCTGTTATGTTGACTGACTATCCTCCTCCTCCTCAATGATCCGATTCATGATGATAGCTTGGAAGAACATTTTTGTTTCTGGGTGCTGCCACCAGTAGCTAAGGCCCAATTTTTCAGCCCCTGTTTAACAGGGGCATGTAATTACAATTTTTTATGCAATGCTTTGCAGCAGGGCTCATTCCTGCACTCCAACTAGAGTATCTGGGAGAGGTTGCAGTGTCGTGGCACCAGCACCAGTGCCTAAGGCCCAATTTTTCAGCCCCTGTTTAACAGGGGCGTGTAATTACAATTTTTGATGCAATACTTTGCAACAGGGTTTATTGCTGTGCTCCAAGTACAGTATCTGTGAGGGGTTGCAGTGTTGTGGCACCAGTGCCTAAGGCCCAATTTTTCAGCCCCCATTTAACAGGGGCGTGTAATTACAATTTTTGATGCAATACTTTGCAACAGGGCTCATTGCTGTGCTCCAAGTACAGTATCTGTGAGGGGTTGCAGTGTTGTGGCACCAGTGCCTAAGGCCCAATTTTTCAGCCCCTGTTTAACAGGGGCATGTAATTAAAAATTTTTATGCAATGCTTTGCAGCAGGGCTCATTCCTGCACTCCAACTAGAGTATCTGGGAGAGGTTGCAGTGTCGTGGCACCAGCACCAGTGCCTAAGGCCCAATTTTTCAGCCCCTGTTTAACAGGGGCGTGTAATTACAATTTTTGATGCAATACTTTGCAACAGGGCTCATTGCTGTGCTCCAAGTACAGTATCTGTGAGGGGTTGCAGTGTTGTGGCACCAGTGCCTAAGGCCCAATTTTTCTGCCCCTGTTCAACAGGGGCATGTAATTACAATTCTTGATCTAATAATTTACAGCAGGGCCCATTCCTGCACCCACCAAGAGTAACTGTGAGGGCTTACAGTGTTGTGGCAACACCACCACCACCACCACCACCACCACCACCAAAGGCCCAATTTTTCTGCCCCTCTTCAACAGGAGCATGCAATTACAATTCTTGATCTAATAATTTACAGTAGGGCCCATTCATGCGCCCACTAAGAGTAGCTGTGAGGGCTGACAGTGTTGTTGCACCAGTACCATCACCAAAGGCCCAATTTTTCCTACCACTGTTCAACAATGGCATGTAATTACAATTCCTGATATAATAGTTCAAAGCAGGGCGTTCCAGTGCCCACCAAGATTAACTGTGAGGGCTTACAGTGTTGTGGCAAAACCGACACCTAAGGGGCAAATTTCAGCAGAGTATATACGGCAGGCCCCTACTTTCAAAATTCCAACTTACAAACGACTCCTACTTGCAAATGGAAGGAGACAACAGGAAGTGAGAGGAAATCTACCCCTAGGAAGGGAAATTCTCTCCTGTAAAAGTTAATATGGGAAAAAGGTGTCTCCTCTCTACTGATGCTTTATCACCAATCCTTGTTTCAATAAAAACCCCACTTTTCCAAAAACATTTGTCATTGGGACGGAAAGTGAGGTGAAATCTTCTGAACAGGTGCACAGACAGCAAAACAAATGTTACAGGGGTGATAACCCTTCCCTGTGTTCTCCAAAAAGCTTACAAATTTATTTTTTGGCTAGAGCTACACTTAAAAAATGTACCTGTTCCAAATTAGAAAAAGATTCTACTTAAGAACCAACCTACAGTCCCTGTCTTGTTTGCACCGCCTGTATACTGCTTTTCAGAATATATAGGGCCTTTTTTTAATTTTGGGTGCGGGGTTCCCCTTAATATCCATACAAGTGGGGTGGAGGGGTACCCATGCCATTTTTCTCAAAGCAGTTTTAAATGACCATTTTTTTCCTTTAGAAATGTCATTTTGTGCAGGGACAGTTCTAAACACGGGAAACACGTGGCACTTTACAGGCATACTTTAGACACCCCCCAGGTACAATATTTAAAGGAATATTTCACTTTTTTTTTTCACTTTATGCATCATTAAAATGACTGCTCCCGAAAAAACTGCAGTTTTTAAAACTTTTTTTTGCATTGATACATGTCCCCTGGGGCAGAACCCGGGTCCCCAAACCCTTTTTAGGACAATGACTTGCATATTAGCCGTTATAATTAGCACTTTTGATTTCAATCGTTCGCATCCATTGTATTTTATAGGGTTCTAAATTTCGCGCAAACTTTCGGTCCGTTCGCAAGTTCTGGTGCGAACCGAACCGGGGGGTGTTCGGCCCATCCCTAGTGCCCTACTGTCACAACGTGCTACCTTTGAGAGCGCTATGCATCCGTGTGGCTACTTTTCCAAGAAATTGTGAAATTGGGGACAGAGAGTTGTTAGCGCTCATTTTAGCCCTTAAAAAAAATACATATTCAAAAGACTCATTAAAGAAAAAATTCTCTCTTGAACGTTTATATGTTTTAAAAAACGATAATCTCTCTGCATTCATGTCCTCATGGAAACTTTGGAAAGCACATAGCTTTTTGAAGGTGACATAACTAATGCCCTGTACACACGATTGGATTTCCGATGGGATAAAATCCGATGGAATTTTCCGTCAGAATTCCGATGAAGCTGACTTTCATCAGTCTTGCATACACACCATCGGACAAAATTCCGACCGTCCAAAACGCTGTGACGTAAAACATTCAGACGAGCCGAGAAAAATTAAGTTCAATGCTTCTGAGAATGCGTCGACTTGATTCTGAGCATGCGTGGGTTTTTTCTCCGTTGGAGTTCCACACAGACGATCAGAATTTCCTATCGTTTTATTTTCCATCCGAAAAATGTAAACATGTTCTATTTTTTAACACCGATGGAAAAAAGTCCGATGGGGCCCACACACAATTGGTTTTTACGATGAAAAAAGTCCATCAAACTTTTTTCATCGGAAAAACCGACCGTGTTTACAGGGCATAACAATATATACACTCATTGACCACTTGTACTAGGTAATTTCATTCAATTGCTTGGTAACACAAATTGCTAATCAGCAAATCACATGGCAGCAACTCACTGCATTTAGGCATCTAGACATGGTGAAGACGACTTGCTGAAGTTCAAACCGAGGATCAGAATAGGGAAGAAAAGGGGATTTAGTGACTTTAAATGTGACTTGGTTGTTGGTTTTAGACGAGCTGGTCTGAGTATTTCAAAAACTGCTGATCTAATGGGATTTTTACTGGATTTTCTAGGGTTTACAGAGAATTGTCAGAAAAAGAGAAAATATCCAGTGAGCGGTTATTTCTATGGACAAAAATGCTTTGTTGATGTCAGAGGAGAATGGACAGACTGGTTCAAGGTGATAGAATGGCAACAGTAACTCAAATAACCACTCATTTTAACCAAGGTATGCAGAATAACATCTCTGAATGCACAACACATCAAACCTTGAAGCAGATGGGTTACAGCAGCAGAAGACCACACCGCATGCCACTCCTGTCAACTAAGAACAGGAAACTGAGGCTACAATTCATACAGGTTCCCCAAAATTGAACAATGGAAGATGATGGGTCTTGATTTCAGCTGCGACATTCAGATGGTAGGGTCAGAATTTGGCATAAACAACATTAAAGCATGGATTTATCCTGCCTTGTATCAACGGTTCAGATTGGTGGTGTAATGGTGTGGGGGATAGTTTCTTGGCACACTTTGGGCCCCTTAGTACCAATTGAGCATCGTTTGTCATGGCCTACCTGAGTATTGTTGCTGACCATGTCCATTTCTTTATGACTACAGTGTAGCCATCTTCTGATGGCTACTTCCACCAGGATAATGCACCATGTCACAAAGCTCAAATCATCTCAAACTGGTTTCTTGAACATGACAATTAGTTCACTGTACTCTAACGGCCTCCACAGTCACCAGATCTCAATCCAATAGAGCACTTTTGGGATGTGGTGGAATGAGAGGTTTGCATCATGGATGTGCAGCCGACAAATATACAGCAACTTGTGATGCTATCATGTCAATATGGGCCAAAATATCTGAGGAATGTTTCCAACACCTTGTTGAATCTATGCCACAAATAATTAAAGCAGTTCTTGAGGCCGGGTTCACACTGGTACGACACGACAGTCGTAGCACTTTGGATCCGACTTTGCTCTGCGACTTGAAGTCAGACATCCGTCCGACTTCAATGAACGACAGGGATCTGACTTTGATCACCGACAATACCAGGCACTCTGGTATGAATCTTTAGGCGGAACTCCACACAAAATGCTCCAAGAGCATACCAGACCCTTCGAATACAAGAAGAGAGGCACCTCTAAGAGTAGACGTTTTATAACACTTTTAATTAGCATATACAATATGCACTCACATTTAGATGTATAAAAGCGAGCATGTAAGTATCAAAATGTAATCAGGGTGACCGCTTCTGCGACCTGCTTCCTGGATCCACTGCGCTGTGCTGGTATCACTCTGTCAGATGAAGCCGGCGTCTGTGAGGAACTTCGGCGTCAGACCGAGGCTTGAGAAGCAAGCAGGGATGGCTGCAGGGAGATGGTGTCACCAGGTAATGGACGCGTTTTCTGAGTTGACGCGCTGCGATAGGAAGGCAAGCCGCACTCCTTTTTCAACAATAGACTAATTGGAATGAATGGCATGGGCTCACTATTATAGGAGAGCAGGCGGATGGGCTCGGAACAAAGGGGAGTGATAATACAAACCAGGGACGGACTATGCTATTGACAAAACAGGCCTGAGAATATGCAATAAGAAGCAAACAGTGCACACAATACAATACACTGTATCAAGGACGCTAATATAAGCATATAAATAAACAAATACAATTAAATAGCATGCTGATCATTCTGAACACCACTTTACAAGAAACAATCTGTAAGTAATATTATTATATAGGATGGCATTATACAAAAGCAATTGGTCTATGCTATGTGTATATGTATATGAAAATGAATAAGAAAAGAAAGATATTAGATGGAATAAATAATTGGTACTAAATAATAAACCAAAAATGGAGAAGAAAGGGTGGGAGGAGAGGGTGGGGGGGGAAGGAAATACATTATATGGGCTGTATATGTGTATACAAGAAGGTGTGGTGGATATCCACATACTATGTGTGTTAGTGGAATGGGTGGCATTGGGGGAGGGTGGGGAGGGGGGTATGGGGGGAGAGAGAGGGGATAAAGAGGGGAGGGGAAGTGGACTGACAAATGAGAAAGGGGAGAAAAAGGGAAGACAAAAAAGGAAAGGAAAAAAGAGAGGGAAGAGGGGGGGGGGGAGAGGGGTGATTAGGGGCGAAAGAGTATTAGCATTAGTCTACCATAAGTATAGTGGTATGGGGGAATGATTAGATGTCCACATAGTGTATATACACAAATAGGGACCAAAAACACATGAAGAGAAATACATAAAAGAAATAGAGATAAAATCAGATAAAAAATGATGACCCACTAAGGTATACATGTGACATATGTGAGACATATATACATATATATGTATGTACATATGACTAACTAGTAGAAATGGCTTTAATTACTAAATGTGGGCACAATCAATATAAAAAATAATGAGATCCTAGAGTAAAAACTAATAAAAATGAAAACTGAGAAGGCAAATAACTATAAGATGATAAATAGCTATATGATAAAATGGCAGAGTGTGCCTATATATGTCTATATGATGGTCGACATTTCTATTCCCTCTTTGATCCCACCAGGCGAGAGTGCATCAAGGGTATATATCCAGAACATTTCTCTGGCACAAAGTGTTTTAAAATGTTCTGCAACTGGGGGGGCGGAGCTTGACGGAGACCGAGATGGCCGCATGAGACCATAGCTCCAGGCAATCCAGGGACACAGCGGCACATAGCAGCCCACAAAATGGTGATTAAGGCATCTACAGCTGGCGACTACACTCCGCTGACATCAGCCACCATGACGAACCAGCGGAAGGGGCCCCAGAGACCCCAAAAGATGACAGAGTTCTTCACATGGGAGCAGAGGCAAGATGGCACCATCTCTCCTAGGCCATCCACGGCTAGCACTCCTAATCCCACTCAGAAAAAGGACAAACTTTCTAAAAGGAACTGGCCATCGACCAGCAGACATTCCCCTGCACATTCCTCAGCTTCTGGGAGCCCTGAGAAAACCAGATTTAAGCTGGATGGCTCGGATCCTTCTCATGAGGTGAGCGCGGGCCTAGACTCAGGGGATGACACCAGGGAGCTCCCTGACTCCATAGATCGCTTTCCCACTAGCAATCAACCAGTCTTAGACACCACACTCAAGGACATGCTAGTTTCACTCAGAAGCTCACTTCACTAGGACATGATGGCATGTGTCCATAAGTTTGGGAAAGATATACAAATCGTATCTGACAGAGTGGATCATGTGGAAACTAAGATGGGGGAGTTTTCCTCCACAATCAATAACCTGGTTGATGCGCATGATGCCAGGGATGAGGAGATGGAGACAGTGAAGGCTAAAATTGCAGATATCGAGGATCGTTCCAGGAGGAACAATCTCAAGATAAGGGGCTACCAGAGTCTGTCCAACAGTCAGATCTGCGTAGTTATGTTACCCAAGTGTTCAACTCTATCCTGCCAGATCTCACAGAAATAGATGTTGCAATAGACAGGATCCACAGGTTACCAAAACCCTCTTATCTCCCCGACAAAGTGCCTAGAGACATCATACTGTGTTTACATTTTTTTCATGTGAAGGAATGTTTGATGTCTGCAGCGCGCAATAAAGATCTCCTTCCAGCACAATATAAAGAGTTACAGTTTTTCACCGACCTGTCTCAGTACACGCTACAAAAAAGGAGAAATCTTAATACAATCTCCAAGGCTTTACGCAACCACAAAATCGCTTACAGATGGGGGTTTCCAACCAAGCTTATCATCACCAATGATGGGAAAGAGCACTTAGTGGACACCCTCACCAAAGGCCTGGAGCTACTCAAATCATGGCATATCATTCCTGATGATCCTTCACAAGGTTCCAACAACCGCAACCCAGACCGCACCACAGAGGAATGGAACTTGGTCAACTCCAGAAATGCTCGCACACACCGTTAAAGTGGCTTGCGGGCTGATTAAGGCCCCTTACGTTTATTGTTTGTCCCTGTTCTGGAGACAACCTGTTGACTGTCACTTTTTTAACTATTAATGCCAAAGGGCTTAATCATCCAGTAAAGAGAAAGTCATTGTGGAATGAAGCGATTCAACATAAATGTGATATCCTCTGTACCCAAGAGACCCACTTTCATAGCCAAAGAATGCCCAAATGTACTCATCCCAAATTCCCACATGTTTTCACTGCAAGTACTTCCACTAAAAAACGGTGAGTCATGACTGCAGTCAAAGACACAGTTGCCTTTACATTGCACAGGGAAACTGCAGACGCTCAGGCCTGCTATCACATTCTTGTATGTGATATTAACTCCACTACATATACTGTGGTTAATGTGTATGCACCTAACAAGCACCAAGTACGTTTTTTAAATCAAGTCCTCAAGAAAGTTAGACAGGTGCAGCGGGGGTTTCTTTTGCTTTGTGGAGACTTTAATTTACCTCCTGACCCTCATATGGACTCCACATCCTCTTCACCCAGACACCACCACTCACTTCAATCAACATTGCACTCTCAGGAACTATATGATGCCTGGAGATGCCTCCATGGCACGGAAAAATACTTTTCCTTTTTTTCAGCGAGCCACAAGGTTTACACAAGATTAAACCTTATTCTTACGGACAAATGGCTAACACCTAAAATCACTACCTCTAAGATCAACAACATTACTTGGTCGGATCATGCCTCTGTGATGCTTTTGGTTGACGATTCGCCAAGCGCTAATACTAGTTTCGTTTGGAGATCCAACTCGAGACTGTTCCAGGCTGATCCCTTCAAAACCAGTTTACAGGAAGAATTGATTGAATTTTTCTCCAATAATGCAGATTCTGTGTCTGATCCCATGGTTATATGGAATGCCCATAAGGCATATATGAGAGGGGTTCTAATAAAAATTGGAGCAAGAGTTAAGAGACAGAGGAGACAGCATATTCAGGATCTCATCTCTAAAATACATAATCTGGAAGCCCAAAATAAACAGAATGCCTCCCTGACGGTGTCGGACCAATTAACGCAACTCCGACATGACCTCCGCCTCTTTTTACTAGAAGGCGTTGAAAAAGCCTCTAAACGTCTTCAAATTACATATTATATCAGTGGCAATAAGGCCGGGAAAAAACATAGCCAACCGTCTTAAGGGGCAGAGGCTCAAAACTAAAATCCCTTATGTCCTTCATCCCATTACGCAAGAAAAATTATATCACCCACAAGCTATAGCAGACGCCTTCAGCTGTTACTATGGCTCTCTCTATAATTTGAGAATTTAATTTTGAGTTGATTTTCTGTGGGCGTGTCCAGGCCTAGGTTGAGCACGTATGATTTAGTCTCATTGACTTTGTAGTATGATACTTCACTGAACCAGGCGAGCGTCCTCTGGACCTCAGGAAGAGACCTGTCAGGGTCTGTGATCATGAGGATCACGTCGTCTGCGAACAAACTTATTTTATGGTCTAAATCAGCAATGGGTATACCTGAGATTTTGTTGTTATTTCTTATTTGTTCAGCTAGGGGTTCCATGACAAGATTGAATATAATGGGTGAAAGTGGGCATCCTTGTCTCGTTCCATTGGAAATTTGGAAGGGAGAAGAAAGGGTGTCAGCTGAAAACACTTTGGCCGAAGGATTGGAGTATAGGGCCATTATGGCATTGTGTATTGTGCCGTAATACCGAACTTGTATAGGACCTCCGATATATATATCCCCAATGGACCCTATCAAAGGCCTTTTCGGCATCTAGGGATAATAGTAGGGGCGGAATTTTTTGAGTTTCTACATGGTGTATGATATTGATTAACCTTCTAGTGGCGTCTGAAGCTTGGCGTCCTTTAGTGAATCCTGATTGGTCTATTGATATAAGGGAAGGAAGTATGTCCTCGAGTCTGTTGGCTAACAATTTAGCGTAAATTTTTAAGTCGAGGTTGAGCAGTGAAATGGGTCGGAATTTCTTTGGAGTTGTGGGATCTTTGCCAGGTTTAGGAAGGGTTATTGTCATGGCATTAAGCATTTCAGTAGGGAAAGAGGCTGAAGCTGCTGCTAGGGTAAACAGTTGGCACAAAGTGGGAGCTAATATATGTTTGAACTTCTTGTAATATTCCCCAGTGAAGCCGTCAGGGCCAGGGGATTTGGAGTTAGGTAAATTATTTATTACCGAAAGTATTTAATCAACTGTGAAGGGAGCGTTTAAGTCTGCAAGTTGTTGGGGGGTCACGGTCAGGAGATTCAAACCTCCCAGGAAGGATTTAATCCCCGCATGGGAGGGTTGAGTAGTGGCGGGATCAGACGAAGCTACGCCACAGAGCACGGCGAAACGCGTTGACGTCACATCCCACACAGTCACGTGACGTTGTTCTGAATGGAGTGGGCGGATCGACATGGCACGGAGCTCGTAAGCCATAGTCAGTACACACGATAGCGGCTACGACCGCGGCAACTGACACTAGGCATTTGCAAAGCAGCCACATTGGATCCCACTTTGACACCGGCGCAGGTAACGCTTGGGGGACCTGGACTTTACCACAATATCCGTTCGGGTTGACGGCCAACACAATAAATAGGTATGGCCAAAATAACACCCTCAAATCAGCTGCCAAATACCAGGTAACCCGGGACCTATGGTAAAGTACTTTGACTTGTAGGTTGAAATTGAGCTGCAGACAATGATAAAGAGACTAATTACACACTGCCTACATGTGCAAACCAGAGCTATGTTGTAAAAGCATCACAGATTTCTGTACTAATAACCGTATTGATGAACTTTCTTTGCTAGCAACTTTTGGAGGACATTTATTCATTACCATTGTGCCAATACAACAGCCCTTTTACTAACATCAATTAACCCTTTCAATCTTCAAAGAACTTTTCCATTAGTGGATTCCCAGAGTATACCCAATGCAAATACTGCATTTAGGCAAACGGCTTCGATTTGTACTAGTCCTAATGCATGCCCTCAGCGCTAATACCCTCCTCCCCCGGTCCCCCTTTCCCACCCCATCAGGTTCAGTCTTATAGTAAATGTTAAACCCATTTGACCTTAATTAATAAATCCACTTACTAGCAGGTGGCCGAGATTACCCTATATTCCCTGGTGGACGGTAATCAATATATAAAACAATATTATCCTTCACTGGGTCACATACTTATATAAGACTGAACCATACGTCCGGACAAGTGTGTTGTTATATGTTTTAGTTATTTGTTTGTCTTGTCTGTCTACTAGATGTTTCCAATTAATTCATGTAATGCATGATCATTCACCTTTTGAAAATAATGCTGCACCTTCATATGTTTCCTCTTACATCTATTTGGAATGATAACAGGAATAAATGATTAATTTTAAAATCATTTCCGCCTCTGGATCTATAATCTGTTGCCTATAGTAACCGCTTTCGGTCTGCTCTACACAGACTGATCCCCTTTCTTCCATTCCTACTTCCCCCCTTCCCCCCCTCCCCTCCCCCCCTTCCCACCAATTAATATTGTCAGCTTTGAGGTTGTATAGATTCTCATAGTAGGTACTAAAGGAGTTCGCTATGTCTTGGGGTTTAAGAAGTTTTTCGTTTGTGTGAGGGTGATGCGTGTACGGGATTTTTGTTTTGGTTCTATGACCCTTAACTCGAAGGGACATTGCCTTTCCTGCCTTGTTCCCTGTAGTGTATGAGGTGGCTTTGAGAATCCTGTAAGGTTTAGCATAATTCTCAAGGAGAAGGGCCCTTAATTTGTGGCGTAGAATAAATATTTTAGATTGGAGAAGTGGAGATGGGTTGGATTTATTCAGTGATTCGGAATTGGCTATATCTGCTGTGAGTTAATCTAGCCGTTGGGTCCTTTTCTTTTTTGGCTCTAGCTCCCATTTGGATGAACACTCCTCGTATGACTGCCTTGTGGGCGTTCCACACCACCAGCGGGTCAGACACCGATGCCTGGTTGATTGAGAAATACTCTTCTAATTGATGCTCAATAGGGGTAGAGTAGCACGGTGTATTAAGGAGATAGTTATAGTTTGATAGTTAAGGAATTGGCTTGATAAGAACCATCAGATATGGTAATGCTAATGGGGGCATGATCTGACCAGGTGGTGGTATAAATGACAGAGTTTGAAATTTTTTGCAGTAACCGACTATCTGTTAGAAATAAGTCAATCCGTGAGTAGGTATTGTGACACGGCGAAAGAAATGTGAAATCCCTCTCGCTCGCATGACAACACCTCCACACGTCAAATAGGTCATTGGAACTAATAAACGGATCCAAAGGAGAGGTATTTCTGTGAGACCCTGCGGTGGAGTCCATTGAGTTGTTCGGGACCATATTAAAGTCCCCACATATGAGCAAATGTCCTTGTTGGATCTTACGGGCTGCCCATAATGTCTTCCTGAGAAAAGTCATTTGGCCATGGTTTGGGGCATAGATGGAGACCAGGGTGTAGGCGATATTATTAATTGTGCAGATAAAGAAAATATATCGCTCTTCCGGGTCAGTGACACATTTCTGCAGGGTGAATACAACAGTGTTCCTGACTGCTATCATTACTCTGTGTTGTTTTTTAACAAAGGAGGACCGGAACACATGGGGGAATTGTTTGTGTTGGCAGACAGGGGAGGCTGTCATAGCAAAGTGCGTCTCCTGTACGCAAAGAATGTCACAGTTCTGGGCAAGGGCTGACTTCCATAGGGAGATCCGTTTTGCAGGGTGGTTTAGTCCTTTCACATTGAGGGACAGAATAATGATCCCCATGATAGGTGGAAGTGTGGTGAATCAGCGAAGCAAGTACTCACAGTTGTGGATGAATGATGAAGAAATATTCAATCTACCGGACGATGTGGACGAGAAGTCCGCTGCTGGAGTTTTGAAAAAGGAGCAATAGATTCAGTCCTTGGTTCTATAGAGGTATAAAACAAGTTATATTTGAAGATCAACAAACTTTAGTGTGAGCGAACTGTAGATTCCTGAAGCAGGTGAAGGCACTTATAGAAGTGCCACCAAAAAAAAAAAAAAAAAAGGGTCAGAAAACAGACCAAACTATAACAAAGAAAAAATAAACAAACTTAAGGTACAAAACACACAGTTGTGTCAGCAGGAACCAGCTCGTTAGAGCAACTGCCAACTAATGGGGGAAAGTTCAGTAAGCTGGTGTTAAGCACGCGACCAGACCGGACTAGGGTAGTCGCATATTGATGCAATTTGAGCTAGTAGATCAACGTTGGTTGCCTCTGCGGTTCTCCCTGTTACAGCCAAAGGTGAACGGGTTTGGCGTACCGTCAGCATCAGTTTGGATGTGGGGAGGTTCTGGCAGTATTCCCCATGCTTTTAGTAGTTTCAAGCCCCCTTCCAGGGTGGAGATAGTGTGAGGAATGCCGTTGTAAGTGGCCAAGATGGTTGCTGGGTGGCGCCACTTGTATATCATTTTGTGGTTGTTCATCGCTTTAGTGATAGTTTTTAGTTGCCGACGCATTTGGAGCGTATACTGAGATAGGTCGGCAAACAGTTGTATATCAGAGTATGGTGCTGGTAGCGGTGACAGTTCTCTAGCTTTCATAAGTATCTGTTCTTTCGCTTGGAAAAAATTTACTCGCCGAAGTACATCTCGGGGTACCTCCGCCTCTAGGTGGTGAGGTCTAGGCAGCCTGTGTATACGATCAATCGTAAGCTCGATCGGGGAGAGTCCCATGAGCATGCTGGAAAACATAGCGGTAGCATAATTGTGCAGTTCTGCAGGTTGGACGGACTCAGGGATTCCGCGTATATTGACGTTATTGTGTCTGGAGCGGTCCTCGAGGTCCGCTAATTTCGCTTTGATCCAGAGAGAGTCCTCTTTCTGATCATTGTATGCATCCACTAACTCATTAACAGTATCAGTACACTCCTCCATTTTGATTTCCACACACTGCACCCTATTGTCCATGTGTTTAATTTCTAGTGAGAATGTATTAATCAGGGATGAGAAGTTGGACATGAGAGAAGACTGCAGTGATAGAAGCATGTCCTTCATAGTGGTGTCTAGCACCGGTTGTCCTGAGATTGGGAATTGTGCTATGGAGGATTGTAGTGAGGATATAGCAGAGTCATTATGCAGGCCTGTACTCGCTGTGATTGAGGCCTGGTCCGAGAGATCCGTCCACATCCTCGATTTCGCCGGGCTCTGGGACACCGGGGTCACAGGAGAAGTATCCAGAGGAAGGGAGGAATGATTCCCAGCTTGCAAGTTCTGTGGATGTACCCCCGGAGGGTCCGAGAACTTCAGGGAGTGATGCGCTGAGGGTCCGGCGCCGCCATCTTGGTTTCGGCGGCAGGGCTGGAAGGAGAAGGATTCCAGGCACTTTAAGCCTCTGTCTTGGAAGCGTTTGAGGGACATCAATGCGGCGCCGCTGAGCAGGTACGATCGTGACACTTTGGGGCAGGGTGATGTGTATATAGCGCTCGGTAGTCGCTGATTGTCCGGTCTGGATGGCGGAGCTCACTGCTTAAGCGCCCATCTTCATGCACGCGCAAGCCACGCCCCCCACTCTATAATTTGAGAGATGACCCATCCACGATTCAACCTACGGAGTCCATGATTTCGGATTTTCTAGATAAAATTAACCTCCCTCAGGTAACATCTGCCCAACTGGGAAATCTAAATTCTCCCTTTTCTGAAGCAGAAATTGCCAAAGCCATTGACTCCCTCCCCCATAACAAATCACCTGGGCCTGACGGCTTTACAGTGGAATACTAGAAAATGTTTAAATTAGTACTAGTCCCTCATCTAACAAGGATCTACAATAGAGCTGTCTCCTCTTCCTCTTTCCCATCGGAGATGCTTAAAGCATTGATAGTGACATTACCGAAGCCAGGGAAAGAACCAAACGCACCGCAAAATTTTAGACCCATTTCGTTGCTGAACAACAATTTAAAAACTATATGCTAAGCTCCTTGCACGCAGGTTAGTGGACCTTTTGCCATCCCTAATACACCTGGACCAATCAGGGTTTACTAAAGGCTAGGGATGAGCCGAAACACCCCCGGGTTCGGTTCGCACCAGAACCCGCGAACGGACCGAAAGTTCGCACGAACGTTAGAACCCTATTAAATACAATGGATGCGAACGTTCAAAATCTAAAGTGCTAATTATAACGACTATTATGCATGTTATTGTCCTAAAAAGGGTTTGGGAACCCGGGTTCTGCACCAGGGGACATGTATCAATGCAAAAAGAAGTTTTAAAAACTGACGTTTTTTCTGGAGCAGTCATTTTAAAGATGTATAAAGTGAAAAAAATAAGTAAAATATTCCTTTAAATATCGTACCTGGGGGGTGTCTAAAGTATTCCTGTGAAGTGGCACGTGTTTCCCGTGTTTAGAACTGTCCCTGCACAAAATGACATTTCTAAAGGAAAAAAAGCCATTTAAAACTGCTTGCGGCTTTAATGTAATGTCTGGTCCCGGTAATATGGATGAAAATCTTTGAGAAAAATGGCATAGCTACCCCATCACCCCCCCCCCCCCCCACCCCAGCCCATTACCAGCCCCTTTGGGTCTTGTATGGATATAAAGGGGAACCCCGCACACAAAATAAAAAAAGGCCCTATATACTCTGAACAGCAGTACACAGGCGGTGCAAACAAGACAGGGACTGTAGGTTTGTTCTTAAGTAGAATCTGTTTTTTAATCTTGAACAGGTACATTGTTTAAGTGTAGCTCCAGCCAAAAAATCTATTTTTAAGCTTTTTGGAAAACATAGGGAAGGGTTATCACCCCTGTAAGATTTGTTTTGCTGTCTGTGCCCTTGTTCAGAACATTTCACCTCACTTTCCGTCCCAATGACAACTGTTTTTGAAAAGTGGGGTCTTTATTGAAACAAGGATTGGTGATAAAGCATCAGTAGAGAGGAGACACCTTTTTCCCATATTAACTCTTACAGGAAAGAATTTCCCTTCCTAGGGGTAGATTTCCTCTCACTTCCTGTTGTCTCCTTCCGTTTGCAAGTAGGAGTCGTTTGTAAGTTGGATGTTTGAAAGTAGGGGCCTGCCGTATATACTCTGCAGAAATTGGCCCCTTAGGTGTTGGTGTTGCCACAACACTGTGAGCCCTCACAGTTACTCTTGGTGGGCGCTGGAACGCCATGCTGTGAACTATTATATCAGGAATTATATTTACATGCCCCTGTTGAACAGTGGTAGGAAAAATTGGGCCTTTGGTGGTGGTGCTGGTGCCACAACACTGTAAGCCCTCACAGTTATTCTTGGTGGGCGCATGAATGGGCCCTGCTGTGAATTATTAGATCAAGAATTGTAATTACATGCCCCTGTTAAACAGGGGCTGAAAAATTGGGCCTTTGGTGGTGGTGTTGCCACAACACTTTAAGCCCTCACAGTTACTCTTGGTGAGCGCAGGAATGGGCCCTGCTGTGAATTATTAGATCAATAATTGTAATTACATGCCCCTGCAGATTAAATAATAATAATACTGCGCCAACTCTAAATACTAAATGAAGCAGCCAAACATAAAATCAGACTGGATATATAGAACGTATAAAAAATATATAATGTGGCGCTGTGAGAGAAAATGTGATAGATGCACCCTTCAAACCTATTTTCAAACGATGCAGCTCCTTGTTGGATTTTGACCTATGAACTTCTTTTCATATGTGATAAGATTGGACATTATTCTACATACTCATCTGTGAAGCCTAATGCCCCATACACACGATCGTTTTTCATGTCGTTAAAAATGCCATTAAAAAAAATGGCCATTAAATATGATCGTGTGTAGGCTCCAGAGCATTTTTAACGACGTGAAAAACGGCCATTAAAAATTTCGAACATGCTCTCTTTTTTCACGTTGTTTTTCATGTCGTTTTATTTAACGACGTGAAAAACGATAGTGTGTATGCTTTAACGACGTGAAAAAAACGCGCATGCTCAGAATCAAGTATGAGACAGGAGCGCTCGTTCTGGTAAAACTAGCGTTCGTAATGGAGATAGCACATTCGTCACGCAGTCACGGACTGAAAAGCACGAGACTGAAAAGAGCGAATCGTCGCTCAACAAACTTTACTAACATGAAGGGTGGCGCCATTCGAACGAAACTTCCCCTTTATAGTGCCGTCGTACGTGTTGTACGTCACTGCGCTTTGCTTGATCGTTTTTTTAAATGATCGTGTGTACGCAAGACAGGCTTGAGGGGAAACATGAAAAAAAAACGACGTGAAAAACGGCAAGAAAAAAAATGGCAAGAAAAACGATCGTGTGTATGGGGCATTATATGAGTTTGTCTCCACCTACATTATATTTTCATTTTTATTTTTGTTTATTATGGGTATGATCAATATTCCAGTTTAATTGCTGGTTTTTGTTGTGCACCTATACCCCATACCAATTATTTCACTGTTAGTATTCACTTACATTTTTATCACATTCATTTGTGTACACCTATTGTGTGCAAACGTTTTGTTTGACACCATATTTTTATGTGCACCATTGTGTCATACATAAAGTAGGGTTTTTTACTACTTCTCTGAAAGCGCCACATTATATATTTTTTATATGCCCCTGCAGATGCCTGTTAGTGTAACACAAAAGAAAAAAAACTACGAGCAATAAGGGCTAGCTTCAGGTGTATATTTTTCAGGAATCACACTACGCCTGCTTTAAGTGCTGCAGATGCCTGTTAGTGTAACACAAAAGAAAAAAAACTACGAGCAATAAGGGCTAGCTTCAGGTGTATATTTTGCAGGAATCACACTACGCCTGCTTTAAGTACTGCAGATGCCTGCCTGTGTTACACAACAGGAAAACACAGCAATAAGGGCTAGCTTCAGGTGTATATTTTTCAGGAATCACACTACACCTGCTTTAAGTGCTGCAGATGCCTGTTAGGGCTCTTTCACACGGAGGGTCCGTTCAGGTCCGCCTGCCAGTTTTTTTAGGTGGACCTGAACGGATGTTACATGTCCTCCTATGGAGCAACGGATGTCAGCGGTGACATGTCCGCTGACATCCGACCCGCTCCGATCCGCAAAAGTGTGACGGAGGAAAACCCTATTTTTCCTTCCGTCTGCGGATCGGATCGGATCACAACGGACTCTACGGTCCGTCATCATCCGATCCCCCCATAGGGGAGAGCGGCGCTCTGACAGGGCGGTCCCTGCACAGTGTGTGGGAACCACCCCGTCATCCGCCGGCTCAGCGGGGATCAACAAAGCGATCCCCACTGAGCAAGCGGAGCTTCACGGGGCGGATCATTACTGATCCGTCCTGTGTGAAAGAGCCCTTAGTGTAACACAAAAAAAAAAAAAACTACGAGCAATAAGGGCTAGCTTCAGGTGTATATTTTGCAGGAATCACACTACGCCTGCTTTAAGTGCTGCAGATGCCTGCCTGTGTTACACAACAGGAAATCACAGCAATAAGGGCTAGCTTCGGTTGTATACTGTGCAGGAGGCTTAGCAAAAATATCACTGACACTGTCCCTACCTATCCTTCTCTCTCCCTGCACACAAGGTTTAGCAGAATATCACTGACACTGTCCCTACCTATCCTTCTCTCTCCCTACACACAATATCACTGACACTGTCCCTACCTATCCTTCTCTCTCCCTACACACAATATCACTGACACTGTCCCTACCTATCCTTCTCTCTCCCTACACACAATATCACTGACACTGTCCCTACCTATCCTTCTCTCTCCCTACACACAATTTCTCTAACACTGTCCCTGCCTATGTACGTCTTTCCCTGCAAGCCAACACACTACACAAGGCCGCCGCGCTGGTGGCCTTTTATAGTGTGGGGCGTGTACTAAACCCCCCTGAGCTATAATTGGCCACAGGCATCCTGCCTGTGGCTAATTATGGCTCTCCTCGCTGCCGGCGCTGTGATTGGCCAAGCATGCGGGGTCACAGTGCATGCTTGGCCAATCACAGCGCCAGGATTTTGGGCCGTTCGCGTCACTCGAATTTGGCGCGAACGACCCGAAACGTTCAATCTTCGTGGAACGATCGAACACACGATGTTCGAGTCGAACGTATGTTTGACTCGAACGCAGAGCTCATCCCTACTAAAGGCCGACAAACCGCTGACGCAACAAGACGTCTAATTAACATCATACAGCTAGCTAACAAAACAAAAACACTTTCTCTGCTCCTAGCTTTGGATGCAGAGAAGGCGTTTGATAGAATTCATTGGGATTACTTGGCTAAGGTACTCTCCAAATTCGGGTTTGAAGGTCAGATTCACTCAGCTATCATGGCGCTTTACACCACCCCCTCGGCCCAGGTGTACATATCGGGAATGCTTTGCACACCATTTAATATCTCTAACAGGACGCGACAGGGGTGCCCACTTTCCCCACTCATATTTAATTTACTTATGGAGCCCCTGGCAACTTATATCTGTTCTCACCCTCGAATAAGTGGATTTAAGACCAGAGACGCAACTCACACCATTAGCCTCTTTGCGGATGATATCATCCTAATTCTCACTAACGTCGAGGACTCCCTGGCTTTGGTTCAACAAACGCTGCAGCTATTTACATCAATGTCTTACTATAAAGTTAATGATACCAAATCGTATATTTTGGGATTGGGACTTTGTACGAGACTTAAACAAGCCCTTAGCAACAGGTTTCTGTACACATGGAAAGAGAAAGGCATTTCATATCTGGGTATCACCCTTACACCTAAAATTTCAGATCTAGTTAAAGAAAACTACACCACAATACTTCAATCACTTCACTCCAAACTAGGCAAATTGGCAAGCTTCAAATTATCCTGGTCAGGGAGGTTGGCCTCTTTTAAAATGCAGATTCTTCCACAACTGATATATATCTTTAGAACCCTGCCCATCCCGGTCCCTACCTCCTTCTTTTCCTCTGCACAATCCACCATTAACAAATTTCTCTGGGGGGGAAAGAGAGCTCGATGCACATTTAGCAGGCTTATAAAACACAGGAAGGTGGGTGGAATAGGCCATACACACATTAGAGACTATTTTACAGCCACTATCTTAGCCCAATTGAAGAGCTGGTTCTGTCCCCCCCCCCCACCTACCTTATGGGCTCTTCTTGAGCGAAAACAGATTCCATGTCGGAATCTCTATAACTATCTGATTTCAAGTCATTTCCTTCCTACCCATTCCCCTAGCATGGGACCAACCATACAAGATTGACTACCGTACACATGGGAATCTTGATTTGAACCTGATGAGTGACTGAGAACAAAACGTTTTAATTTCCCTGGGGCAGAACTGAAGACAGTAGAGAGGGATAGAGGAAAGAATGACAGAGCAAAAATGAAAGTGAGGATGGATGAAGAGGCTATAAAAAGCATCTTCAAGTAACTAACCACGAAAAATATTTTAAGAAACTAAAACTTAACTTTTATTCACAAGGTAACAAAGCAGGGAAGTTGCTAGCTTCCCAAATTAGAAAACAACAAATCAAAGGTAGAACTCACAAAATGGTCCACCATAACAATGGAAGGGTCATTTACAGTCCCCAACATATAGCGGACAACTTCTCAGATTATTATGGACTCCTCTATAATCAAAAGGGGGAGAAGAATACTCCCCAACCTTCACTGGAGAACATAACAAAATTTCTAGATAATATCAATCTTCCAAAGATTGATGCTGCTACCCTTGATACACGAAATAAGCTGATTACAGAGCAGGAAATATCAAAGGCCATTAAAGACATCCCAATTAATAAGGCACCAGGTGTCGACAGCCTCTCTGGTGAATATTATAAAACATTTGCCACTACTTTAGTACCCCACCTGACTAAATTGTATAATTTAACAGCCTCCGGTAGTAATAATTTCCCAAAGGAAATATTGGAAGCTATTATAATAACAATACCGAAACCTGGGAAAGATACTACTTCACCGGCCAATTATAGGCCAATATCATTGATAAACTCCAACATTAAAATGTATGCTAAAATACTAGCTAGCAGACTGTTGGAAATTACTCCCTATCTTTTCGAATTGGATCAAGTGGGTTTTGTTAAAGGTCGGCAGGCCCCTGATGGAACAAGGCGTATGATTAATTTGATTCAACAAGTGGAAAATAGTGGAGTGCCTTCTTTGCTTTTTGTTCATTGGGGCTATCTATCGGCAACGCTTATGAAATTCGGATTTACAGGTTTCATTCATTCAGCCATAATGTCCCCTTATACGAAGCCCTCTGCTAAAGTATTCACTTCAGGAAATTTGTCCAAAAGCTTTGACCTTTCTAATGGCACAAGACAGGGCTGCCCTCTTTCGCCTGTAATATTTTCATTGGCAATAATACCTTTGGCAGAACTAATCCGTTCTAATGAATCAAATACAGGTATTAAAGTGGGCAATATTGAACAAAAATTAGGATTATTCGCCGATGATATAATACTTTCCTTATCCAATCCTGAAACCTCTCTCACCAGTGTGCAAAATATATTGAAAGTGCTATGAGTATCAAAAAGTATGAAAATTGGTGCCTTCATCCCATTGATAGTTGTATAGGAAAAGAGAAGAGGCTATGATGGACTATATTGCCACCATATGTATGACTGATGGACAGTTCAAGATATATGTATAAAAGTTTTTATTACAAAAGTATTAAAGAAATAATTTTTTCACCATGTACATATTTATAAATCAATAGTTTTGTGACAATCAACAATTTATACCATTGCAGACAATGGAAAATCATACAGATATAGTTACATGCACACAGCACACAGCATGGAGGACACATCCGGATCCATCCCTTGGCATTTTAAAATCCCTTCCTATTGGGGAAGCCTGCTAACTACAGGCACCTGGGACTGCTGCTGTGTACCACGCCTGCCTTATACCATCTACACGTAGCACCATATCACCTTTCTTGGTCACTAATATCTCTTACCTACATGTCCCAGTAGATCTTCATAAATTATCCGGTCAAGATACAGATTTACCCACCTGTATCAGTCTTCTGAATAAGACTAAAAGACCTCCTGACATCCAGAGGGGTTTATCATTTAATCTGTCATCCTTCCTATTATATACGCCTACTATACCTGGGATGATTTAGGATGTGTCCTCCTTGGAGACAATCCTTTCCTGGATACCTGTGTCCTTGGTGGGATCCCATGTCCTCATGGATACACCTGGGTCCCTGATCCACGTCTTGGCCGTCTGGCCTGGCTACCATGTCACGTGACAACTCTTGCTTTTATCCACTGAAAATAGTATTTGTATCTAGCTTCTGAAGAAGCGGGTTCCCTTTTTGGAATCATTAACGTGAAACATGTTGAGCACTGCATACTATGTAACTATATCTGTATTATTTTCCATTGTCTGCAATGGTATAAATTGTTGATTGTCACAAAACTATTGATTTATAAATATGTACATGGTGAAAAAATTATTTCTTTAATACTTTTGTAATAAAAACTTTTATACATATATCTTGAACTGTCCATCAGTCATACATATGGTGCCAATATAGTCCATCATAGCCTCTTCTCTTTTCCTATACAACCAGTGTGCAAAATATATTAGAATCCTTTGGGAAAATCTCATACTACAAAATTAATTGCAACACATGTCATGTCCTGCCTATGAATATATCCCAAAAAAGCTACATGACCCTTAAAAATAAAACGACTTACAATTGGGACGAGCTAATAGATAACAGTCCTTCCAAAAAACAGAAACCAGAAGAGCCCAGTCCAATCCAGAACTAAAGAGGGAAAAACAAAAAACATAAATATTTCTGACAAAAATAACAGAACCTTTGGAGTGATTGCTCTGATCAGCAGGGTTGGGTGTCCCTGGCTACCTCTGCCTTAAAGAGGTGAGGAATTCTTCGCCTCAAGTCTGGCTGTTGCCCTTTGTTCTCTTGGTTCTTGGCTTGTTCCACAGGGGGTCAGAGGGCTCATAGGAGATGGATTTCATTTGGGTACAGCGTTGTATGACCACGCAATTGTCATTCAAAGTGCATCAGCGCTGAAAGATGAAAATTGGTCTGGGCAGGAGGGGGGTTTAAGTGCCCAGTAAGCAAGTGGTTAAAGAAGATCCTAATATTTTGCATGTGTAATTGCTGGAATTTTCTTAGTCCAACTGCAACACAAATGATTTTCTAAGAAAAGAAAAATAAAGTGGTTTAGATATTTGAAAAGACATATGGAAGAAAAATATATTTTTAATGAATGCTGTATCTGTTAGACCAGTAGTCCTATTTTATTCTGACGCATTTTAAACAACATGTTTTAATAAATATTGTCTGCAGGTTTTATGCACATAAATGCTTAATCTTAGAAATGTAGATCTAAGGGCATTTCTGTTTTTTGGGTCAGTGACTGAGTTTAAGTTTAGTATTCCCAATGAGCACAAGCACTAATAGGCTCCACATGATTTCCCTTTACTGCTACTACATGCTAAACTCCCATTAAGCTATACCTCAATACCACAAAAACTTACTATACTTGCTATACTTACTATACTTGCTGCATTCATTACAGCTATTATATTTGTAAGGCCATTCCTGTACAGTTCTTAATAATATTCCACTTTAGCTGTGTGATCTTTGGGCACCAGGAACCCTGGTTTTCTGAACAAAACATGCTTTATTCAACGTAAAAGGCTTGAAAGTGGCAAACAAAAAGTTCATAACAGCACAAAAATCTAACTCAAATGCTCCTTGTCGGGTTAATAGAAGTTCATACAAACAGAAATAGGTTTATGTCATCATCTGACATTGAAAAGTAGCAAAGTCCGGGCCATATAAGCATAACAGCCCAGCCAGCAACAGGGGTTTTCAAAACCGCACACAGCTGCAGCAAACAGCCATGCACCCTTCCTTCTCTCAACATCTTTTCACTTCCCCTTTATCAGCCCTCTGCTGAGCTAACCCCTGCTGCCTCTTTAATGGGCCCAGAATTTACTGCACAAAGAGAGGGAAAATGTACCTGTATAATCAAACTCCTGGGAATGCTCCTAGCATGATGACCTCACACTTGCGGCTTCACCTATGCTTACGTATCTGTGCTCCACCATAAACTAGAACTCTTGTAGTGCTCGGAACCAACAGGTTATCATGGTGTTTGTCCCCTTGTTCTTTCAGAACCATTTCAGGGGAGCATGGTCAGAGACAATCCTTAACTTTGTCCTTATAAGGTAATACCGAAGCATCTCCAGAGCCCATTTAATAGCAAAGCACTCTCTCTCAACTATTATGTCGTTTTTCAATGCTGCTTTAAATTTTTGACTGAGAAAAACAACTGAATGATTCTCTCCATGGTTGATATGCTATAGAGCAGCTTCTAATCCCACATCAAAGGTGTCCATCTGTATGACAAAATCCTTATGGTTAGGTTCATACTGCTGCAATACAATTTTGATCTGACTTTTAGTGTGATTATGTAGTGCTACTTGGATGCAACTTTGATAAGATTTATATATTCTATGGGACCAAAATTGCCCTGGAATAGGCACCAAAGTAGTGCAGGAACCTTCTCCAAAATAGCTCTGTTTTGTATTGCATTGAGGTGAACAAACACCATTGAAAACACTGTGATTTTCATTGTTATGCAAATCTGTGCAACTCAAGTCGCACCTGAAATCGCACTAGTGTGAACCAGGCCTTAGAGGAATCGGGTGCTACCAGCAACTGGTGTTGGCACAGTAACAATTTGAGTTCTAAGAAGGTCTTTTCAGCATCTGCATTTTATTTAACTGTAGCGGGGTGCCTATTTGTAGTGTGTTATAAAGGATTATGCTTATATTGAGAATATCCTCAGCTCCCTCCTGAGTCTATTTAACCACTTGCCGCCCGCCCTATAGCAAATTGACGGCGGCAAAGTGGTTTCAATATCCTGACTGGACGTCATATGATGTCCTCAGGATATTGAGCCGCTGCGCGCCCCCGGGGGCGCGCATTGCGGCGATCGTTGTTGCGGAATGTCAGTCTGACACCCCGCAACACCGATCTAGGTAAAGAGTGTCCGATGGAGACTCTTTACCACGTGATCAGCCGTGTCCAATTACGGGTGATCACGATGTAAACAGGAAAAGCCGGTCATCGATTATTGGATTATTGGAATCTGGGAGCCCCCTTTAACAAGGGGGCCCCCAGATCCTGGCCCCCCACCATGTGAATGAGTATGGGATACATTGTACCCCTACCCATTCACCTTAAAAAAGTGTAAAAAATAAAACACAGTACAAAGGTTTTTAAAGTAAAGCAGCTCCGGCGTCTCTTCTGACTTCTTCTCCCCTCTCCATCTCTTCTGCCTCCTCCGCTGATGTATTTTCTCCTCTCCGGTTCTTCTCCCCTCTCTGGCTCTTCTCCGCTCTCTCTCTGTTTTTTCTCCCTCTGTCCGCTGTCTTCTGCCGGGTCTTCTCTGCTGTCTCGCTCTTTTGCTTGCTCATTTGCCTGGTCTTCTCCGCTGTCTTCTCCCTCTGTTCTTCTTGACTCGCCGATATCTCCCGCTCTAATGCCAGGTGCGCAGTGTGCCGCTACTTATATTGGCATGGGACAGGGTCATCCGGAGGCCCCACCCCTTATGACATCATCGCCCAACATTTTTTTTGGCGTGGGGGTTCCCCTTAAAATCCATACCGAAGGGTCTGGTAAAATATACAGGTATATGCGCAAAAAAGCTAATGCTCCTGTCCTTTGCCAGCAGCATTTGGTATTTGTGCAGGGGATAGTCTCTGAGAGTCCATATAAAATAGTTTATAGTATGGAGGGGATGGGAGCAAAAAGTCCAAGGGCTCTAGAGGCTGTCATCATAGGGAAACAGAAACCTGATTCCAGACTGCAAACAAACACAAGAAGAGAGGCGCCTCTAAGAGTAGACGTTTTATAACACTTTTAATTAGCATATCCAATTTGCACTCACATTTAGATGTATAAAAGTGAGCATGTAAGTATCCAAATGTAGTCAGGGTGACCGCTTCTGCGACCTGCTTCCTGAATCCACTGCTCTGTGCTGGTATCACTCTGTCAAATGAAGCCGGCGTCTGTGAGGAACTTCGGCGTCAGACCGAGGCTTGAGAAGCAAGCAGGGATGGCTGCAGGGAGATGGCGACACCTGGTAATGGACGCGTTTATTGAGTTGGCGCGCTGCGATAGGAAGGCAAGCCGCACTCCTTTTTCAACAATAGACTAATTGGAATGAATGGCATGGGCTCACTATTATAGGAGAGCAGGGGGATGGGCTCAGAACAGAGGGGAGTGATAATACAAAACAGGGACGGACTATGCTAATGACAAAACGGGCCTGAGAATATGCAATAAGAAACAAACAGTGCACACAATACAATACACTGTATAAAGGACGCTAATATAAGCATATAAATAAACAAATAAAATAAAATAGCATGCTGATCATTCTAAACACAACTTTACAAGAAACAATCTGTAAGTAATATTATTATATAGGATGACAATATACAAAAGCAATTGGTCTATGCTATGTGTATATGTAGATGAAAATTAATAATAAAATAAATATATTAGAAGGGATAAATAATTGGTACTAAATAATAAACCAAAAATGGAGAAGAAAGGGTGGGATAGAGGGGAGGGGGGGGAAGGAAATACATTATATGGGCTGTATATGTGTATACAAGAAGGTGTGGTGGATATCCACATACTATGTGGGTAAGTGGAATGGGTGGCATTGGGGGAGAGAGGGGGGAAGAGGGGGGATGGGGGGAGAGAGAGGGGATAAAGATTGGAGGGGAAGTGGACTGACAAAGGAGAAAGGGGAGAAAAAGGGAAGAAAAAGAAGGAAAGGAAAAAAGAGAGGGAAGAGGGAGGGGAAAGAGGGGTGATTAGGGGCGAAAGAGTATTAGCATTAGTCTACCATAAGTATAGTGGTATGGGTGAATGATTAGATGTCCACATAGTGTATATACACAAACAGGGACCAAAAACACATGAAGAGAAATACATAAAAGAAATAGAGATAAAATCTGATAAAAAATTATGACCCACTAAGGTATACATGTGACATATGTGAGACATATATATATATATATATATATATATATATATATATATATATATATATGTGTATATACATATGACTAACTAGTAGAAATGGCTTTAATTACTAAGTGTGGGCACGATCAATACTTACAGAATCAGATCCCACCTCCCCCATAAAAAATAATGAGATCCTAGAGTAAAAACAAATAAAAATGAAAACTGAGAAGGCAAATAACTATAAGATGATAAATAGCTATATGATAAAATGGTAATGTGTATCTATATATGTCTATATGATGGTCGGGATTTCTATTCCCTCGTTGATCCCACCAGGTGAGAGTGCATCAAGGGTATATATCCAGAACGTTTCTCTGGCACAAAGTGTTTTAAAACGTTCTGAAACTGTAAGGGAACTAGGTATCTGTTCGATGACCCACACTTGTAGGCCATCGGTAGATTTCTTATGTGCTGTCAGAAAGTGTTTGGGGACGCTAAGTTCCCTTCCAGTTGCAGAACATTTTAATTTCAATACGTTTTTATTGAGAGATTTTTCACAAATATAGTAAAGCATTTGTTGTACAAAAAGAAAAAAAGAAAAATAAAGAAGACAGTATGAAAAAGTATGAAGTAATGTCAATTTACTCTGTTCTGGCAGTAAAACTGGCAAATACCCTAGGGTATTTTAAGGTAAAAAAAGTGTATACACCACTGGAATAGTTAGCATATACACTGGATATGTTTGCGGTCAAACTAGAGGTCCTGACCTCCCCCCAACGCACACCTAAAGGGAACACACTGTGTCGCCGTGAAGGAGGTCACGACCTCCCCAAACCTGCTATTTCTGTTATCACATATGCCGCCTGCTTTCACGTAACTCCCCGGGGACTAAACTTAGTGTAACACCATAGCAAAAATATGCCAGTACGTATAAAATAAATCAAAATAAGAGGAATAAAAACAAACTGGGGTGAAAGAAACAATGAATGCAGTTAACCACTTTAGTAATTTTAGTAATTTATCTGCTGAATGGGTAATCTTCAGAAAGAGCAATCAATAGTTCAAGCAAAACCAGACTTAGTGTCATACCATTTGTTCCATGGTTCCCAAACCTTATTGGCTATAAGGTGTTTACCCACCCCGGAGGCAAAAATGTGTTCGTATGTACCATTGTACCATGAGTATTAATTATCTGTATGACTTCAAGAAGTTTAGGATGCAATGTGTCTTTCCAGTGCCTAACCAGAGCAAGTCTGGCTGCTAAGAGGATGTGGGATAGTAAAGATCTTAGGTGATGAGGGATTAGATCCATCCCCAACGAGAGCAGCGCCATCCCCGGTAAAGGCTCTAGTTGGATTTTAAGTGTCTGTAGGATGAGGTTAAAGATCAACTTCCAGTACTGTAATATAATGGGACAGGACCATAGAACATGGAACAATGTACCTGTTCCCCCGCATTGTCTCCAGCATTGAGAAGATACCTATTGTGCAAATTTAGTCTACATGGAGTGAGATACCATCTTAGTAAAATCTTTTGGAAAAGTTCCCAGAGATTGGCACATTTGGTAGAAGAATATGTTGTGGTTAAAGCCGCTTGCCATTTTTCCTCTGAATATATTCTACCAAAGTCTCTCTCCCAGGCATGTATGTTGGGGGATTTTGTAAACATTAGTTTGTTTTGGAGATGGGAGTAGAACAGCGATACACCTTTAACGTTCGCTGTTTTCAACACGAAATATTGGGATATTTGCCAAGGGAGGGAGGTGGTAAATCTAGTTGGCTGTTTTATTAAGTGTGAAACCTGTAGGTACCTGTAGTATTCAGCTGAAGGAATAGAGAACTCCAACTAGAGAGCCCTAAAGTTTTGATGGCAGGTCCCACAAAAAGGTCCGCCAGTTCCAGTTCCCTGCCGGGATTCCAGTAAACGAGAGATATGCCTGGTATTAAGAGGGATAAAGCAGATAGAGAGAATTTCAGAGGGGTAAGTTTAATCTTGGGGGAAGTATGTGTTGTTAGTATTCGCCATGCTTCGAGAGAAGCTTGGTTGGTTCCCCTTTACTAGCAATCGGTACAAGGTCCCTCCTAAGATAAGTGACGCAATATATGACAGCATCCACCTACATCTGCTCCATGGCTAATTCTACCAGACCCAGACTCAATTTATCTACACATAACGCTCAGGGCTTGAACCCCCCTCTCAAAAGGAAAAAGATCTCCAATAGTTACAGATCCCTCAAGCAAGATATTATTATGGTACAGGAAACCCATTTCCCTCAACGGTACAGCCCCAAATTTCTCCACCATCAGCACCCCTTGTTTTACCTGGGGAAGGAAGAGTGAAAGTCTAAAAGGTGTTGCTATATTATTCTCCAAAACTTGTAAATTCACCTGGCAAGCAGATTATAAAGACAGATTTATTTTAGTTAAAGGGTTCATATAAGGTTATTTATTCTCCTTTATCTCCTATTATGCTCCCAACGAGGGCCAATTTAAAACATTTCAAAGAATGTGGGATACTCTGAACCCCCTCTTGGAGGGGACCCCCATTCTAGGAGGGGACTCGAACGTGGCGTTTGACCAAGGACTGGATAAGTCCAATTCATCCAAAACTCTCTTAGCCCGTCCAACCAGGGCTAGTCACAACATTTCTAGACTGGTCCATTACCAAGGCTTGGCAGATGTTTGACGAGGGATGAACCCAATGGAGAGGGATTATACTAATTTCTCTAGTCCCCACCATTTTTATTCTAGGATAGACCACATTCTAATATTCACACATCACCTGCCCAATGTTTCCAGCTCAAAAATTATAGGCGCCACACTTTCAGACCACTCCATAGTGATCGTATCTCTCTTTAAAAAATCTCACCACCCCAAATATACTCAGTAGAGGCTAAATTAATCCATTGTATCTGAACCCATTAGGGCCCCCGAAATCAACAAAGCCCTACTAGAATATTTTACACTGAATGATGTAAGTGATACCTCAGCGGAGATGTTGTGGGCTGCTTATAAAGTCACCATAAGGGAGAAGTAAATCCAAATTGCCACCTAAATCAAAAAAGAAAGAAATACAGATATAGTAAAAATGGAGCACACTTGTCCCTAAGGGCACGACACAAAAGGGATCCCTTGGGGGTCCCTATCTCCCAAATAGATGCAGCTAGACTGGAGCTGAACCTGGCTCTCACAGTTTGAGCCGTGAAGCAAATTCGCTGAACTAGCATTAAATTTTACTTTCAATCGTTTTTATTAAGTTTTGAAATTCACAGAGGAAATACATGAACTACAAGTTTCCCTGAAAAGACAGGAAACATTCCGTACAAATAATATAAAGGTGAACAAGGATCGGCCTTTATTGCAGAACAAACATTGATGCAACATATGGCATGAACACGAGACATTGTAGATGATACCGTGTATAGGTAGCATTGGTACGTTCCGTCAACTAACGGATCGCAGACAAGTATTAGTCCGAGCAAAGTGACAGACAGCTAACTAAATTAGAGTCCAGCAAGGGACAAATGACCACATGCTCTCTGAATAGGTAAGGGTAGAATGGAGGGACGACACCCCCCCCCCGCCGCCCCCAAGGGAAACTAGCTGCGGCAGGAGGAATCACAACCCCCCCATGCCCCCCTAATGACCGACCCCAACAGCCTTGTAAAATGGGCATAAAACAAGGGATTTACGGGATGTCGGAGTATATTAAGCCGTACTAATGACTCGGCTAAGGGAACACCTATAACAACAACTAGAGTGGGAGGGTCAGAAAGCGAGTGAACTTAGGAAGCTTAGATGATAAGGGTTTCATTAACTCTTAATTCCGAAGTTATAATCCTACGCCAAACAAAAACTGAATAAGAAAATGACTTATAAAATTGGTAATACTGCGGAGGGGATCAGGATCCGGCTCAAGTTGAATATAATAGAAAAGAAAAGGAAAGAAAAGGAATACAGAGGGAGAAGAAGGGTAGAAAGGGAATCAGAAATGAGGGAAGACAAAAAAGAGGGAGGAAATAGGTCCAGCAGGATCATCCAGAGTGTTCTGTCAGGGAGGGGGCTACGCCTGGGATGAGAGAGATGTTACAATATTTCACCCATGGTTCCCAAATGCATTCAAATGTACTGGTTTTATCTTGAATAATACTGACTACTTTTACCTGCGCCATGATCCAGGAGATTTTATGCTTAACCGCTGAGATCGGAACTGAGGATTTCTTCCAACGTGCTGCTATCGTAATTTTGGTCCCCAACAGGATGAAAAAAATCAAAGCTTGAGTATATTTGTCTATCTTATTTATCCTAAGGTTGAGAAGAGCTATATCTGGCGTTTGGGGGACCTGGACAGACGTCACTTTACGAATCTAATGGAAAACCTTATTCCATAGACCTCTTATTCGTGGGCAAGCCCACCAAATGTGTAGCATTGAATCTATATGGTTAGAGTTCTGAAAGCACAGCGGGGAAGCATCTGGATAGATCTTGGCGAGGAGGGAGGGAACCCTGTACCACCGGGTGAGTATTTTAAGGTTTGCTTCGATTAGAGAGAGATTTAAAATTCCCTTGAAGGAACATTGGAAGCATGTAAACCATTTATCTCGGTCCCAAGATATATCAAGATCACTCTCCCAGGTGAGGGCATAGGAAGGCTAAGAGATCGCAGAGGCCAAAGAGGTGTATATAATGGAGATCCCACCCCTCTGATCCATGATATCCGAATACCAAGTTTTGTAGGGTGTAACCTTAGGGGGGTCTGATCTAATAGGCCAGAGTGATTGTAGGAAGTGTAATATTTGTTAGTATCTAAACCTTTCCGAGGAAGGCCTTTGAAGCTTACTGACGCAATAAGCGTTTGAAATGGGACCTGTGGCATTGAAGAAATTCCCAATCCTAATTAATCCTTTGTTAAGTCACCAACTAAATGCTAAGATATTCATTCCCGGAGGGAAAGCAGGATTATGGAACATGTGTGTTAGAGGACGAAGGGGCGGGACCAGGGAGGTATTCTTGTGTAATTGGTCGCATAAAGCTATCGAATGGGAAAGCGTGGGAGCTAAGATGGGAGGTCTAAGTTTGGTAGGGGACCATATTAAAAAATCAATTGTGTGAAGCGGTATGGCTTGTCTTTCCATGGAGACCCAATCAGATTTTGGGCCCCGTGAATAGACAATAGATATTTGGGCCAGTTGTGCAGCTTGGTAATACCACCAAATATTAGGTAATGCTAGACCCCCTTGTGATTTTAGTCTGTATAAGATATGTTTTGAGCAGCGCCTGCCCTTCGGGTTCCAAATGAATTGTAGAATTTTGGATTGCAGAGCCTGCACTTGTGATTTCCTAAATGGCATAGGGAGCGATCTGAACAAGTAAAGGAGACGGGGAAGTAGGGTAATTTTGACTGCGTTTATTCGACCCAGCCAGGATAGATTCTGTTTATCCCAGTTAGAAAGGTCTGCTGTCAGTTTGTGGAAAGCTGACGGATAATTAGAGGTATATAAGGAATCTATTTTAGGGGATATGTTGACCCCCAGATATGGAAGAGAGGTCGAGCACCAGGAGAACGGAAAATGGCTTTGTAAGCTACTGAGTAATTTGGGTGGTACAGTGATGTTAAGGGCTAGGGATTTCAAGGCATTCACGCGTAATCCAGAGACGTCGCCAAATTTTTCCAGTAAAGGGAAGATGTTAGGTGTTGAAATCAGAGGGGATGTGACAAACAAAAGCAAATTGTCTGCAAACAGCGCACACTTGTGCCCTTGCTTACCGCAGATAACTCCTTTAATATCTGGGAGATCTCTGATAGCTATACCCAGGGTCTCAATTGCTATGGCAAAGAGAAGGAGGGAAAGTGGACATCCCTGTCTGGTACCTTTTTCTATCGTGAGGGGATCTGAGTAACATCCCTGTAGTCTGAACTGTGCAGTAGGGTCTGAATATAGGGTTCGTAGGGATCCCAAAAAATGTGGGCCAAAGCCCCATCTCTGTAAGACATTAAACAGATAAGGCCAGGCAATTGTGTCAAACGCCTTTTGTAGGTCGATCGACAGTAAGAAACCTTCTTGGTGGGGTCCGCCATCCCAGCGAGAATTAAGGAGAGACACTATATCAACTGCTCTCCTAATCTGGTCAGATCCCTGTCTCCCCGGGATAAAGCCGACCTGGTCCTTGTGAATATAAAGAGCTATAAAGGATGAAAGTCTATTGAATAGTATTTTTGTTAAGATTTTGAGGTCGTTATTGATAAGTGATATAGGACGATAATTAGACACTAAGGATGTGTCTTTGCCAGGCTTAGGGATAACCGATATATATGCAAGATTCAGGGCTTTATCCAAGGGAGAGCCAGACCTGAGAGAATTAAAAAATGTAACCATATACGGGGCAAGAGAAGTGGCAAATTTTTTGTAATAACCGACTGAGAAGCTGTCTGGACCCGGGGCCGAATTCTGTTTGAGCTGTTTCATAACTCCCATAACTTCTGCTTCGGATATCAGTTCATCTAGGAGATCCGAATGTTCTGAGGAAAGTTTTGGGAGAGGGACAGAATCAAGGAAGCCATCTAGTTGGGACTGGGAAATAGCGTGCTCATTTTTATATAAAGAAGAATAAAACTTATGGAACGTTTCCATAAGTTCCAAACTTATGCAACGATTTCATGACAGGTTACCTGACAGGGTGCGCATTTTGGGGAAGGTATGAGTGCGGGGCTTAGGAGTTAATTTAGCCGCAAGTTTGGCACCTATTTTATCTTTCTGGGAATAAAATCGCGCACCTGTCAATCTCAGATGTTTCTCAGCTTCAGTAGTAAGCGCTAAATTCAACGAAGTTCGGGAAGCCTCAAGGGATTTCAGAGAATCACTAGTAGGGTTGAGTTTATGAGCTTTACTGAGGGAGTGAAAGTTCTTGGTGAGTTTGTCGATATCTGTCTTTCGTTCTTTTTTAAGTTGGGAGGAAATTTAAATAATCTTCCCCCTGATAACCGCTTTGTGGGCAGCCCACAGGGTTTCTGGGGAGATGGAGTCTGTATTATTCAGGAGGAAGTATTCTTGAATGTCACGTGTGAGAATTGTGCATTGGATGGGATCACTTAAAAGTCCTTCATTGAGTCACCAGATAAATTTATTTACAGGGTTATAGGAGCGCTGCATGTATACTATGACCATAGCATGGTCCAAGTTGGCAGACTCCCTGATAATAGCTTTAGTTGTCGATGGAATGCTCTGGGATTGGATGAAGATGTGATCGATTCTGGCATAGATTTGGTGTGGGGCAGAGAAATGGGTATAGTCCTTGGATCTAGGGTTCAATTCCCACCAGATGTCCACCAGACCCAGAAAGTACAACGTGGAAGCAATTTTGGTACACTGTATGAGTTTTCCAGGATTGAGGAGCACCTGTCACTGATTTATCAAGGGATTGATCAAAAGGGAGGTTAGTATCTCCACCCATTACAATTTTCCCTTCTAGCAGTGGGCCAAGAGTGGACATCATGGATGAAAAGAAGGGTGCCTGATTTTTATTCGGGGCATTGTAAGAAATAAACGAGTATAGAATACCTTCAATAGAGCCTTTAACCAATATATATCTACCCTCCCCGTTTAGAATTATGTCCGAAGGTGAGAAGCCTAGATTTTTGGAAAAGCAAATTGCAACGCCTTTCGTCTTATTACTAGCATTGGGAAGGAAAAACTGGGGGTAGTGCCCGTGAAGGAAAGGGGGGTTGTAGGATGTTGGGAAATTAGTTTCCTGTAATAAAAGAACATTCATTTTTTGGGAATGGTAGAGCTTAAAAAGCTTTCGTCTTTTGACTGGGGAATTCATACCTTGAACGTTGTGGGTAACAATACTTAGATTGTTAGAAAAGTTGGTGTCAGTATGCATGGATCAGAGGGGAGGGTGTGTGCAGCAAATTGTGGTTTCTTACCCTGATCTCCTGGGATGGGAATCTGTAAATGGACACCGACACCCGGGGAGCCTGGTGTGTTAGCTGCGGAATTTGAGATGAACCTCTGGAGGACCCGGAAGAAGAGAAAAGAAGAAAGGTAGTAGGGGGAGAAGAGGGAGCCAATCCTGAGTGAGAGAGACAAAATATATTAAAAACAACAAACAAAATGCAGCAGTAATTACTAGCTAAACGCTGCCTAGAAAAGACCAAAGTCTTCTTGCGGGGAGGGGCTGCTGCCCCGTCCTCGCCATTTTTCCTAAATACAAATAACAAAAAAAAGAAAAAGAAACACCCCAAACTCGGGGGTCATTTCAACATCTCCGAGTGGAGGGAAAACACCACTCTGAGACAGAGGGAGGTGCAGAGCGGCCACTCCGACCTTTCCGCCAGAAAAAACAGTAAAAGAAGGAGAAAAATAAAAAAACATCTGCATATTGCAATGGGATCAACAGCAACGGGTAAATCAAAAAGAAGGCTCCATATAGCGTAAAGTTAAAACATTACCGAGAACCAGGATGTCCGTCGCCAATCCCCCATCAATGCTAGGGGGAAAAGCGAGGGACACCAGGTAGCGGACAACCGGCAGGACCAAAGATTAGGACTTTAAGTAACTGAAGAGAGAGTTCATCTCAATGGAGATGATTCGTCTGGGAATCACCGGGTAGAACTGCGATTGCAGTACAGTCAAAAATGCCACCAAAAGAAAAAGAGTAGGAGGATGATTGTAGAATTTTCTTCAAGACGGTCGTCCATCTTTAGGTCTCTTTGCTTGTTGTTTTTGCCAGAGGGGTTTAATGGGGTTCACAGGGGGAGGTCTTTTCGTTGAGAGAGAGTGTTTAGGATCCAGAGTAGGAGCAGGAGAATGGGAGATAAGGCCCAGGTGGAGTAGAATGTGTTCTCCATCCACAAAGTTAGCAAAGTTGTAAGATTTATTTAGATAAGAGAAATTCAAACGGAATGGAAAAGCCCATCTGTATGTGATCGATTTGTGTGACAGAACCTGCAAGAGACGCTTCAAAAATCTTCTCTTCTGTATCTTATAAGGCGACAAGTCCGCAAATATTTGGACTGGATGACCTTGAAAAGAAAGGTTTTCGGACTCCCTGGCCTTATGCATAATTTCCTCTTTGACTTTACAACAATGTCCCTGGGTAGGCCATCTTGACGGGGCGGTTAGAGGGCTCTGTGAGCGCGGTCCAGTTCCAGTTTATGTTCTGGTATATCAGGGAGCAGAATTTTAATAAATGAGCGAATAACTGAGTCTGTGTCCTTAAATGTTTCTGGAAGGCCTCTAAACATGAAATTGTACCTTCGATTCCTGTTTTCGAGGTCATCGAGTTTAGAGGAAGCAGTTTCAAGCTGATCATGGAGATCTTGGATTCTGTCAGTGTTCTGCTGGGCCATGGCGATAGTTTGATCTGTCTTAATTTCAATCGCCTCTATCCTGGCTCCCAGATGCTGAAGATCAGCCTGTATTATGGACGTTATTTGTGAGACATTTTGTGCAAGGCCTCTGGAGAGCATGTTGGAGAAGGTCTCCATCAGGGAAGTAAAGTCAGTGGGGGTAACGGGGTGAGATCTGGGATGAGTCCTGGGATGATCGGGGGGTAGCGGAGAAATCCTCCATAGGCGTGAGTGGGGTGCCCATATGAGTTCTGCCCAGCAGCCATTCCATGGATGAGTATGTATGAGTCAGTACGGGTCGTCCGGATCCTGGACCAGGCCTTGTGTAGCTGTAGCTGCCGCCATCATGGCGGAGGCCGCGGGCGGCGGAACGGATGTAAGTTGCCTGGCTAGGTTTTACCTGGCCGTGTTCCCTTTCATGCGGGTGTGCAATCTGGAACCCTGGGAAGCCGTGGGGTGGTCGGCAGGTAAGATCCTCCGCTGATGTTGGCTGTGGCGGGGTTAGCAGGCCAGAGCGGTGTGGAGCTCTCAGGACATGCGACTGTCCATGAAGCCGCCGCGCATGCGCCCACTAGCATTACATTTTATACCCAGTATAAGTACAAACTTGGACCAATGCTGGCCACCAAACTGTCCCCCAGGGCGAGGATTCATTTTCTCCCCAAGATCCAGACTCATGCTCAGTCCACAACATCTGATCCCCAAAAAATCCTGATAGTCTTCAGAGACTTCTATGATAAACTTTATAACTCCGCTTCGCAGGGCCAGGATATAACATCTCCATATTCTGATGGAATAGGGTGGCTGCTCTCTACTCTTCCATGATGGCTGCCACTGGAGGACATCCTGCCTTGTTGGGGTTGTGCCTCACCCATACTTTCCTCCTCTGCTCTATCCAGCACCCAAGTCATGTCTGACCTCATCATCATCATCCCTTCCATCTTCCTCATTGCTGGAGTCAACTTGATAATACGCTGCAGCTGGGGGAACATGACTACCAATTTTTTTTGTTTATCAGTGTTCTCCCCTCTGTAGGCTCATGTTTCTACCTTCCTCAACCTCAGAACCAACATCAGAATCAAGTAATGCATGTGCATCGTCAAGAAGAAAGTGGCTAAGGCTGTGTTCAAATAACCTAGCTGACTCCTCAATGCAAGATGCTGGGGCCATGGCAGGAGTAGCTGTGGACAAGGAGGCAGAATAAGCCACTCCGGCAGTTGTAGTTAACTGTACACTAGTCTCTGCTTGAGTGATAGAATATAAGAATGGTTTAGTAAGGCAGTCCACAACCTCCTCGACATGCTGTGGCTGGATAGTATGGGCAACATCACTAAACAGATAAAATGGTGCCCTGCCTAAGGACGGACCACATGCACCTTTGCCTGTGGACACATATGCTGCTGGCTCCCTCACAGTGGTATGAGAACAACTGCCTCTCCTTGTTGATCTCCCAGACATCATGGGGGAGGGCTTATTAACTAAATATAATAGAGATGGGGAAATGTGTAATTGGATGCACTTTAATCAATTAAAAGTGGTGTTTGTTGCTCTTTAATTTGAGGACTGCTGCTGACTAGGAGTAAGCTTTCTGTTCTGAGCTTTCGTGTCACAGTCCATAATGCACTACGGCATCGCAGTGCATTGCTGTCTGATGATTGGCCAAGCATGCACTATGACACGCATGCTTTGGCCAATCACAGCGCCGTCACCAAAGAGAGCCATAATTGCCCAATTATGGCTCAGGGGGTTAAGTCCACGCCCCACACTATATAGGGCCGCCTGCACGTCAGCCGTGTGTAGTGTGCTGGTGACGTTAAGAGAGAGAAAGAGTGTAATTTCATTTAGTTTGAGCAGGCAGGCGAGCGATTCAGTTAGCTGCAGTGTATTTAGTATATACATATATATATATATATATATATATATATATATATATATACATCCCGGCTTGTATATATATATATATATATATATATATATATATATATATATATACAGTATATATATATATATATATATATACATATATATATATATATATATATTTATGGTTGAAGCCCTATATCCGATACAGATATGAACAAGATAGATAGACTTAACATAAGACTTACAACATGAAATGGACCTGAAGTGTGCCCTGATCTGATGGACAGTATGCCAAAATAAGGGGGCATGCCCAAGATTATAATGAATATTTTGTGGACAGAAATTAATTTTTAGAAATACCCTAAAAAGGGGATGGGAGGGTGGGTATCACTCACAGGAAACCGATGAAGACTGCAGGTGAGTGGGCTGGTTAAATAGCCCCCCGGGCTCCTCCCATAAATTCAGGCCAGCATACTGGCCTTCTTACTTATGGTTGAAGCCCTATATCCGATACAGATATGAACAAGATAGATAGACTTAACATAAGACTTACAACATGAAATGGACCTGAACTGTGCCCTGATCTGATGGACGGTACGCAAAAATAAGGGGGCAAAAACATTCAGGTAGGGGTGTAGTTTTATTGGTTTTAGCTTTATTCATTGAGCAAGTTTGGTGAATGCTTGTGCCATTTCCACCTGAGGATTGGGGATGTGCTGGGCGAAGCAGGCAGACTTTCAACCTTTCAAGTCTCTTAATTGTCGTGATCTGGGACCCCACACCGGGATGTGGCTGAGGCCGCTCCAATACGATAAGAGCGACTGGAACACTGACTGGGGTTGAGGTGTAGGTAGCGTGGAAGAGTTAGTGAGTGAGTAAGTGTGAAGGTGACAGGACCCAAATCGACCAAACCGCCCCACTGTTGATCCAGAGGAAGGCGAAAATCCCAGCTGAGCCTAGGCCAAATGCTACAGCAGGGAGAAAATTCCTTACTGATCCCCCGAGAGGCGACCGGGTGAACCCTGGATCAACTTCCTATGGTTGGTTGTGCCCCGATGAATTCTCATGTGTTTGATGAACTGGCAGGCACTCAAGGGTTTGATCGGGAAAGGTAGTAGGGGACGAGAGTTTGACTGTTCAGGTGGGAGTGACAGAAGGCGATCGAGTATGGTTACTGCACATCAGACATTGTTTGTTTTAGAGGTAAATGTCTAACCCAGTGCCTGATCGCTAGGTTTTGAATAGTGCCAGGTGGAGGATGAAACGATCTTGGTAGCGAGCCAAGTGAGGTCTACGTAGAACTTTGCCGGCGGGGTAGCTGTGGGTGAACTTGCTAGGCGCAAGAACCCATGGTAGGCCGAGTCTAAGGCTGCTTGAATGACCAGGCTGGGGAGAAGACCAAATGGGGAACTAGCTAGGGTAGTGGACATTAACTGGTGCTGTGGGGATAGTTGTACGGGCCTGCGTAGGAAGGACATACTTGGACTTGCCTTTACTAATAATATCGGCCGTGGCCTGGTTGTCGGTGGTGAAGGCCACGGTTTGTCCTGTCCAGATATGACCCCAGAGCTGAGCGGCTGCCACGATCTGGTATTGTTCGAACAGGGAGGAAGTCCGGGTAAACCCTGGGATTAAGAGTGTCTCTGGAGGCCATGGTCCTGCAAACCAATAGTGGGCAAAAACTGCATCTGTCACTACCTGCGGTGATGGGGGTGATATTGATGGTATAACGTTGATACTGTTTCACGTAGGTCCGCTACTGCCGCGGTGTCTAAGTTAAGGATCTGATCGGGGTCCTGTGTCTGGGAGAGGAAGACCAGGAGGCGTGATACAAAAGATCGACCCTGGGGAATGATCCTTGCTACAAATTGAGCATTCCCGGGAGAGACTGAAGCTGCTCCTTAGTACACCCCCGTGTACGGGTGAAGTCTTGGAGAACTGACCTGATGCGGGTCGGCTTTAAGGAACAACAAACGTAGTGAAAGCTAGTTTGCGTGTTTAGCACGACAGAGAATTGGTGAGCAGCCGAGTCTCTACTGGAGATGATGAGTGACCGATTTGAGCCACTTGCAGAAATACTTGCAGTGATTGCAATTAAGCAGCTTTATTGGAAAGATGAAAACAAAGTTAGCAGAAATTTTGAGTATGTAGGAATGACTGTGCGCAATATTGTACATGCAGATGGAGTGGGATGTAAATGTTTATGCTTGATAACGGACGTAAGGCCAGGGATCTGAATCGTAAGTACCACTTTATTTGTATCACTGATGCGAATAGTTCGAATCGGGCTGAGGTGTGAGCACCGGTGAGGTTTGGTTTGTAAAGGATCTTAAACGTTGAGCCGGCGCTGCGACTGGACTCGGATCGGTCGGTGAAGTTTGTATTGCCGAGGATCCGAACCATTGCGCCGATGATGCGACTAGATTTGGATCAGCTGTAGATGTAAGGTGACGAGGGAGCTCATGTTCCGGATCCGAGTTGTTGCACTGATGATATGACTAGACTCAGATCGGCTCATGGTATTAGTGGTTGAAGGGGTTTGTGATTGCTGAGGATCCGAATCATAGGGCCGACGTTGCGACTAGATTCAGATCGGCTGTTGGTAAGTGCTTGGTATACACACACACATATATATATATTTTTTTCTTTATATAAATAGTTTTTTTTTTTTTAGTTAGGTAAAGTGAGCGTTTTTTTTTTTTCCCGGGGAAATGATGTCCAACCTGGTGCAGGGTGGACCTACTTGACTGACCTGGAGGAGAAACAACAGGTGATGAGTGGTGAGGGGTTTGACTAGCTGATTTGAACATGACAGACTGCATCTGTTTTTTCATACACGCTGTTACACTCGGCACTGGTTTAGTGCCTTTTACATGTAAGTGCAAATTTTTTTTTTTGTATTTTTATGGTTAAATGTCCTTTTATATGCGGAGAACACTATGGTCTGCCTTTCTTTAATATACATACCTCATTGGAGTCATTTGTGATCCGGTCCGTCTGCTGTTGTCATCCAACCATCCCGGAGCTGCAATACATGCCTGAGATGTATATCCCATATGGGAAGGTATCTGTGACCCTCTATAACCAAAGGGTCCACTTTGGGAGGTGAGTGGCCATTCTTATCTGGTGGAGGTCTCTCACTGTGTTCACATCATTATCTGCATGTTTCCGATTCTATAAATCACTCTAGAAGATCACTGGGATTGTCTTTTGATTCATGGACTTGTTCAGCGCTGCACTGCCTTTTTATATAAGTGAGCGGATCGGATGGTGGAGCGTGTCGGAGAAATGAGTGACAAAAATGTCCCATGACAGAGGCATTAATCGGTGCGCCGCAGGTGCGACTGACAACAACCGGCTCTGGAGCATGTACTGAAATGAGGCCAACAACAACTGGGGCACACTTAAGACGAGCCTGCACACGAGAATGCAAGTGGATGTGAATCAGATGCGTGATAGTGAAACGAGTGACAGAAACTTCCCATGACAGAGACACGAATCGGTGCGGCGCTGTGCGACTAACAGCAAGCGAACTCTGGAGCATGTACTGAAATGGGGCCAACGACTGGGGCACGCTTGAGACAAAGCTGCACCTAAGGATGCGCGTGGATTCAAATCAGATGTGTTACAGTGGAACGAGTGACAAAAATGTCTCATGACAGAGGCATGAATTGGTGCGCCGCAGGTGCGACTGACGACGACCGGACTCTGGAGCATGTTCTGAGATGAGGCCAGCAATTGGGGCACGCTTGGCGAACCTGCACACGAAAATGCGTGTGGATTCAAATCAGATGCGTGGCGGTGACACGAGTGACAGAAATTTTCCATGACAGAGGCATGAATCGGTGCCGCGCTGTGCGACTAACAGCAAGCAAACTTTGGAGCATGTACTGAAATGAGGCCAGCAACTGGGGCCCACCGGGATGAATCGGTGCATTGTGAATGCGACTTGGATTCATATCAGAGTGATGCAGAGGAAATCACTATCGAGGCGAGACGAATCAGTAGCTATGTGCAGGGTTTCATAAGGAGAGAGAAGGGTGTGCGAGATATGACAAATGAAATTACTATCAGTAGAATGAGATGACAAAACTAGCGGGGACGAACCGGTGAGTCGCTGATGCGACTAGATTCGACCGGAGGGTAATGCTAAGTGAGATAACTGTAATGATAGACAGTGCTTTTCTAAGTGACATGGGCCTACTACTTGGCGTGAAACAAAAAGGTACGAGAAAAAAATAAAATAAATAAAAAACAAAATAAAAAAAAATAAAAGCATGAAACTAAACTGATAAAAACAGCTCTGCGTTTGTGTTCACGATTTGCACGACAAGACCGTGGTCTTTCACGGGGCTGAAATAAGGCTACATATGGAGACTTGACTAATGACTCGCAAGTTCCACAGTGGGGTATTGATGACATGGTTTATCTGGCAAATGTCAGGTCACCTGTGGCCAGATGACAGATGCACACCATAGGGGGTCAGGAGTGCACCACAAGGTAGTGAACCCTATGGCTGACTGCTGCGGATAGGATACTGGGTGGTTGTGGAAAGCGGGACCAGAGGAGCACAACCGGGATCCACAAGAAGCTAGAGCCGAGATTCCCCAGGGCGCGGAGTCTAAGACCTAGCAGGTCTTCACCAGAGCCTCTAGTGGTGAGGATGTTACGCTGCAGCTAGGTCCAGGTCACGACCCCTAGAGTCTCCTAGCTCACGCCTCATAGGGTAAGGATGAAAGATGGGAAGCAGCAGCACAGGATACAAGAATAGTGAGGGGAAAGGCCAAGGTCAAGGTCATAAGCAGACAAGGATAAACGAAGGACAAGCCGAAGGTCAAGGGTCACAAGCAGACAGGGATAGTCAGGAACAAGCCAATATCGTAACAGAAAGACTAACTGTCGTGGAAATATAGGTTGTATACAGAGCACACAGCCTATATTTCCTGTGCTAAATAAGCACACACTTCAGATTCATCTTTTTGCAATAATGTTGTCTTTAGGCTAAAATTCACTCACCGTTCATCCCATCATTCATTCAAGGAAAGGAGCATCATCACATAGGTCTTATCGTCAGGCCATCCCAGAGCAGAGTGCCCAGCCGACACCTCCTCAAAGACTTTTATTAGACTCAAAAGATCTCACCAGCAGGTAATCACCTCCCCCATGGGAGTGGTCATTACAGCATGTGACCTCCATGGGAGTGGTCATCACATGATGTCCTCTTTACACAGCAAAAGTCCATATAAGGACATCCCTCTAACAAGACGTCCCATTACATGATTACCACACAAGAAATATATACAATTCAATACAATAATACAATGAATACAATAACATAATGGCTAAAGTCCTATGGGCGTGTCCAGGCAGGGAGAGCGCGCATGCTCCCAGCAAACAAAGCCGTATTGCTTTTAAACATGGATGCTCTCCCCGGCTCTGACAACGCTCTCATATTACCGTTGATAGGAATCCTTATTCTGCGCTATTCCATAGAATAATGCATATATTTAGATTATACTATTATTGAATGGGGGAGGGAGGCTATCTGCAGACGTGCGCTACGAATCCCAATCAATGTTGATCAGACACAGCAGAGACAAGAGCACGCATCTGCCTATAACCAATGATGTCGTTGCAGAGCGAGCATATCCCCTCCTCAACGATCGTCCGTGCTAATGCACAGAGGGCCCCCGTCGGTGGACATATCCCCCCACCTCATTGGTGGGGACTAAAACTCGGTGAAGACTCCAAACAGACCCAGCAATCGGTCCAAGACGTAGCACACGGTAGGCAGGAACCCAAACACACAATGCTTAAACAAACACGTTGATCAGCAAAGCAGGCTTGCAGTGCACAGGTTAATATAGTGTTATGTGATAGGGCCTGGGGTGGAGCCAGGCTGGGAGGAGATTATAAAGGAAGCCAGGTGAAAGGGTCTGGCCTCTAAGATGAACACATGAGGAGGAAAGGTAAGATGGAAAACAGACATTAGTGCATATCCATGACCGCAAACAGTGTGTGAAGCAAAGAAACTGTACGAATCCTACCTGCGACAGTTTGAAAACTTGATGTACGAAAGGCATGGTGGGTGTCCAAGACATCCAAAGAGTGTGGTGTTACGCCGTGCATGACGCACAAAAAATTACTTTGGTTTGGTAAACGAGTGAGAGAAAAACATGTACATACGATACGTAAGTTCCGCTGTGGGAACTAAAACACACGGCATGAGGGCAAACAACAAATAGCAACGGTGGAAAGTATGCAATGTATGTGACCCGATTCAGTTCGTAAATATACAAAAGGAATCCGATACGAATCGGTAGTGAGGAGTATTGAATTAATGTAATAAGAATTGGTTGTATAGTGTATGCCGCCCCTTACTCTAAAACTGAAAACCAACCAATCACCCCTCCCCCCAGGCTAGCCAAGTGCAGAGAAGGCACCAGGTGGGACTAATCAGAGTCTCCCTTTTTTTTTTTCAAATGGAAGAGATGGCAACCTTATGGACAGTGAATCTTTATGTCCAGTGAAACCTACGGCGAGTGATATCGGACAACGACCGACAGTGACTCGGAGGTTTGGATTTATAAATGAATCGCATGTTTGGCAGACAACAACTCAGAAGCAGACTTTTTAAGAAAGGAATGCAGGACAGGAAGCATCACTAATTGCAAGATTGCACATGACGCAAAAGATTCTAAAAGTACCTGCGATAGTGAGCGGGAACCGCCGACGTAGCCCACGAACAAAGAAGCCGAAATGCCCTGCGATCGAAACGCCAGGACTCACAAACATGAGGTGAGCTGGTAAGAGTCGGCCCAGTGACGTGTAGTATCACTCACTGGAAACCGACGAAGACTGCAGGTGAGTGGGCTGGTTAAATAGCCCCCCGGGCTCCTCCCAAAAATTCAGGCCAGCATACTGGCCTTCTTACACATATATATATAGAAACAACAAAGGGACATATACTCCAGTTGCAAAACGATTTTTACTTGAATCTTCAATTCATGTCATAAACAGACAGCAAAAACAGCAAACAGCTACTGTACAGTTGCGAGCATCCCTGCTCTTCCTCAGGCTTACAGGCTTGGTGTGAAAGTTTCAGCTAAACAGATCTTTCTTTATCCCAACACCTGAGGGTGTAACCCCACAGGTGAGTCCCGTCTATCCTGATCGAGAACAATCTGACCAGATAGTTGGCACTTGAATTAACCCTATGCAGGTTTGAGAAAAAATGTTACCCTACATTATATAATACATTATACATAATACATTCTAAGCAATATATCAAAATCATTGAAAAATTCAGATCAAAAAATCGAATGCAACCATAAATTGCATGTGAAGACAGAAAAAAGAGGGAGAAAAAAATAATAATAATAAAAAGGATCAAAAAAGAAAATCTTCCTTGTTAAACATGGCTCATATCTATACAATTAGATGTGTCAGAAGCGACTTTTCAAAGAATCATATAATACATATTCATTCGTAGCCCCCATCCGATAGTACTTGGTCATCATCTATAAAAAGACATATAAAAGGTACCTGATTTATCAAGGATTTCATTTACTTATAAAAATAAATATAGGTCATAATCCCTATTCATCCCATCTGGATGCAGGGACTGTAGCCTATTTATCCACCAAACTTCTCTCTGTTTAAGCTTTAATATCCTGTCACTCCCTCTTCTATCTCGTGGGATTTCCTCCAGCACCATAAAACACAGTTCTGAATCCCGGTGTCCCTTTTCCAGGAAATGCCTGGAAACTGGCAAACCTGGCTGCTTGTGTCTTATGGTGCTGCGAGGCTGAGCAATCCTGTCCTTTATTTTTTGGGTAGTTTCCCCAACATATAATAAATTACATGGGCAAGTGAGAATGTAAATAACATAGGAGGACTGACATGTAAAGAAATATTTTACAGTGACCCTATCCCCATTGCTGGAATTGATATAATGGTCACCCTTTAACATAAGATTGCACTGAATGCAATTCAGGCAGAGAAAACATCCTTTCATTTTTTTTCCCCAGAAAAGTTATTTTACCTTCTTGCTTTTTGGTCTATATTCGGATCGTACCAATGAATCACACAAGGTTTTATTCCTTCTAAAGGCTTTTATTGGTGTTTGTTGTTGAAAGACCTCAATTTGTGGATAGGCACATTTCAAAAGGGGCCAGTGCTTGCTAATGATCCTAAATACATGCTCACTGTAACTGTGAAATTGCATAGAGAAAGGTAATCGTAACATTGAGGGTTTTTTTCTTATTGCAGCTACATTTTTCTCCTCCTGTTGTATTTTATTTAGTTCTTGAAAAATGTTTTTTTTTAGGATATCCCTGTTCACTAAACTTAGAACACACCTCTTTTATCCTTACTTTTCTTATAACTTCATCACTCACAATTCGTTTTACCCGTAAAAGTTGACTTATGATAGATCAAAATACATGGGGGGGATGAAAGCTATCAAATAGCAGTAGTTGATTTATATCTGTTGGTTTTACATAAAGATCGGATTCCAATCCGCCCGTTCTATGTAAATCCTGGTGTCCAAAAATGGAACTGATATTCCCCCAATGTTAATCTTTAATTTTATTTCTGGACAGAAATCGCTCAGCATCGCATTAAAGGTGATCAAGGATTCAATGTCACCCCGCCATATCGCAAAAACATCGTCAATGAAGCGCCACCAGGTGGCGCAGTGTTTTTTAAAAAGCTCATTCTGAAAAACATATCTATGCTCAAAATCATTAATAAAAGTACATGCATATGGCGGTGCGACATTGGAGCCCATCGCGACTCCTTTTAGCTGTACAAAAAACTGATTTTTAAACAAAAAATAATTGTTAGATAACAGCAGTTGAAACAATTTCTCAAAAAGTGATATCTGTGCATCAGAGTACTCATTGCTATTTCTAATCAAGTCTACTGCAGCACAAATGCCTGCTTCATGGGGAATTGATGTATACAAACTAGTAACGTCCCAAGTAACCAGAATCTCTCGTCCCAGCCATCCACATGCCCACCAGGTGGAACTCAACGTTGGCAATGCTGCAGCGGCTGCACGCGCAGCAGAGGGCCATCAATAAGTACCTGTGCGAGTATGGCACCAGGACAGGGTCAGGGGAGCTTGGCTTTTTTCGCCACACCAGTGGCTAATGATCAAGGATCCATGCACTGTCCTGTCACCATTTGAGGAGGCCACGAGAATGGTGAGCAGTGACAGTGCATGCATCAGTGATACTGTCTCTTTTGTCTTCCTGTTGGAGCACACGCTGCGTGGAATAATGGACAGGGCACTTGAGGCAGAACAGAGGGAGGAAGAGGAGGACTTCCTTACCTCTCAAGGCCCCCTTTATCCAGACAGTATCCCTGTGGGCCCGCCGATCACACAGGAAGAGGAGGAGGAGGATGAGGATTGTGTCAGCATGGAAGTGGAGCCTAGCAATCAGCATCAGCAGCAGTCTTCAAGGGATCGTTTTCAGTCCCTAGAAACCCATGGACTTGTACGTGGCTGAGAGGAGGTGGCTGCGGATCATGTCGTCCTTAGTGACCCAGAGGACTCCAGACTGGATGCCTCAGCAAACCTATGCTGCATGGCCTCCCTGATCCTGCAAAGCCTGCGAAAGGACCCTTGGATTCGTGGTATCAAGGAGAGGGATCAGTACTGGCTGGCAACCCTTCTTGATCCACGTTACAAGGGTAAGGTTGCAGAACTTATCCAGCCTTCGCAGAGGGAGCATAGGATGAATCATCTTCGGGAGCCCTGGGAGGTTACAATTTACTGGTCCTCCTGGACAACGTGTTTCTGAGGCTTTGGTCAGTCACAGAAGGAGAGGTGGCCGTCTGACCAGTGGCGGATCCAGGGGGGGCAACAGGGCAATTGCCCCCCCCGAGTCCTGAGACCATCTGTCACACTCACTTGCTTGCTCTGTTTGTTTTTTTTTGCGCCTGATCTCCCGAACTTTGGGGACCCGGTACCGGCCGGCCGTAGGACCCCTGGACCCCAAACTAGGCATACATGTAGCCCAATGTCTCTGCTACAAGTGTGGAAAGTTTAGTGTCTGGGGGACCTACGGCCGGGGAGCACTGATTTTTTAAATCCGGGCACCCCTTCCATAGACAACAATGTTAAACGGTCATTTCTCTGGTGAATTTGCGGACCCGGTACCGGCCGGTCGTAGGTCCTCTGGACCCCAAACTTGGAACACATGTAGCCCTATGTCTCCTCTATAAGTTTGAAAAGTTTGGTGTCTGGGGAAGCTACAGCCGTGGAGCACTGATTTTTTAAAACCGGGCACCCCTTCCATAGACTCCAATGTTAAACGGTCATTTCTCCAGTGATTTTGCGGACCCGGTACCGACCGGTCGTAGGTCCTCTGGACCCCAAACTTGGCACACATGTAGCCCCATGTCTCCTCTATAAGTTTGAAAAGTTTGGTGTCTGGGAGAACCGATTTTTCAAAGCCGGGCACTCCTTCCATAGACTTCCATGTTAAACATCAGTCTAGTCATGGGCACAGTGAGGCATGGGCACAGTGAGGCAAAGTGAGGCAAGTATAAGCCTAGGACACCCTAGGCTTATACTTGAGTCAATAAGTTTTCCCTGTTTTTTGGGGTAAAATTAGGTGCCTCGGCTTATATTCGGGTCGGCTTATACTCGGCTTATACTCGAGTATATACAGTACTTGTTCTGCGGCTGCCGCTGCCTCTCTGAGTCTCTCTCTCAGCTTCTCACATCAGCCGATCAGCGGCGCTGAGAGAGAGACTCGTCTAATGTAGTTACGTGGCGCACTGACACGATACCAGGAGCCGAGGAGGAGGTGGGTGGAGCCTCTTCCCTGCACTTGCTGCTAACGCCTGGGCCGCTTGGCGTCTAGCAACGAGTGACGTCAGTGAGTCACGTCAGGCCGCTCTGCGGGCAGGTGCAATAGCATGCGGCTCCACAGACGGGTAAGAAAGCAGGTGGCTCCGCTTGCGGTGCGGTTTGTTATCGGGGGGCGGCGCGGTTCGTGGGCAGACCGTGCTGCTCAGTGTGTTGGCAGCGCAGGTGAGAGTGAGAGAGCAGGCTCAGTGTGGCAGCTGGCCAATCAGCTAGCCGGGAGCGGGGGAGCAGAGAGATGAGATCATCTCTCACCGCCCGTGCCTGCCCTGCATTCCTGCAGTGACTTCCGCCCTCACTGTGCAGGCAGCAGAGAGATTACATTATCTCTCTGCTGCCTGACTCTGGCAGTCTGGGACACAGCAAGAGACAACCAAAACTACACCTTAGCAGGCAAGTTAGTGACAATCCGCAAGGTGTGGCAGGCGACGTGGCAAGTGACAATCCGCAAATTGTGTCAGGTGACGTGGCAAATGACAATCTGCATCTGGTGGCAGGCAAGTGACAATCAGCAAGGTGTGGCAGGTGACGTGGCAAGTGACAATCCGCAAGTTGTGGCAGGTGATGTGGGAAGTGACAATCCACAAGGTGTGGCAAGTGACAATCCACAAGATGTGGCAGGTGACGTGGCAAGTGACAATCCACAACGTGTGGCAAGTGACACGCTCAGGGCTCCCACTAATTGCAGGCGACGGTGGCAAGTGACACACTCGGGGCTCCCACTGATTCTGCATTGAACTATTTAATTTCATATTACAATGTAATAATGGAAATAATGCACTTCAATCATCCTGACACCATAACAACCATGGTGCCGGGATGATTGAAGCGCCGACACCAACCATTTCCCCGATAAATTTCCCACAAAAAAAACATTTTTTGGCAGTGCCCCTCCCGAGAAAAGACTCTGGATCGGCCCCTGCGTCTGACCGATGCGTTCAGACCATTTTTTAGTCCGCAGCCCCAAGGTCTGATCGGTTCCAGGAACCATCACCAGCATATGATTTACATGGTGCAGGAATACCTAGGGGCAAGATCAAACTTGGAGATCTTTCCAACCGAAAATTCAGTGGGTTACTGGGTCTTGAGGATAGATCGCTGACCAGAGCTTGAACAGTATGCAATTGAGCTACTGGCCTGTCCTGCATCCAGCGTTCTATCTGAACGCACATTCAGTGCTGCTGGAGGCTTTGTAACCTATCACAGAGTGTTCCTGTTCACAGACTCAGTTGATTGGCTCACCTTCGTAAAAATGAATCAGTCTTGGATCACCAGCTACCAAGCACCTGATGCTGATGTAACCAATTAATTTTACTATGAATGTGAGATCCCTTTCAGACTGCCTATGCTGATGCTGAGTGACTATCCTGTTATGCTGAGTGATTATCCTATTCCTCCTCAATGTTCATGTTGATAGCTTCTAAGAAAATTTTTGTTTCTGGGCACCCCCACCAGTGACTAAGGCCCAATTTTTCTGCCCCTGTTTAACAGGGGCGAGTAATTAAAATTTTTGATGCAATATTTTGCAGCAGGGCTCGTTCCTGCGCTCAACTAGAGTATCTGTGAGGGGTTGCAGTGTTGTGGCACCACCACCACTGCCTAAGGCCCAATTTTTCTGCCCCTGTTTAACAGGGGCACGTAATTAACATTTTTGATCTAATATTTTTTAGCAGGGCTCGTTCCTGCGCTCAACAAAAGTATCTGTGAGGCTTTACAGTGTTGTGCCACGACCACCACCACCACCGCCTAAGGCCCAAGTTTTCTGCCCCTGTTTAACAGGGGTGCATAATTAAAATTTTTGATCTAATATTTCACAGCAGGGCCCGTTCCTGCACCCACCAAGAGTAACTGTGAGGCTTTACTGTGTTATGACACCACCACCACTGCCTAAGGCCCAATTTTTCTGCTTCTCTTCAAAAGGGGCATGTGATTACAATTCTTGATATAATATTTCACAGCAGGGCCCGTTCCAGTGCCCACCAAGAGTAACTGTGAGGGCTTACAGTGTTCTGGTACCACCAACACCTAAGGCCAAATTTTCTGCAGGAGTATATAGGTAAGGCCATATAGTATATACAGGCGGTCCCCTAGTTTCAAACATCAGCACAGACAGCAAAACAAATGTTACAGGGGTGATGATAACCCTTCCCTATTTTATCCAAAAAGCTTAAAAATAGATTTTTTGGCTGGAGCTACACTTATGCCGCGTACACACGATCATTTTTCACGCCGTTAAAAATGCAATTTTTTAAATTGGGCATTAAAAACGATTGTGTGTATGCTCCAGAGCATTTTTAAGGACGTGAAAAACGGCCATTAAAAATTTCGAACATGCTCTATTTTTTCACGACATTTTCATGTCCTTTTTTTTGACGACGTGAAAAATGGTAGTGTGGATGCTTTTACGAGGGGAAAAAAAACGCGCATGCTCAGTATCAAGTATGAGACGGAAGCGCTCGTTCTGGTAAAACTAGTGTTCGTAATGGAGATAGCACATTCGTCACGCTGTAACGGACTGAAAAGCACGAAGCTGAAAAGCGCGAATCGTCGCTCAACAAACTTTACTAACATGAAGGGTGGCGCCATTCGAACGGAACTTCCCCTTTATAGTGCCGTCGTACGTGTTGTACGTCACTGCGCTTTGCTCAAGCGTTTTTTTTAATGAACATGTGTATGCAAGACAGGCTTGAGAGGAAACGAGAAAAACGTAGTTTTTGAAAATGACATTAAAAACGATTGTGTGTACGCGGCATTAGACTAACTGGATATGCACCGTCCAAAAGAAAAGGGAGGATGATAACAGAGGGGGCAGGGGAACAAACAAATATACATTTTTCTGCCAAGTAACAAGCATCCTTATCCAATATAAACTCTAACTGGCATAATGTTTAATAAAAAAAAACTTTTTGCAATACTGAATTAAGCAAAAAAAAATGCACCATGGATATACAGTATCCATTGTATCAAAGGACTTTGATTAACAGTTGGTCTCTTTAGATCTCCCCTTTCCCTTCCGTTTACTCCCATTTTTTCCATTTCCTAACAGTTTTTCTTTTCTACTTTCCTTTTTGTTTTACTGCCCAGTCTTTCCTTTCATTATGCCCTCTTGTCCATATCACACACACCAATTCTTTGTAACAGCTGCCCTCGTATGGCTTAAGGCATCCTTAGAACAAGCTGCTGATATGCAAACCTGCCACTTGAAAGGTATATAATTTTCAGTAACCAGCAAAGTGCCAACTACAGATGTTGCCTGTCAAATCTTTCCCTGGTTTAATTGGCAATGATGTCTAATCTATTATATCTTTGGCCTACAGCCTCTCTTATCTCATATTGTAAATAAAACTACATTTGAAAAGGTGCTTATTTACTGGAGCAATTGTAGTTTGGAATGCAATATTCACTATTTATATTTATACTGAAAGTCTCTGTTGCAACAGCGGCACATACCTGTATATTTATACTTTTCTGTATTTCTGCTAAAAAAGATCAGATGCATTTAAAAAATATCAGGTGTGAAATATTTGCAGAACTAATAGCAATGTTTACTGGGCTTTAATGTAATAAACATTTATTTAATATTTTTTTAGAGTCCTTTTGCATTTGTCCATTTACCTGCAAAAAGTTGCATGCATTTTATATCCAGTTAATTGGAAAACAAATCCTGATCATTTCTTTGTGACTATCCCCCCCCCCCATATACCCATATAAGCAAAGCTGTATCTTGGCCTAGGCCGGCACTTTGTAGGAGGGTGGCAAAAAAGCCACCCCCCGCACAAAAAAAACAGCCTCCTCCTGGCTCCTGTATGAAAAGAGTCCCCGTTGGCTTGCGCTACACTTTTAGGGTAGCAGCAGTCTTATGGGGCAGACTGGGCCGGGGGGCAGGGTACAGGAGGCAAATCGTTCTGGTACCTCTATAAAGCGGCCACACTGCTGCTGGTATGATAATCCCCATGACTAAGCTTTGAGGGACGGAGTGAAACGCGTTGATGTTAGCAGGAGTCCAGGCTGAGGTTGCCACTCTATTCACTATTCCAGGAAACCGTGGATGTGCAACTTTTAGGGGCTCCCCCTTCTTCCCTTGTATCTCCACAGGAGCCAGGGCGGGTTCCATCCCCTGTCAGCACTCCAGCAGCAGCTGCTGTTGTATCAACTACATACCCCTTCACCATCGAGCCTGAGCTGCACACACACATTTCCTAGGTCACAATTATAATACCAGCTGGTGGGCAGACAACTGGCACCCACATATACTAGTAAGTGTGGCACTGGCAGTAGGTCTTAGAAGCCTAACGCTCTGCTTACCCTCCTCTGCGGTATCCTTGGCAGGAAGTTACAATATGGAATGTAACTTCCTCCCAGGGCTCTCTATGTCAATAGCGCGGAGAAGAGGTATGGCAGCAGATGTTTTTTTTTCTTTGTTCTCACTGACAACTCTGAAGAGGGCATTTAGGTGGTTTCCTTTCTTCTTGATAACTTTGAAGAGATATATAAAGTGATTACAGGATTATTTCCTTGCAAGTCATACTTTGAGCGCTCATTAGTGATGAGCCGAACACCCCCGGGTTCGGTTCGCACCAGAACCCGCGAACGGACCGAAAGTTCGAACGAACATTAGAACCCTATTAAATACAATGGATGCGAACGTTCGAATTCTAAAGTGCTAATTATAAAAACTATTATGCATGTTATTGTCCTAAAAAGGGTTTGGGAACCCGGGTTCTGCACCAGGGGACATGTATCAATGCAAAAATAAGTTTTAAAAACGGTCGTTTTCCGGGAGCAGTCATTTTAATGATGCATAAAGTGAAAAAAAAAAAGTCAAATATTCCTTTAAATATCGTACCTGGGGGGTGTCTAAAGTATGCCTGTGAAGTGCCACGTGTTTCCCGTGTTTAGAACTGTCCCTGCACAAAATGACACTTCTAAAGGAAAAAAAAGCCATTTAAAACTGCTTGCGGCTTTAATGTAATGTCTGGTCCCGGTAATATGGATGAAAATCTTTAAGAAAAATGGCATAGCTACCCCATGACCCCCCCCCCTACCCCAGCCCATTACCAGCCCCTTTGGGTCTTGTATGGATATTAAGGGGAACCCCGCACATAAAATAAAAAAGGCCCTATATACTCTGAACAGCCGTATACAGGCGGTGCATACAAGACAGGGACTGTAGGTTTGTTCTTATGTAGAATCTGTTTGTAATTTTGAACAGGTACATTGTTGAAGTGTAGCTCCAGACCAAAAATCTATTTTTAAACTTTTTGGAAAACATAGGTAAGGGTTATCACCCCTGTAACATTTGTTTTGCTGTCTGTGCCCCTGTTCAGAACATTTCACCTCACTTTCCGTCCTAATGACAACTGTTTTTGAAATGTGGTGTTTTTCTTGAAACAAGGATTGCTGATAAAGCATCAGTACAGAGGAGACACCTTTCTCCCATATTTATTCTTACAGGAGAGAATTTTCCTTCCTAGTGGTAGATTTCCTCTCACTTCCTGTTGTCTTCTTGCGTTTGCAAGTAGGAGTCGTTTGTAAGTTGGATGTTTGAAAGTAGGGACCTGCCGTATATACTCTGCAGAAATAGGCCCCTTAGTTGTTGGTGTTGGCACAACACTGTAAGCACTCACAGTTACTCTTGGTTGGTGCTGGAACGCCCTGCTGTCAACTATTATATCAGGAATTTTAATTACATATAATTGTTGAACAGTGGTAGTAAAAATTGGGCCTTTGATGGTGGTGCTGGTGCCACAACACTGTAAGCCCTGACAGTTACTCTTGGTGGGTGCAGCAATGGGCCCTGCTGTGAATTATTAGATCAAGAATTGTAATTACATGCCCCTGTTGAACAGGGGCTGAAAAATTGGGCCTTAGGCACTGGTGGCACAACACTGCAACCCTTCACAGATACTGTACTTGGAGCACAGCAATGAGCCCTGTTGCAAAGTATTGCTTCAAAAATTGTAATGACACGCCCCTGTTAAACAGGGGCTGAAAAATTGGGCCTTAGGCACTGGTGGCACAACACTGCAACTCCTCACAGATACTGTACTTGGAGCACAGCAATGAGCCCTGTTGCAAAGTATTGCTTCAAAAATTGTAATTACACGCCCCTGTTAAACAGGGGCTGAAAAATTGGGCGTTAGGCACTGGTGGCGGCACCCATAAACAAAAATGATCTTCCAAGCTATCATCATCAATCGTATCATTGAGGACTCGGAGGAGGAGGATAGCCAGTCAACATAACAGCACAGGCACTCAGCATCAGCATCAGTCTTGAAGGGATGTGACATTTTAAAATCAATTAGTCTGTTATATCAGCATCAGGTGTGTGGTAGCTGGTGGTGATCCAAGACTGGTTCATCTTGATGAAAGTCAGTCGATCAACCGAGTCGGTGGACAGGCGCACCCTGTGATCCGTGACAAATCCTCCAGCAGCACTGAATGTGCGTTCCGAAAGAACGCTGGATGCAGGACAGGCCAGTAGCTCAATTGCATACTGTGCAAGCTCTGGCCAGTGATCCATCCTCAAGACCCAGTAAGCCAGAGGATTTTCGGTGGGGAAGGTGTCCAAGTCTGACCTTGCCCCTAGATATTCCTGCACCATGTTTATCAGACGCTGGCGATGGTTGCTGGAACCGATCATACTTTGGGGCTGCGGACTAAAGAATTGTCTGAACGCATCGGTCAGACGGCCACCTTCCCCACCGCTCCTTCTTTGACTGGCCGAAGCCTCAGCAACTCGTTGTCCAGGACCAGGAGTTTGCAACCTCCCAGTCTCTGGGAACGCGTTGCACAGACCTTTCTGCAAGGCCTCCCGGAGTTGTCTCATCCTCTGCTCCCTCTGCGACGGTAACATAAGGTCCGCAACCTTACCCTTGTACCGTGGATCAAGGAGAGTGGCCAGCCAGTAATGGTCCCTCTCCTTGATCCGAAGAATACGAGGATCCTTCCGCAGACTTTGCAGGATCAGGGAGGCCATGCAGCGTAGGTTTGCTGAGGCATTCGCTCCGGAGTCCTCTGGGTCACTAAGGACGACATGATCCGCAGCCACCTCCTCCCAGCCACGTACAAGTCCACTGGTTTCTTGGGACTGTAAATCATCCCTAAAAGACTGCTGCTGATGATGCTGAGTGCCAGCCTCCACCTCCATGCTGACACAATCCTCCTCCTCCTCCTCCTCCTCCTCCTCCTCCTCCTCTTCCTGTGCGATGGGTGGGACAGAAGGAACACTGTCTGGGTAAAGGGGGCCTTGAGAGGCAAGGAAGTCCTCCTCTTCCTGCCTCTGTTCTGCCTCAAGTGCCCTGTCCATTATTCCACGCAGCGTGTGCTCCAACAGGTGGACAAGAGGTACAGTGTCACTGATGCATGCACTGTCACTGCTCACCATCCTCGTGGCCTCCTCAAATGGTGCCAGGACAGTGCATGCATCCCTGATCATGCCCCACTGGCGTGGAGAAAAAAAACCAAGCTCCCCTGACCCTGTCCTGGTGCCGTAGTCGCACAGGTACTCATTGATGGCCCTCTGCTGCGTGTGCAGCCGCTGCAGCATGGCCAACGTTGAGTTCCACCTGGTGGGCATGTCACATATAAGGCGGTTCTTGGGCAGGTTCAACTCCTTTTGCAGCTCAGCCAGGCGAGCACTGGCATTATAAGATCTGCGGAAATGCACACAGACTTTCCTGGCCTGCCTCAGGACATCCTGTAAGCCCGGGTACCTGCCCAAGAAGCGCTGCACCACCAGGTTAAGGACGTGAGCCACACAGGGCACATGGGTCAGTTGTCCCTGTCGGAGGGCGGAGAGGAGGTTGGTGCCATTGTCGCAAACCACCATTCCTGGCTTAAGCTGGCGTGGCGTCAACCACCTCTCGGCCTGGCCCTGCAGAGCAGACAGGACCTCTGCCCCAGTGTGGCTTCTGTCCCCCAAACACACCAGCGCAAGCACGGCATGGCATCTTTTTGCCTGCGTACTTGCGTAGCCCCGTGAACGGCTACGGAGCACCGCTGGTTCATAGGACAAACCACAGGAAGAGGCCATGGAGGAAGAAGAAGAGGAGGGGGTGGAGGAGAGAGGTGTGTCACAACCAGTAGTAGCATTTTGGAGGCGTGGCGGTGGGACAACCTCCAACACTACTGCACCTTGTCCTGAATCCTTCCCAGCTGCCAAAAGAGTGACCCAATGGGCCGTGAAAGAAAGGTAACGTCCCTGTCCATGCCTGCTGGACCATGAGTCAGCGGTAATATGCACCTTACCGCTGACCGCCCTGTCCAGCGAGGCCAAGACATTGCCTTCCACATGCCGGTAGAGAGCCGGAATAGCCTTCCGTGAGAAAAAGTGGCGTTTGGGAACCTGCCACTGAGGAACCGCACATTGCACAAACTCACGGAAGGGGGCCGAGTCTACCAACTGAAAAGGCAGCAGTTGAAGCGCTAGCAATTTAGCCAAGCTAGCATTCAACCGCTGGGCATGTGGATGGCTGGGAGTGAACTTCTTTCGACGGTCCAGCAGCTGGGGCAGGGAAATTTGCCTGCTAGAATCGGACGTCGGTGTACTGCTAGCAGAGTGGGCGCAAGTACTTGGCTGTGACACACCTAATTCTACACCTTCATTCCTCTCAGTGCATGTTTCAGAGAGGACTGAAGTTATAGTGGGGTTGGAGATCCCAGCTGATGCGGTGCAAGGAGAGGTCCGCTTGGTTCTTTGGTGTGGGTCTTTGAGGTAGGCTTGCCAACGAGCTGCATGGCAGGTCAACATATGTCTGGTCAGGCATGTGGTACCCAAGCGGCTGATGTTTTGGCCACGCGATATACGCTTGAGACATATGTTGCAAACAGCAGCTGTGCGATCTGATGCACTAGCCTCAAAAAAGGCCCACACCAAAGAACTTTTTGAATGACGGGCAGAGGCAGCGCCCTGCACAGGCGGAGCTCTGCGGTGTGATTCCGTCGGTGTACTGCCCTTACGCTGGCCACCAAAGGGCATCCTGCCTCGTTGGAGATGTGCCTCCTCCTCATCCTCCTCCTCCTCCTCTCTCCTATTAGGCACCCACGTGGAGTCATTGACCTCATCATCCCCTCCCTCCTCATCACTGGAGCCAATCTGGCAGTATGCTGCAGCTGCTGGAACATGACTGCCAGATTGGTGTCCTTCTTGAGCATCCCCTCTGTCTGCTCTCACGCTACTGCCTTCCTCTAGCTGGGTTTCATCATCAGACCCTTCGAAACGCTGGGCATCCTCCTGGAGCATGTACCCAACACTGTGCTGAAACAGTTCGGGGGACTCCTCAGGAGGAGGACATGGTGGGTCTAGGGAAGGAGTGACTGATGATTTGTCTGACATTGATACCAGGGAAGACGACGCTTTGGCAGCTGCTTTTCCAGTACCCTGAGCCTGGGTGAGAGAGGATGAGGAGGAGGAGGAGGGCTTGGTCATCCACTCTACCAAGTCTTCGGCATGATGTGGCTCAACATGTCCAGCTGCCGAAAAGAAGGACAAGCGTGTCCCATGGCCATGTGCTGATGACAATGCACCGCGTCCACGACCAGCACTGTTGCCCCCAGACACAGAGCCTGCTTGCCCTCTTTTATTGCCTCCTGACTGTCTGCCTCTCCTTGTTTGCCTTCCAGACATTCTAATAGATGGCCTGCAGGGAGATGGGAAAAAAGCAATAAGGGCTACCTTCAGGTGTCCTTCTCTGTCCCTTGAAACAAGGACTTTCACAGTGAAAGAAACTGACACTGTCCCTACCTAGAGTTTTCTGTCCCTAGAATAAATGTTTTTTTTAATCACAATATAGCACAAGGACAATTAACTCACTGTCCTTACAGGTCCCTGGAAACAAGGACTTGCAGAGTGAAAGAAAAAAAACACTCTCCCTACCTAGAGTTTTCTGTCCCTAGAAAAAATGTTTTTTTTAATCACAATATAGCACAAGGAAAATTAACTCACTGTCCTTACAGGTCCCTGGAAACAAGGACTTGCAGAGTGAAAGAAAAAAAACACTCTCCCTACCTAGAGTTTTCTGTCCCTAGAAAAAATGTTTTTTTTAATCACAATATAGCACAAGGAAAATTAACTCACTGTCCTTACAGGTCCCTGGAAACAAGGACTTGCAGAGTGAAAGAAAAAAAACACTCTCCCTACCTACAGTTTTCTGTCCCTAGAAAAAATGTTTTTTTTAATCACAATATAGCACAAGGAAAATTAACTCACTGTCCTTACAGGTCCCTGGAAACAAGGACTTGCAGAGTGAAAGAAACTGACACTGTCCCTACCTAGAGTTTTCTGTCCCTAGAATAAATGTTTTTTTTAAGCACAATATAGCACAAGGACAATTAACTCACTGTCCTTACAGGTCCCTGGAAACAAGGACTTGCAGAGTGAAAAAAAAAAAACACTCTCCCTACCTAGAGTTTTCTGTCCCTAGAAAAAATGTTTTTTTTAAGCACAATATAGCACAAGGACAATTAACTCACTGTCCTTACAGGTCCCTGGAAACAAGGACTTGCAGAGTGAAAGAAACTGACACTGTCCCTACCTAGAGTTTTCTGTCCCTAGAATAAATGTTTTTTTTAAGCACAATATAGCACAAGGACAATTAACTCACTGTCCTTACAGGTCCCTGGAAACAAGGACTTGCAGAGTGAAAGAAACTGACACTGTCCCTACCTAGAGTTTTCTGTCCCTAGAATAAATGTTTTTTTTAAGCACAATATAGCACAAGGACAATTAACTCACTGTCCTTACAGGTCCCTGGAAACAAGGACTTGCAGAGTGAAAAAAAAAAAACACTCTCCCTACCTAGAGTTTTCTGTCCCTAGAAAAAATGTTTTTTTTAAGCACAATATAGCACAAGGACAATTAACTCACTGTCCTTACAGGTCCCTGGAAACAAGGACTTGCAGAGTGAAAGAAAAAAAACACTCTCCCTACCTAGAGTTTTCTGTCCCTAGAAAAAATGTTTTTTTTAATCACAATATAGCACAAGGAAAATTAACTCACTGTCCTTACAGGTCCCTGGAAACAAGGACTTGCAGAGTGAAAGAAAAAAAACACTCTCCCTACCTAGAGTTTTCTGTCCCTAGAAAAAATGTTTTTTTTAATCACAATATAGCACAAGGAAAATTAACTCACTGTCCTTACAGGTCCCTGGAAACAAGGACTTGCAGAGTGAAAGAAAAAAAACACTCTCCCTACCTACAGTTTTCTGTCCCTAGAAAAAATGTTTTTTTTAATCACAATATAGCACAAGGAAAATTAACTCACTGTCCTTACAGGTCCCTGGAAACAAGGACTTGCAGAGTGAAAGAAACTGACACTGTCCCTACCTAGAGTTTTCTGTCCCTAGAATAAATGTTTTTTTTAATCACAATATAGCACAAGGACAATTAACTCACTGTCCTTACAGGTCCCTGGAAACAAGGACTTGCAGAGTGAAAGAAAAAAAACACTCTCCCTACCTAGAGTTTTCTGTCCCTAGAAAAAATGTTTTTTTTAATCACAATATAGCACAAGGAAAATTAACTCACTGTCCTTACAGGTCCCTGGAAACAAGGACTTGCAGAGTGAAAGAAAAAAAACACTCTCCCTACCTAGAGTTTTCTGTCCCTAGAAAAAATGTTTTTTTTAATCACAATATAGCACAAGGAAAATTAACTCACTGTCCTTACAGGTCCCTGGAAACAAGGACTTGCAGAGTGAAAGAAAAAAAACACTCTCCCTACCTACAGTTTTCTGTCCCTAGAAAAAATGTTTTTTTTAATCACAATATAGCACAAGGAAAATTAACTCACTGTCCTTACAGGTCCCTGGAAACAAGGACTTGCAGAGTGAAAGAAACTGACACTGTCCCTACCTAGAGTTTTCTGTCCCTAGAATAAATGTTTTTTTTAAGCACAATATAGCACAAGGACAATTAACTCACTGTCCTTACAGGTCCCTGGAAACAAGGACTTGCAGAGTGAAAAAAAAAAAACACTCTCCCTACCTAGAGTTTTCTGTCCCTAGAAAAAATGTTTTTTTTAAGCACAATATAGCACAAGGACAATTAACTCACTGTCCTTACAGGTCCCTGGAAACAAGGACTTGCAGAGTGAAAGAAAAAAAACACTCTCCCTACCTAGAGTTTTCTGTCCCTAGAAAAAATGTTTTTTTTAATCACAATATAGCACAAGGAAAATTAACTCACTGTCCTTACAGGTCCCTGGAAACAAGGACTTGCAGAGTGAAAGAAAAAAAACACTCTCCCTACCTAGAGTTTTCTGTCCCTAGAAAAAATGTTTTTTTTAATCACAATATAGCACAAGGAAAATTAACTCACTGTCCTTACAGGTCCCTGGAAACAAGGACTTGCAGAGTGAAAGAAAAAAAACACTCTCCCTACCTACAGTTTTCTGTCCCTAGAAAAAATGTTTTTTTTAATCACAATATAGCACAAGGAAAATTAACTCACTGTCCTTACAGGTCCCTGGAAACAAGGACTTGCAGAGTGAAAGAAACTGACACTGTCCCTACCTAGAGTTTTCTGTCCCTAGAATAAATGTTTTTTTTAATCACAATATAGCACAAGGAAAATTAACTCACTGTCCTTACAGGTCCCTGGAAACAAGGACTTGCAGAGTGAAAGAAACTGACACTGTCCCTACCTAGAGTTTTCTGTCCCTAGAATAAATGTTTTTTTTAATCACAATATAGCACAAGGAAAATTAACTCACTGTCCTTACAGGTCCCTGGAAACAAGGACTTGCAGAGTGAAAGAAACTGACACTGTCCCTACCTAGAGTTTTCTGTCCCTAGAATAAATGTTTTTTTTAATCACAATATAGCACAAGGAAAATTAACTCACTGTCCTTACAGGTCCCTGGAAACAAGGACTTGCAGAGTGAAAGAAACTGACACTGTCCCTACCTAGAGTTTTCTGTCCCTAGAATAAATGTTTTTTTTAAGCACAATATAGCACAAGGACAATTAACTCACTGTCCTTACAGGTCCCTGGAAACAAGGACTTGCAGAGTGAAAGAAAAAAAACACTCTCCCTACCTACAGTTTTCTGTCCCTAGAAAAAATGTTTTTTTTAATCACAATATAGCACAAGGAAAATTAACTCACTGTCCTTACAGGTCCCTGGAAACAAGGACTTGCAGAGTGAAAGAAACTGACACTGTCCCTACCTAGAGTTTTCTGTCCCTAGAATAAATGTTTTTTTTAATCACAATATAGCACAAGGACAATTAACTCACTGTCCTTACAGGTCCCTGGAAACAAGGACTTGCAGAGTGAAAGAAACTGACACTGTCCCTACCTAGAGTTTTCTGTCCCTAGAATAAATGTTTTTTTTAAGCACAATATAGCACAAGGACAATTAACTCACTGTCCTTACAGGTCCCTGGAAACAAGGACTTGCAGAGTGAAAGAAACTGACACTGTCCCTACCTAGAGTTTTCTGTCCCTAGAATAAATGTTTTTTTTAAGCACACTATAGCAGAAGCACAAAACACACTGACACTCTCCCTACCTATCCTTCTCTTTCCCTAAACTAAAGGAATCCAGGTTAAGCAAGAAAGAAATAACAGTCACTGTCCCTGCCTATGCTACTCTATCCCTGCTCCGGAACACACTACACTAGGCCGCCGTGCTGGCGGCCTTTTATAGTGTGGGGCGTGTACTAAACACCCTCAGCAATAATTGGCCACAGGCATCCTGCCTGTGGCCAATCATTGCTCTCCTCGCTGCCGGCGCTGTGATTGGCCAAGCATGCGGGGTCACAGTGCATGCTTGGCCAATCACAGCGCCTGGATGACACTGCGATGGCGTAGTGCATTGTGGGCCGTTCGCGTCACTCGAATTTGGCGCGAACGGCCCAAATCGTTCGATCTTCGTCGAACGATCGAACAGCCAATGTTCGAGTCGAACGTATGTTCGACTCGAACACGAAGCTCATCCCTAGCGCTCATGAATCTTACCTGTTGTCCTGGAATTGTTAGCGTTGAGAGCTCTGGTCTTGAGAGCTCCGGTGTTGGTGTAATAAAAATACTGGGCTTTTGTAGTCTTCTGGATGGGAAGTAAACCTGGAACATATACTTTTTTGTTCATGGTTTTTGCAACCTGCTGATTTGTCTTAAGTTTTTCTCTATAGGAACATCTTTATGCCAGTTAATCCTGTTTTATTTTGCAAAATGTATTGTAATTAAACGTACAGGGGTTAAAGAACTTTCAGTCTGCGTGTTGACATATTTTGGCGTCACTTTTGGTCTGCTTGAAGGAGTTGTAAAGTCTCAAGGTTTTTCACCTTAATGCATTCTATGCATTAAGGTGAAAAACCTTTTGTGCTGCAGCTGCTCCCCAGAGCCCCACTTTTACTTACCTGAACCCGATCATTCCAGCAACCAGCATGAGCCCAACAGCTCCAGCCACTGTCTCAGGTCCTTATTGGATAAATAAATAAATTAACAAACTCAAATATATGCCATGGCTAATAGGTAATTAGGCTTAATCCATATATAGCATAATGAACAAAGTGAAAAAAAAAATATATGAAGTGACATTCAATGGAGTGCTTAAATTCCAAATCCACCGTGCTGCCTTAATCGCATGAAGCAGCAGAGCCCAAAATCGCATAAAAAGTCCTTCTATAGGTTATTGAAGTGAAGTGAAAAAATATAAAGTGACATTCAATAAAGTGCTTAAGTGCCAAATCCACTGTGCTGCCTTAATCGCATGAAGCAGCACAGACCAAAGTCGCATGAAAAAGTCCTTCTTTGATGAAAGATCTATAAATCCATCTGTGCATCCCCTCCCCACATGACGGTGAAGATGGTAGCAGGTCTGCCTACAGAGGAGGAACTTCCGATCGCACACACATCCCCAGAGTTTTTTATGCCTCATACAGAGCGGTGCACTGACGCACTTTTATCATGAGACAGCATTGTAAAGCAGGAGGCACCGATACCACACAGTCTGGGACTCCGCAGTACAATCAGAATCCAGTGGCGATTCAGAAGCGTGTTTTGACTAAGCTTAAATGCAAGGTCACACGCTCTAAGGTGAGCGGCTATTATCTGAGGGTGGGGAGCACCTGTGTGTGGAATCACAGCACTGTTTGAATTGCACCGATGGATTTATAGATCTTTCATCAAAGAAGGACTTTTTCATGCGATTTTGGGCTGTGCTGCTTCATGCGATTAAGGCAGCACAGTGGATTTGGCACTTTAGCACTTTATTGAATGTCACTTTATATTTTTTCACTTTGCTTAAATTTGCTATAGAAGGACTTTTAATGCAATTTTGGGCTGTGCTGCTTCATGAGATTAAGGCCACTTTCACACTGAGGCGCTTAAAAAACTGCCAGTAAAACACTGAGCGCTTTTGAAGCGCTTTTCGGGCGCTTTTGAAGCGCTTTCAATTAATTTCAATGGAGAGGGGCGTTTTTTCAGCGCACTGCCTCAGTGTGAAAGCATCCATTGATTTTAATGGAAATAAGTTTTCAGGCGCTTTTTTTAGGGTGAAAGCGCCTGAAAAGCGCCTCAGTGTGAAAGGGGCCTAAGGCAGCACAGTGGATTTGGTATTTAAGCACTCCATTGAATGACATATATATATATATATATATATTTTTTTTTACACTTTGTTCATTATGCTATATATGAATTAAGCCCGATTACTTATTAGCCACGGCATATATTTGAGTTTGTTAATTTATTTATTTAACATTAGTATCTTGATGGGATACACAGGTAGTTAGCGCGACACATATTATATATTTTATTTTAATATCACACGGCTGTATGAGTACATGATTAGTGTCAGCAGCTGCTCTTACAATTATTAATGATTAGCTATTAGCACTAGTAGGTAGCTATTTAATGAATAGGAGGAGCCAGGAGTGCCTCTGGGGGAACCCAGAAAATGTGGATCAGGGCCGCTCTGTGCAATACCCTTGCACAGAGCAGGTAAGTATGACATGTTTGTTATTTAAAAAGAAAAAAAGAAACCTTTACAATCACGTTAAGTCCTACCGTAATTCTTTGACTATTAAACTGGTTTGTGACTTTCACATGATCACCATCAAATTGAACACTTATTCCTCCTGGAATAAGTGGCACTGACAGCGTTACTTGTGTGGTCAGATAGCTCCAATAATCCACAAATATGGATTTAGCCCAGCCCTATCTGCTGGCCCAAAGTGATGTCATTTAGGGGTATTTTAGCAGGTGAATATGAGCACTTCCACCACTGGAAGTGCCTGTGTTATCACTTAGCACTGCCATTTGTTCTGACATCAGTTTGAGATGTTTCAGTGATCATTCAGAATTTATTGACAGGTGGACTTGACCTCCTTCTGACTTGCATTTATCTGTGCTTCGTGCAGATTTTGCATTCCAATAGACTTGCATAGGTATGCAAAGCCTCTCAACACAGGAGCTTTTGGTCCATTTACACCAGCTGCAGCGTTGGAGCCTGAAGAGGAAGAGGTGTGGGTTACAGATGACAGGGCGGGTCATAAACAAGAAGAGGTGTGGCCTTGGAAGGGGTGGGTCAGGAAAGAGTGGGTCATATTTAAATTTGGGGGTGCACAAGTTTAGTCAGGCCTAGGGCAGCACAAAACCCAATGATTGGGGTACTGGAATTGAACTAAAAAATAAATATGACCATTTTTTTTGAGCTTGCATTTGTATTCAAATTTAATAAGAAAAACTGATTTCATTGGCAGCATTGTTAGCTGATGCCCAACTACCTTTAAGTGGTTCTAAAGGCATAAGGTTTTTTTACCTTATTGCATTCTTTGCATTAAATTAAAAAACCTTCTGGGTGCTGCACCCCCCCCCTTATACTTACCCGAGGAGGCCCATCTAGATCCAACGATGTGCTCAAGAACAGTAGCTCTTCTGGGTCTCTTTCTCCTCATTGGCTTACACAGCAGTGGGAGCCATTCTGCTTCTGCTGCTATCAATCACAGCCAGTGAGCCAATGAAGAGAGAGCGAGGACGAGGCCGAGCCACGCTATGTGTGTAAATGAACAATCACAGGAGAGTGGCTCGGGAGCAAGCTGCTCAAGTGCCCCCATAGTAAGAGGCTTGCTATTGGGGGCACTCAGCAGGGGGAAGGAGCCAGGACCACTGGCGAAAGACTAAAAAAGAAGAGGATCGACCGGCTTTGTATAAAATCATTGCACAGATAAGTATAACATATTTGGTATTTTCTTTACAAAAAAGTACAGCCTTTAGAATCACTTTAAGGCTTTTTAGAAATTCCTGTGGGAATAGCATAGTATTAAATATAATAGCGATAGACAAGGCACAGGACAAACAAATCTAAGGCTGCTTTCACACTGAGGCGCTTTGCAGGTGCTTTTGCACTAAAAATAGTGCCTGCAAAGAGCCCTGAAAGAGCCGCTCCTTTATCTCCAGTGTGAAAGCCTGAGTGCTTTTAAACTGGAGCTTTGCGCTGGCAAGACGGTAAAAAAAGTACTGCCAGCCGCATCTTTGAGGCGCTGTAGGAACGGTAAATATACCGCTCCTAAAGCGCCCCTGCCCATTGAAATCAATGGGCAGCGCCTCTGAACCGTCCCCAAAGAGCCGCTACAGCTGTGTTTTGCGGGTGGTTTTAACCCTTTTTCGGCCGCTAGCAGGGGTTAAAAGCGCCCTGCTAGAGGCCGAAAATCGCAGGCAAAAACGACCATAAAGCGCAGCTAAAAACACTTTACCGCCAACGCCGCAACGCCTCAGTGTGAAAGTACCCTAAGGGGCCAGGGAAATATTCAATAATTACCTGTTGAATTGAATGTGGGGGCCCCTCTAGTAAACCAAGCATATCTACTTATTATCCCTTCAAGGGTCTGGCTTAATACAGAGCCCACTTCCATAGAGTTACATAGAGTGGTACTGATTGGTGGGCACAGGGCCATAGATAAAAAAAAATCCTGAGGGGGTTCAGCCTTGGGTACCCAGACAACAACAGTGCACCTGCCACATTGTGTCAAATTGTGGGTGTGGTAATTGCCCTGAAAGTGTAAAGGAGCTTAAAACATGAGTTGACTCTTCTCACTGTGTACACGGTAACACATGCCACAGTCCGTGTACCCAATAACTATGCTTTAAAAACTGTGCTACAAGCAAGAGTCTAACAGACATGTACAAACCTCACCAGACTGATTTGTAAAATATGAAACTCTACCATTACATATGCTTTTCTGCACATAGTCTAACTTGAAGAAGAACATTATTAACAGTAAGCAAACACTATCTGTTGTACAATATGGCATAACTAGTGCAAGGGTCAGGGGTATGTCATATACAGCCTAGCATATGCGCCGCTCGTTGTGATGGCAACCTGAGAAGTTTCCTGCGCCCCGAGATGTCCTTACCGCGCATGAGTGAGAACGGGCGGTGCATGCTGGTTATACAGCAGCACCGTATCCCAGAAGTTTATGCTTGTGGGCTTCGCCTGCCCACAAGTAAGATGGGAATGCCCGAGGCAGGGCCGGCCCTATGATGGGACCGGGTGGTACCATGGTACCAGGCGGCACTGTTAGGGGGGAGGTAAACTGACGCCCGCCAGCCAGCCCGCTCCACTGCCTGTGAGGAGCCCGGCGCCGCTGAGGACACTCACAGGTGGGGGGGCAGTCAGCGAGTGAGCAGGCACGTTTCCTGCGCCTCGAGATGTCCTTACCGTGCATGCGTGAGAACGGGCGGTGCATGCTGGTTATACAGCAGCACCGTATCCCAGAAGTTTATGCTTGTGGGCTTCGCCTGCCCACAAGTAAGATGGGAATGCCCGAGGCAGGGCCGGCCCTATGATGGGACCGGGTGGTACCATGGTACCAGGCGGCACTGTTAGGGGGGCGGTAAACTGACGCCCGCCAGCCAGCCCGCTCCACTGCCTGTGAGGAGCCCGGCGCCGCTGAGGACACTCACAGGTGGGGGGGCAGTCAGCGAGTGAGCAGGCGGGGAGCCCGGTGTACCGGCGCCTCTGCCTGTGAGGACACTCACAGGCGGGGGGAGTGGGCAGTCAGCGAGTGAGCAGGCACTGCTCCCTGTGAGGAGCCAGGCGCCGCTGCTGTTGGTGACAGGGGCGGGCAGAGCACGCGCAGCATGGGGAGGTTGGGTTGGGAGCAGTCAGCGAGTGAGCGGGCAGCGGAGCAGAGAGATGATGTCATCTCTCCCCGCCGCCCTGCATCACCACAGTTTCACCCTCACTGTGCAGCCATGGGCAGCAGAGAGATTATATCATCTCTCTGCTGCCTGCCTGCACTCTGGGACACAGCAAGTGACAATCCGCAACGTGTGACAGGTGACGTCGTGACAATCCGCAACGTGTGGCAAGTGACAATACGCAACGTGTGGCAGGTGACGCTTGGCAAGTGAGAATTCGCAACGTGTGGCACAGGACTATCCGCAACGTGTGGCAGGTGACGTTGTGGCAAGTGACAATACGCAACGTGTGGCAGGTGACGCCGTGGCAAGTGACAATCCGCAACGTGTGGCACGGGACTATCCGCAACATGTGGCAGGTGACATTGTGGCAAGTGACAATCCGCAACGTGTGACAGGTGACGTTGTGGCAAGTGACAGTGCGCAACGTGTGACAGGTGACGTTGTGACAATCTGCAACGTGTGGCAAGTGACAATACGCAACATGTGGCAGGTGACGCTTGGCAAGTGACAATCCGCAACGTGTGGCACGGGACGATCCGCAACGTGTGGCAGGTGACGTTGTGGCAAGTGACAATCCGCAACGTGTGGCAGGTGACGTTGTGGCAAGTGACAATGTGCAACGTGTGGCAGGTGATGTTGTGGCATGTGACGTGGCAAGTGACAACCCGCAACGTGTGGCAGATGACAATCCGCAACGTGTGGCAGGTGACGTGGCAAGTGACAATCCGCAACGTGTGGCAAGTGACAACCCGCAACGTGTGGCAGTTGACGTAAGTGACCATGCGCAACATGTGGCAGCCGACAATCTACAACGTGTGGCAGGTGACAACCCGCAACGTGTGGCAGGTGACAGCCAGCATCTGGTGGTGGAGTCCGAAGCAAAACTGTAAGTACAAACACACATCACAAGTTGTATTAGACATGAGAGCCTCTGAGAGGGACTTGCCTTGCCCAGCCCTGATTAACCCCTTAAGGACCGGAAGGATTTGCCCACTTAAAGCGGTTGTATGGCTTTGTTTTTTTTGTTTTTTTAAATAACAAACATGTTATACTTATCTCCACTGTGCAGTTCGTTTGGAAAAGAGTGGCCCCGATTCTCTGGTTCTCAGGTCCCTCGGCGGCTGTCTTGGCTCCTCCCTGCATCAGCTAACCCCCTTCTGGGAAGCACTCTCCCAAGGGGGTTAGCTTGCGGGCGTGCTCCCTGTTATACACGCTGCGTCCATAGACACAGTGTGTATGACTCATTCCCACCCCCCCCAGGGCCCGGGTCATTGGATGTGATTGACAGCAGCGCGAGCCAATGGCTGCACTGCTATCAATCTAGCCAATTAACGGCCAGACTCAGTGGAGAAGAGGATGCCGGGGGACGCGCACAGCAAGTGAACTGGCTCAGGTAAGTAAAACAGGGGGGCTGGGGGGCAGTCATTGCCAGGTGTTTTTTCACCTTAATGCATAGTATGCATTAAGGTGAAAAAACACGAACCTTTACAAACCGTTTAATAACCAGGCCATTTTTTGCGATACGGCACTGTGTCGCTTTAACTGACAATTGCGCGGTAATGCGACACTGTACCCAAATAAAATTGATGTCCTTTTTTTCCCACAAATAGAGCTTTCTTTTGGTGATATTTGATCACCTCTGCGGTTTTTATTTTTTGCACTATAAACAACAAAAGAGCAACAATTAAAAAAACAAACAAACAATATTTTTTACTTTTTGCTATAATAAATATCCAAAAAATGTATAAAAAAATTATAATTTCTTCATCAGTTTAGGCCAATATGTATTCTTCTACATATTTTTGGTACCAAAAAAACACAATTAGCGTACATTGATTAGTTTGCGCAACAGACATTGCGGCCGCCCGCCATGCACAGGTCCCTTTATACTCCTATATACATGTATAGAGCCCTTACAGGTCCTTTTATACGCCTATATGCACGTATAGAGCCATGACAGGTCCTCTTTATACTTCTTTATACATGTATAGAGCCATGACAGGTCCTCTTTATACTCCTTTATACATGTATAGAGCCATGACAGGTCCTCTTTATTATCCTTGTATAGAGCCATGACAGGTCCTCTTTATACTCATTTATACATGTATAGAGCCATGACAGGTCCTCTTTATACATGTATAGAGCCATGACAGGTCCTCTTTATACATGTATAGAGCCATGACAGGTCCTCTTTATACTCATTTATACATGTATAGAGCCATGACAGGTCCTCTTTATACATGTATAGAGCCACGACAGGTCCTCTTTATTATCCTTTATACATGTATAGAGCCATTACAGGTCCTCTTTATACATGTATAGAGCCACGACAGGTCCTCTTTTTACTCCTATACATGTATAGAGCCATGACGGGTCCCCTTTAGTTATCATGATATAAAATAATGAATGTGGGGGCCTTTTGGTGGGCGTGATTTTTTTTTTTGGGGGGGGGGCAGCATTTCATTCTTGGTCCCAAGCAGCACAATGTCTTGGGCCGGCCCTAGCCCGAGGAGCATAAATATAAGGTACGTTTTTACATAAAATATCAAGAAATGTGGCACTATTAATAAGATTATCCAATGCTAAATCCACAGAATGTGATGGTAAGAGATAGCTTTTTTTTTAAAAAAAAACATTTTTGCGGCTGGAAATCCGCTTTAAGGGTGGCCAAAAGGCCTTTCACCACACCAAAGTCGCAGATGACCTTCTGTTACCGATCAATCTCACATACTCTGTGCTAACCAAGCCAGAAGTAGCCAGCAATGCTCTGGGTCTCCTTCTCAAACCTCTGGCTCAGCAGTCCATCCCTGTGAGGCCAATCCAGTAGGCTGGATAGAGGTGGAAGAACAGCCTTCACTATCCCCATAGCACAGCGGAGGGGGTCAAGCCTAATTGCATGTGACTTTAAATAGTATGTTTGAGCCAACCAGGTCAAAAAGAACTATTTCCTTTACTAATGGATGTGCCCACTGTCGACACTGTATAATCTGAATGTAGCATCAACTACATACAGTACAACAATATACAACACTGTGTTCTGGAACTTCCTATCCCTCTCCCAGAACCAAAATTAGATGGTCTGAACGCTTCTCAACAATTCACAGGAAGCCTTGTATTTTATCAATGAATACAAATCTTCTTTCAACTGGCTGAGGCAGAGATCATGATGTCATCCGGCCACCTCAGTCAACTAGAGGAAGTGTTGTATTCACTGATAAAATACAAAGCTCCCTGTGAATGGCTAAGCAGTGCTCAGCCTGACTTGATTTTGTTTCAGGAATTCAGTGGGAATTTTCCATCCTGCTGCCACAACACAGCACTGTATACTTTACGTAGCTGATGCTACATACACTTTATACAGGGCCCCCAGTGGGCACAAATATTAGTGAAGCAAATATCTAACATGGAGTTAGGCTTTAATGTCAGGTTTCTAAAGGGGGCAGTCTGTTAGTATCAGGGAAATAGACGATTTGATGCGCATGCGCGCACAAGGACGCGCGGCACCATGGTTGGGCAGGCGCGCACCAGGACTAGGCGGACGCGCGGCGCCGTGACTATGCGCACGTGCATGCGCAATGGCTCGCGCCCGGCGTGATGGATGCCCGTTCTATTTAAACCCACTGCTGACAGTGGCGCATCGCTGGTGTATCTTCAGCTTGTCCTGCGTTCCTGTGTCTTGTGCATCTGCTGTTCCTGATCTGTGTACCGACCCAGCTTGTCACGACCTGATCCTTCTGACCCCCTGGCTTTATCCTTGGCTTGCATCTGACTTCTCTCTGCCTGCTTCCTGCACCTGATCCCGGCTTGGCTACTGGACTTGTTTATCTTGCTTCCTGAACTTGACTCTGATCCTGGACTGACTTCCTGTGTTGACCCCTGGCCTGGCTCCTGACTCCGTTATCAAGTCTGTCCACCGGCCCCTGCTTTCTGGACGATCCAAGCATGCCTGTCTCCAGTTCCAGCTACCAGGCACCCGTGCTTCTGTGGGCACCACACCTGCTGTGTCACCTTCAGTGGTGTGCTGCGCTCGGCCACAAGGGGAGCCCTCCTAGCATCTCGGCCTTCTACCTAGTTCCTGACAGTTAGACTCTTTACAGAGGGGCTCTTCTTTATATTTTGGGCTAAGCTACAGGCTGCTGTCTAACTTGGGTGTCAAAGACTGCTTTGCCACAGGCTCTGCTGCTGCTTCCAGGTGGTTTGTGGTTTCCCTTCCACAGCAGCTCTCTCCTGGCTCACACTAGTTTTGTACACAACAGTTTCTGCTGCAGTCCTCTCTCCCCACACACTCCACTCTTCTCCTGTACTGCAGGCTGCTTGCTCCCCAGTCCCTGCAGGCTCCCATCAGAAATCTCTCCTGCCCGTTGGTCCCATTAACAAACTCTACTTTCGGTCCCAATAACAAACTCTACTTTCTCAAGCTGACCCCACACACACACATTTTCCTTGCGGGACCACATCAGGCTACTAATGCAGTGAATCTGAGTTCTCCTCTCCCCCCCGCACTGTCCTATCAGCAGGGCTGACATTAGAAATCATGGGACCCTGTACAGACTACCTTTCAGGCCCCCCTCTTGGGCACACAGTGGAAAAATAGGAGGTGGTGTGTGGCCAAACTGCATTAACAGTGGGAGAAGATTAAAACTTAAAGAGGAAGTAAAGTTCACAAAAACAAAAACAAAAAATCTTCCTGCAAGGTAAAGTCATAATGCGCTAGTGTACAACTGTCGTCACCGCTGACAGGGATTCCATCTTCACCTGGTCCTCCTTCTGGGTTCAAGGGCTCCAGTCCTTTGAGTGGTCAAGCTGTGAGCCGCATGCATGTAGGACAGAGGCGTAACTAGAACCTTAAGAGCCCCGGTGCAAGAAACCATGAAGGGCCCACCTGACACTCCCCCTTCCATTCAAACCCCAGGCTTCCAGTTATGGACATCATCCCAGAACCCTGCATTCATTGTGCTCTGTCTGCTGTATCCTTCGGACAAAGCTTATCACAGATCACGATAAAGGGCCAATCACAGCGGCTCTTTACCACATGATCAGCTGACCACATGTAAACAGACTTGTCAGTTATACAGTGCTATGACTGTTCCATCCCACAAAAGTCTCTTTGTAAAGTGCATTCTGTGCAAAAAAACATATAATAAGGTGAAGAAGGTGCTGTTCTTCCCTTCCTCCCACCCCCTCACTTACCAACTTTACAAACAAATATCACCTGTAGTAAGAGGTTATGGATCCTCTATGGCTCCATGGATAATTCCTTTGGCTTTTCCTCATGTTTTCTCCAATAACACATTGGTCATAGAAGGAGAATTAGATACACATAGCGTGATACCGTATGGACTAAAGTTTTTTTATTAGGATAAAAAGTTTGCACTTGCATTACATGTGTTATTGGAGAAACTGCGAGGAAAAGCCAAAGGAATAAGCCATACAGGATCCATAAACTCTAAAGCCCCGTACACACGATCGGATAACCTATGGATTTTCGTCCGATGGATTTGTCCATCGGAAATCCGATGAAACTGTTTTTCATCAGTCTTGGCCACACACCATCAGTCAAAAAACCGACCGTTCCAAACGCGGTGACGTAAAACACTCCGATGAGCCGAGAAAAATGAAGTTTAATGCTTCTGAGCATGCGTCGACTTGATTCTGAGCATGCGTGGGTTTTTTAACCGATGGACTTGCCCATAGACGATCGGAAATTCCCATCGGTTTTTTATCCATTGGAAAATTTTAAAACAAGTTCTATTTTTTACAACCGATGGAAAAAAGACCGATGGGTACCATACACGATCGGTTGGTCTGATGAAAACCGTCCATCGGACGGTTTTCATCAGTCAAACCGATCGTGTGTACGGGGCTTAACTACAGGCGATATTTTTTTGGAAAGTTGGTGAGTGAGGGCACGAGAGAAAGGGGAGCACAGCACCTTCATCACCTTATTCTGATGTTTTTTTGCATGAATGAACTTTACAAAGAGACTTTTGTGGGACGGAACAGTCATAGCACTTTATTGATTTTTGTTTGCTTTTTCACTGTTTTCAAATGTTCATATGAAATTGTTATTGAAACAGTATTACGTTTTTATTTAATCATTGTCAAATGTAAAGGATTTCATAGCACAGACAGCACAGGGATTTTACATTTTGAGTTCTCATCTATGCCTCCTATCAGTGCAGCCTATCATTGCCACCTATCAGTGCCTCTTCATCAGTGCCTCCTCATAAACAGCCATGCAACCCTGCTCCCAGCAACCCTGTTGGGGCCCCTGACAGCGGCGGAATGCCAGGGCCTGGTCGCAAGTGTGACCTTTGTCACCCTGGTTGTTCCACCACTGGCATGGTGTCACTGTTTATGGCACAGGGCTCTGAAGGAATGGCACGGGTATGCCGTTCCTTCAGAGAGCATGCGCTGTGATGTCACCGGCTGAAGAGACACTAAATATCTCCTAAACTGTGCACAAGGGGAATTTACTACCACTTTAGGCCTACATACAGAGTACAAACATCAGAAATATGTAATGTATAGAGTGTAGCTGTCAATTGTATGAGTGGGTAAGACACAGAATGCAGGGCTCAGGAATGTGTAATGTATAGAGTGTAGAGGTCAAGATTGTGTAACGCACAGAGTGCAGAGGTCAGGAATACGTAATGTACAGAGCTCAGAAAAGAGAAGGAACCCCTATGGGGGGGACGGGACTTTAAAGGCACTAGAAACAGTACAAATGAATTTATTAATAAAATACTATTTAGTGAAAAATAAAATCAGAAACATGGACTGTACATGGCCTATATAACTAGAAGAGCAAGATATACAACATGTATAGATACGGAATCCTACACCCGTCGCGTTTCAGAGCTGATTGTCACCTGTTTCATCAGGGGTTAACAGGATGTCAATAGCCTATAAAATTCAAATACAGGCAGTCAAAAATAAATACATCTACCTGATAGTACACTGATATAGTAAATATACACTTTCCAACTCGCATATATTCCAGTCATATATACATGAAAGTTCCATGTTGAGTTTAAAAACACTGTCACACGAAGTCTCCAGCAACTCTGCCTGCACTGCAGAGCTCAGGGGTCAGGAGTGCTTAATGCACAAAATGCATGGTTATCTATTGGTCTATTGGTCTTTTAAAGCTCAGTTCTTGGAGACTTTTAATTTAGCCTTTTTAATGACACCTATCTTCTCTCTATTAAGCTGACACGTATGCTACACAGGTGTCAAGTTGCTATCACCCTGTTAAAAAGACAAAAATATGGGTGGCATCACAATGAATGTTATTAAAGGAGGACACAGACTGTGCACTGTGCAGGTACAGCCAGAAGTTCCCCGTTTTTTCATTTATTTCTACTTGTCAAAATGGTTTATTGCTCTCTCCTCCCTCACCTTGATGATTGCAGGCACTTCAACACTTTCAGGTCAAGAGCTGGTGTTCATGCATTTCTCCACATCACAAATGCCACTCCATTCCTTACCCACACTAGACAGAAAGCCCACAGGGTGATGATTTAGCTGCAGTGATGGACAGGACACTTTGTGTAGCCATTGGCTAAGGAGTCAACAGAAGGCGGTGGTGCTGCACCGCCCTTTGCTGCCTCCTTAGCCAAGGGGTAGCTGAAGCTGCCTCAAGTCCCTCCCTCCTGATATCACTCTGCACTCTCTTAAGAGTCCCAGTCTGCTGCATAGAAAACTGCAAACTGGCTGGGGCAGCGGTACTGACAGGCATTATAACATACAGTATGTGGTAAGGAATGTGCGGCTGTGCGGCTCCCACCCCTGAAAGGCTATATTAGCCTAGCTGCTGTGCCTTTGTCATTGATGCACACTCTGGTGGGGGGGGGGGGGGGTTGAACCCTCTGACCCCCACCCTTATCTATGCCTCTGGGTGGGAATACATCTAATCTATTCAAATCAAGCTAATTGTTTGAGAATTTGATACTTTAAAATTGTATTTTCTTACCAAAAGCCAACTCCTTTTCATGCAAAGTCCTAATGATTTAACAGCTCAGCCCTTTACATATGTACAGGTTTGATGGGTTTTCACAGGTCAAATTATGCATTATTAAAAGACTGCTAACCTAATTGTTTGAAGCTGATATCATGGAGGACAAAGAGAGTTTGTTCCCATTTTCTAGGTAAGTGAATCTGGCACATTGTCTACAGGCATCTTCTCAGTCTATTATCATACATGTCACTTGTCTTCCATATTCCAGAGCTGGGGTATCTTCTTTCGCTTGAGACTGCAGATGCTTCTGGGTATTGCCTGGAGTTTCTCGGTCATGTCACATGATGCACTGCATGATGTTACTAAGAAGTCTTTTAAAATTTTGAGAGGGGCTTGGCCCCACTTAAGTACTGTGTTGCCATTTGCAGTGCACCTGCCTGTGTTACCTTCTACTGTTGCTGTCCAGCTACAAGCACTGTCTAGCTTGCCCCAGCCTGGTCACTACAGTTCAATCTGCAAAAGTTACTACTGTCCAGGCTGCCTCAGTCCGGTCATTACAGTCAATACTGTCCAGCCTGCCTCAGTTTGGTCACTATGCTGGAGTCTGCTACAGTTACTACTGTCCAATCTGCCTTAGTCTGCTCACTTAGTCCTTAGTCTGCTCACTATAATACAGTCTGCCACAGTAAAAATGTCAAAGAATATATCTGTGCAGTGGCGTTGCTATGGGGGTGCGGGGGGTGCAGTGCCAGTCTGAGACGGGTGACACCCGCCAGAGGGTGACACCTGGCTCAGACTGGCACCGGCACCGCATTGAGAGGGGCGCTGCAGCTCCCTCCTTCATTTTCAGGATCTCCTCTGCTAAATGCGATGTGTGGGGAGAGTGGGGGAGGAGGGAGTGAGGCAGAGATAGACTGAGTGCCTGGGGTCCGACCGTCCCCACACACACCTCCACACTGCGCGGCCACAATCAGATCTCTGTCCCCGCCGGCTGCACTCACTGCTGCTTCCTCCTCAGCTCGGACGTGTACGCAGGCCGGGAGGAAGAGCCAAGGATGAGGAGGGACACCATCCACGCTATAGTCAGCACCTTTCCGGAGGTATGCTACAGGAGTACTGTATTGCAGAGGAGGGGGACATAGTGGTTGGAGGGTTGGGGGGCAGACATTTGCAGGTAACAATTATGCTGCCAGGAGTGATTTTAGGGGGGTTAGAGAATAGGTGCTAGGGGGTGCTCTTTGTTTTGGGTTAGAGAGAACTTGTACTAGAAGTAGAAGGGGGGCAGATTTGAAGTTTGATCCCCTCCCCCCAGCGCAGATGCTCTCCCCTCCCAAAGCACCCCCTAGCACATATCCTTTAACCCCCCCAAATCAAAGATTCCATCCTGGCTCCATCCAGCTCCACCCACCCCCCCGATCCCATACCCACTCATCCATCCCCCTGATCCCATTCCGGCTCCATCCACCCCCCCCGATCCCCTCCTGGCTCCATCCCTCCTCCCTGATCCCATACCAGCTCCATCCACCTCCCTGATCCCATACCCGCTCATCTATCTCCCCGATCCCATCCCGTCTCTATCCATTCCCCCGATCCCATTCCAGCTTCATCCATCCCCCCTGATCCCATACCGGCTCCATCCATCCCCCTGATCCCGTACCCACTCCATCCATCCCCCCTGATCCTATCCTCGCTCCATCCAACCCTCTGATCCCATCCCGGCTATATCCATACCCCCTGATCCTGATCCCATCCCGTCTTTATCCATCCCCCCGATCCCATCCCTTCTCTATCCATCTCCCCGATCCCATACCGGCTCACTCCATCCCCCCGATCCCATACCGGCTCACTCCCTCCCCCCAATCCCATACCGGCTCCATCCATCTCCCCCGATCCCATACCGGCTCCATCCATCCCCCCTGATCCCATACCCACTCCATCCATCCCCCCTTATTTTATCCTCGCTCCATCCAACCCTCTGATCCCATCCCGGCTATATCCATTTCCCCCGATCCCATCCCGCCTCCATCCATTCCCCCGATCCCTTTTCAGCTTCACCCAGCCCCCGATCCCATACCCGCTCCATCCATCCCCCAATCCCATCCCGGCTCCATCCATCCCCCTGATCCCATCCCAGCTCCATCCATCCCCCCTGATCCCATACCTGCTTCACCCATCCTCCCTGATCCTATCCCTGCTCTATACATCCCCCCTGATACTATCCCCACTCCATCCATCCCCCCTGATCCTATGCCTACTTCATCCATCCCCCGATCCCATCTCCACTCCATCCATCCCCCTGATCCCATACCGGCTCCATTCATCCCCTGATCCCATTCCGGCTCCATCCCTTCCCCCAATCCCATTCCAGGTCTATCCACCACCTCAATCCAATCCCGGCTCCATCCATCCCCACAATCCCATCCCAGTTCCATCCACTGAGGTAGGTTAAGGGGGGAGAGCCGTACTGATGCACTAGCCTGCTTAGTGCCGGGGGGTAAGGGGTGACACCATGTATTACCGCACCGGGTGACACCAACCCTACTGACGCCACTGTATCTGTGCAGAATAACTCCCCTTCAGAATGAATATGCATATAACTATCAGCCTAGATATAAAAACTGTACATGAACTTAGCAAACGTTTTGTGACATGAATCATCCACAAATAAGTGCAAAGAATTGCACAAAAGTATTGAAAATTCACATTGTCCTGTGCAAAAAAAAAAAAGATTTTTCACTGTATAAAACAAGCAAGCAAACAATCAAAAAATCCTAAGTGAAAATTCAAATCTCCACACATACTACATTAACCATGTCTTTTCAATCAGGTGTTGCAATCCCCTGCCTTGTCATGTGACATTCAGCTCACTCTTTTAATTGGACCGCTAAGCTATAGGAGGTCAAATGCAGCCCACATCATGATCCCAGCATTGGAACAGAGCTCCTGTTAGGACTCAGCATCCAGCATCATTTTTAACAGAAACGTGGAAAATGGCATTGAAAAAGACAAAAAAATAAAAATATTTGGCACCTATAAGCGAAGTATTAGGATTCAGTGCTATGTTTGGGAACTTCCTGGTGGGTTTGCCAAACCACTTGCAATCTTTGACTGGTTTACTAATCCCTGCTGCCAACTGGGCTGTGGTGTTTATTATTTAACATATGGATATTCTCTAGAATCTGAAGTAAGAAATGCAGCTAAAACTGAAGAGTGGTGGGTAGGTTGTTGTAAGCTGCTAACAGTGGAGTGATAACACTAAGACAAGACCCCTTTCACACTGTGGAGCTTTGCAGGTGCTATAATGCTAAAAATAGTGCCTGCAAAGCACCCCGAAAGAGCCGCTGCTGTCTCTCCAATTTGAAAGCCCCAAGGGCTTTCACATTGGAGTGGTGTGGTAGCAGGATGGTAAAAAAGTCCTGCTAGCAGCATCTCTAGAGCAGTGAAGGAGCGGTGTGTTTACTGCTCCTCCACGCTCCTGCCCATTGAAATGAATGTACACCGCGGCTATACCGCCGACAAAGCGCCGCTGGACTGTCGTTTTTTTCAATGACTTTTATCTGTATTGCCGGGACCCGACAATTCATTATAGCCGCGAATAGTTTTAAATGGCTTTTTTTCCTTTAGAAATGTAATTTTGTGCAGGGACTTTTATAAACACGGGAAACATGCGCTACTTTACAGGCATTTCATTTTTATTGTTTCACTTTAAGCATTATTAAAATCAATGCTCCCGAAAAAACTGACGTTTCTAAAACATTTTTATTGCATTGATACATGGCAGGACCCAGGTCCCCAAACACTTTTTATGACAATAACTTGCACATTAAACTTTAAAATTAGCACTTTAGATTTCTCCCATAGACTTTTAAAGGGTGTTCCGTGGCTTTCGAATTTGCTGCAAACACCCCAAATTGACCCGAACATAAAGCTCATCCCTATTGGCTGACAGAAAACCACTAAAGTTTTTATAAACTGTAAATAACATTATAGTTTTGCTTAGATACAGATACAGATAAATAATTCTAAATATATGTGTCACTATAGTTGGTTAAATGAATTAGTAAGTTTATAAAGGTAATATGTAATCCAAACCTGTACCCCTTATTTGTGGAAAATAATGAATAACGCCCATCTCATTCTGTGTACGGTACTTAAGATAAAACACAAGCCAAAATAAACAAGTCTCTGCTCTTCCATTCAGTTTCAGTGTCTGTGTCTGATTAGGCGGGACCTCCGGGGGCCCTGTAGCCAAGGCTAAAAGGTAAGAGGGAGACCAGTGGTAGAATTTAAAGTGGTTGTATACCCGCAAACTAAAAAAATTAAAAAAACCTGTAAGGCAAAGGCATTGCATACTTACCTTAGAATGAAGCCCTCGCATCACATCCTGTTTCTTCCTGTTTCGCGGCTTCGGCGCTGTGAGTGGCCAGAGCCTCGATGACGCGCGGGAGTCCTCTATCACGATATATGCTGGACCTTCACCGGACCTTCAGTGCGCATTCGTTGCGGTTGTCAGCGACTGCATGCAGGGTGAATATCTCCTAAACCGTGTAGGTTTAGGGGATATTAATTTTACCTACCGGTAAGGCTTATTATAGACTTACCTGTAGGTAAAAATTTAAAAAAGGGGTATACAACCACTTTAACTCCTACAGTGACAACCCAAAATTTGGTATTTTCTTTTACTTTTACTTCTGATGGTAAGGAGGACAAATAGAGAGGGCGGATCTCCCTACTGGTGGCATGGACAGCAATAAAAACCCAACAGGAGTTCTAATCAATCTCCACTCTGTCCAGAACTAAAAGTTTTGAATTTAGTTATACATTAAAGAATATGTTGTTACCTCAACATTTGATATTTCAGATATGTGCCTGTTGTACCATGTACTTGCATGAAACAGTGTCTTGTTCTCTTTGTATTGCTTACATTTTGTGAAATAACTTGTGTTTTTGCCAGTCCCCCTGCTTCCCCCCTAACGATGTTAGGCACGAGAGCACATCCATCCCAGAGTGGTATATACAATATACTATATATACATACAGTATATATAAATATATATATATATATATATATATATATATATATATATATATATATATTGTGGTAGTGTGGTACCCCACCAGTGTATGAAATCAAGATTCTCAACCAGGCAGGTTGAGGGGCTCCAGAGTATTTGCTTGTTTGGGAGGTAACTGGCTTTTCAGTTTCCTTATGATTTACTAAAGTCCACTTTGGGACCTGGAGCCTGGGGATTTCTTAGAGATCGGGGTGGGATGAAATCCCCAGTCCTGAATCCGGGTTTTGAGACTCAACGGCACACTGATTGTTCAGGTGTGTGTGGGCCTGATAGTAGAGTCAGGACCAGCATTCTGGGCTCCATCCTCCAGACGAGTGCAGGTGTGCACTGGGGAAGCCATAGAGTGCAAGTGTGCACTAGAGAAGCCAGAGAGTGATTGTCTGCACACTAAAAGCCAGAGACCCAGGTCTGAGGGTCAGAGCAGTGGACCCAAGTCTGAGGCTCAGAGCAGCGAGGGGCTGCTATCTAAATGGACGGTGTTGCCAATGGAATAGTCTGTAGGAGACAGACAAGAGCCTGAAGTGGAAGGCCTGAGCGACACTGCTGTATGTATAAGCCAGGAGGCTGAATGTCATGTTATTGATGAAAAGGAGTGTTGAAACTCCTGCGAGGGAAACTTTTGATTTTGTTTGAACTTCTTTTAATAAAAATGGGCAAATAAAGCCCTTAAAAAGAAGACCCAGCGAGTGGCGGTGTCCTTCAAGCTCTACCTTTTGATGCTAGTCCTTCACAATATATATATATATACTGTATGGTGACATTATGAAAGGTGATTTATGGATGTTATGTATCACCTCGCATGCGTTCACTAAGGTGAAATCCAAGCCAGGTTTTCCAGGCCACCTTGGCAGTGTTGGTTCCAGACCAGATTTTTTTGTCCACCAGTAGGCTGTATAAATAAAGCAGGACTGGAGCAGGGGATTGCTCTTGGCCTGGGACTCAGGAAGCCAAACCTGAGAGAGCTATCGATGTGAAGTTTGTTTTGTGAGAGAAAGAAAAGGTTTGCATTATCTTTGTTTTGTGGGTGACTGGGGGAAGCCCTTTATCTGTGAATTAGAAAACCTGAAATGTTAGTTAGTGCAAGGATGGCAAGGATTTATTTTCTGTTCTGTTTGATTTAAATGCAACCTTTTATTATAAAACTGGCTACAAGTCTGATTTTAAGAAAACCTGCTGTCTGGACTACTGTCTGGTGATCCCCATTTGAGCTAACCCCCACATATGGTGAATTTGGGTGGGCAATTTCCTGAGCAAGGGGAAAGATGGAGGATGTAATAAGAGCCCTGCTGCAGTCCACTGCAAAACAGCAAGAAACCAATCCCCAGCAGCAGGAAACCAACCGCCAGTTCACGGAGGCCACTGCAGCACAGCAGGAGGCGAATTGCCAGGCCATTGCAACCCAGCCTGAAACCAATTGCCAAAAACAGGAGGCAAATCACCAGTTTGCGGAAACCCTAGTGGAATTATAAAAGGGGTCCACAGGTCCTTTGCCGGAGGAACAGAAAATGGTGCGTGCCAGCTATTATCTGCAGAATATTCCACCTATAGATGATGCGGAAGCTTACCCCTCAACTTTTTAAAGATTTGCTGTTTGGAAAGGATGGAAAAAACAGCAATGGGTGGGACTGCTAGCACCTTTTCTGACAGGTGAACCCCAAAAGGCCTATTATGACCTGTAACCAGATGTTGCCCAGGATTATGAGACACTGAAGGCTGAGATGCTTGCATGCCTGGGCATCACCATTGCGGTTCGGGCTCAACGGTGTATGGGTGGTCATACAGTATGAACAAGCCACCCCACTCCCAGATGTTCGACTTGATAAACCTCACCAGGAAGTGGTTGCAGGCAGAGACTTTGTCAGCCCCTAAGATTGTGGAGCGTGTGGTCATGGACCACTATTTGTGCGTGCCTCCTGCCACTTTGAGGAAGTGTGCAGCCATGGGGACCCTAAGACTGAAACCAGCTGGTGAAGAAACATACTGCTGCTGAGAAATTGTTGAACCCATCCAGGCCCCACCCCAGTGTCTCTAGAGGTTAAAAACTGCTCGAGAATCTGATAAGACTGTTACAGGGTTCAAGGGCTTGGGGAAAAATTACAAAACTGCAGTTAATGAAACTGTGGGCTCAGAAACTGGAGACTGGCCAAAATGTTATTGTTGCCATGCGTTAGGTCATTTTGCTGTTAACTGTTCCCTAAATGAATAACCAATGCAATGTGATAATGCTTATTTGAAAAAACACATCTTTTTGCACAGGTGGTGTGTACTGCATCATGTCAGGGATGCATGGAAAACAAATGTGTGTGATTTCAGTTGATGGAATGCCAGTCACTGCTCTGCTAGATTCTGGTAGTGTAGTGATATTAGTCGAAGGTAATTCTGTAAATTCTGCAAAGTTGCACCCTAGTACTATTGGGGTGATTTGTATACATGGTGACACACATCACTACCAGACTGCTGTGGTTGAGATTGCTACTCCCGGGGGCTCTGTGACATATTCAGTGGGGGTGGTACCCTCACTGCTTCATGAAGCCTTAGTGGGGAGAGATTTTCCACACCTTTGGAGTTTGTGGGAAAACAAAAGGAGCTCCCTCTGCTGAGGAAACGCTGGACTCACTCTGGACCCTTTTGATAGCAAAATTGATAGGGAAACTGTTGGTCTATCCAAGGAAGGAGTAGATCCTTTTCCTTTTTCTGCAATGGCTGGGGAGCAAGAGAAGTTGGAATCCAGCCACAGCTTGAAGATAATTAACAAGAATTTATCTCTGACTCTATTAAAGAGAGTGGACAGAATGTGGTGCCTGACTTAGAAGTCAGGAAAGATGATTTTTGTATGGAACTATTAAGAGACTCCACACTCAATAGAGCCAGAGAAAACATTAACCACTTCCTGCCCAGCCTATATCAGAATGATGGCTGGGTGGTGGTTCTGTTATCCTGACTGGGTGTTATATGACGTCCAGCAGGATAACATGCCGGTGCAAGCCCGTGGGGGCACGCAGCATGGGGATCGTTGATGCTGTGTGTCACTCTGACACACCGCATCTCTGATTGTGGTAAGGAACCTCTGACGGAGTACATTGATTATCAGTGCAGCCCCCATGAAATGTGCCCATTAGCTGCCAGTTTGTGCCCCATCAGTAACACCAACAGTGCCAATCAGTGCCCATAAATGTGCCAATCAGTGTCCTATCAGTAAAGCCTGTCATTGCCCTTCAGATGCCAATCAGTGCTGCCTATCCAGTGCCATCTATCAATGCCACCTATCAGTGACCATTAGTGCTGCATATCAGTGTAGCCTATTAGTGCCAATCAGTGCTGCATATCAGTGCCGCCTATCAGTGCCCATAAATTCTATATATCAGTGCTACCTTATCAGTGTCCATCAGTGCTTTCCAGTGAAGGAGAAAACAAAATTTTATACCAGAAACAAAGAAAAAAATTTTTTTTTCAAAAATTTCGGTTTTTTAAGTTTGTTCAGCAAAAAATAAAAACCCCAGAGGTGATCAATTACCACCAAAAGAAAAATTTGTGGGAAGAAAATTATAAAAATTTCATATGGATAAAAGTGTTGTACAACTGCGCAATTGTAATTCAAAGTATGACAGCACTGAAAGCTGAAATTTGTCCTGGGCAGGAAGGGGGGAAAGTGCCCAGTATTGAAGTGGTTAAAATGATTGATGGGGAACCTGTTGAACCTAATCTAGGGGTGTCTGTTCCCTACATGGCTCTTAAAAATAACTTGCTGTATCAAGTGGTAAAGCAAGGGTAGGAAGAGGTAGAACAGCCAGTGGTCCCCAACCCTATCGCCAGATGGTATTAGATTTAGCTCATGGTCATTTAATGGGTGGACACCTGGGTATAGAGAAAAATAAGAAAAGAATAACCCATCGCCCCATTTTCACAGTCTGCTGGTACCACTACCGATTTAAGTGCCTTTTGAAAGAATTGACATGGATCCGGTGGGACCAGTAGTAAAGTCTACCTGGGGTCATCAGCACATACTGGTAATACTGGACTATGCCACGTGGTATACTGAAGCCATTCCCTTGTGTAATACCTCAGCTAAGGCTATTGCCAAAGAGCTTGTCCAGGTATTTAGTTATATGGGTATTCCAAAATAAGTATTACCGGATCAAGGCACACCATTTATGTCCAAAATCACTAAAGAATTGTGTAAGTTGTTCAAAATCTCCCATCTCCGTACCTGTCTACCATCCCCAAACTGATGGTCTTCTAAAGAGATTTAACAATACGTTTAAAAACATGTTAAAAAGAAATGGTGGACAAAGATGGGAGAAATTGGGATTTTTTGCTGCCGTACCTCATGTTTGCGATACGAAAGGTACCTAAGGCATCTGCAGGTTACTCCCCTTTTGAACTACTGTGTGATAGACATCCCAGGGGATGTGGGAGGGAGAGATCATGTCTTATAGAAGCGTCATTGAGCATATCTCACTGATGCAAGATAGAATTGCGGTTGTCATGCTGCTTGTACGGGAACATATGGAGCAAGCCCAGGAGGCTCAGAGAAGGGTTTAGAATCAGGGTTCCAAGACCCAAACCTTCAACCCTGGTAATAGAGTGAGTACTAGTCCCCACGGTTGGGAGTAAATTCCTAGCAAAATGGTAAGGTCCCTTTGAAATTATGGAAAGAGTAGGGGAAGTAAACTACAAAGTTTACCAGCCAGGGAAAAGCAAACTAGAGCAAATATATCACATTAATCTCTTGAAACCTTGGAAGTACAGAGAGACTTTACCAGTGACTTTACTAGTGCCAACCCCCCAAAAGGACATGTACCCTATGACACCTGAGGTACCCATAACTGAAACCTTGCAGTGGCCCAACAGAATAACGTTAAATAGTTTGTGAGTAAGAATAGAGACTTTTTCTCTCACCTACCCAGACTGACCACAGTTATACAGTACAGCATGACATAATTACAGAACCAGGTTTCTGCATGAATGTAAAGCCCTATAGATTACCCGATGCTAGGCGGGAAGCAGTTGCAAATTAAGTAAAGAACATGTTAGAGTTGGACGTGATAGAGGAGTCCCACAGCAAATGGTCAAGTCCCATAGTATTGGTCCCAAAGCCAGATGGAACTATAAGGTTTTGTAACAATTTCAAGAAGTTAGTTGACCAGCGTGTCCACATTAGATGCATACCTAATGCCTTAGGACGATGAGCTTGTTGACAGATTGGGAAGTGCCCATTACATAACTACCTTAGATCTGACTAAAGGTTATTGGCAGATACCCCTCAGATAACGGAATCTGCAAAAGAGAAGATGGCATTTAATACCCCTGAGGGATCATTCCAGTATAAGCAGATGCCTTTTGATTTGCATGGCGCTCCTGCCTCATTCCAGAGAATGATGGACAAGACCTTAAGACCGCATCGCCAATATGCAGTTGCCTATTTGGACGATGCAGTCATCCACAGCCCAGATTAGGAATCTAATTTGCCCCATTTGCAAGCAGTAGTAGATTATCATAGGAAAGCAGGACTTACTATATCAAAAAATGATATCTCGTGCTTACCCTAAAACCAATTGATAATCAAAATAGGTGCTGCTAATTATAAAAACCCCACCAGTGCCAGTGTCACCATAAGGCTTCGGTCACATGTGCCATGCCGTGTTCAGATTGCTCTTCATAGAGCATTTGACAGGCAATAAGGAGGCGTTTTATCTCCTACTCAATGCCCGTTTTAACCCTCTGCACCCTGCACAAGCTCCCCATTCACTTGAATGGGTCATGGTTGGCAGGTGCTACACCCACTAAAAGCAAAAGGGGCTGTATTTTCTTCTCCAGCTGTGAAGAAAACCATCGCAGCCACAGCATGTGTACATCCCTGGACATTGCCTCTTCAGCTAAAGGTGTAGTGGTTAGGGCAGTAAATCTGCGTCTCAGCCATACGATTACCACCCCAACCTCATGCGCGAATTAAGCCTAATTAGTGCAGCCAGTCAGAGCGCTCAAAAATGTGATTAGGTATTTAGGAAATTAAATGTGTAGTTTATGCCCCTAAAAAGCCTAATGGTGATTCTTGGATTTTGAGGCTCTCTATGTTGCTAGGCTGTGAAAATGTCTCACACAGGTGGTATTGCCATACTTGGGAAGAGTAGCATAGCAAAATGTTTTTTTTTTGTGTAATTGTATGTTTATTGAGATTTTTCAACAAAACAAGAAAAAGCAGACACAATACAGAGAAGTATCACATTCATCTTATACAGAAAAAGAGAAGCATCTCTTAGTGAATGATATCATAATCAGAAGAAATAAGAGAAAAGAAAAGAAAAACAAGGGAGGGGAGGATACACCATGGATCTTGACACAATATATATAAAATAATAGTATATATAGTAACAATAGTTTTTAGGCTAATCATTTAAACATGAAGGGACTAGTTGCCTAGGGGACATTTGATAGCAATTTAGGATAGGGATTCAGGATTGAAAGAGGAGTTGTCCCAAGGATCCCATATCTTTGAGAATTGAGGCAGAGAATCGTGAAATACCGCTGTCATATGTTCTATTCTACGTATCTGTGATACAGCTAATATCAATTGGGATTGCGTGGGGGTGTTGGGAGATAACCAATGGGTAGGTATTACTCTCTTGGTGGCCAAGAGAATATATGACATCAACTTTTTGGCATGTTTAGATATTCCAGGGACTGGGAGGCCTAACAAGTAGTGGGCCGGGTCTTTTGGGACGTCCATCACCAACACAGACTGAAGTACTGATTGGACCGAGGACCAAAATGGCAAAATTAACGGGCATTCCCAGAAGATATGGTAGTGTGTTCCTATATCTCGCAAGCATCTCCAGCATTTCTGGGATAAAGAGGGATCATATTTATGGATAACCTCTGGGGTCCTATACCAGAACATGAGGACCTTATAAGCTGTCTCTCTCTGCTCCAGGCATCTGGATACTTTAGATATGGAGGTCCAGATCTCCTGCCATTGAGGAAGGGATATAGGGGTTGGAAGTACCTTGGCCCATCTCTGAATGTATACATGAGAATCTAGCGTAGGCAGATTCGAGTCATGGAGGATCTTATATATAGAAGATATGAGACCGGGTTGGTATGGGCCTTGGGCACATAAAGCTTCAAAGGCATTGGGTTTTTCTAAGGCCAAGGCAGGTGATATAGAATGGAAGTAGTGTTTACATTGAAGATAAGAAAAAAAAGCTTTTTGGGTATATCAAATTTCTTTTGAAGATCTTGGAAGGAGAATAATTTGCGAGTTACAGGATGTACTAGGTGGCAGAGCTGAAAAATGCCCACCCGAGACCATGGGTACATGTTATTGTAGGATAGGCTATCCAGAATATCCGGGTTGAAAATAACGTTTAAGAGAGGTGGGCATGGAGAAGAGAGAGAGAACCCCTTGTCACATTTTTTCCAGATAGAAAGAGTAAATAGCATTGGTCCTAGACAGATATGTCTGAGCTGAGATATGGAAGAAGTCAAGTTGGCCCAAAGCATTGAACAAGGATGTACAGGGCTAGTAACACTGATTTCTAACTCTGACCATCTACTCATTGCAAAGCGTGATGACCAAGAGATGGTCGCTGCGAGATGGGTAGCAAAGTAGTATTTACTGATATCGGGTGCTCCCAATCCTCCTTGAGAGCGGGGAGCAAATACCACTGTGCTAGCAATCCTGTGCGCATTATTACCCCCAGATAAATTTAGTGAAGGCCCGTTGAATATTTAGAAGTTGTAACATAGGGAGTGCAATTGGCAATGTTTCAAAAAGATATAAGAACTTCAGGAGTTTAGCCATCTTGAGGACATTTATCCTACCCAGAAGAGACAGAGGATATTCCGCCCATTTACGGGATAAGCCATGTGTTTCCGAGATTAGGGAGGGGAAGTTAGCTTGATACAGAGTGGGATAAGATGCCGTTAGGTGTATACCAAGATATTTAAGGGAAGCAGAGCACCAATGGAAGGGGAAGTTATCTTGTCATGTGGTAAGAAGCGTGGGGGGAATATGTATAGGAAGAGCTTCCGTCTTGGCCGTATTAACTTTATAACCAGAAAGTTTACTAAATGTATCTAATAAAGCGTGGAGGTTGGGGAGAGAAATATGTGGTTTAGTTAAAGTAAGCAATATATCGTCTGCGAAAAGAGACAATTTGTACTCTTTGACGCAGAGAGACCCCACTTATGTCCGGGTGCATGCGGATGGCTTCAGCTAGGGGTTCAAGGCATAATATAAACAATAAGGGGGAAAGGGGGCACCCTTGTCTAGTTCCATTGCTATGCAAAAAGGGTGGGGACACAAAAGACGCCAGTTGTACTTGGGAAGTCAGTCGGGAATATAAGGCCTGAAGAGCTGACACAAAAGAGCCTGTGAACCCAAAGCGCGTAAGTGTGGCAAACATATATGTCGAGCCGAGTCTGTCGAACGCTTTCTGAGCATCTAAGCTCAAGATAAGGGCAGAGCGGGATGTTTTGTCAAGTAAATCTATCAGGTCAATGGTGCGTCTAGTGTTGTCCCCTGCACGTCTACCTGAGACAAAGTCTACCTGATCGTTATGAATAAGGCTAGGTATAATGGAGGAAAGTCTGTTGGCTATGATTTTTGTAAATATTTTATAATCCGAATTGAGTAGGGCTATGGGCCTGTAGTTATCTGGTAATGATGGGGGTTTGCCAGGTTTCGGGAGAACTGTAATGTGGGCATGTAAAAATTGAGGATGAGGGACAATGCCCTTCTGTAGAGAAGTAAAAAGGTCTATTAGGTATGGGCTTAGAATTGGGGGAAAGGTTTTGTAATAAAGATAGGGTAAACCGTCTGGTCCCGGTGACTTATGCAAAGGCAGCTCTTTAACAACTTCAGCTAGTTCTTCTGGCGTGATAGCAGCGTTAAGGGTAGCTGCTTGAGATGATGACAGTTTGGGCAATTTTAAAGAGTTCAAACCCTTCACATTATAAGTAAGAACCCGTAAAGCCATCACGATGAAACAAGATTAAGCTATGATGACCATAATAAAAAAGAAAAAACATCCACGAAAACATAAACAGACAAAATTGGCAAAAAAAGTCCATGGTGCATCCTGTGGAGGGAAAACATGAAATAGTACTCAACATTAGTGAGGAATGATGATGGCAAAACAAGCAAAAAGTGGAAAATAGGTAAAAAAAGGACCTATAAAAAAAAAAAAAAAGTATAGCCTGGGGGGTGAAAACCGCCCAGGAGTCCACAGCCGTGGCCGTGGATCAAAAGGAGGCACACAAGGGGCCCCAACTTATCTGGGGTGATCCCCGCCGTCTTCCAACAAAATTTTAAGAAACTTGGTAGAAAAATTGAACCATAGTCTACAGAAGAGACATCCCATGTGCATGAGTGTGAACTCCCCAAACTAGGGGAAATTCGGTGGGGCAAGGGCCAAAGCCAAATTGAACAAACTGCAGGAGAGACATCTCTCAAGGTGGGAGTCTAGGTAAAGGGTGTCGCTGGGGTGTAGAGTAGGCCTTCTGTGATTTCTGGCGAGCAGGGGTCCAAATCCAGCCTGGAATGGATGCAGGTTTAGGTGTTGTCGGGAGTGGTATGGGATCTTCATCTGGCAGAGGCGGAAGACCGAGATTGCGTATGAACGCCTCACTCTCCTGAAGATCCCTCATGGAATATTGGACACCATCTTTCGAGGCAGAGAAGCGGAAGGGAAATCCCCAGCGGTATGGAAGATGATGGTTTTGCAAGTGGGTGGTCACTGGGCGAAAGCTGCGACGTTTAGCAAGGGTTATAGGAGACAAGTCGCTAAAAATTTGTATTTTAGCCCCCTTGAATTCCAGCCGAGATTTATTGCGAGTGGCCATGGTCAAAGCTTCCTTGCTGTCGTAGTAGTGAAAGCGCACTATAATGTCCCTGGGGTTCGCTCCTGCAGGGGGTTTAGGAGCCAGTGACCTATGTGCTCTATCTAGTCTCCAGTCTATGTCCGGTATCAGAGGGGCCACGGTGTTAAAGAGGCTTAGTAGATATGGTCGGAACTCTCCGTCTCCTATGGCTTCAGGAACACCTCTAATATGCAGATTTTGGCGGCGTTCCCTGTTCTCCAAATCCTCCTGTTGGGATTGGAGCTGGGAGATGGATTGTTTTAAACCAGCATTGTCTTCTTCCAAGACATGAACGTACTGTATCAAGTCATCAAATTTTGTTTCTAAAACATCAGTGCGCTCACCAATATAAGCAATCTCCCCCCTCAATTCGTGCGCAAGCTTCCCCATCTCCCTGGAGACATTGCTGGTCAAATCCTGCAAGAGAGCTTGTAACTTATTGTCCAATATGTCCACTGTGACGAGAGCTGACATTTCTGCAGATGGGGTGGGCATAAAGATCTGAGGAGTGTCTCTTACCTCTCCGCGAGTGACCGCGAGTGCCGGGGCTGGGGATTCGGGCCTACTCAGGAAAAGGTCCAGTGTCTGTATAGGTCGCAGCTCCGGTGTGTGGGATTGAGCAGATTGCTTCGGCCCGTATTTCACCATGGGGTGCTTGGACAGGTTAGTGTCTCCCGTGGCTGATGTAGTAGTCGTACGCTGTGTGGGAGCGGTGGAAGGCGGCAGGGATCGGAGCGAAGGAGTTACATGTCCTTCATCATTGGGCGTCACGCATGTGTCCCCTGTAATGACATCCGCGTTGTGGGAAGCAGAGGAGGGAGCGGAGGTTTGTGAGAGATGGAGGCCTAAATAGTCCAGCAAACAGAGGCTTATGAGATATGGAGGCCCAGGCAGTCCAGCAAGAGGGGGCCAATTAGGGATTTAAGGAACTCTGGAAATCCGGAGTGGCGTAGATCAGGCCTGGGGAAGATGTGGAGACCGTGGATGTAACACACAGGCTGGGACCAAAGGTTGACCAGAGATCGGTATATGACAATATGTATTTGAAAGGTTAGTAGTCCAATCCACAACTTGTGATGTGTGAGGAGGGAATAAGGCATCTGAGAGGCTGGAAACAAGAGCAGGCCAGGAGTCTGGGTGTAGCAAGATGGCCGCTGAGCTCCAGGACTAGGCCGAAGCCGTGGCCTGTCCTAAAACAGCCGCCGTGCGGAGGGGCAGCGATCCGTCTGGGCCACAGCTCTCTCTCTAAGGGATGACTGCCTACAGCTTCCGTGGAGGTGTTCTGCCTCTATTAGGGTTGCTGGCGTAAGTGAAGGAGTGCGAGATGACCGTATGGCTTGTGGAGCACTGTACCTGGAGAGGGAGGATGCGGCTGGCTCCGTAGGCCTCAAGATGACGGTGGCGGGCCGCGGGTGGTCGCCCGGGATCTTTTGGCTGGTCCCCGCTGGTGTTGACTCTGTCTGCGCCCCTCCAGAGATGCGGCCATAGGGGGATGAGGCGACCGCTCGTCCCGCGGGTTGCAGTACTTGAGAGCGGAGGATGCCAGAGGCTCCGCAGGCCTCAAGATGGCGGCGGATGTGTGGAGATGGCCTCAGGTCAGGCGAAGCCACCGCCAACCAGTGCCCCAATATAGAGCGGAGCCGAGGCAGAGGATGCCTTGGGACGATTGGGGCACATTTGGAGGCTCACCAGAGTGGATAATGCAGAGGATGGCCGTGGATTGTGAGAGGGTCTGAAGAGCTCCATCCAAACACGTCTTCCTCGGCTCTTGTCTGGCAGCAGAATGTGTTTTGAGGTGTAGGTATGTCTATGACGTGTGTTAGGAATGTTCTATTCATTAACAATTTTGTGTATAAAAAATAAATTTTACATTTTCAAAGATCTTGTGACAAAAAATAAGTATTTTTAAAGACTTATCATGCCTCTTAGACAATACTTTGGGGTGTTTTGCTTTCCAAAATGTGTTCATTTTATGGAAGTTTCCACTGTTCTGGTGTTCCGGGGTCTCAAAAAATGTAGATAGTCAGGAAATTAGATGTGTAATTCCTGCCCCTAACATCTGAAGGTGCTCCTTGAATTTTGGGCCCCTCTATGTGGTTAGGGCAGTGTTTCTCAACTCCAGTCATCAAGGCACTGCAACAGGTCATGTTTTCAGGCTTTCCATTATTTTACACAAGTGATTTGATCAGTTTCACTGCCTTAGTTATTACCACAGCTGTTTCATCTGAGGGAAATCTTGAAAACATGACCTGTTGGGGCGCCTTGAGGACTGGAGTTGAGAAACACTGGGTTAGGCTGTGAAAAAGTTCATGCATGCGGTATCTGCATACTCAGAAGGAGTAGCAGAATGTGTCTTGAGGTGTAATTCTAAGTATGCCTATACTGTGTTTTGGAAATATCTTACTAATGGACAAATTTGTGTAGCCAAAAATACATTTTCAATTTCCTTCCTGTATTTTCCAAAAAATGTATTCTGAAAAAGACTCACTATGCCTCGTAGAAAAAACCTTGGGGTGTTTGCTTTAAAAATGTTGTGGATGTTTCTCTTTGGATTTGTGGGCCTCTCCATGCATCTCTGCATCTAGGTTGTAAAAAAGTCTCAAACATGTGGTATCCTTTGGAGAAGTAGCAGAATGAGTTTGTGGATGTATTGGTAATTGCCTATGCTGTGTGTGAGAAAGAACTTAACCACTTGAGAGCCGGGCCATATACAAATGACGGCCTCAAGGTGGCTCTAGAAATCCGGTAGGCCGTCATTATACAGCCTCGGCTATTCCGGCCACTGGGGGGCACGCGAGCGCCACCAGCGGTGCGCGCCCGGCGCATCACTGAGATGCCGATGCGCGTGCCTGGCGGCCGCGATGTCCGCCAGGAACCCGCGATCGGCCGGTACACAGAGCAGGGACGTGGATCTCTGTGTGTAAACACAGAGATCCACGTCCTGTCAGGGAGAGGAGACGGAAGCTGTGTCCCTTGTACATAGGGACACAGATCGGTCACCTCCCCCAGTCAGTCCCCTCCCCCCACACAGTAGTAATCACTTCCAGGTTACACATTTAACCCCTTCCTCGCCCCCTAATGTTAACCCCTTCCCTGCCAGTGTCATTTTTACAGTAACCAGTGCATTTTTATAGCACTAGTCGCTGTAAAAATGACAATGGTCCCAAAATGGTGTCAAAAGTTTCCGATGTGTCCGCCATAATGTTGCAGTCACAATAAAAATTGCTGATCGCCCCCATTACTAGTAAAAAAAAAAATATTAATAAAAATGCAATAAAACTATGCCCTATTTTGTAGACGCTATAACTTTTGCGCAAACAAATCAATAAACGCTTCTTGCGATTTTTTTTACCAAAAATATGTAGAAGAATATGTATCGGACTAAACTGAGGAATTTTTTATTTATTTTTTAAATTGGGATATTATAATAGCAAAAAGTAAAAAATATTGTGTTTTTTTCAAAATCGTCGCTCTTTTTTTGTTTATAGCGCAAAAAATAAAAACCGCAGAGATGATCAAATACCACCAAAAGAAAGCTCTATTTGTGGGGAAAAAAAGGACGTAAATTTTGTTTGAGAACCACGTCGCACGACCGCGCAATTGTCATTCAAAGCGTGACAGCGATGAAAGCTGAAAATTGGCCTGGGCAGGAAGGGGGTTTAGGTGCCCATTAAGCAAGTAGTTAATTTAAGTTAAAATGACAACTAACGTTATTTAATTTCATAATTTTGCTATTTTTTTTTTTATTAAAGAATAAATACAGTACCATGGACTGACAAAAGATTACTAAATACCTTGGATTGTCTCACTTTCCAAAAGGGGGTCATTTTGGGGGTATGTGTATGGTCCTGGCATTTTAGGGCCTCAAAAAACGGCAGTCAGTATATCAGGATTGATCAATTTTCAAATATATATATTGTGATGGTGAGACCCTGTACGTCCTTAAAGAGTGTTGGTTTACGCCAGATTTGGTAAAGAAAGACATGCTGATTGAACAGCTGTGTCTTGGGATATTTAGTTCTGACATGACTATGGATCAGGGCTCCACCCAACAGACAGGAAGTCTGTGTATGGGAGTCAGGTGGACTCCCATCCCTTGGAGAGGAGTCAGGCGCTGCATGAGTGCAGCCAGAGTATGCATGTCTGCAGGAGCTAGATGTCATTGGTGAAGTAAGCAACCAGGTGCTGACCGGGAGTAAGCGAGGAGTGAGCTTATCTCTTGGAAACTGTTTGTTCTGAGGAGCAGACCTAAGGCCTAGGCTAAAGGCCTGAACAGCCAGATCGCAAGAGGGGAAGCCAGGAGGTAAACTGTTGAGTATACAAGACACAGTAATGGTGGAACCCCCCTGCGAGGGCAACTGATGTATTTGTGAACTGTTTGTGCTTTTAAATAAAAGTGGGCTACCATGCCCTTAAATAGAGTTCCTGACTGGCTTGAATCACTGGAAAAACGCATCTACTACGAGAGCTGATAACCCCTAATCTTACATATAGTGGAAGTATTGTCGGGCAGCTTTGGAAGAGTTCCAGATCCGCGCATACCAAAAACAGTGGGTAGAAAGTCACATTGTGTTTTGCAGCAATACTGTGATGAACAGCCAATGTGAATGAAAAGTCAAAGTTTTCTGCAGTGAACTGCTGTTAGCTGTGTGGGACAGCCAGGCGAACTGCATTGCACAGGAGTTAAATTAGTGGACTGTGTTGTATACAGGTGATGTGCCTGTGGAAGTGAGCTCAACATGGCTTGAGAGGATGTGTCCACTTAGGAAGGTCCAGTGGATGAATGATTCAAGCAGAGAGTGAAGTCTGCATGTGAAAGTGTGCTGTTTGCAAGTCTTGGAGACAGTACCTCTAATTTTCCTGTGTTAAAAGGAACTGTGTTAAAAACCATTGTTGGCCTGACAGCAGAGTTGGGGCGGTCAAAACGCAAAAAGGAAGCAATGTTTGCTGAGATGAGAGACAAAGCGGGTGTTGTTCCTAGCAACACTGGTGCAAGGAGTGCACAAGTGATTGCAAGTATGGAGAATTCACCAGAGTCTGAGTCTGCAGTGGGTTGGTGCAGGCGACACTTGGCTGCACTGAACCAAGTTAAAGGGGAAGTGCATGCTGTTGCCCCTGGCAACGCTGGTGCAAGATGGCCAGCTATCAATGTGCAAAGTGCTAAGAACCCAGTGAGCTCTTTGCGGTGCAGTGAGTGGGGGCATAAAGTTTCCAAGTGCCCTTTGTCCCAGGCTCCAGTAAAGCAAAGGTATGAGAAGCCTGCTCTGAGTGTAAAGAGTGAGCAGATGGGTGCGGTTGCCCGTGGCAACAAAGCAGAAATCCGTACAGCTAACTTCATACGGCCTATTTTACCTTCGGAATATGTTGAAGATTTTTTGGAGGAGTTTGCGATGATTGCTTCCTACAGAGGATGGCCCAGAAATTGCTGGGTGGAGTTGGTGCAACCTTTTCTGATAGAGGAGTACCAGGAGGTGTACCGTGGGATGTATAGTAACCGAGATGACTATGACAATTTCCTAGGAGCAATCCAATCTAGAGAGCGCTGGAAAAGATCAGCGGGGAGAATGTGGTCTCCCATAGCAACCGGATAAAGTATGTTTTCAGAAAGGAGGAGCTACAGAGAGGAGGTATACCACCATCCTCATAGAGATACCAGTAAAAGTCTGCATGTTGGGAGAGTGCCGTCTCCCTTAGCAACAGGAGAAAGTCGCCAAGTGCCATGCCTGGAATGTGGTCAGCTGGGCCATGGGATCTTTTCTTGTCCAAGCTTGTGAAATACAGCTGCTGATCGTGTTGTTGGGCTTAATGCTTTGCCTGCAGGTGAGGTTGGAAAATCCAAGAGGGATGTAATGTTACCCTGTGTCCAGGAGGGGGCGTCATCTTGTGAGAGCATGGCAAAGAAGGGACAACGCCCTAAATTGAAGCCTTCAACCCATGCTAAAGAGAATGGTAAGACTGTTCTTGTTAAAATCACAGGAAAGACTGACTGTGTGGCTGCTCACACTGAAGTGGAAGTGACCCCAGAGCGGAGATCCACTGAAGGTGTAAAAATGAACTTGCTGCAGTGTGCTACCCAGATCAGTGGGGAGACACAGGTTAAAACCAGTGGTGGCCCGTCAATAGGGGGCGCAGGGGCGCTGCCCCCCCCCCCCCCCAAGCTACTTATTGAAAAAAAAAAAAAAATATATATATATATATATATATATTTATTTTTTAAAGTGTCCCTTTAAGTGGGTGTGTTAAGGGCGCCTGCCGCGGGGTACTATTGGAGGCATGACCCATGTGCAAACACGTGATTGGGGCTAAGAATCTCTATTGGCGTAGTTTAGAGTGTGTTTGGGGCGCAAATGCTGTAGCCACGAAAACTCCAACTCTAGGCTCTAGCATTAGGTTTCCAGTGCTTGTAATTGATTGGGTCCATAGGGTGGGGCTTTAATCAGACCTGCAGCATCATTGGCTCACAGGCTGCCTGTCTCCTTCAGTAAGTGAGGGGGAAATCACAAGCAGAAGAGTGGAGCTGAAATCTTCAGGTACATTTCTACATGCCAGGACTGTAGGGGGGAGGGGGCAGAAGGGGCTATTATCACTGTGTCCTGACTCCTGAGAGACTGTAAAGCAGCATTTTAATCTCCAACTTTACTTCACCTCTCTCCATGTAATGCAAGTCAGTACACCTTCCCTTTTCTCCCCTGCCTGTTCATGTGCTATAGAGAAACAAAAGGTATTGTTCTTAAATTAACATTATTCACATGTAAATCGCAAAATAAATATGCAAATTAGATCGGCCGCCACGATTCAGATGGGGGGGGGGGACACAGTAGGTGTACAGACCCAGGAACTCAGCACAGGGATGATGGGAACCCCTCATAATGGGCACAGCAGGTGTACAGACCCAGGAACTCAACACAGGGATGATGGGAACCCTCATAATGGGCACAGCAGGTGTACAGACCCAGGAACTCAGCATAGGGATGGTGGGAACCCTCATAATGGGCACAGCAGGTGTACAGACCCAGGAACTCAGCACAGGGATGGTGGGAACCCTCATAATGGGCACAGTAGGTGTACAGACCTGTTTGTTCTGATGAGCAGACCTAAGGCCTAGGCTAAAGGCCTGAACAGCCAGATCGCAAGAGGGGAAGCCAGGAGGTAAACTGTTGAGTATACAAGACACAGTAATGGTGGAACCCCCCTGCGAGGGCAACTGATGTATTTGTGAACTTTTTGTGCTTTTAAATAAAAGTGGGCTACCATGCCCTTAAATAGAGTTCCTGACTGGCTTGAATCACTGGAAAAAACTCATCTACTATGAGAGCTGATAACCCCTAATCTTACAATATATATATATATATTATTATTATTATAATTTTTTTTTGCAATGTTTTATAGCAGAAAAACATTCTTTTTTTTTTTTTTATCAAACTTTACAGTTATTTTTTTTTCTTTATATAGTAAATTATATAGTAAAAAGTACAATCCCAGTGGTTTGTAAATACAACAAAATAAAGTTCTGTCTACCTCAGATAAATGCACATGACTAAATGCACATGACTATCTGCCCTAGGCACAGGCCAATAAATAGCAGTAAGATAAATACATTTCTGCATAGAAAAATAAAAGATAAATCTTAAATACAAATTCAGCAATGGCTGTCCTCCTGTATGTTTTACAGTATTGCATGACAAAGTAATTGTTATTCAAAGTGTGACAGAGCTGAACATTGGAAAATAGCCTGGGCAGCAAGTGGGTGAAACAGTCTGAAGGGTGAGAAATAGTTAACATGACTAAAACTTCAAAATAGCTGACAGAGGAATATCTTTATTTTAGGGCTCTTTCACACGGGACGGATCCGTGAAGATCCGCCCCGTGAAGCTCCGCTTGCTCAGCGGGGATCGCTCCGTTGATCCCCGCTGAGCCGGCGGATGACTGGGCGGTCCCCGCACACTGTGCAGGGACCGCCCTGTCAGAGCGCCGCTCTCCCCTATGGGGGGATCGGATGAACACGGACCGTCTGTCCGTGTTCATCCGATCCGCTCCGCCGACGGATGGAAAAATAGGGTTTTCCTCCGTCACACTTTGGCGGAGCGGAGCGGGTCGGATGTCAGCGGACATGTCACCGCTGACATCCGTGGCTCCATAGGGCTACATGGAGCATCCGTTCAGGTCCGCCTAAAAAACTGACAGGCAGACCTGAATGGACCGTCCTTGTGAAAGGGGCCTTAAGGTCCTGTTTGTCACGATGACCACAGGATAGATAAGAACTGGTTTTGAAATGATGTCTTCAGACAAAGTCAAAACTTCTTCATTAAATAGTTAAAATTATGTCTGAGATGTTATGTGTCATGTGATGAACTTTATCCTTCCTCCCCCCTCCCTCCTTTCTCTTTAAGTTGTGCAATATTCTTTGTCCATATTTTGTATAAAGGGTAGGGATGGGCCCGGTGCTCGATTCGAACCCATGTTCGAATCGAGCATCGGGCGTTCGCTCGCTCGTCGAGCCCAGAACTATTTGGGCCGTTCGCATCACATTCGTGTGATGCGAGCGGCCCCGCAATGCATTGCGGCCGGCGCGGCCGGCGCAGTGCATTGCTGGCTGATGATTGGCCAAGCATGCACTGTGACCCCGCATGCTTGGCCAATCACAGCGCCCGAAACTCGGAGAGCAATAATTGGCTACAGGCAGGACGCCTGTAGCCAATTACAGCTCAGGGGCTTTAGTACACGCCCCACCATTTAAAAGGCCGCCACGCCATCGGCCCCGGTCACATGAGTTCCGGCTTTAGGAGAGATTAGTCTGCTGATTCTGTCTTTGCTTGATACTGAAAGATTTGCTCTTCTTTGCTAAACCATTGGCTATTTCTTTGCTAAACCATTGCTACCTAAGTCATTGATCGCTCATTGCTGCTGATTGCACAGTTAGTGTGTTATTAGCTGCTGCTGGGGATTAGTCTGGTGCGTGCTTACTGTTAGTACAGTATTGCAGTAGTACCAACCGCAGTGCTGTTAGCACAGCATTGCACCCCAACAGCACCCATAGGACTTCTAGTGTGTTAGTGGCAGCAAACAGAGCTCCTATATTTTCTTCTCAGCAGCACCCATAGGACTTCTAGTGTGTTAGTGGCAGCAAACAGAGCTCCTATATTTTCTTCTCAGCAGCACCCATAGGACTTCTAGTGTGTTAGTGGCATCACACAGAGCTCCTATATTTTCTTCTCAGCAGCACCCATAGGACTTCTAGTGTGTTAGTGGCAGCAAACAGAGCTCCTATATTTTCTTCTCAGCAGCACCCATAGGACTTCTAGTGTGTTAGTGGCAGCAAACAGAGCTCCTATATTTTCTTCTCAGCAGCACCCATAGGACTTCTAGTGTGTTAGTGGCATCACACAGAGCTCCTATATTTTCTTCTCAGCAGCACCCATAGGACTTCTAGTGTGTTAGTGGCAGCAAACAGAGCTCCTATATTTTCTTCTCAGCAGCACCCATAGGACTTCTAGTGTGTTAGTGGCATCACACAGAGCTCCTATATTTTCTTCTCAGCAGCACCCATAGGACTTCTAGTGTGTTAGTGGCAGCAAACAGAGCTCCTATATTTTCTTCTCAGCAGCACCCATAGGACTTCTAATGTGTTAGTGGCATCACACAGAGTTCCTATATTTTCATCTCAGCAGCACCCATAGGACTTCTAGTGTGTTAGTGGCATCACACAGAGCTCCTATATTTTCTTCTCAGCAGCACCCATAGGACTTCTAGTGTGTTAGTGGCAGCAAACAGAGCTCCTATATTTTCTTCTCAGTAGCACCCATAGGACTTCTAATGTGTTAGTGGCATCACACAGAGTTCCTATATTTTCATCTCAGCAGCACCCATAGGACTTCTAGTGTGTTAGTGGCATCACACAGAGCTCCTATATTTTCTTCTCAGCAGCACCCATAGGACTTCTAGTGTGTTAGTGGCAGCAAACAGAGCTCCTATATTTTCTTCTCAGCAGCACCCATAGGACTTCTAGTGTGTTAGTGGCAGCAAACAGAGCTCCTATATTTTCTTGTCAGCAGCACACATAGTACCTATAGTGTGTTAGTGTCAGCACCCATAGGACCTACAGTGTGTTGTGAGCACACATAGGAGTTCTATTTTTTATACTATATACACTACCGACTACAATGGCTGGAAGACCGCCAAGGAGAGGCAGAGCGTGCCGAGGCAAGAACACAGGGCAGGCAGGCTCTGTTTCTAGAGACAACAGTGCTGGCCGTGGTCGTGCATCGTCATCAGCACATGGCCATGGGACACGCTTGTCTTTGTTTTCGGCAGCTGGACATGTGGAGCCGCATCATGCCGAAGGCTTGGTAGAATGGATGACCAAGCCCTCCTCATCCTCCTCATCCTCTCTCACCCAGGCTCAGGGTACTGGCAGAGCAGCTGCCAACGCGTACTCAATGGCATCATCAGCCACCCCTTCCCTAGACCCACCATGTCCTCCTGAGGAGTCCCCCAAACTGTTTGAGCACAGTGTTGGGTACATGCTCCAGGAGGATGCCCAACGATTCGAAGGCTCGGATGATGATACCCAGCTTGAGGAAGTCAGTAGTGTGCGCGCAGAGAGAGGGGATGCTGAAGGACAGCAATCTGGCAGTAGTGTTCCACCAGCTGCAGCTTACTGCCAGGTTTGCTCTAGTGGTGAAGAGGGAGGGGATGATGAGGTCACTGACTCCACGTGGGTGCCTGAAGGGAGAGAGGAGGAGGAGGAGGAGGATGCAGCGTCACATGTCCAACGAGGCAGGATGCCCCCTGGAGGCCAGCTAGAGGCCAGCACAGCAACTGTACCACACCGCAGAGCTCCGCCTGTGCAGGGCGCTGCCTCTGCACGTTATCACAAAAGTTCTTTGGTGTGGGCCTTTTTTGAGACGAGTGCATCAGATCGCACCACTGCTATTTGCAATATTTGTCTCAAGCGTATCTCGCGTGGCCAAAACATCAGCCGCTTGGGCACCACAAGCATGAGCAGACATATGTCGACCTGCCATGCAGCTCGTTGGCAAGCACACATAAAAGACCCACACCAAAGAACAAAGCGGACCTCTCCTTGCTCCTCATCAGCTGGGATCTCCATCCCCACTATATCTTCAGTCCTCTCTGAAAGCTGCTCTGAGAGGACTGAAGGTGTAGAATTAGGTGTGTCACAACCAAGTACTTGCAGTACACCGACGTCCGATTGTAGCAGGCAAATTTCCCTGCCCCAGCTGCTGGACCGTCGAAAGAAGTATACTCCCAGCCATCCACATGCCCAGCGGTTGAATGCTAGCTTGGCTAAATTGCTAGCACTTCAACTGCTGCCTTTTCAGTTGATAGACTCGGCCCCCTTCCGTGAGTTTGTTCAATGTGCGGTTCCTCAGTGGCAGGTTCCCAAACGCCACTTTTTCTCACGGAAGGCGATTCCGTCTCTCTACTGGCATGTGGAAGGCAATGTCCATGCCTCGCTGGACAGGGCGGTCAGCGGTAAGGTGCATATTACCGCTGACTCATGGTCCAGCAGGCATGGACAGGGACGTTATCTTTCTTTCACGGCCCATTGGGTCACTCTATTGGTAGCTGGGAGGGATGCAGGACAAGGTGCAGTAGTGTTGGAGGTTGTTCCGCCACCACGCCTCCAAAATGCTACTACTGGTTGTGACACACCTCTCTCCTCCACCCCCTCCTCTTCTTCTTCCTCCATGTCCTCTTCGAGTGCTCTGTCCTCGGAACCAGCGGTGCTCCGTAGGCGTACAAGGGGCTACGCGAGTACGCAGGCAAAAAGATGCCATGCCGTGCTTGCGCTGGTGTGTTTGGGGGACAGGAGCCACACTGGGCCAGAGGTTCTGGCAGCTCTGCAGGGGCAGGCCGAGAGGTGGTTGACGCCACGCCAGCTTAAGCCAGGAATGGTCTTTTCTGATAATGGCACCAACCTCCTCTCCGCCCTGCGACAGGGGCAGCTCACCCATGTGCCCTGTATGGCTCACGTCCTCAACCTGGTGGTGCAGCGGTTCTTGGGCAGGTTCCCAGGCTTACAGGATGTCCTGAGGCAGGCCAGGAAAGTCTGTGTGCATTTCCGCCGATCTTATAATGCCAGTGCTCGGCTGACTGAGCTGCAAAAGGAGCTGAACCTGCCCAAGAACCGCCTAATATGTGACATGCCCACCAGGTGGAACTCAACGTTGGCCATGCTGCAGCGACTGCACACGCAGCAGAGGGCCATCAATGAGTACCTTTGCGACTACGGCACCAGGACAGGGTCAGGGGAGCTTGGCTTTTTTTCCCCACGCCAGTGGGGCATGATCAGGGATGCATGCACTGTCCTCTCACCATTTGAGGAGGCCACGAGGATGGTGAGCAGTGACAGTGCATGCATCAGTGACACTGTACCTCTTGTCCACCTGTTGGAGCATACGCTGCGTGGGATAATGGACAGGGCACTTGAGGCAGAACAGAGGCAGGAAGAGGAGGACTTCCTTGTCTCTCAAGGCCCCCTTTATCCAGACAATGTTCCTTCTGTCCCACCCATCACACAGGAAGAGGAGGAGGAGGAGGAGGAGGAGGAGGATTGTGTGAGCATGGAGGTGGAGCCTGGCACTCAGCATCAGCAGCAGCAGTCTTTTAGGGATGATGTACAGTCCCAACAAACCAGTGGACTTGTACGTGGCTGGGAGGAGGTGGCTGGCGATCATGTCATCCTCAGTGACCCAGAAGACTCCGGACCGAATGCCTCAGCTAACCTACGCTGCATGGCCTCCCTGATCCTGCAAAGCCTGCGGAAGGATCCTCGTGTTCTTCGGATCAAGGAGAGTGACCATTACTGGCTGGCCACTCTCCTTGATCCACGGTACAAGGGTAAGGTTGCGGACCTTATCTTGCCGTCGCAGAGGGAGCAGAGGATGAGACATCTCAGGGAGGCCTTGCAGAAAGGTCTGTGCAACGCGTTCCCAGAAACTGGGAGGTTACAAACTCCTGGTCCTGGACGACGAGTTGCTGAGGCTTCGGTCAGTAGCAGAAGGAGCGGTGGGGAAGGTGGACGTCTGACCGATGCGTTCAGACAATTTTTTAGTCCGCAGCCCCAAGGTATGATCGGTTCCAGCAACCATCGCCAGCGTCTGATATACATGGTGCAGGAATACCTAGGGGCAAGGTCAGACTTGGACACCTTTCCCACCGAAAATCCTCTGGCTTACTGGGTCCTGAGGATGGATCACTGGCCAGAGCTTGCACAGTATGCAATTGAGCTACTGGCCTGTCCTGCATCCAGCGTTCTTTCCGAACGCACATTCAGTGCTGCTGGAGGATTTGTCACCGATCATAGGGTGCGCCTGTCCACCGACTCGGTTGATCGACTGACCTTCATAAAAATGAATCAGTCTTGGATCACCACCAGCTACCAGACACCTGAAGCGGATATAACGGAATAATTTATAATGTCACATCCCTTCAAGACTGCCTATGCTGATGCTGAGTGACTGTCCTGTTATGTTCACTGACTATCCTCTTCCTCCTCCTCAATGATCCATGCCACCACACCAGTGCCTAAGGCACAATTTTTCAGCCCCTGTATAACAAGGGCGTGTAATTACAATTTTTTAAAAAGATGCTTCGCAACAGGTGTGACTGCTGTGCTCCAAGTACAGTATCTGTGAGGGGTTGCAGTGTTGTGGCACCAGCACCAATGCCTAAGGCACAATTTTTCAGCCCCTGTTTAACAGGGGCGTGTAATTACAAATCTTGATCTAATAGTTCACAGCAGGGCCCATTCCTGCGCCCACCAAGAGTAACTATGAGGGCCTACAGTCTTGTGGCAACACCGTCCACCACCACCACCACCACCAAAGGCCCAATTTTTCTGCCCTGTTCAACAGGTGCATGCAATTACAAATCTTGATCTAATAACTCACAGCAGGGCCCATTCCTGCACCCACCAAGAGTAACTGTGAGGGCTTACAGTCTTGTGGCAACACCGTCCACCACCACCACCACCACCACCAAAGGCCCAATTTTTCTGCCCGGTTCAACAGGTGCATGCAAGTACAAATCTTGATCTATTAACTCACAGCAGGGCCCATTCCTGTGCCCACCAGTCTTGTGGCTACACCAACATCTAATAGGGCAAATTTCTGCAGAGTATATACGGCAGGCCCCTACTTTCAAACATCCAACTTACAAACGACTCCTACTTGCAAACGGCAAGAGAAAACAGGAAGTGAGAGGAAATCTACCCCTAGGAAGGAAAATTCTATCCTGTTAGATTTAATTTGGGAAAAAGGTATCTCCTCTCTACTGATGCTTTATCACCAATCCTTGTTTCAATTAAAACCCCACTTTTCCAAAAACATTTGTCATTGGGACGGAAAGTGAGGTGACATGTTCTGAACAGATGTGCAAAGACAGCAAATGTTACAGGGGTGATAACCCCTCCCTATGTTCTCCAAAAAGCTTAAAAATTGATTTTTTTGGGATGTAGCTACACTTCATAATGTACCTGTTCAGATTCTACTTAAGAACAAACCTACAGTCCATGTCTTGTTTGCACCACCTATATACTGCTGTTCAGAGTATATAGGGTTGTAGGTATAGGGTTTTATTTTGGGTGCGGGGTCCCCCTTAGTATCCATACAAGACCCAAAGGGGCTGGGGTGGGGGGGGGGGTGATGGGGTAGCCATGCCATTTTTCTCAAGGATTTTCAGCCATATGGCGGCCAGGACAAGACATGACATTAAAGCCGCAAGTGGTTTTAAATGGCTTCTTTTTTTCCTTTACAAATGTCATTTTGTGCAAGGACAGTTCTAAACACGGGAAACACATGCCACTTCACAGGCATACTTTAGACACCCCCCAGGTACCATATTTAAAGGAAAATTTCACTTTTTTTTTTTTCACTTTATGCATCATTAAAATGACTGCTCCCGAAAAAACTTTAGTTTTTAAAATTTCTTTTTGCATTGATATATGTCCACTGGGGCAGGACCCGGGTCCCCAAACCTGTTTTATAACATTAACATGCATATTGGCCGTTGTAATTAGCAATTTTGATTTTGAACGTTCGCGTCCATTATAACGAATAGGGTTCGAAAATTCGCGCGAACTTTCGGTCCGTTCGAAGGTTCTGGTGCGAACCGAACCCGGGGGTGTTCGGCTCATCCCTAATAAAGGGTATAGCCTGCGCTGCCAATAAACCGAGCATTCATTGAAACGGCTATTTTGTCTTGTGCATTGAATGCTTCCAGAGCTCTGACAGAATTTCTCACTGATTGTCCAGGGCTAAGTAGATTTAACCCTTACACAGTCCAGTCTTCAAGTGGTTAAACGAACTGGCTCTCTGGTGAACAGTATTTTTTAAACTGTTTTTGCATTGGTACATGTCCCCCATGACAGTGTCCAGCTACCTTTTATACCAAATGTATGAAAATGGGTCTTGAACTAGTCCAGATTTTTTTTTTTAGAAGATACAGCTCCCATAGACTTCAATAGGGTTCGGGCACTATGTTTGAGGTTTGTGGATTTTTGCAAATGTTCAGTGAACATTAAGTGAACCAAACTTTCAGTCATCACTACTTGACAAGATTACTGCAATGTCCATAACTTGACTAAATGTACTTTAAGTGTACTAGGGGTTGATTTATTAAAGGCAAAGGGAATTTTACCCAGAGCTTTATGAATGTGATGAAACTTCACTTTGGAAAGAATACCAAATCATGTGCATAGGAAAAAAAAAGAAAACACTGCGTTTTTGCTTGCACATAATTAGATGATGGAAATGAACAGTGCTTCACATCATTCAATAATCTTTGGGGAAATTGTATGTACAGTTGAAAATGCACTTGCAAAGTGAACAGTCTATTTGCCTTTAGTAAATCACTGCAGTTATATGAGACTGGAAGGCCTCGTACACACGGCTGAGATTCTCGTCGAAAAAAACATGTCGTTTTTTTCGACGAGATTCTTGGACAAGAAACTTGTCCCGGCCGAGTGTACAGACGCTCGATTCAAAGAACCCGCGGTTCTTTGAATGGAGCGTACGCGGTGACGTCATCGACTACGACGAGCATGCACTCGTCACATTCGATTCCGTCGCCGCCATCTTGGTATACCCTACGTATGCCTAGGAAGCTACCGCGCATGCGTCGAATTCATTTCGAACATGCGTGGGCTTCCGGGAGGACAGGTAAGTGTACACACACTCACTTTTCTCGTCGAGAAACATGCCGACGAGAATCTTGACGAGAAAATAGAAAGCAGGATCTCTATTTTCTCGTCGAGATACTTGTCGCTTTTCTTGACGAAAAAGCATACACACAAACAAATTTCTCGGCAAAAAATCTCTGCCAGCAAGTTTCTTGCTGGTTTTTGCCAAGAAACTCGTTCGTGTGTACGAGGCTGAAGAGATAGCTGTTATTAAAGCCTCTATACAAATTAATGCTTTGACATTTGCGCTACATACAGCCCTAAAAAAAATTACTTGTGACACATTTGATATTTCTCTCAGCAAGATCCATTATAAAAGATCAGATAGGGAAAAAAACATAAAATATGAAATGGAATGGGCAGCACAGCCAAGAACTAAGATAGTGTAAAAGATTTAAGCAAGCTATTTAACTACTAAAACCCATTCTAATTTATTTTTTCCTTTAATGGCCTAAGCAATCACCTAGCAAAAAAGCAAAAAAAAAAACAAAAAAAAAACAGCCTACTGTCTTCAGAAAACCCAAAGTGCCAAAAGGCAACATGCAGATCCTGGGCCAAAGGTTGGGCACCAATGGCACAAATTATTAACATAAACCACACAGGTGGTAGACTAGCATTTCATAAACGCTGAGTTGTATAGTTTTATGATTATAGCATAGCTGCTCTTGCTGTGATTAACAAATGGGAGGATAATGGTCTTCTGTTGACAATTGTAATTGCATGACATGATAAATTGCAAACCATCACATTGATTCTATGACACTTCATAATGAAATATTGACTCATAAAAAAATACTGTATATGAACAATATATCTATAGGTATATAACATACGCTTACAGTACTGTACAATAAAATGACCAGAATGTAAATGCCTAAATTATTAGATTCAATAATTAGCTTAACATTGAAAACAAGTAGGAATTATAATTCAACAAAAGGGACCATACTGTATAAGAAGGGCTGTACTAGGACATCATACTGCTGTAGGCACACCTGAACAATTCCCCTTTGTGCAACCCTGCTCCTTTTATCTTGTGTAGTCATACTGGTAAAGACATATGCTATAATGTCATTTTTGAGGAATCATGCTGCCTGCTTTATATTTACAGTTAAATTTACAGTATAAACCAACAAAGAAGAGAAAGATGAGATTTTTATGAATCATGGTAAGTCATCTGACCCCACTAAACATATCCTGCACACACTTACCTTTATGATTAATTTACAGTAATAATACTGCCCCATCCTCACTGCTGCCCTAGGCACTGGCCAATTAATAGCAGTAAGATAAATACATCTCTGCATAGAAAAGATAAAAGATAAATCTTACATACAAGTTCAGGCAATGGCTGTCCTCCTGTATGTTTAAATAACTGCCATGAACCCTGCACAATGTACAGTATTAACAAGAAGGAGTGTTAGCCCCCAATTTTACAACATTGCACTACATAGGACTGGGAACAATGCTGCATTATACCCCCCATCCTCCAATGTTTAGGGCACTACACTAAGCATCTCACTAAAGTTAATGCCACATCACTGCTCCTGTAAAAACGATATTTGAAAGAAAAAAATTGCATTGATAGATGTCCCCCAGGGCAGTACCTGAATCCCCATACCGTTTATATGGCCAATTATTTGCATATAAGCCTTCAATATGGAGACTTTTGATTTTTCAGGTTGGGGTCCTATAATAGACTTTAACCACTTAAGGACCGGACCAATATGGACCATAATGACCAGAGGTGATTTCACAATTTGGCACTGCGCTTCTTTAACTGGAAATTGTGCGGACATGCAATGTTGTACCCAAACGAAATTTGCGTCCTTTTCTTCCCACAAACAGAGCTTCTTTTAATGGTATTTTATTGCCTCTGCAATTTTTATTTTTTTTGCGATATAAACGTAAAAAGTCCGACATTTAAAAAAAAAATGATATTTTCTACTTTTTGTTATAAGAAAAATCAAATAAACTCAATTTTAGTCATACTTTTAGGCCAAAATGTATTCAGCCACATGTCTTTAGTAAAAAAAATGCCAATAAGCGTATATTTATTGTTTTGTGCAAAAGTTATAGCGTCTACAAACTAGGGTACATTTTCTGGAATTTACACAGCTTTAAATTTATGACTGCCTATCTCATTTCTTGAGGTGCTAAAATGGCAGGGCAGTACAAAACCCCCCAAATGACCCCATTTTGGAAAGTAGACACCCCAAGGAAATTGCTGAGAGGCATGTTGAGCCCATTGAATATATTTTTTTTGTCCCAAGTGATTGAATAATGTCAAAAAAAATAAAATTACAAAAAGTTGTAACTAAATGATATATTGCTCACACATGCCATGGTTATATGTGGAATTGCACCCCAAAATACATTTTGCTGCTTCTCCTGAGTACGGGGATACCACATGTGTGGGACTTTTTAGGAGCTTAGCCGCGTACGGGACCCCGAAAACCAAGCACCGCCTTCAGGATTTCTAAGGGCGCAAATTTTTGATTTCACTCCTCACTACCTATCACAGTTTCGAAGGCCATAAAATGCCAAAATAGCACAAAACCCCCCCAAATGACCCCATTTTGGAAAGTAGACACCCCAAGGAAATTGTGAGAGGCATGTTGAGCCCATTGAATATATTTTTTTTTGTCCCAAGTGATTGAATAATGACAAAAAAAAAGAAAAATTACAAAAAGTTGTCACTAAATGATATATTGCTCACACATGCCATGGTTATATGTGGAATTGCACCCCAAAATAAAATTTGCTGCTTCTCCTGAGTATAGGGATACCACATGTGTGGGACTTTTTGGAAGCCTAGCCGCATACGGGACCCCGAAATCCAAGCACCACCTTCAGGATTTCTAAGGGCTAAAATTTTTGATTTCACTCCTCACTACCTGTGTAGAGATAGTGGGGATAACTCAAAAGAGAAACACCCAAAAAGGTCGGACTTTGGAGGCACAAGACATGGTAGGTAGTCAAAATATGTAAAAATATATATTTATTATAGAAAAACAACACAGAGATTACAAAAATGCAAGAGAGAATTAAAATATTGTCACAAGATGGAAAACTGTGGTCCCTTTGCGTCAACGCGTTTCGCCGTGAGGCTTCTTCAGGACAGCTTGGGGATAGCAAGGAAAAAACAGGACTTGCTATCTTGGGACTGACAGGAGATCTATTAGCCCTTATTTAAAAGAGGTGCAATATTGCACAGATCCAATACAAAGGATGCAGGTCATTCACATCTCAGTAGTGTCAAAATAAGGTGTAGGGTACTTCCTATAATGAGAGAAGACTATACACAGGGGTCATGTGACTTAGCACATCCATAGAATACCCACTGTTAGGTATATATACAAATATTGTATGGGGACAGTTTGTGGATAGACCAGGGCTCTAAACATAGAGTGCAGCCAGGCTTAAAAATAATTGGATCCTCCATTTTAAACAGATACGCCAAATAGGCAGGGAAGATAGCCGTGCAGTTTTAGTCGCCACTGGTTTAAAGATCACACAAACGCCCATGGAGACAGCTACATGCTATCACAGTTTCGAAGGCCATAAAATGCCAAAATAGCACAAAACCCCCCCAAATAACCCCATTTTGGAAAGTAGACACCCCAAGCTATTTGCTGAGAGGCATGGTGAGTATTTTACAGCTCTCATTTGTTTTTGAAAATGAAGAAAGAAAATAGTTATTTTTTTTTCTTTTTTCAAATTTCAAAACTTTGTGACAAAAAGTGAGATCTGCAAAATACTCACCATACCTCTCAGCAAATAGCTTGAGGTGTCTACTTTCCAAAATGGGGTCATTTGGGGGGTTTTGTGCCATCTGGGCATTCCATGGCCTCCAAAACTGTGATAGGCAGTCAGGAGTGAAATCCAAAATTTACACCCTTAGAAAGCCTGAAGGCGGTGCTTGGATTTTGGGGTCCCGTACGCGGCTAGGCTTACAAAAAGTCTCACACATGTGGTATCCCCGTACTCAGGAGAGACAACAGAATGTATTTTGGGGTGTAATTTCACATATAACCATGGCATGTTTGAGCAATATATCATTTAGTGACAACTTTGTGCAAAAAAAAAAAAAAGAATTGGATTTTTCCGCAACTTGTGACAACATATAAAATATTCCATGGACTCGACATGCCTCTCAGCAAATAGCTTGGGGTGTCTACTTTCCAAAATGGGGTCATTTGGGGGGGTTTTGAACTGTCCTGACATTTTATACACAACATTAGGAAGCTTACATCCACTCTTATAACCACTTGAAGACAAAGCCCTTTCTGACAATTTTTGTTTACATGAGGTCATTTTCTTTTTTTTTGCAAGAAAATTAAGTTGAACCCCCAAACATTATATATTTTTTTTTAACGAAAAGGCCCTACAGATTAAAATGGTGGGTGTTTCATTTTTTTTTCCACACAGTATTTGCGCAGCGATTTTTCAAACGCATTTTTTGGGGAAAAAATACACTTTTTTAAATTTTAATGCACTAAAACACACTATATTTCCCAAATATTTGATGAAATAAAAAAGATGATCTTAGGCCGAGTACATGGATACCTAACACGACATGCTTTAAAATTTTGCACAAATGCGCAGTGGCGACAAACTACATACATTTTTAAAAGCCTTTAAAAGCCTTTACAGGTTACCACATTAGATTTACAGAGGAGGTCTACTGCTAAAATTACTGCCCTCGATCTGACCTTTGCGGTGATACCTCACATGCATGATGCAATTGCTGTTTACATATGAAGCCAGACTGATGCTTGCGTTCGCCTTTGCGCAAGAGTAGGGCAGGACAGGGGTGTTTTTTTTTTTTAATTATTAATTTTCCTTTTCTATTTTATTTTTAAAATGTTCCTTCCATATTTTTTTATTTTATTATTTTTTATTGTTATCTCAGGGAATGTAAATATCCCCTATGATAGCAATAGGTAGTGACAGGTACTCTTTTTTTGAAAAAAATGGGGTCTATTAGACCCTAGATCTTTCATCTGCTCTCAAAGCATCTGACCAAACCAAGATCGGTGTGATAAAATGCTTTCCCAATTTCCCAATGGCGCTTTTTATATCCGGGGGGGACATTCCCTCCCACTGCTTGTAAAAGCAGTCCAGAGGCTAATTAGCCCCTAGGATTGCTTTTACATGAAAGTCGGCCACTGGCTGAAAAGAATGATGCCAAGAGGATACCTAAACCCGCAGGAATCATTCTGGTATAACCATTCAAAGTCCAGCAACATACCAGTACGCTGCTGGTCCTTGTTGGACATGTATTGTAATCTTTTTTTTCATGCAGCCTGTTGGCTGAAGGAAAAAAAGAGATTGATCGGTGGGTATGCCCACCATTAGAATACCTCCCTTCATTCACCCACTTCTAATGATGGGCATACATGCACCATTTATATATGCCGAAGCATGGGGGCATCATCCCGCAAAAGTTACGCCGCGAACACACGGTCAGACTTTTCCACGGGCAAGCCTCCGTCGGAATTTCGACCGTATGTACGCGGCATTAGGTGCAAAATCGCTCCTCCGCCCCTGCTGCTCCCATGCTTCGGCATATATGGTCTTTTTTTTAACTGTGGTGGTGAAATCACCTCCTACAGCACTGGAGTCGCAGGGATCAGGCCTGTCTCTGCGAACGCTGCAGTTATGTGTGTTGTGTTTTGTAAGTGACAGTGATCGATTGATACTGCACTTGGGTGGCCTGGGCTGGACAGAGGGACAAAACGCAGGTGCTAGCAGGTATCTGGGCTGATCCCGCTAACACTGTGTTTTTGGGAACCCTAAACTGCTGGGGACGCTAGTATAGATCTGATCAGATCAGATATTGATCTGTTCAGATACTATACCACTAAGGGAGGTGTATGCTTTGCGCGTGGGTTTTAGCGTTACTGGCACTAACCTGACACTGCCTGGGGCGATGCAGACCCTTTCTGACGCTAAAACCTAATTGATATCACCCGCCGGGCGATCAGGGGGTTAAACCTTTATTGGGTTATATACGGCGGGTGCCCTGACACTATAAAAAGCAAACTAACTAACCAGTGTCACCCGTAACACTTATACGGTGATCACTGGTGAAAGGGTTAACTAGGGGCAATCAGGGGGTAAAAACCTTTATTAGATAATATATGGGGGTACCTGACGCTATAAAAACCTGGCGGCGAACATAAAAAAATAACTGACTACCTAGCGGCATCACCGACACTAGAACAGAGATCAGAAAAATGATCGCTTAGTGACAGTGGTGCTAGGGGGTGAAAGGGTTACCTGGGGGGCGATCAAGGGGTTAAACCTTTATTAGGTAATATATGGGGGTCCCTGACATTATAAAAACCTGACGGCGAACATAAAAAAATAACTGACTACCTAGCGCATCACCGACACTAATACAGCGACCAAAAAAACGATTGATTAGTGACAGTGGTGCTAGGGGGTGAAAGGGTTACCTGGGGGGCGATCAAGGGGTTAAACCTTTATTAGGTAATATATATGGGGGTACCTGACATTATAAAAACCTGACGGCGAACATAAAAAAAAAACTGACTATCTAGCGCATCACCGACACTAATACAGCGATCAGAAAAACTATTGATTAGTGACAGTGGTGCTAGGGGCTGAAAGGGTTACCTGGGGGGCGATCAAGGGGTTAAACCTTTATTAGGGGGGGTTAGGGGCAGGGGCGGATCCAGAGTCTTTTCTCGGGAGGGGCACTGCCAAAAAATGATTTTTTTGTGGGAAATTTATCGGGGAAATGGTTGGTGTCGGCGCTTCAATCATCCCGGCACCATGGTTGTTATGGTGTCAGGATGATTGAAGTGCATTATTTCCATTATTACATTGTAATATGAAATTAAATAGTTCAATGCAGAATCAGTGGGAGCCCCGAGTGTGTCACTTGCCACCGTCGCCTGCAATTAGTGGGAGCCCTGAGCGTGTCACTTGCCACACGTTGTGGATTGTCACTTGCCACGTCACCTTCCACATCTTGTGGATTGTCACTTGCCACACCTTGTGGATTGTCACTTCCCACATCACCTACCACACCTTGCGGATTGTCACTTGCCACGTCACCTGCCACACCTTGCTGATTGTCACTTGCCTGCCACCAGATGCAGATTGTCATTTGCCACGTCACCTGATACAATTTGCGGATTGTCACTTGCCACGTCGCCTGCCACACCTTGCGGATTGTCACTAACTTGCCTGCTAAGGTGTAGTTTTGGTTGTCTCTTGCTGTGTCACAGACTGCCAGAGTCAGACAGCAGAGAGATAATGTAATCTCTCTGCTGCCTGCACAGTGAGGGCGGAAGTCACTGCAGGAATGCAGGGCAGGCACGGGCGGTGAGAGATGATCTCATCTCTCTGCTCCCCTGCTCCCGGCTAGCTGATTGGCCAGCTGCCACACTGAGCCTGCTCTCTCACTCTCACCTGCGCTGCCAACACACTGAGCAGCATGGTCTGCCCACGAACCGCGCCGCCCCCGACAACAAACCGCGCCGCAAGCGGAGCTGCCCGCGTTCTTACCCGTCTGTGGAGCCGCATGCTATTGCACCTGCCCGCAGAGCGGCCTGACGTGACTCACTGACGTCACTCGTTGCTAGACGCCAAGCGGCCCAGGCGTTAGCAGCAAGTGCAGGGAAGAGGCTCCACCCACCTCCTCCTCGGCTCCTGGTATTGTGTCAGTGCGCCACGTAACTACATTAGACGAGTCTCTCTCTCAGCGCCGCTGATCGACTGATGTGAGAATCTGAGAGAGAGACTCAGAGAGGCAGCGGCAGCCGCAGAACAAGTACTGTATATACTCGAGTATAAGCCGAGTATAAGCCGACCCGAATATAAGCCGAGGCACCTAATTTTACCCCAAAAAACAGGGAAAACTTATTGACTCAAGTATAAGCCTAGGGTGTCCTAGGCTTATACTTGCCTCACTTTGCCTCACTGTGCCCATGCCTCACTGTGCCCATGACTAGACTGATGTTTAACATGGAAGTCTATGGAAGGAGTGCCCGGCTTTGAAAAATCGGTTCTCCCAGACACCAAACTTTTCAAACTTATAGAGGAGACATGGGGCTACATGTGTGCCAAGTTTGGGGTCCAGAGGACCTACGACCGGCCGGTACCGGGTCCGCAAAATCACTGGAGAAATGACCGTTTAACATTGGAGTCTATGGAAGGGGTGCCCGGTTTTAAAAAAATCAGTGCTCCACGGCTGTAGGTCCCCCAGACACCAAACGTTTCAAACTTATAGAGGAGACATAGGGCTACATGTGTTCCAACTTTGGGGTCCAGAGGACATACGACCGGCCGGTACCGGGTCCGCAAAATCACCAGAGAAATTACCGTTTAACATTGTTGTCTATGGAAGGGGTGCCCGGATTTAAAAAATCAGTGCTCCCCGGCCGTAGGTTCCCCAGACACCAAACTTTCCACACTTGTAGAAGAAACATTGGGCTATATGTATGGCAAGTTTGGGGTCCAGGGGTCCTACGGCCGGCCGGTACCGGGTCCCCAAATTTCGGGAGATCAGGCGCAAAAAAAAAAAAAACAGAGCAAGCAAGTGAGTGTGACAGATGGTCTCGGGACTCGGGGGGGGGGGCAATCCGCCACTGGTTAGGGGGCTACCCTGGACCTAAGGGACCTAACACTAACTGCCCTGACACTTTTACAGTTACAAATGTCACTGATTGCAGTGATCAGTAAATAAATGATCACTGCAATCAGTGACACTGTGACTGGGGGCTGGGGGTGATCTGGGGGTGACTGGGGGGGGGGCGATCGTGTGCCTATGTGTCCTGCTGTCAGTGTACTGCTTGTGCACTTACTTGATGTCTTCTCTCGACGGCGCTCCGGTATATGTGAGCGCCGCAGGGGAGATGACATCACTTCCTGCTGCTTCCTCTCTGCCTGTGTTTACATTACACAGGCAGAGGAAGCATTTGATTTGCTGGGAGCGATCGTGAGGGGGGTGGACAGAAACCAATGGCCGCCCCCTCATCACGGATCGCTCCCAGAGCGATCCCGACCGTCCACTGTACCGGAGGGGGGTCCGATCGGACCCCCCACCCATACGAAGGCAGTCACATACAGGTACGTGATTGTGCCATTTTGCCGACGTATATATACAGTGGGCGGTCGTTAAGTGGTTAATAGGGTTCGCCGTTCAGCTCAGAACTTTTTCTTTGTTTAGGAGTACTGGTGCAAACCCAACAGGGGGGCCCATCTCTACCCCATATTCATTCACAAGTGAGAAAAGCACCCCCCATGTTGAGGACACGTGGCCTGGAAGGGTTTGGGGAGGGGGTCGCTGGCTCCCCTCTTTTTCCTGACCTTCCAGGTTTTTCAGGTTCGGGTCCTATAACAGACTTTATTTTTCAGGTTTGGGTCCTATAATAGACTTAAATAGGGTTCGCCATTCGGGTCAGAACTTTTTGTCTGTTGGGGAGTACTGGTGCAAACCCAACAGGGGGGTGTTTGGCCCATCTCTACCCTATATTCATTCACAAGTGAAAAAAGGACCTCCCATGTGAAGGACATGTGGCCATTTGTTTCTGTGTTTTTTTTGTTTTTTTTTATGCCGGAAATAATTTTCTTTACATTCAGCTGTTAGCTGGACAAGAGAAATACAACATTTGAAGCCCATGTCCAGGATCCGTCTGTGTGTGGTGGCTCTTGATGCACTGACTCCAGCCTCAGTCCACTCCTTGTGAAAGTCCCCAACACTTTTCAATGGCCTTTTCCTGACAATCCTCTCCAGGCTGCCATCATCCCTGCTGCTTGTGCACCTTTTTCTTCCACACTTTTCCCTTCCACATAACTTTCCATTAATGTGCTTTGGTACAGCACTTTGGGAACATCCAACTTCTTTTGCAATTACCTTTTGAGGCTTTCCCTCCTTATGGAGGGTGTCAACGATGGTTTTCTGCACAACTGCCAGGTCAGCAGTCTTTCCCATTAATGTGATTTCTACTGAACCAGACTGAGAGACCATTTAAAGGCTCAGGAACCCTTTGAAGGTGTTATGACTTAATTAGCAGATTAGAGTGGGACACTTTGAGTCTAGAATATTGCACCTTTTCACGTCTCTGGAGACTCGCCTATTGTGGATGAAGTGTCTTCACTGGAATTTCTCTGCCTTCCATGGAGTGAACATCGCTCTACTAAGCTTGTTTTGACCCCCCTGAGAAGGGCGGTCGCAGGCTGTTTGGTAAGCCTTCATTTCTCACTTTGGTGGCGGGATCTTCACTTATTGTTGGAATAGCACTTACCAGCTTCATCGGATATCTTCTCTGTGGAACTCTTATCATCAATATAGAGGAAATCCTCTACACATTTATTTGATAATCTTCTTTCTTCACGGGCACTTATGAACTTGATTGGTTTATTTGCATTGTTTTATTAGTGTTTTTGATACTTTTTTCACGTATTTAATTTTAACTGTATAGATATATACAGTTCTTTCCAGCGCTACACTATTTTTGTATACTCACCTTTTCACAATATTCTCATTTTCTGAGATTGTGGATTTAGGGTTTCCATGAGCTGTAAGCCATAATCATCACAATTATGACAAATCACGGCTTGAACTATCTTGCTTTGCATGTAATGAGTCTCATATATTAGTTTCACCTTTTAAGTTGCATTAGTGAAATGAATGAACTTTTGCACGATATTCAAATTTTTTGAGTTTCACCTGTATATAGCCAATCTTCCAAAATACCTGGAGGAAATTAGTTATAGAGAAAGGTTGCAAGCACTGAACTTATTCTCTCAGGAGAAGAGATGCTTGAGAGGGGATATGATTTCAATTAAATACTGTACTGGTGACTCCACAATAGGGATAAAACTTTTTTGCGGAAGGGAGTTTACAGTAGACACGTGGCCACTCATTAAAATGAGAAGAAAAGAGGTTTACCTTAAACTGCGCAGAGGGTTCTTTACTGTAAAAGCAGAAAGGATGTGGAATTCCCTTCCACAGTAACGATGTAACTATGTAACATTCCAAAAAATATAAATTGATTTGGAACAACAAATAAACAAAATTAATCAGAATATATGAAATGTATTCTGAAAATGATTTATTCTAACATAATGATTATGATGAAACAAAACGATTTACTTAACAAATTAATCCAAAACAAAACAAAACAACATTTTCTGCCATGCACATTTCTAATGATGGGCTGGTTTTAAGTTTTAAGAATTAATTTTAAAGCTTAATTTAAATGTTATCTAAACATAAGAATACAAATATAACATGTTGCAAGTTATCTGTTCTGAGATATGGTAGCTGCATTTTTTTTTTTGCTTTTTTCAGGCTTAGTACAGAAAATTCCTGTTGATCATACCATAAATCCAGTGTCCTTGAAACTTCCGGTGCACTAAACTGAAATCTCCAAAAATGTTATAAGCTCCTCTTCTAATGACCGCAGAACACCTTCCAGTGGTGTTATAGAGATGAGAAGGGAGGGAGGTGTTTGTAGTCCAAAATCTGGAGAACAGCCTAGGGTGACAGTGCTTCTTCTCCATAGGAAATGGTACAGGAGTTATCATCTTAGAAAAAGTAAATATGCTATTGGCAGATTCATCAGGCAAAAATAAAGAGAAAAATAAAATTAATGCAGTCATTGCATCTAAGCAGAAATTTGTTACATTTTTTTTTTGTTGGGCTTAGCTACACTTTATGTGGTAAGGTTCATTTTATGGGTTATAGTTGAAGGAGGTTACATGCAGTTGGGTGTATGGGTACACACAAATTTCTTTCAGCCATTAAAAGTTTCTGGCATTCCCCACCACTGGCCATATTTAGAAAATGACATTGACCGAATATGGCCATGGAATCATGATTGACAATAGGTTTACTGTTAAAAAAAAAAAAAAAAATCCTAATCTATTTTATACCTTTTTTGTGAATGAATAGGGATACTATGAGGTTAATTAACCAAAACAGGAGAGTGAAAATGTAGTGCAGCTGTGCATAGTAACCAATCAGCTTCTAACTTCAGCTTGTTCAATTAAGCTTTGACAAAAAAAATGAAAGCTGATTGATATCTGTGCAGAGCTGTGCCAAATTTTGCATGCTTTGGTTTAAGTAAATGTAGCGGGGTGTTCCCCTTTAATGCAGAGAGACTACATTACCCAGAACCCCATTTGGCAATGTTTCCACCCCAGAGACTCATGGAAGGGTTTATATAAGGAGGAGGCGCGGCTGCGCTCGGCCTCTTTGGGACACGAGACTTCAGGGACTGATCCTCCTGTGCGGATGTGTCGGAGTGCAAGGCCTGAAGCCTGAGACCTTGCACATCACCAAAGAGCCTTCCACCCCACTGCGAGCCTGGGTGGCATCTGACTTCGCTTGTCTACAGCCTTGACCGGATCGGGGACCCGATCGCTGGAGACACTGTGTGTGTGTGAGACAGTCGGTGGAAGTTCCCCGGACTGGGACCGCGTCCGGATGGGTGAGAGGGCGTATGCCCAGACCATATACTGTTGTTGTTAATGGGCCTATAGACTGCCGTGGCCCACAAGTTATTTCTGATACTCTCATTAGAGAACCTTATCGGAGCTGAACTCAGAGTTTACATAGCAAAGTGTTTATTTCATCTCTACCCTCTCATTGGATTACAAATGGTATTCTGTTAATGTGCACCACATTTAAAGACCTGCCGGTGAAGAAAACCATCATCCCCTATAGACTGAGTTGTAGATATCTGAGCCAGGCCTGGCCAGCAAGTTAGTTCATTTGGTTACTGCGTCACAGGATGCCTAGTTAACGGTCGCCCACGCGGCGCACCTTTACTGGTTATTCTAATGCATAGTGTGTTATTGCTGCACGGCTCTGCAATTTATTATCTGTGAACTGTTACCACTGTTAACCTTTCTTACCAAAAGCATAAGTAAATCTTATACCCTTTTATCATTATTGTCTTGGTGTCTGGGTTTACTCATACAGTATAAGAATAGATATATTGCTCCCAATACTAACTGTGCCAGTAGGGGGTCGAGTACATTGCCGGGGGTTGGCGGAGCTGTTTTCAGGGCCCAAACTAAAATTGCGGCCTTCTTAAGTGGAGGTATCGCTACACGTGGGGGTTCTCGCCCGGGATCCTGATACAGCAGGTGAACGCCAGAAGTGCCGGCATGGTCCCCATGGATCCACAAGCGATAGAAGAGTGGTGCAAAGCCGTTAAGGCAGAGCCAAACAACTCAATAGTCATCAGCCTCCAGGGGAGGAATGAAAGACTGAGACGGTAGAGGAGTTGATGAAGTCAGTGCCCCCAGATCACACACCGTGGGTGATAGATATAAAGGCAGACCCGGACACTTCATATCAGTATGCACTGGTGGAATACGGAGACGGGATACCAGAGGCTTGCAAGCGCAAGTGTGTAAAGACGCCAGACAATAGAACCTATAGGTTGGCGCCTGCTTTAACTATAAAGAAGGAACCATCACCGATGGGATCACCGCAGGCTGCGGCCCGTACCTCACCAGTAAAAGGAGACGGGGTGATGCCCCCGGTGACACCCGCACCTGCCACTGCTATATCACCAGAATTGATAAAGGCGATAGGGGATCTGTTAATCAAATGTCAGAAGACAAGCACGCTGCATGTAGAGACTAGCTACCGGAGACTGAAGACATTCTCAGGGAAACTCCCTGTCCCTGCAAGGGAAAAAGATTTTGATACCTGGGTGGAGCAGGCATTGCAGGCGGTAGAGGCATGGGAGGTGCCTGAAGCGCAGAAGAGGCAACGAGTGAAAGAAAGCCTAAAAGGCGCAGCAGCAGAAGCAGTGAAAAGTTTTCGGTTTGGGAATGCAGATTGCACGGCTCAAGACTGTCTAGCCATGTTACAGGAAGAGTTTGGTCAATTGGATAAGGTGACAGAGATGGTATACCAATTTGAACATACTTTCCAACAACCAAGGGAGAAACTGTCAGAATATGTTAGGAGACTAAACAGGTTGCTGTTACAGATGCGGCAAGAATGAAGCAAGTCTTAAAGGGAGCGTTACGCTCGGATCCAGTCTGGCTGCACCTGAAAACCTCAGGAGGAGGAACGTTGCTGACTTATGCTGACTTGATAAAAATCATCAGAGATGAGGAGGCGCTACAACAGGACCAGCAAATGACTAAGGCAAATGTTTTCCCCGCACAGGTGCTAGTCAATCCAGTGATGACCCCTGAAAGAGACTCAGAGGTAGACACTTTAAAAGCACAAATGTCCAAGGTGTTAGAAATGTTGACCTCTCGGATGGCAAAAGACACAGAGGGTCCCAAGAGAGAGGTACCACAGAAGGAACTATTCCCAATTGCTTCGGCACCCGCATCTTTACAAGAATGGGGAGATATAGTCTGCTTTAACTGTGGAGGAATTGGCCATATTGTAGCTACCTGTTCATGTCCCAAGAAGAAGAAGCTAGACAACCGCAAGCCGGCGGGAAACTCCAGAGGGCCCCGGTGAAGGAGTCAACCAGGTGCCCATCACCTTCAGTGAGCTCCAAGCTGAAAGCGAAGCAGAAGGAAAGAGGAGATAAAACACCTCGGAGGAAACACAACATTCCTCAACAGAGATACACCCCAGAGAAAGGGGGCAAGACCCCTTAGAAGAGGCACAGCACTCCCCAGAGGGGGTGCACACCTAAGAAAAATAATAGTATCCCTCAGCGGGTCTGTACACCCATCAAAAGGAAGGAAATTAATGCATACCATGCTCAAGAAAGATTAAAGTCCAAAGGGAACTGGATGAGAGAGAGTCCGAAGGGAAAGAGCCAGAAGAAGGCGACCCCTGCCAGGCCATATCCGGAGAGGCTAGTAGGCCCATCTCCTATAGTGCCCATTCAAGTGGAGGGAGTCTACACCAGAGCCATCTTGGATACTGGGGCACAAGTGACCCTGTTATACCGAGATTTCTACAAGAAGCACTTGAGTCACCTGCCCATCCAGAAGATAGAGGGACTAGAGATATATGGGATTGGGACCCACAATTTCCCCTACGATGGCTATTTGCCTGTCAAGATGATCTTTGACCCATCCGTGGCTGGAAAAGCTGAAGTGTTTGACACTCTGGCGGTTGTGTGCCCTCGGCCGCCAGGAGCCAACAAGAGTTCCCTTTTAATAGGAACAAACACATACCTGGTTCGAAGACTTCTGACCCCTCTAGTGAAAGAGAAGGGGTCAGCGGCCACCAAGATTCACCCCATGCTGAAGACGGCTTATCAATGGCTGGTCGTAGAGCAGAAGACCCCTGGAGAGAGGATAGGGAAGGTGTGGAGACTTGGAAGAGAAGGGATGGTGTTGCAGCCCGGTGAAGTAACCTGTCTCAGAGCCACTGTGAAGCTTACTTGGGAGCAGCCTAGATCCTTTGTCATGTTGGAGTCTGACCCAAGGGAAGAGTCCCCCGGCCTGGAAGTGATACCAGAAGTGATTCCGCTGAGGGCCGTGAAGAAGGCCCATTGTAGAGTTCCAGTGAGTGTTAGGAACAATACAGATGGCCCCATGGAAATCCCAGCCAGGATGCTGCTGGGCCAGGTGAGCCCTGCTGCCCCGGTCAACTTGTCGGAAGTAAAGGGGGCGGGCGAAGGAGGAGATGCTTGGGAGAAGCTATCCATGAAAAACCCGAACCTGCCCAGGGCTTGGAAGGAGAGAGCCAAGGCCCAGTTGACCAGATGGGAGAAGATCTTCTCCAAAGATGAGTTCGATGTGGGGTGTGCAAGGAGTGCCACCCATCGGATCCGCCTCCAAGAAGATAAGCCCTTCAGAGAGAGGGTCAGGCGGGTCCCACTAGCGGATCTGGAGGATCTAAGGGAACAACTTGCAGAACTAAAAAGGACTGGTGTGATACGGGAGTCCAGAAGCCCTTATGCCTCCCCGATAGTGGTGATCAGGAAGAAGAGTGGATCGTTGAGGCTCTGTATCGACTACAGGACTCTTAACAGGAGAACCATACCCGACCAGTACACCACTCTGAGGATAGAGGATGCCCTACAGAGCTTGTCTGGAGCCAAGTGGTTCAGCGTTATGGATCTCAAGAGTGGGTACTATCAGATCCCTATGCACCCAGAAGACAAGGAGAAGACAGCTTTCATAACCCCAGTGGGATTCTTTGAATTCGACCGGATGCCCCAAGGTCTGTCTGGAGCCCCAGCTACTTTCCAACGTCTCATGGAGAAGACTGTAGGAGACATGAACCTTATTGAAGTCCTTGTATACCTGGACGATGTCATTGTCTTTGGAAGAACCCTAGAGGAACACGAGGAGAGGCTGGAAAAAGTCTTGAGGAGACTCAGTGAGGAGGGACTCAAGCTTTCGCCTGAGAAGTGTCGGTTCTACCAATCTTCTGTGAATTATCTGGGGCACATAGTGTCTGAAGAAGGGGTGGCCACAGACCCTGAGAAATTGGAGGCAGTTACCTCCTGGCCACGACCCACCACAGTAACAGAACTCAGGTCCTTCTTAGGGTTCTGCTCCTATTACAGGAGGTTTGTGGAAGGATTCGCCCGAATTGCTAGACCATTGAATGAACTGCTCAAGACTGAGGGAGAAGAGGACGACTCAGGACCCAGGAAGCCGGGGGAGTCAGTCAAAGATCAGTGGAACCAGAAATGTGAAGAGGCCTTCCAGGCATTGAAGAAGAGCCTAACCACTGCTCCAGTCTTGGCCTACGCAGACCCAACCAAACCCTATGAACTACACGTAGATGCTAGTCATGACGGTCTGGGAGGAGTACTTTATCAAGAACATGAGGGGCAACTACGGCCTGTTGCCTACGTGAGCAGGAGCCTGACCCCCTCTGAGATAAACTACCCCACTCACAAGCTGGAGTTCCTGGCCCTTAAGTGGGCGATAGTAGACAAGCTCAAAGACTACCTGTATGGGGCGGAGTTCACTGTGAAGACCGACAACAACCCCCTGACCTACCTATTCACTACAGAAAAGCTGGACGCCACTGGACACAGGTGGCTGGCCGCATTGTCTGGATTCAATTTCAGCCTAAAGTACAGGCCAGGGATTGGGAATCGAGATGCAGATGCTCTGTCCAGGAGATCTCATGGTCCCAACAGTGACATGGAAGACTGGACTCAAGTGGCACCTGATGGGGTGGGGGCCCTTTGTCAAGGGGCTGAATTACAAGCCAGAGGGGGCTCAAGGGCGGAAGACATAGGAGTTACCATGGTAGGAGTCCCCAAACAATACTGTGGAGTAACTCAGCTGGGGGAAGACCATCTGCCAAAGTTGTCCAAGAAGGAACTAAGGTGTGACCAATTAGAAGATCCCATGGGGAAATTGGTTCTGGAAGCCCTGGAGAATCAGGATCCAAACAAACTCTTGAGTCACTTCTCAAAGGAAGCCCGCCTGTTGAGGAAAGAGTGGGACAGGTTACAGGTACATCAGGGAGTGGTCTACCGAAGGGGCCCCTCTGATGACCTGGAAGATAAATGGCAATTGATTCTTCCAGAAAAACATCGAGAGACTGTTCTGATTGCCCTACATGACAATCACGGCCATCTAGGGGCGGAGAGGACCTTTCAACTTGTCAGAAGTCGGTTCTATTGGCCCTGCATGAGGGCAGAAGTAGAAGAGTACTGCCACTCATGTGCACGTTGCATCCAGAGGAAGACTTTACCTCATCAAGCTGCCCCAATGGGCCATCTACAAAGTCAAGGCCCAATGGATCTGGTATGCATTGATTTCCTCTGCCTCGAACCCGACCTGAGTGGACTGGGAAATGTTCTGGTGATAACCGATCATTTCACCCGGTATGCCCAAGCTTTTCCAACCAAAGACCAGAAGGCTTCCACTGTAGCCAAGATACTTATGGAGAAGTATTTTGTCCATTATGGGCTGCCCCAGCGACTTCATTCAGATCAAGGAAGGGACTTTGAAAGATGGCTGATCCGGAAGCTCTTAGATTCGTTGGGAATCAAGAAGACTCGAACTAAACCTTACCACCCACAGGGAGATGCTCAGCCGGAGAGGTTTAACCGAACCTTGCTCAACATGTTGGACTCTGGAATGTGAGAAGAAGCAACATTGGAGCAAACACATAGCAGCTATAGTACATGCTTACAACTGCACCACCAGTGATGCTACAGGCTACTCCCCATATCGACTCATGTTTGGGAGAGAAGCGAGACTACCTGTGGACTTGGCCTTTGGCACCTCTCTGGACCATTCCTCAGCCACATCCCACAAAGGATATGTGGACAGGCTCAGACACAGCCTGAAAGTGGCCTATGAACAAGCTCAAGCGGCCTCAGATCAAAGAGGAGCTCGAAACAAAAGAAACTTTGACTTGAAGGTCCAGGTACAAGACCTTCAGCCCGGGGATAGAGTACTGTTACGCAATCTGGGGGTCCCTGGGAAACACAAACTTGCAGACAGATGTAGATCTGACCCCTCTGTCATCTGTAGGAAGTTGCCGGGCCTACCTGTCTACAAGTTGAAGCCAGAGGGAAAGGTAGGCCCACTGAAGACGTGGCATCGAAACCATCTGCTCCCACTTGCTGAGGCAGTCAGGATACCTCCCGTGAGAGATTCCCCTGAACCGGTCTCTATTCTGGATACTCCCAGGCCAAACACTCGGTCGCAGACCTCCCGAGCTGAAGATGGAGAGGCCTCTCAACTTAGTGAAGATGAAGAAAGAGAACTTGATTGGCTGTGGCCTTCCCCAACTCCAGGAACTTCTACTATAGATCTTCCACCCACTAAAGACACTCCATATGGAACACTGAACCCAGAAGCCACAGAGTTCATCCCATCTAGTCCTTCATCAGATTACTGGGAAGATGCCCGTGATAGTTACTCAGAGGAAGAGGAGCCTGTGGCACCAGAGCCAGAAAACCCAAGAGAGCAAAGGGCTCGAAGAGTCATCCGGCCTCCTAAGAAGCTGATCTACCCACAAATGGGGAATAGCTCAGAAGACTCTGTAGTTACTGCAAGGAGAAGTGCTGAAAATCCGGATCCCTCCACTGTCCATTTGGTGGAGGGCAACCCCAACTCACTCTCTGGCACAGTAAGGCAGGCCACCCATGATAATGTGACCTGTGGGCGAGGGAGTTCTACCCCTCAGTTTTGGTGGGAATCCCCTATGCCAACTTCGTTCGCAGAATTGTCTAGAGTTGTACATAGTCTTTGTTAAGGTTTATCTTTGGGGACCAAAGAGTTCAAGTGGGGGGAGTGTGTAGCGGGGTGTTCCCCTATAATGCAGAGAGACTACATTACCCAGAACCCCATTTGGCAATGTTTCCACCCCAGAGACTCATGGGAGGGGTTATATAAGGAGGAGGCGCAGCTGCGCTCTGCCTCTGTGGGATACGAGACTTCAGGGACTGATCCTCCTGTGCGGATGTGTCGGAGTGCAAGGCCTGAAGCCTGAGACCTTGCGCAGCACCAAAGAGCCTTCCACCCCACTGTGAGCCTGGGTGGCATCTGACTTTGCTTGTCTACAGCCTTGACCGGATCGGGGACCCGATCGCTGGAGACACTGTGTGTGTGTGTGTGAGACAGTCGGTGGAAGTTCCCCGGACTGGGACCGCGTCCGGATGGGTGAGAGGGCGTATGCCCAGACCATATACTGTTGTTGCTAATGGGCCTATAGACTGCCGTGGCCCACAAGTTATTTCTGATACTCTCATTAGAGAACCTCATCGGAGCTGAACTCAGAGTTTACATAGCAAAGTGTTTATTTCATCTCTACCCTCTCATTGGATTACAAATGGTATTCTGTTAATGTGCACCACCTTTAAAGACCTGTCGGTGAAGAAAACCATCATCCCCTATAGACTGAGTTGTAGATATCTGAGCCAGGCCTGGCCAGCTAGTTAGTTCATTTGGTTACTGCGTCACAGGACGCCTAGTTAATGGTCGCCCACGCGGCGCACCTTTACTGTTCATTCCAATGCATAGTGTGTTATTGCTGCAGGGCTCTGCAATTTATTATCTGTGAACTGTTACCACTGTTAACCTTTCTTACCAAAAGCATAAGTAAATCTTATACCCTTTTATCATTATTGTCTTGGTGTCTGGGTTTACTCATACAGTATAAGAATAGATATATTGCTCCCAATACTAACTGTGCCAGTAGGGGGTCGAGTACATTGCCGGGGGTTGGCGGAGCTGTTTTCAGGGCCCAAACTAAAATTGCGGCCTTCTTAGGTGGAGGCATCGCTACATAAATTAACCCCTATGTGCTCCACACTAATTTCGCTGTGGGTGCGGTATTTGGAGACCCCCTCATTATTAAAGAAATCTTAAAGTTTCCAATAAGCCCCCATTTCGAAGACTCACATAACCACTGACAAAATTGAACAAAGTCAGCATTTGTCAGTTGACTGTCCATGACTTATTAGTATATTAAGATTTTCACATATATATACACACACACACACATATATATATATATATATATATATATATATATATATATATATATATATATATATATATATACACACACACATACATGTGATATATATATATATCACACCGACCCGACCATATCTGCCATCTCCCACTTGCTTGCAGTCGAGCACACCTGCTACTTGCCCGGTATCCCCCCTTTGGTTAAAGAGGAGCGAGCAGTGTTATTGTTTGGGCCTTGCAGCTAATTACCTCTCTCGAGTGGATTACCTCTCTCGAGTGGATCCCTTTTCTCTCTCCGTTGTCTAGGTAGAAGTTCCTCAAAATAACGCCAATGTCCACACAGGAGTAAAACCTAAGCAGTAAGGTTTTATTCTTTTATCTTTTCCAATAACTTGAATAGGGAGTAAGAAGATGAGAGAAGTATGGAGTAAAGGTTCAGGGACGCAACACTTAGAGCACAGTGTTAAACTTTTGTCGTCACTCAAGCCTGAATGAGTATTGTTCACCCGGATAGTCCCTTTGAGAGTGGTCCTAGCAGCCGGGATGGAGCACGAATCAATCTTTTCCTTTCCTGAGTATATAGGGATGCAATCGGGGAATCCTCTGCCACAGAATCTATGTCCCGAACCTCCCAGCCAAACAATATTTGAATAAGAACCTCTGTGTCAGACCGGCATATTGCAAGCTTTGTATTTTTGAAGATGGATCCCCCTTTAGGTGAGTTTCCAGGCCTCTTCCCGAGACAGTAGTACCATCGCTAGTCTCCTCAGGGACTGATCATCCCCTGGTCTCCTTTCCTAAAGTTGGGCCCCCTAGAAGTGGGCAGCCTGGGATCCCTCTCTGAGGTGTAGGCCCCAGCCAGCAGAGCCGGGCCTACCATGAAACCAAGCAGCCTCGGGCTGAAGGTGCCCAAGGCCTGAACACACTCGCGCGCCTCGTGCCATGCCGGCGGTGACAGTGCCACCTACAGGCAACAGAGAACACTACAGCCAGGCATTATCACACCCAGAGCAGAAGCATTAAAGAACTTAACAATTGGTCTGAGCCCAACTACTGGCTCAGACTACCCCTAAATTTCCACCTAGCATCCCCAAATATTGGGAGGGGTGCTACACACACCCCCTCCTAGAAGAGACAATGTCCCCAGTGGCTGGGTAAATCAAACTCCTTCAGTCCTGAAGGCTATTGATTTTCCAAACAACACACAACTAAAAGAAAAAAATTGAACAGGTGCCTGAACCAAATTTTGGGGAAGGGAAGAAAAAGAGAAAGAAGGAAAGAAAGCACACAAAAATATCATTACATTCTCCAGATACTGACATTTCAAATATACACTCCTCCCATTTACTAACTATCTATCCCACCCCATTCTACGGTGGTCTTGACAGCAGCTCCTGGTACCTGAAAAAAAATCACAAAGACATGCATAGAAAGTAAACATCCTATCACTAACAACTTAGAAGCAGACTGTCTCCCAGAGAGGAGGCAGTTTCCTTCTACAAAAGTTCTATATGCTAAGCTTAGCATAAAGCAAAAGAAAAAATGTAAATTTCAACTCTAACCATAAGCACTGTTCAGTCTCTTTCCCTGCAGACTACTGCCACCTAGTGTCAGCAGGGCCACAACGTCCTGTTTGGCTATACATAGGTTTGCAACATAACACACTGAACATCCCATTCTTGACCACGTCTCTTTACCACAATACTCTAACTAACTACCCCATAGTTCACTTAGAGGAGAGGAAGAAAAAGAAAACTGTCCCTTTGCTGAAGAGAAGAAAAAAAAACAATGTTCTCTGTCTCGTTCCCCCTTGAAGCAGACATCCTCTCTTTAACAGAGGGCAAAGTCACTTTGATCTTGGGCACGGTCCATTCGTGCAGAAACAGGATAAAAGCAAAAAAACAAACTCCTGTCATTAAAGGGTTTAGAGGTAGAAAGTTGGATCCGGAAGGATAATTGACTTCCATTGCTTGTCCAGAGTTTTTATGGAATAAATGACGTCTTGTCTCCCTGGGCAACAAATTATAACACGATCGGCGTGAATTTGCCGACCATAGCTCCAGTCCCGGCGGCAACACCTGAAGCGATCGGTCATGGCAGCTGAGTGGACAAAGTACCTTTATGGCTTGGGCACCTTGAGACAGTTCCATATAGCTTCCGCGTACCACCTTTCACGATAGGCCTCTATTTCAAACAACAGTTCTTTGGGTACGTAGGGGTACTCCAAGCCATACTCATCAGCCACTCTTTTCATGAGAATCCTTTGTAACCGAGCCATTTTAGGCAAAGTTGCAGGGTTTCCTGCTCCAGGCAACACATAAGAGTCTGGGGACTTCCGGACCAAAACTGTAACAGGCCCTGGCAAAGGCTTCTCACCCAAGTGAGGCAGGTACAACTTCCTCTGTTATGGTAGGGACCTCCACACGGGGTGTAGTGATCCCCGAACTCATGGGCGATTCCTCTTTAAGGCTGCGGGCTGGGGCAACAGTCTTTACATTGTCCCATCCCTTCTTGAGAAAGATCTCATCTATCTCGACATCATCCCCCACATCGGACGATGAGTCAAGATCTGAGGTGTCATACTCTTCAGCAGGTAGGTAGTTACGGGCAGAACTTGACACGTTTTCCCCAGCTTTCTTACCGTCACCTGACGTGGACTTCACGGGCATCCTCCCCCTCTCGAGGTCCGGTTCCGGTAGGCGCTGGGGCAGGCTTCGACTGCGCCCGCGGGAGCCTTTGACATATCCCACCTTCTGTTTGGCTGGTGGGATATGTACTTCAGTTGTGGCAGAGGCAGCGTCCGCTGCGGTATCCGCCAATAGCTCCACAGTCTCAGGGGCATCTCTCCTGGATACATCCGCAACCGGAGAAGCGGTGCGTGTGGGCCTGGCTGTAGGGGTGTAGGCAACTTCTTCCTCCGAAGTAACAGTGCCTGTGACCCAGTTAACCCGGTATGCTCGGGGCGATTCGGTGGGCAAGGTCCCCCTGGAAAAGGAATTCCCTGCAAGTTAGACATCTTCCGAACGGGCGTAACTGCACAGCCAGTCCATCACACTTGGGGCAGAGCATGCCCAGGGCCTCTGCATCCCGACATGTGAACAGTGAGAAATGGCCCCAGGGCTTGAGCCGGATTCCTTTGTGATCGGGCTTGCAAGCAGAGCAATGTCCATTGAAGTGGGTATCGGGAACAACCGGGGTCCCGGTAAAGCTGAGGTCCATGGAAGTATGGACATTTTGCTCTTCTCGCTCAATCCAGACTCTCTCTCTGTCCCTTGGCGCCAACTGCATCCACATGTAACATGCAAGTGGCAGGAAATCCTCCCCTTTTTCTCTTCCTGCACGTAGCTTGTGGGCTTTTCTTTTTCTGGACACACCCATGAACTACGCAGTTGAAAAAACACAGTTCTGTGCCCCTCAACCCCTTCTTCTCATTCAAAACACAGTAACACAGTCCAACTCCCTCAATGGCCGACTTTTCAATCACATAGTAAACAATCCACTCTTGCGAGAGGTAGCCACAAATCCCGGATGAGCCCCCACGTGTAGCACACCGACCCGACCATATCTGCCATCTTCCACTTGCTTGCAGTCGGGCACACCTGCTTCTTGCCCAGTATCCCCCCTTTGGTTAAAGAGGAGCGGGCGGTGTTATTGTTTGGGCCTTGCAGCTAATTACCTCTCTCAAGTGGATCCCTTTTCTCTCTCCGTTGTCTAGGTAGAAATAACGCCAATGTCCACACAGGAGTAAAACCTAAGCAGTAAGGTTTTATTCTTTTATCTTTTCCAATAACTTGAATAGGGAGTAAGAAGATGAGAGAAGTAGGGGGTATAGGGATGCGATCGGGGAATCCTCTGCCACAGAATCTATGTCCCGAACCTCCCAGCCAAACAATATTTGAATAAGAACCTCTGTGCCAGACCAGCGTATTGCAAGCTTTGTATCTTTGAAGATGGATCCCTCTTTAGGCGAGTTTCCAGGCCTCTTCCCGAGACAGCAGTACCGTCGCTAGTCTCCTCAGGGACTGATCCTCCCCTGGTCTCCTTTCCTAAAGTTGAGCCCCCTAGAAGTGGGCAGCCTGGGATCCCTCTCTAAGGTGTAGGCCCCAGCCAGCAGAGCCGGCCTACCATGAAACAAAGAAGCCTCGGGCTGAAGGTGCCCGAGGCCTGAACACACTCACACGCCTCATGCCATACGGGCCACAAGGCACACCCAGGACCAATGGGTCCCCTGGAACTCTCCTCACCCCCAATGGCGTCTGCCCCTTATTTACCCCCTCCCAGCATGCACAGCAGGCTGACTACGCCTACTGCATGGCTGCCGAGAGAGGACACCCATGGTGCTGTGATACCCCTCTGAAGTTTCAACCTATGCCAGCGGTGACAGTGCCACCTACAGGCAACAGAGAACACTACAGCCAGGCAGTATCACACCCAGAGCAGAAGCATTAAAGAACTTAACAATTGGTGTGAGCCCAATTACTGGCTCAGACTACCCCTAAATTTCCACCTAGTGTCCCCAAATATTGGGAGGGGCGCTACACACACACACATATATATATATATATATATATATATATATATATATATATATATATATATATATATATATATACACAGGTACAAACATTTTAATATCATCAAAAAGTTTAATTATTTCAGTAATTCAATTTAAAAAGTGAAACTCATATATTTTATATAGATGCGTTACACACAGAGTGATATATTTCAAGTATTTCTTTTATTTTTTTATATTAATGATTATGGCTTACAGCTAGTGAAAACCCACAATTTAGTATCTCATAAAATTTGAATATTACATAAGACCAATAAAAAAAGGATTTTTAATACTGAAATGTTGGCTTAGTGAAAAGTATGTCTATGTGCAGTATAGTTTGCACCCAATACTTGGTTGGGGCTCCTTTTGCATGAATTACTACATCAATGCAGTGTGGCATGGAGGCAATCAGTCTGTGGCACTTCTGAGGTGTTATGGTTGCTTTGATAGTGGCCTTCAGCTCATCTTCGTTGTTGGGTCTGGTGTCTCATCTTTCTCTAGACAATATTTTACATATTCTCTATGGGGTTTAGGCCAGGGGAGTTTGCTGGCCAATCAAGCACAGTGATACCATGATTATTAAACCAGGTATTGGTACTTTTAGCAGTGTGGGTCGGTGCCAAGTCCTGCTGGAAAATGAAATCAGCATCTCCATAAAGCTGGTCAGCAGAGGGGAGCATGAAGTGCTCTAGAATTCCCTGGTAAAGGGCTGCACTGACTTTGGATAAGCCCAGGTTCACACTGGGCTGCGAGAGTGAAGCCTTTCAGCTGAACTCGCACGATATCACTCCCGCTGGTCAGTCCCGATTTCGGCCGCAATGAAAGAGAGAGAGAGAGAAGCGGAGGGATTGCTGCACTTAAAAGTTATAGATTTAGATGTCAAAAATACATCATAATAAGGCAAACATGGTAGTACTACCATGTTTGCCTTATTATGATGTATTTTTGACATCTAAATAAATAACTTTTAGCCCAGGTTCACACTGGGCTGCGACAGGTTTCTGCACAGATGTCAATGTAAATCGCGGGCCAAAATCGCAAAAAGTAGTACAGAAACTACTTTTTGAAATCGGTGCAGCGCCGCAGATGTGGCATCGCACCGATTAGGATGGTGCCATTGCTGGCAATTTGCGGCAAATACTGCAGTTTTGACATGCGATTTGACATGCCAAATCGCATGTTAAAACGCACCAGTGTAAACCAGGGCTTAAGTGCAGCAATCCCTCCGCTATTTTTTCTATATACAGGCCTGTGGGAAGGCTTGATTGCTAGCACTAAACCAGTTGGGACCGATGTGCACCTCACCCTGCTACATTTCTATCTATATATATATATATATATCTATATATATATGTATAGATATATAGATCTATATCTATATCTAGATATATATCTATATAGATATATATATATATCTTTAACCACTTCAGCCCCAGAAGAATTTACCCCCTTCCTGACCAGAGCACTTTTTGCGATTCGGCACTGCGTCGCTTTAACTAACAATTGCATGGTTGTGTGACATGGTACCCAAACAAAATTGATGTCCTTTTTTTCCCCCAACAATAGAGCTTTCTTTTGGTGGTATTTGATCACCTCTGCGGTTTTTATTTCTTGCGCTATAAACAAAAGAAAATATATAAAAATAAACAAATTTCTTTCTCAGTTTAGGCCGATATGTATTTTTCTATATATTTTTGGTAAAAAAAACGCAATAAGCGTATATATTGATTGGTTTGTGCAAAATTTATAGCGTCTACAGGGGGTAGTTTTATGGCATTTTTATTATTATTATTTTTTTATTAGTAATGGCGGCGATCAGCGATTTTTATTGTGACTGCGATATTATGGCGGACACATCAGACACTTTTGACACTATATTGGGACCGTTGTCATTTTATACAGCGATCAGTGCTATAAAAATGCACCGATTACTGTGTAAATGACACTGGCAAGGAAGGGGTTAAAAACTAGGGGGCGATGAAGGGGATAAGTGTGTCCTAGGGAGTGATTCTAACTGTGGGGGGACTGGGCTACAAGTGACATGAGAGTGATCACTGCTCCCGATGACAGGGAGCAGTAGATCACTGTCCTGTCACTAGGCAGAACAGGGAAATACCTTGTTTACAGGAGGCTGGTGCAGGATCACAAGGGTGGCCGGGTTCGGTAGCAGACGGGCAGCGAGGTACAAGGCACAGGCAGGAGGGAGGTCAGATGGGAAGCCGAGATCAGGAACCAGTAATCAAATATTCAAGTCCGGAAGCAAGGTCAAAGGGAAGCCAAGGTTCAGCAACAGGGATCAAGCCAGGTTTAAACAGAGTTCAGGTATCAGGGTACTTGCTGAAGACCAGTCAGCACTTGTCAGAAATCAGAGCATCCTTTAAGTAGGCAGGCTGGCGCCAAAGGGAATTAGGAGCGTGCTCCTGCGCGCGCACGTTGCGCAATGGTACTCCGGAAAGGCCGCTGCGTCCCAGGGATGCGCGCGCGCGCCAGCATTCCGAGACTGTTGACGAATGCGCGCATGCGCAGACGGATTCCCGGCAGCTTCCTTACATTGCCCCCCCTTAGGGGCAGCCTCTGGATGCCCCTCAGGACCTCTTTTTCCGGGTGGCGTAGAAAGAAAGCTCGTACCAGTCTTGGAGCATGCACATCAGAAGCTGGTTCCCAGGAACTTTCTTCCGGCCCGTAGCCTTTCCATTTAATGAGAAACTGTGTTTGGTTACCTCTCTTCCTACAGTCCAATATGGCCTCCACCTCAAATTCCTCATTCCCTTCGATAATTAGCGGTGGAGGGGTTTCAGAAATCCGATTTGGGAAAGGATTTGGCACTGTAGGCTTCAACAAAGAAACATGGAATACTGGGTGGATTCTCAGGTTCAGGTTCTTGGGTAACACTAATTCGAATGCTACTGCATTAATCTTTCTCTTGACTGGAAAAGGCCCCAAAAATCTTGGGCCAAGCTTCCTCGAGGGGCAACTGAGTTTCAAGTTCGCTGTGGAAAGCCAGACCTTATCTCCAGGTTCAAGATTCAAATTGCCTCTTCTCTTCTTGTCGAAGAACTTTTTATTATCTGCCTGGGTCTTGGAGATTGTATCCTGCAGTAATTGGTAGTTGGAGTTAAGGAAGTTCAACCTGTCTTGTACGGCAGGTACAGAAGAATCAATAGGCAGCTCAGGCAAGAAAGAAGGATGGTATCCATAATTGGCGAAAAAAGGTGACTGTTTGGTTGCCGAATGGGTGGAATTATTGTATGAAAATTCCGCGAGTGGGAGAAGTGATAGCCAGTCATCCTGTGCAAAAGAAGAAAAGCATCGTAGGTACTGTTCAAGGGTTTGATTGACCCTTTCAGTCTGTCCATTAGTTTGTGGGTGATAAGCTGTGGAGAGGCGGAGTTCAATGTTCAAAGTTTCACATAAGGCCCTCCAAAATCTAGAAGTGAACTGCACCCCTCGATCAGAAACTATGCTGTCAGGGATGCCATGCAACCTTACAATCTCCTTGATAAAAGTTGAGGCAGTCTCCGGGGCAGAAGGAGTTCCTTGCAGAGGTACAAAGTGGGCCATTTTGGTCAAACGATCAACCACAACGAAAATGGTAGTGAAGTCTTCAGATGGGGGAAGTTCTACTATAAAATCCATGGAGATCATGCTCCATGGTTTCTCAGGTACAGGAAGGGGCTCAAGTAGACCCCAAGTTCTGGCTCTGTCTGTCTTATTCCGAAGGCATGAAATACAAGATCTTACATATTTCTTGCAGTCGTTCATCAAGTTTGGCTACCAGAATGTACGGGAGATCAAATTAGCCGTCTTGTGAATCCCAAAGTGACCCGCTAGGGGATGATCATGACATCGCCCTAGGACGGCAACTCTGAACTGTTCTGGGATAAAGATTTGCCTCTTATGGAAGTACAGGCCATCCCTTAGTTGAAGAGCCAGGTCCTTGGAAGGCGGTTGGTCTTCCACATATTTTCTTATTTGTGACATCAGATCCGCCTGAAGAAGTAAAAAATTCTTGGCTGGTAGAATAGTATCAGGTTCCGAGGATACAACTGGATCACTGAACATGCGGGACAAGGCATCTGGTTTCCCGTTCTTTGAGCCAGGATGGTAGGTTATATGAAACATGAAACGAGAGAAAAAAAGTGCCCATCTTGCCTGCCAAGGTCTTAGGCGCTTAGCTGTCTTCAAATACTCAAGATTCTTGCGATCTGTGAAGATAAGAATTGGGTGAGAAGCTCCCTCCAAAAGGTAACGCCATTCTTCAAGAGCGGCCTTGATAGCCAGTAGCTCTCGGTCACCAACATCATAATTCCTTTCGGAAGGATTTAGTTTTTTAGAGAAGAAGGCCACAGGGTGGAGCAATGATTTGGGCCCTTGGCGTTGGGAAATAATAGCCCCAACTGCATTTTCCGAGGCGTCTACCTCCAAAACATAAGCTAAGGAGGGATCGGGATGTTTCAAGATGGGAGCTGAGGTGAATAAGGCTTTCAACTGTTCAAACGCTGTCTGAGCCTCTGGGGTCCATCGAAAGGGAACATGCTGTTTCGTTAGCTGAGTAATGGGAGTGATGATGCCAGAAAAGTCCTTAATAAATTTTCTATAAAAGTTAGCAAACCCCACGAACCTCTGTACAGCTTTTCTGTCAGTAGGAGCAGGCCATTTCAAGACAGAAGCGACTTTCTGAGGGTCCATGGAGATTCCCTCGGCGGAGATGACAAGCCCTAGGAAATGCACAACTTGCTTTTCAAAGTCGCATTTTTCAGCCTTTGCGTAAAGTCGGTGTTCCCGCAATCGAGCTAATACCTGTTTTACATGAGTCCGATGGGATTCTAAAGTTTCAGAGAATACAAGGATGTCATCCAGATACACGATGACGAATAAATCAAGAAAGTCCCGAAAAACATTGTTTACCAGATGCTGGAATGTGGCTGGAGTATTGCAGAGCCCGAATGGCATGACTAAATACTCAAAGTGGCCAAAGCGTGTCCGGAAGGCCGTCTTCCATTCGTCTCCCTCCCTGATTCTGACAAGATTATAGGCACCCCTCAAGTCCAGTTTGGAGAACACTCGTGCCCCTCGCAGCCTCTGGAATAGTTCGGGAATCAGAGGAAGAGGGTACCGATTCTTGACAGTGACCCTGTTAAGGTCACGATAGTCCACACAGGGCCTCAAGTTGTGGTCTTTTTTCTCAACGAAGAAAATACCGGCTCCTGCTGGTGAAGTGGAAGGCCGAATGAACTGCTTTTCAAGGCTCTCGTCGATATAGGTACGCAGGGCTTCCAATTCAGGCTCAGAGAGAGGGTAAATCCGACCAAACGGGATCTTGGCTCCCGGTAGAAGTTCAATGGGGCAATCGTAAGTTCTATGAGGTGGAAGAGTGTCTGCACCCTTTTTATTAAAGACGTCCAGAAATTCGTGATAAGCAACCGGGATCAGTTTAGAGGCTTCATGGTCAGGGTGGATACCCAGGAGGGGCGTGGAGTTGACAGTTCCTCCCAAGAGGCAGTGCGTCTGGCAGTAGTTGGACGAAAAAGAGATATCTCCGGTAAGCCAGTCAACGTGAGGGTTGTGTGCCTTCAACCATGGAATGCCGAGGATAACGGGAAACATGGGAGAAGCTATGACATCCAAACGGAGGAGTTCGCTATGGCCTGAAGAAGTCTGGCAGAGAATAGGCAAGGTCTCTTGAGTAACCGGGCCTGATTTAATACCGAAACCGTCAGCCAGATGGACATGGAACCCTTGCCTCTTGGTACCCAAGGGCAGCTGCTGAAGAGAAGCAAATGCAGAGTCCACAAAACAGCTGCAGGCCCCAGAGTCTATGATTGCAAGTACTGAAACCGTCTTTTCGGGGAGCTGAAGCTTGATGGGAAGAGAGACATGTGACTGATCCTTCCCAGGGAGATGCATCACAAGAGGCTGACGGGAAGAGACCCTGCAGGTCTCTGCCGGACAAGTTGGTATGAAGTGGCCAACCTCCCCGCAGTAGAGACACAGACTGCCTTGGCCTCGACGTAGACGTTCAGCAGGAGAAAGAGGTAACCTACGAAAACTGCTGTGAGGTGCCTTATGCTGTTCCCTCCTTCTGGGGGAAGGAACAGGTAGAGGAGCAGGGGCGGCTGGCCTTGAAACCACAGAAAGAGTCCCTTTAGATTTTTCCGATTGCCTTTCTCGAAACCGCCGATCGATCTGAATAGTTAAATTTATCAGATCTTCCAGGGACGCGGGTATTCCCACTCTGGCAAGTTCATCTTTTACGGTGTCAGAAAGTCCTAGACGGAACTGGTGACGAAGTGCAGAGTGATTCCATTGGGTATCTGCATCTCTCCGTTCTGCCGCTCTGTGACATGATCGCGGGACACCAGTGGAAGTCTGCAGCTCCCGCGGGCACGGAGCTTGCGGATCCAGTACCAGTGCCAACTAGTATAAAATATAAGCCATGGCAAGTCCCTTGATTGCGGTAAGCATGTGAATGTATGTCATGCCCTGCCTGCTCCATGAAAGGCACTGAAGCTGCCAGAACTGGTGTAGGTTGTTACTGGTGTAGGAGGTCCCCAGCTTATCTAAAGTAAGTATAAGCGTGTATCTATAGGATTGTGAGAGCAAGGTAGGGTAGTTTTGGCCAAAGTAAAAGTAGGGTTTAACAATATTCTATTTAGGAAACATTACACTGTAGATGTCCGGGTTATATTTTGTTATATATATGTATATATACACACACACACGCACAGTACATAATATATACAGTGTGTGTGTGCGTATATATATATATATATATATATATATCAAAAAAGGTGCACACAGAAAAGGGGCCCAAGGTGCACTTCTCGGTGTCAAAGGAAATAAATTAACTGTTTAAGAGACTCCACTGTTAAAAGGGGAGTGTATAGAAAATCATACAGATGAATAAATAAATACATATATCCAATATCAAATTAATGATAAGATAAACAAAAGCAGCAGCTGTTTAAGAATAAATGAAAAAGATGATCCATAAAAACAAACATAATTTTTTTTTATCAAATACAAAGAACCATGTAGAAGTCTATTTGATAAAACAGCGCTAATATTGGATGGAGTCCAACTTCATATAATAAAAATAAATTAATGATGATATGGTAAAAGCACAGTCCTAAAGTGGTCTATCAAGATTACAGTTCTAAAGTGGCAAGTGCTTCTAGGTTTGGATCAATAGTGCACCCTACACCAGCTCCTAGTCTTCTCCGCAGAAGTGAAACACACTCCCCCGCTGGGGTTTACACTCACCAGAACACTGGAAAAACTGAGCCTTGAAAACAGATTCCTCTTATTTAGACCTCCATCATCACCTCAGAATCAGCAAGGGTTAATCTCCATTCATGGTACATATAAAACACAAAGGCACTGACATAGTGTAATCCTGCTTTAATTAGTAAATCCTGTGTGTCAACAACCCCGCTTCCAATAAATGTACAATTAATATACTTGTAAATGACATATAGAGAAAGAGTAGTCACCGCTATCCTCTGAACACAGGGGCCGCGCTCGTACTGTAAGCACAGTGCTGAAGAGAGTTCCTGGTTTCATCATGTTTGGCAGTGGAACGCACTCCTCTCCCTTCCTGGTTACGCCGTCGTAGCCACCACTGACGCGTTTCATCACTTCCAACTTCCACAGAGGGCGTGGCTACTCGGCGTCAATACAGACTATTTATCATCCCTCCTCCACGGCCATTGGACAAGACCGCACTGCCCACCCATTCCTATTGGTGCATTTCAGAGCGGAAGTCAGACTAGCCGTCAGCCGTGTTAAGTCACAGGGATATTTAAAATAACTGTAATTACTGCACATAACAATTCAAACAACAAAATCAGAGCACGATCGTACTTCAATCATGTTCATCAATCTCAGTACCCAGAACATCTCCTCCTTTTGCTGCAATAAAAAAAACGAGCTGTAACCTGACTGAAAACATTGTACCCAGTATCGGCCGGTTTTAACAGCTGTAACCTAACTGCAAACAATGTATCCAGAGTCGGCCGGTTCCAACAGCAAAAAAATGTCAGTTCAGATCATCAGCACACATGGGAGGACATAAGTAACAGTATCGATGATCCCAATATGGGTATTAGAACAGATAAAGATACCGGGAAAAAAAAACGTATATCCGTACCAGATGCTAATAATGATTAACATGTACATGTTAAGCAAACAAATAATAGTACATAGATATAGATATATATGTATGAAGGAAGGTAAGAAGGTAAAAAATGGATGGATAAAAAATGGAAAAAAATGAATAAAAAATGGAAGCAAAAATTAGAATAAAATAAATAGAACTATAAAATTATATATATATATAGAGAGTAAAATCGTATATATATAGAGAATCAAAGCTGAAAGAAATTGTACTAAAATCATTCATATTACACTAGTGAGGATCATCAAAAAATAGGATTTAAAAGGAAGGCATGTCAATAATCACTAATAAAACAGTTGATATCAAGGTCAACGTTTAACCCCTTTGGAAACAAAGTATCAACTGAATAAATCCATTGAGTCTCGAGTTTAGATAGTTCTCTAACGAGGTTAGAACCCTTCCATGCTGGTTTGAGGTGGTCCACCCCCCAAAATTTGAGACCTGCAGGATTTTGATTGTGAAATAATTTAAAATGTAGTGAAACATTATGGTCCTTAAAACCCAATTTAATATTCGCCACATGTTCTGCAATCCTCACTTTCAGTGCTCTTTTTGTGCGGCCTATGTACATTAGTTTACAAGGACATTACAGGATATATACCACATAGGAGGTTTTACAGGTTATATTGTGGAGATGAAGGTTTCAACTGCTCTTAATGGTCTATCAACCTCCCTACATGGGCGGCACTTCCGACACGCATAAAAGCTGCCCTTGTCCCAAAAGGAAGGGGGTTTGTTAGGTGGATCTAGAACTTTCTTTACGATTCTATTTCCGTAATTAGGAGCCTTTCTGTAAATAAAACCTGGTTTTGTTGGGTTGACAGTTTTCCTTGTCAAAAATATTTATTGATTACACAATAATAAGTACATACATTGGTTATTTATGCAAGGATACAGATAATGACGTTTACATAAAGTTTTAAAAAAAATAAATAATGGATAACATATAATATTTAAAGAGAATTAATTAGATCTTCACTAACTAGATAGCCGGAGAGTAGCATTGTATACATGACTACCGTGCCTTAAAGTATAATTAAACTACCGTCATATTAACTACAAGAGTTGTGACCTAACAACTTAAACTTATTGTAGTGAAGAACAATATATCTATAATAAATAGGGAGAGTAAAGAAAAGAAATGAGTAGTGAGAGAGAGAGAAAGTCCACAAGGCTGATCCAAGAACCAGTACGATGCGTAATGATTACCTTTTCTTAGGTATATGGGGTTTGAATTGAAGCGATTAATCAGCTACCATGGCAGAAGGACCTTATCATTGAAATCCAGAGGTAAATAGTGTTTTATCCAAGGGAGCCAAAGTTTTTTGAATTTTGAGATTTGGTCCCTGTCAGTGGCTATCATTTTGGCATGTGACATTGTGGTGTTCATTCTATGAATTTTTTCTGCCAACCCCAAAGTTGGGGATTTCCATGCTTTGGCTATCCTTTGTTTTGCTGCAGTTAGAAGTGGAATAAAAAGATTAAATTCAAAAAATGTTAAGCATTCCGGTTTTAGATTAAGTAGTGCCTTAAACGGGTCTAGTTGTATCTGTTGTCGGAACATTTTAGAGGCCATTGCAAAGATTTCTTTCCAGAAAGATTGCACTATCGGACACGTCCACCATACATGCAAGTGAGTGCCCAAATCTGAACAGCCCCTAAAGCAAAGAGCTGAATGTGTAGGCGCAAACTTGGCCACTCTAGCAGGTACAAGGTACCACCATGTCAGGACCTTGTAATTTGTTTCCATCGCCGTGACATTGGGCGAGGATGATTTTATGGTTGACCAAATCTTAGTCCAATCAGCATTATCTAGGGTACGCCCCAGGTCCTCCTCCCATTTCTGCACATAGGTTGGTTTGTCATAATTGGGGTCTATAAGAAGTTGGGTGTAGAGGGTTGATATCATTCCTCTGGGTAATGGATCTTTTTTACAAATTTTTTCAAAATGAGATAATTGGGTCAGTGGTGTTGCAACTTGTAAAAGTGGAGAAAAGAAATTTTTAATTTGGAGATATCTAAACTGTTCTGTTTCTGGTAAGTTGTGTTTCTCTCTGAGTGTAGAAAAAGGTACAAAGTTTTTTGAAGTGACCAATTAATGTAACGTCAGTATTACTGTTTTTGTCCAAGCTTTAAAAGTGTTCGGGAAAATACATGCCGGATAAAAAGCTGGATTTTTGAGGAAAGATAAGAGGGATTGTGTTCCGATTGTAATTGGTGTTTACGTTTACATTTATCCCAAAGGGATAAAAAGTGTTTTGTGATATGGTTGCTCAATTCACGTTGATTTCTGGGCTGAAGCCATAGTATGTTGGAGATCAATAAAGGGTCACTTTCTGAGGCCTCTATCGATACTCATAAGGGAGATTCCTGTGTTGCGTGGCACTTTGGAAGACTAGCTAAGTGAGCAGCATTGTAATAGGTTGCAAAGTTGGGATAGCCTAGTCCACCTTGTGATTTAGGGAGATGTAGTGTGCAAATCGGTATGCGTGGTTTGGAGGTACCCCATATAAAGGTAGATGTTCTTTTTTGGATCAATCTTAAATAATATGAAGGGATTAGGATTGGCAGGACTCTAAACAAATACAGTAGTTTGGGTAGGATAGTCATTTTAGAAGCATTGATCTTCCCTATCCAGGACAGCGGGAGATGGAACCATTGTTTTAGTAAATCTGTAATCTGTTTTAATAGAGGGGGGTAATTACCTGAAAATAAATCTGTTATGGCGGCTGTCAGGTTTACTCCTAAATATGGTAGTGATTTCTCTGCCCAAGAAAAGGGAAGTGCTATTTTTGTTGGGATTTATTCTGCTTCTGTAAGTGAAATATTAAGCACTATACATTTCTTGGGATTGATGACCAAGCCAGAGAAGGTCGCAAATTTATCTAGGATAGGTAAAAGGTTAGGACCTGACACCTGTGGTGATGACATGAAGAGCAAAATATCATCCGCAAACATGCAGATTTTATGCGGATAACCTCCAATCTCAATGCCGGTAATTGTGGGATTGGTTCTAATATATTGGGCTAATGATTTTAATACTAGGGCAAATAGGAGGGGAGATAATGGGCATCCCTGTCGTGTACCTCGCTTAATGTTGAAAGAATCCAATTTATATCCAGCATATTTTATGTATGCTTTTGGATTGTTATAGAGTGCCTCAATCCATTTTATAAAATGAGGACCAAAACCCAATTTTTGTAAAGAATAATACATATAAGGCCAGGATACCATGTCAAAAGCTCTCTTTATATCAAGGGATAAAAAGCATGAGGGAATACGTTGCTTCCTGGCAATATGCACAAGAAGCATTGCTCTGCAGACATTGTCACCCGCTTGCCTGTTTGGCATAAAGCCTACCTGGTCTCTATGTATAAGTTTATTTATGATGCCATTAAGGCGTTTAGCCATAATTTTTGGCAAAAGCTTGATATTCAGATTCAAGAGAGAGATGGGACGGTAGTTTTTACATGAGGTGTCATCGGTGTGTGGTTTTGGAATCATGCAGACAATTGCCAATAATGATTCTTGTGTAAAGGAGTGTCCATTTAATAATGTATTGAATGCCCCAGCTAACATGGAGGAAAGGGTTTCTGTAAATGTTCTATAATATAATGCTGAATATCCATCTGGGCCTGGTCGCTTGTTTATTTTTAGGTTCAATTAGTTTTTATTGTTTATCAAAGTTTCAACTGTACAGAAAAAATACAAAAATCCAGGAGCCCAGCAAGAGGCAACCTGGACCGATAAGTAAGGGGTAATCTCCCGTTATAGCATGTATACGGCAATATACAAATAACACCTAGCTCATGAGAAGAGGTGTGAAGTAATACACAAATCAAACAGTGTCGTCTGAAGATACATTATCCACTCCGTCCGACCAGGATGCCCCTGTGGGATCCTACTGCAATCCTGGATCGGAGGAGTCATTAGGGGATGACATGAATATCTGTACAAATGACACCATACCAACACCTATTGGTGAAGTCTCACAAGCGATGACAGTGTGAACAGAAAATGGACCGCATACATGTGAAAGAATCTCCAAATAACTTTAGGGGAGGCCCCAGAAAGAGATAGGGAGAAATAAAGATAGAAAGGGAGATCTAGAGTTTGGAAGGGGGGTGTAGTGCATAGGGAAGGGTGGAAGGAGAAGAAGGGGGGGGCGAGGGGGACAGCGAGCTGCGGACCAATGGAAGGGTATCCAGACATGGCAGGGAACCCGAACGTAGAGGACTGGTAAGGCCTCAGGGAGTAGGCCCTATTGGGAGCCTATCCTTCAACTTATCCGAAGTTGAGTAATGTCTCCATACACTCCAGATAAAGGAGAATTTAGCATGTCTGTCTAGAGAGTTGGCAAGCATTTCCTCCATTAGCATACTAGTATTCATCTCATTCACCCATTCTACAATCGAAGGAGGGGAGGTGGTTTTCCAATGCCTAGAGATGAGACGTCGAGCCGCGCTAAGGGAAAATTTAAGAAGATTGTGTTTTTGGAATTTGACAGTACCCGGTAGGATGGAGAGGAGGGCAATAAAAGGAGAAGGCTGAAGAGGCATATCATAAATCTCAGAATAAATTAGAAAAATCTGAGACCAGAACGGTCGAATTACCTCACATTCCCACCAGACATGACTGTATGTACCTGTTGCCGAGTTACATCTCCAGCAGGTGTCCGCAGCTGAGGGGTACATGATCCTGAGGGTGGTCGGGACTCGATACCATCTGGCAATCACCTTATAGTTTTTTTCTTGGGAGTAGCTAGAGATGGACGATTTGTGGGTAAAGAGAAAGGCTTTACTCCATTCTACCTCTGTAATGTCTCTCCCAAGCTCCTCCGACCAAACTTTTGTAAATTTAGGTAAGGAGTCATGAGTGTGGTCTAGAATCAATTTGTAGGTCAAGGAAAGGGTATGGCGGGGGGTGTCAGGAAGTGTACATATTTGTTCAAAACTGGTCAGGAGTCTATGGATCTGTGCGGATTCGTGAAGTCCTTTGCAATAGGAAGTCAGGTGTAGTCGGGTGAGCCAAGTCAAGTGGGAAGACGTAGAGTTATGGTTTGGCTTAAAGGTACCCTGCGCGGAGTCAACAAATTGTCGTGTCGTGGGCCAGGAAGCTCTGTCGTAGCCATCAAGTGTGTGGATGGACCTGCCCTCCGGAAGGGCTGGGTTGTCAAATAATGGGGTGAGTGGGCTTGGTTCAGTGGATAAAGCGTAGGCCTCTCTCCTGCGGTACCAAAGCACCAGAGCATCCCTGGTGAGGGGAGATAATGCAGCGAAAGACCCCGGAGTATGTTCAAAACCCCATAGGAGGGCCCGAAGATCCAACGGGGACAAGTCTTGTTCCACCAGGGTAGCGGCTTTGACAGAGGGGCGGGGGAACCACTCCAGGATCCGTGATAACACAGCTGAGGAATGATAAAGCTCAAAATCCGGCAGACCCATTCCACCTTTAGAGATGGTGGTGCATAAAAGATTATGATTCAATCTGGGGTGCTTCCCCTGCCATACGAAGCGTATAGCCAAAGAGCGCAAGGTGCGGAAAAATGCGGACGGGAGGGAAATGGGGAGGGCTTGGAATAAATACAATAATTTGGGGAGTATGTCCATTTTTAGGGTGTTCATGCGACCAAACCAAGAGAGCGGTCTGTCCATCCGGTTCTCGGTTAGACGTCTGATCTTAGTGAGCAGAGGGCCAAAATTCAGAGTATAGATATCCGCCGCGCGTGTTGGGATGGACGTACCTAAATATGAAATGGATGTCGCCTGCCATTGGAAGGAGAAATTAGTCTTGAGGGAGGAAAGGGTATGATGTGGAAGTGATAGGTTAAGGGCTTCCGTTTTGGAGATGTTAAGCTTATAATTACTGTGCCGTCCGAAGCGGTTGATCTCTGCTAGGATGGATGGGATACTAATGTGGGGTTGTGTCACATAAAGCAAGAGGTCGTCAGCATATAGGGAGAGTTTGCAATGTGAGGAGGGGGTCTGAATACCACTTATGCTCGGGTTTGCTCTGATGGCCTGGGCCAAGTGTTCTATAACAAGAGCGAAAAGGAGAGGAGAAAGGGGACATCCTTGCCTGGTACCATTAGCTATCGTGAATGTACGCGAGTGAGTACCATTTACTAAGATAGAGGCGGAGGGCATAGCATACAGGGCCATAATGCGCGAGAGCGTCTTAGGTCCTAGTCCTATTTGGGTGAGGGTGGCTCGGAGAAACGGCCAGCTGACCCTGTCGAAGGCCTTCTCCGCATCACAGGAGAGGAGGCAGGCCGGCACCCGATTACGGTGAGCGTATGCTATAAGATGAACAGTTTTAGTGGTGTTGTCCCACGCCTCTCGGCCAGGGACAAAACCCACCTGGTCCCTATGTATGATGTCAGGTAGTAATGGGGATAGACGCTTCGACAGGATCTTGGCGAACAATTTCAAGTCTATATTGAGTAAGGAAATCGGCCTATAATTGGCGCATAAGGAGGGGTCTTTACCGGGTTTCAGAATCACCACAATCTGGGCATGAAGCAAGGACGAAGAGGGGGAGAGATTATCATTAATGGCGTTAAAGGCATTTGCAAGGAAGGGGGTAAGCTGAGGAGCAAACTTCTTGTAAAAGCGCGAAGAGAACCCATCAGGTCCTGGGCTTTTACCATTTTTGAGTTCTTTGATGGCTAATAGAAATTCTGCCTCAGAAAGTGGGGACTCCAATTCCTCAGCATCCGAGGATGGTATGGGGGGCAGGGAGGTTTCTTGAATATAGGAAGACATGTCCTGTTCGGAGCCAGACAGGGGGGACCTAGGAGAGGGGTTTTGGGACGATAGATTATATAAATTGGAATAATATTTACGAAATTCATCGGCTATGGCTAAGTTAGAACTCAATTTCCCATCGGAGGGGGAGTGAATAAAGGGGATATGTTTTCGGGCTTGCTGAGGTTGTAGGGTATGGGCCAAATGTCTACCACACTTGTTGGCTTGGGAGTAATGGGTGAATCGCCCCTTATCCCTAGCCACCAGGGAACGTTCTGAAAAGATTTGCAGAAGGTCCCGCCTGGCATTAACCAGCTCAAGATGAATCCTGGCCACAGGGGATTGTTTGTGGGACTCTTCCAATGAAGCTATTAAAGCTAACAGTCTGGTTATCTCTGCCGTGCGTGCATGTTTAAGCCTAGAGCCGTGCTGAATAAACTTGCCCCTAAGGACACATTTGAGGGCCTCCCATTTCGTAAGAGGGTTAGTGTCGTTGTGTGCGTGGTCTGCAATAAAGTGCTGTATGGTCCGGATGATGTCTTGAGCACACACTGTATCTAAGAGTAAGTTGTCGTTGACTTGCCAGGAAGATCTGGTCTTGGGGGTAGGAGCCCTACCCAAGCTCAAGTGAATGGGTGCGTGGTCTGACCAAAGAGTAAGGCCAATCGAGGCGTCAGGAGAACAGTCCAATAGGGCTTGGGAGATGAATAGGTAGTCCAGTCTGCTGTAAGAGGAGTGTGCTGGGGAGAAATATGTATAGTCCTTTGTGGAAGGGTGTAACCCTCCAGACATCCACCAGAGACAGGTCAGATAGAGCGGTTTTAATTTTGGTCAAAGAAGCAGGGGAGAGTGAGGACTTACCCATCGAGGAATCAAGGCGAGGTATCAGAGCCGCGTTGAGGTCACCTCCCAGGATCATGTTAGTAGTACTAAACCTTTTCAGACGTGCGACCACCTTAGAGATGAACTGCGGTTGGTCCTGATTAGGAGAGTATACGTTAATTACAGTGTAAATCACATTCAAATACGACAATTTAAGAAAAACATATCTCCCTGCGGGGTCTATGAGCGTGTCAAGCACGTCAGGGGTGAATGAGGCATGAAAGGCAATAGATACTCCTTTAGATTTTGCGGCAGGGTTGGTGCTGTGAAACCAGGTAGGGTACCTTTTATGGAAAACCTGTGGGATGAGTTTCCTGGAGGAGAAGGATTTGGGTTCGTAATTTGTGGAAGTGGTAGAGGATATGTCTCCTCTTCTCCGGGACGTTAAGGCCCCTACAATTCAGGGAAGAGATTTTTAGGGAGGCGGGCGTTGCCATGAGGGTAGTACTATGGGGTGGGAATAGATCTTAATTAGTTCCGAGCTCGCTGTCGCTGGGAAAGGGGTAGGGAGGGAAAAGGGAGGGGTGTAGGATTGATTACAAAGAAGCACAGGAAATGAGAGGTCCAGAAACAGAGGGGAAAGAGAGAAAGGGAGGAGAGGTAGAAAATAGGGCCTAAACTGCCAAACTAGTAACGTTGAAAGCAACATGTTAGCGGAGTCCTAATAGGACGCTGTAAACCTAGGAGGGGGGTCGTAGACAGTGCACAGAGGTGCCCGCACACACTGGGCTGCAAAAATAAACATGTAAACATAACCATAAGTCAAGCGGTACAGGGCCCCCGACGGCTGCAGTTAGTTATACATTCATGTACATAAGTCCGGGAGTATAAGACCCGGACAACCTGCGAGAACACTTGACAGCCTCAGGGGTCCTACACCAGGCTTCCAAACAAAATCATTATAAATCTCTTTAGGTATTGGGGGGGGGCTGGGGGGGGGGAGTCAATGTGGTATTGGAGGACAGACATTACTTATGGGGAAGGAGAAATTCACAGGGGGTCAACGTTCAGAGAGAACAAATTGAAGGAACACAAAATATGGCGGAATGTCCCTTGTGAGCAGGAAGTAAGACAGAAGTTAGTAGGAGAGCGCCCCAACAAAACTGTAACCTGAGAACAGGGGCGACCTTGCAGGTCTAAAGCCCAGCTAAAGAGGGCGAGGAAAAAAAAAGGAAAGGCACAAAGGGCTGATAGCATTAAATCATCCAGCATTTGACTTGGAGGTTTCTGATCTGGAACGCCTGGGTTTCTTGGATTGCTTCTGCCATCCGGAGGCGACCGGGAATCCGGGGGTGGCTGCGCGAAGAGGCCAGTCAGGTAGAGATATTTGAGGCAGTTCAAAGGTCCCTAGAAATTTGGGGAGATCGCCAAGTGTACGAAACACTGCCGATTTCCCTTCATGCGAGGCAAAAAGGTGGAAGGGAAAGCCCCAGCGATATTTGATTTGTTTAGCTTGTAAGGCCCCAGTGAGGGGCTTCAATGCCCGGCGCATATCTAGGGTCAGCTTGGAGACGTCCGGTAGTAAGGAAATCCGGGACTCGTTGAAACAAATGTTCTCTCGCTTTCGCGCCGCCTGCATGATGGCGTCTTTAATCGCGTAGAAGTGGACCCTGCAGATAACATCTCTGGGGTGTTCCAGGTTAGGATTCTTAGGGCCTAGGGCTCTATGGACACGATCAAGTTCCAGAGGCGCGTCTTTCTCTCTCTGGAGCAGGTCATTAAACATAGCGATGACAGCCGGGGCTAGGTCTTTAGTGTCCACAGACTCAGGTAGGCCACGGATGCGGATGTTATTGCGTCTGGCCCTGTTCTCCTGGTCGTCCTGATGGTACATGAGGTGCTGAATTTGCAGGGTGTGCTCATCCAGGATGGCGTCATGTGATTGTATGGCAGCTACAGTCTCTTCGACGGTGTGTTCCACCTCCTCCAGTCTGCTAATGACATCCCTGCGCAGCTCAGCAATTTCCTGCTTATATGAACGCTCAAGCCTCTGTACACAGGCCTCAAAATCATGTCTGGTGGGGAGGGCTTTGATATAGGCCTCCATGTCCCAAGCTCCATAGGAGCGGTGCGAGGCAGGGGAATGGCAGGCTGAACGTGTGGAGCCGTTGTCTGAGTCAGGGGGAGAGCTGGCTCGCACCCTAGATCTGGTATGAGGTGCATGGTGCTGGGAAGCCTGTCCATGAGAGGCCGCATGTGTCCCCGAGGAGCGGGTCGACACCATCTTGGATGAGGGGGGGCCGCGCTGCTCCGGCGACAGCTTTTTTTAAAAAAAATCTGTCTATATCCCCCTCTTTGCTCGGATCGGGGGTATGACGACTTTCTCCCCCACCTTTCCTCCCCATCACCGACCTGTTTAGCGGGTCTGGAAGGCGCTGGTGGCTGCGATGAACCCGGTGTGTGCGGGAGCTCCTGAAGGAAGCTTCTTACTCCTCCATACGCTAAGCCATGCCCCCCGCTTGTTTATTTTTAACCACTTAAGCCCTGGACCATTATGCAGGTTAAGGACCAGAGGTGTTTTCAGAATTTGGCACTGCGCTGCTTTAACTGGAAATTGTGTGGACATGCAATGTTGTACCCAAACGAAATTTGCGTCCTTTTCTTCCCACAAATAGAGCTTTCTTTTAATGGTATTTGATTGCCTCTGCAATTTTTTTTTTTTTTGCGATATAAACGGAAAAAGACTGAAAATTTGGAAAAAAAATTAAATTTTCTACTTTTTGTTATAAGAAAAATCGAATAAACTCAATTTTAGTCATACATTTAGGCCAAAATGTATTCAGCCACATGTCTTTAGTAAAAAAAATGTCAATAAGCGTATATATTTATTGGTTTGCGCAAAAGTTATAGCGTCTACAAACTAGGGTACATTTTCTGAAATTTACACAGCTTTTAGCCTATGACTGCCCATCTCATTTCTTGAGGTGCTAAAATGGCAGGGCAGTACAAAACCCCCCCAAATGACCCCATTTTTGAAAGAAGACACCCCAAGGAAATTGCTGAGAGGCATGTTGAGCCCATTGAATATTTTTTTTTTGTCCCAAGTGATTGAATAATGACAAAAAAAAAAAAAAAAAATACAAAAAGTTGTCACTAAATGATATATTGCTCACACATGCCATGGTTATATGTGGAATTACACCCCAAAATACATTTGGCTGCTTCTCCTGAGTACGGGGATACTTTTTGGGAGCCACTTGAAGACAAAGCCCTTTCTGACACTTTTTGTTTACATGAAAACATATATTTTTTTTGCAAGAAAATTATGGTGAACCCCCAAACATTGTATATTTTTTTAAAGCAAAGGCCCTACATATTAAAATGGTGGGTGTTGCATTTTTTTTTCCACACAGTATTTGCGCAGCGATTTTTCAAACGCATTTTTTGGGGAAAAATACACTTTTTTTAATTTTAATGCACTAAAACACACTATATTGCCCACATGTTTGATGAAATAAAAAAGATGATCTTAGGCCGAGTACATAGATATGTACGCGGCATTAGGAGCAAAATCGCTCCTCCGCCCCTGCTGCCCCCATGCTTCGGCATATATGCTCTTTTTTTTTTTAACTGTGGTGGTGAAATCACCTCCTACAGCACTGGAGTCGCAGGGATCAGGCCTGTCTCTGTGAACGCTGCAGTTATGTGTGTTGTGTTTTGTAAGTGACAGTGATCGATCGATACTGCACTTGGGTGGCTTGGGCTGGACGGAGGGGCAAAACGCAGGTGCTAGCAGGTATCTGGGCTGATCCCGCTAACGCTGCGTTTTTGGGAACCCTAAATTGCTGGGGACGCTAGTATAGATCTGATCAGATCAGATATTGATCTGTTCAGATACTATACCACTAAGGGAGGTTTATGCTTCACGCGTGGGTGTTAGCGTTACTGGCACTAACCTGACGCTGCCTGGGGCGACGCAGACCCTCTCTGACGCTAAAACCTAATTGATATCACCCGCCGGGCGATCAGGGGGTTAAACCTTTATTGGGTTATATACGGCGGGTGCCCTGACACTATAAAAAGCAAACTAACTAACCAGCGTCACCCGTAACACTTATATGGTGATCACTGGTGAAAGGGTTAACTAGGGGCAATCAGGGGGTTAAACCTTTATTAGGTAATATATGGGGGTACCCAACGCTATAAAAACCTGCGGCAAACCTAAAAAAAAGAACTGGCTACCTATCGGCATCACCAACACTAAGACAGCGATCAGAAAAACGATTGCTTAGTGACACTGGCAAAAGGGGTGAAAGGGTTACCTGGGGGGGCGATCAAGGGGTTAAACCTGTATTAGGTAATATATGGGGGTACCCGACGCTATAAAAACCTGCGGCGAACCTAAAAAAAATAACTGGCTACCTATCGGCATCACCGACACTAAGACAGTGATCAGAAAAACGATCGCTTAGTAACAGCGGTGCTAGGGGGTGAAAGGGTTACCTGGGGGGCGATCAAGAAGTTAAACCTTTATTAGGTAATATATGGGGGTACCCAACGCTATAAAAACCTGCGGCGAACCTAAAAAAAATAACTGGCTACCTATCGGCATCACCGACACTAAAACAGAAAAACGATCGCTTAGTGACGGCGGTGCTAGGGGGTGAAAGGGTTACCTGGGGGGTGATCAAGGGGTTAAACCTTTATTAGGGGGGTTAGGGGGCTACACTGGACCTAAAACTAACTGCCCTGACACTTTTACAGTCACAAATGTCACTGATTGCAGTGATCAGTAAATAAATGGTCACTGCAATCAGTGACACTGTGACTGGGGGCTGGGGGGTGATATGGGGGTGATCTGGGGGTGTCTGGGGGGCCTGGGGGGCGATCATGTGCCTATGTGTGCTGGTGTTAGTGTAGTGTTTGTGCACTAACCTCTGTGTCTTCTCTCATGCGGCGCTCGGTATATGTGAGCGCCGCATGAGGGATGACATCACTTCCTCCTGCCTGTGTAAACATTACACAGGCAGAGGAAGCATTTGATTCGCCGGGAGCGATCGCGAGGGGGTGGCCAGAATCGAATGGCGGCCCCCGCATCACGGATCGCTCCCGAAGCGATCCCGGCCGCTCACTGTACAGGAGGGGGGTCCGATTGGACCCCCCACCCATACGAAGGCAGGCACGTACAGGTACGTGATTGTGCCTGCCCGTGCCATTCTGCTGACGTATATTTGCAGTGGGCGGTCGTTAAGTGGTTAAATCTTTGATGGAAAAAGCTACTTCTTCAGTCGTTATAGGTTCCTCCATCAGATTTCTTTGGGTTTGCGATAATTCTGGTAAGGGTTGACAGTTTTCAATATTCTATCTAGAAGAAGGATGTGCCAGTAAGATATAAAGATTCTTTCCACTTCTTTATACTGAGAATGATACCCAGAAATGAAGCTCCACGCATGTACATTATTATTACGGAGGGGTGCAGTCTCTATTAGACAGTTGATTCTGGATACTGTCTAATAGAGACTGCACCCCTCCGTAATAATAATGTACATGAGTGGAGCTTCATTTCTGGGTATCATTCTCAGTATAAAGAATTGGAAAGGATCTTTATATCTCACTGGCACATCCTTCTTCTAGATAGAATATGGAAAACTGTCATCCCAACGAAACCAGGTTTTATTTACAGGAAGGCTCCTAATTACGGAGATAGAATCGTAAAAAAAGTTCTAGATCCACCTAACAAACCCCCTTCCTTTTGGGACAAGGACGGCTTTTATGCATGTCGGAAGTGCCGCCCATGTAGGGAGGTTGATAGACCATTAAGAGCAGTTGAAACCTTCATCTCCACATCTAATAATATTGAGTTTCCCATTAAGGAATTTATAACCTGTAACACCACCTATGTGGTATATATCCTGGAATGTCCTTGTAAACTAATGTACATAGGCCGCACAAAAAGAGCACTGAAAGTGAGGATTGCAGAACATGTGGCAAATATTAAATTGGGTTTTAAGGACCATAATGTTTCACTACATTTTAAATTATTTCACAATCAAAATTCTGCAGGTCTCAAATTTTGGGGGGTGGACCACCTCAAACCAGCATGGAGGGGTTCTAACCTTGTTAGAGAACTATCTAAACTCGAGACTCAATGGATTTATTCAGTTGATACTTTGTTTCCGAAGGGGTTAAACGTTGACCTTGATATCAACTGTTTTATTAGTGATTATTGACATGCCTTCCTTTTAAATCCTATTTTTTTATGATCCTCACTAGTGTAATATGAATGATTTTAGTACAATTTCTTTCAGCTTTGATTCTCTCTATAGATAAGATTTTACTCTATATATATATATAATTTTATAGTTCTATTTATTTTAATCTAATTTTTGCTTCCATTTTTTAGCCATTTTTTTCCATTTTTAATCCATCCATTTTTTACCTTCTTACCTTCCTTCATACATACATATCTATATCTATGTACTATTATATGTTTGCTTAACATGTACATGTTAATCATTATTAGCATCTGGTACGGATATACGTTTTTTTTTCCGGTATCTTTATCTGTTCTAATACCCATATTGGGATAATCGATACTGTTACTTATGTCCTCCCATGTGTGCTGATGATCTGAACTGACATTTTTTTGCTGTTGGAACCAGCCGGCTCTGGATACATTGTTTGCAGTTAGGTTACGGCTGTTAAAACCGGCCGATACTGGGTACAATGTTATCAGTCAGGTTACAGCTCGGTTTTTTTATTGCAGCAAAAGGAGGAGATGTTCTGGGCACTGAGATCGATGAACATGATTGAAGTACGATCGTGCTCTGATTTTGTTGTTTGAATTGTTATGTGCAGTAATTACAGTTATTTTAAATATCCCTGTGACTTAACACGGCTGATGGCTAGTCTGACTTCCGCTCTGAAATGCACCAATAGGAGCGGCGGGCAGTGCCGTCTTGTCCAATGGCCGTGGAGGAGGGATGATAAATAGTCTGTATTGACGCCGAGTAGCGACGCCCTCTGTGGAAGTCGGAAGTGATGAAACGCGTGAAGTGGTGGCTACGACGGCGTAACCAGGAAGGGAGAGGTGTGCGTTCCACTGCCAACCATACTGAAACCAGGAACTCTCTTCAGCACTGTGCTTGCAGTACGAGCGTGGTCCCTGTGTTCGGAGGATAGCAGTGACTACTCTTTCTCTATATGTCATTTACAAGTATATTAATTGTACGTTTATTGGAAGCGGTGTTGTTGGTACACGGGGTTTACTAATTAAAGCAGGAATACACTATGTCAGTGCCTTTGTGTTTTATATGTACCATGAATGGAGATTAACCCTTGCTGATTCTGAGGTGATGATGGAGGTCTAAATAAGAGGAATCTGTTTTCAAGGCTCAGTTTATCCTGTGTTCTGGTGAGTGTGAACCCCAGCGGGGGAGTGTGTTTCACTTCTGCGGTGAAGACTAGGAGCTGGTGTAGGGTGCACTACTGATCAAACCCTAGAAGCACTTGCCACTTTAGAACTGTGATCTTCTTGATACACCACTTTAGGACTGTGCTTTTACCATATCATCATTAATACATTTTAATAATATGAAGTTGGACTCCATCCAATATTAGCGCTGTTTTATCAAATGGACTTCTACATGGTTCTTTAGTGCATCAGGAAAAGTATTCACAGAGCTTCACGTTTCCACATTTTGATATGTTACAGCCTTATTCCAAAATGAATTAAATTCATTATTTTCCTCAAAATTTTACAAACAATACCCCATAATGACAACATGAAAGAAGTTTGTTTGAAATCTTTGCAGATTTATTGAAAATTAAAAAGAACAAATCACATGTTCCTTAAGTATTCACAGCCTTTGCCATGCCACTCACAATTGAGCTCAGGGGCATCCTGTTTCATCCTTGATATGTTTACATAACTAGATTGGAGTTCACCTGTGGTAAATTCAGTTGATTGGACATGATTTGGAAAAACACACACCTGTCTATATAAGGCCCCACAGGTAATAGTGCATGTCAGTGCACAAACCAAGCCATGAAGTCCAAGGAACTGTCTGTAGACCTCTGAGATAGGATTGTATTGAGGCACAGATCTGGGGAAGGGTACAGAATTTTTTTTTGCAGCAATGAGCACAGTAGTCTCCATCATCCGTTAATGGAAGAAGTTTGGAACCACCAGCACTCTTCCTAAAGCAGGCCGCCTGGCCAAACTGAGCGATCAGGGGAGAAGGGCCTTAGTCAGGGAGATGACCATTTAACAGAGAAATGCTGGAGCTCTGTCATATAGATCATCGGGTTGATGATCTATGTGACAGAGCTCCAGCATTTCTCTGTTAACCACTTAACGACTGCTCACTGTATATATACGTCGGCAGAATGTCACCGACAGGTACAATCACGTAGAGTGTACGTGATCGCCTTTGTACAGTTGGGGGGTCCGATCGGACCCCCCTCCTATACAGTGAGCAGCCGTTTATCGTTGGGGAGCGATCAGAGATGAGGGGGTGACCATTCGATTTCGGCCACCCCCTCGCGATCGCTCCCGGCGAATGAAAATGCTTCCTCCGCCATGTGATGTAAACACAGGCAGGAGGAAGTGATGTCATCTCCCTCGCGGTGGTCTTTTCGATTCCGGCGCAGAGGAGAGAAGAAGCAGGTTAGTGCTCCAACAGTCCACTGACACATAGGTACACATAGGCACACATTTCACCCCCCAGTCACCCCCAGATCACCCCCCAGGTCACCCCCCAGCCCCCAATCACAGTGTCACTGATTGCAGTGATCATTTATTTTACTGATCACTGCATTTAGTGTCATCTGTGATAGTAAAAAGTTGCAGGGCAGTTAGGTTTAGGCCCCTTTAGGTCCAGGGTAGCCCCCTAACCCCCCAAATAAAGGTTTAACCCCTTGATCGCCCCCCAGGTAACCCTTTCACCCCCTAACGCCAGCGTCACTAAGCGATCGTATTTTCGATCGCTGTATTTAGTGCCGGTGGTGCCCTAGATAGCCAGTTATTTATTTTTAGTTTCGCCGCAGGTTTTTAGAGCGTCAGGTACCCCCATATATTATTTTAACCCCCTGATTGCCCCTAGAGTTAACCCTTTCACCAGTGATCACCGTATAAGCGTCACTGGTGACACTGGTTACCCAGTTAGTTATTTAGATATTTAGGTAACCCGTCAGGTTTTTATATAGCGTTGGGTACCCCCATATTTAACCTAATAAAGGTTTTAACCCCCTGATTGCCCCTAGTTAACCCTTTCACCAGTGATCACCATATAAAGGTTACGGGTGACGCTGGTTGGTTAGTTTGCTTTTTATAGCATCAGGGCACCCGCCGTATATAACCCAATAAAGGTTTAACCCCCTGATCGCCCGGCGGGTGAGATCAATTAGGTTTTAGCGCCAGAGAGGGTCTGCGTCGCCCCAGGCAGCGTTAAGTTAGTGCCAGTAACGCTAACACCCACACGCAAAGCATACACCTCCCTTAGTGGTATAGTATCTGATCAGATCTATACTAGCGTCCCCAGCGGTTTAGGGTTCCCAAAAACGCAGTGTTAGTGGGATCAGCCCAGATACCTGCTAGCACCTGTGTTTAGCCCCTCTGCCCAGCCCACCCAAGTGCAGTATCGATCGATCACTGTCACTTACCAAACACAAAACACATAACTGCAGCGTTCGCAGAGACAGTCCTGATCCCTGCGACCGCTAACAGTTTTTTTTGTAGCGTTTGATATATTTGCTGACGACAGTCGGGTGCTTTTTTTCCTGTGAATCTTACTAGTGTACCCCTAAATTTAGAGCCCAAAATGGCAAGTCGAAGGTACACTAGTAAAGAGGCCTACGAGATTCTGAGCATGACAGATAATGAAGAGGAGGTCACGTATCTGTCAGATTCAGGCTCAGAATATCTTCCCGTAGAAGACAGTGACGTCAGCGGCCCCACGTCAGATAGCTCTGACTACGAAGTTGAGGTCCCTGCTAAGGTCAGGCGTACCCGATCCCGATCTTCTGAGGTTGTTGAGGAGCAAGAACCGCAGGGCTCTCGTATCATGGAGCAGAGGAGTACTAGCGCCGCTATTCCTTCTGGTGAATTGGCAAGCACCAGCGGCCTAGTACAGCCTGGGTGTACATCCAGCACTGCAGTATCACGTGGTGACGTGGCGAGTCCCATAAGTGCAGTTCAAGCTGGCGAGGTGGCAAGCACAAGTAGTGTCCCACTGCCGCCAATAAGAAGACAAAGGCAGGCCCGTCGTACCCATAGTGCTCTTCCTGCAGAATTCACCTATCCTGATTGGGTCCCCACCACTTCTGCAGAACCCGTACTTCCACCATTAACTGCCAAACCCGGTATTCAGGTGGAAACAGCTGATTTTATGCCAATCGATTATTATTCGCTGTTTTTCACGGAAGATCTCTATAGATCTATTGTGGACCAGAGTAATTTATATGCTGGTCAATTCATCGCCGCTAATCCCCAGTTGCCTTCCATTGCCAAAGATTGGAAACCAATTACGGTTTCCGAATTTAAGACCTTTCTGGGCCTTTCCCTCAACATAGGCAAACATAAATTCCCGTCATTGTGTGCTTATTGGTCCACGCACCCAATTGACCACATGCCCGTGTTCTCTGCCTCCATGCCCAGGAAACGATACGAGCAGATTTTGCGGTTCATGCACTTCAACGACAATGAACTTTGTCGTCCACGTGGGGACCCTGAATACGACCGGCTCTATAAAATTCGGCCCCTCATAAACCACTTCAACGAACGTTTTGCAGCCTTGTTTATTCCCGATCAAGCTGTCTGCGTTGATGAGTCCCTGATTAAATTTTCTGGCCGCTTGGCTTTCAAGCAGTACCTTCCCAGCAAGCGTGCCAGATACGGGGTCAAGCTCTATAAGTGCTGTGACAGGGCAACAGGCTATGTATGGAGCTTTATGGTTTATGAGTAGAGTTGAGCGGACACCTGGATGTTCGGGTTCGACGGGTTCGGCCGAACTTCGGAAAAAAGTTCGGGTTCGGGACCGAACTTTAACCCGAACCCGGACCCAAACCCGAACCCCATTGAAGTCAATGGGGACCCGGACTTCTAAGGACTAAAAAGGCTCTAAAAAAGTAATGGAAAGGGCTAGAGGGCTGCAAATGGCAGCAAAATGTTGTTAAGAGCATGGCAAGTGCTCTGCAAACAAATGTGGATAGGGAAATAACTTAAAATAACATAAAAAAAATAAAAATAAAAAATAATAATCTTGACCTAGGAGGACGAGGTCCATATGGAGTAGGAGGTTGAGGTGGCGGTGGATGTGGCTGTGTAGGTGGAAGCGGCAGGGGGAGGAGGACGAGGTAGCCAACACTGGTTAAAAAATACAACAATGGCTGGGTAAGGCCGGTGATGTGTCAAATTCTGTCCCCCGTCAAATAGTGTCCACCCTGTACTGCGCTTGCTCAGTATGTAGAACAAGGGGATTTCGAAAATTTCCCAAGACGAACGGCGCCTGCGTGGTGAGATCAGGTGAAGGCCGAGCCAAGTGAGGCCGTGCCCGAAGCGTGGCGATCGAACCGAGCCCATGAGGGGCCCTGTTACTATGTGCTACCGTATGTCCACTTGGATGGTGGGGCTTGAACCTGCACTCACAGCGCAGGCGCCGTTCATCTTCTGAGATTTTGTGAATCTCCTTGTCCTCTGTACTGCGCAAGCGCTGCGCCTTCGCAGTATGGGCTGGACACAATCCGATGGCCGGACAGTTTTTGTCACAACACCGGTATACATGTCTATTCTGCACAAGGTACGGACAAGTCCTGTGGGATCTATGCCTGGTTCATTTTAATGAACGTGAGCTTGTCCACATTGGCTCTGGACAGGCGGCTGCGTTTGTCTGTGATAACGCCCCCTGCCGTGCTAAATACACGTTCAGATAATACACTGGCTGCAGGGCAGGCCAGCACCTCCAAGGCATAAAGGGCAAGCTCAGGCCATGTGCCCAATTTGGAGACCCAGAAGTTAAAGGGGGCAGACCCGTCATCCAGTACGTGTAGGCCTGTGGACACATACTGCTCAACCATGTTGGTGAAATGCTGCCTCCTGCTAAGACGTTCCATCTCAGCTGGTGGTGCTGGTTGTTGTGGCGTGCTGACAAAGCTTTTCCACATTTCAGCCATGCTAACCCTGCCTTCTGAGGTGCTGCCAGTGCCCCGGCTGCGTTGGCGACCTCTTCCTCCTCCTCTGCCTTCGCCTTGTGCTTCCACCGTACGCCAGCTGTCAGGTGGGAATGCCACCAGCAGCGCGTCTACCAGCGTGCGCTTGTACTCGCGCATCTTACGATCCCGATCCAGTGAGGGAATTAAGGATGGTACGTTGTCCTTGTAATGGGGATCCAGCAGGGTGGCCACCCAGTAATCAGCACCAGTTAAAATGTGGGCAACTCGGCGGTCATTGCGGAAACACTGCAGCATGTAATCGCTCATGTGTGCCAGGCTGCCCAGAGGCAAAGAAAAGCTGTCCTCTGTGGGAGGTGTATCGTCTGTGTCCTTTGTATCCCCCCAGCCACGCACCAGTGATGGCCACGAGCTGGTCTGGGTGAAAATGGCTCCTCCTCCTCCTCCTCCATCTCCTCCTCCACCTCTTCATCCTCCAGAACTGTGCCCTTTCTGCCGGACAATTGTGTACCTGGCGTTTATTGGTGCAGGAACCCACCCTCGTAGCCACTTGTGAAAGACTGCCCTGAAAGCCTTTGAAATGATCCCGCTTCCTCCTCCTCCTCCTCATCCTCCTGTGCCACATTCTCATCCATCATCGCCCGAAGCGTTTTTTCAAGGAGGCATAGAACTGGGATAGTAACGCTAAGAACGGCGTCATTGGCACTGGACATGTTGGTGGAGTACTCGAAACAGCGCAACAAGGCACACAGGTCTCGCATGGAGGCCCAGTTATTGGTGGTGAAGTGGTGCTGTTCCGCAGAGCGACTCACGCGTGATTGCTGCAGCTGAAACTCCACTATCGCCTGCTGCTGCTCGCACAGTCTGGCCAGCATGTGCAAGGTGGAGTTCCACCTTGTGGGCACGTCACATATGAGGCGGTGAGCGGGAAGGCCGAAGTTACGCTGCAGCGCTGACAGGCGAGCAGCAGCAGGGTGAGAATGCCGAAAGTGCGCACACACAGCCCGCACTTTCTGCAGCAGCTCTGGCATATTGGGGTAATTTTTAAGGACCCTCTGGACCACCAAGTTCAGCACATGCGCCATGCAAGGGATGTGCGTCAAACCGGCTAGGCCCAGAGCTGCTACGAGATTTCGCCCATTATCGCACACCACTAGGCCGGGCTTGAGGCTCACTGACAGCAACCACTCATTGGTCTGTTGTTCCATGTCCCTCCACAACTCCTGCGCGGTGTGGGGTTTTTCCCTAAAACAGGAAAGTTTTAAAACTGCCTGCTGTCGTTTACCCCTGGCTGTGCTGAAGTTGGTGGTGAAGGTGTTACGCTGACCGGATGAGGAGGCGGTAGAGGATGAGGAAGCGAAGTAGGAGGAGTTAGCAACAGGAGGCAAACTGAAGAGCCCTGCAATCCTCGGTGGTGGAAGGACATGCGCCAAACTGCTATCTGCCTCAGGCCCAGCCGCAACTGCATTTACCCAGTGTGCTGTTAGGGAGATATAACGTCCCTGACCGTGCTTACTGGTCCACGCATCCGTAGTTAGGTGGACCTTGCCACAGATGGCGTTGCGCAGTGCACACCTGATTTTGTCCCCCACTTGGTTGTGCAGGGAAGGGATGGCTCGCCTGGAAAAATAGTGGCGGCTGGGCATGACGTACTGTGGGACAGCCAATGCCATCAGGCTTTTAAAACTCTGCGTCTCCACCATACGGAATGACAGCATTTCAAAGGCCAGGAGTTTTGAAATGCTGGCATTCAGGGCCAGGGATCGCGGGTGGCTAGGGGGGTACTTCCTCTTCCGCTCCAATGTTTGGGAGATAGAGAGCTGAACGCTTCCATGGGACATTGTGGAGATGGTCGGTGACCCAGGTGGTAGTGTTGCTGGCAGATCCTCTGTTTGCGGGGTGGCAGGTGCCACTGTCACTACAGAGGTGGATGAAGAGGCCGAGACTGCAGCAGAAGAGGAAGCAGGAGGAGCCAGAGACCTTTCTTGGTTTTTGAGGTGTCTACTCCACTGCAGCTCGTGCTTTGCACTTAAATGCCTGGTCATGCAGGTTGTGCTCAGGTTGAGAACGTTTATGCCTCGCTTCAGCCTCTGATTGCACAGCCTGCAAACCACTCGTGTCTTGTCATCAGCACATTGTGTGAAGAACTGCCATGCTAGGGAACTCCTTGGACCTGGCTTTGGTGTGCTCGGTCCCTTGCTGCGTTGGGCAGTAGCAGACATACTGTCTAGGGGACGGACGCTCCGCTTTTGCACCCTGCTCCCTCTTCTGCTGTGCTGGTGGCTCTGTGCGACCACCGCCTCTTCCTCCAAACTACACTGGTCACCTGCATAACGTTCATTCCATGTGGGGTCGAGGACCTCATCGTCCTCCACATCATCTTCCACCCAGTCTTCACCCCTGCCCTCCTTGTCTGTCTGCACAATTGCGAAAGCAGCAGCAGTTGGCACCTGTGTTTCGTCATCATCCGAGACGTACTGCGATGGTCCTCCCATGTACTCATCATGAAACATAAGTGGTTGGGCATCGGTGCACTCAATCTCTTCCACTTCTGGGGCAGGGTTAGGTGGATGGCCCTGGGAAACCCTGCTAACAGAGTCATCGAAAAGCAGAAGAGACTGCTGCATGATTTGGGGCTCAGACTGCTTGGCTGATTTTCAAAGGGGTGAGGTGAAAGACTGATGGACATGGGTTTCAGGTGCCAACTCTGATCTTTCATCAGAAGAGTGGGTGGGAGACAATGTGAAGGAACCCGAGGCACTGTCAGCAACCCAATCTACTATCGCCTGTACTTGTCCTGGTATAAAACATTCGTACAGCCTCATTAGGCACGACAAAATACCGCCGCAGGCTCGGTCGCCTACTCGCACCTGAGGAAGGTGTTTCACTTGTGCGTGTATCTGGCACAGATCCACCACGTCCTCTCCCTGCAACAGGAGCTCCACCAGCAGCACCACAACCGGGGCCACCACGTCCCTTTGACCTTCTCCTCATATTTTCCAAATTTAGGATGTTGCCCTAAATGGGTGTTTTTGGAAGAGCAGAACACACCCACAGTACGTAACCGCTGAATCGCACAGCTACAGAACTGCAGAAAATGCTATTAAAAAAAATGTTGTTTTTTTAGTATAGCACAGTAGAAGAAAACTATTTAGAAATTGTTCATTTCACACACCTCCAAATATGTATAACACACTGCAAACTATTTTTTGTGCCCCTAAAAGGCGTTTTTTGGAAGAGCAGAACACACCCACAGTACGTAACCGCTGAATCGCACAGCTACAGAACTGCAGAAAATGCTATTCAAAAAAAATGTTTTTTTAGTATAGCCCAGTAGGCGAAAACTATATAGAAATTGTTTATTTCACACACCTCCAAATATGTATAATACACTGCAAACCATTTTTTGTGCCCCTAAACGGCGTTTTTTGGAAGAGCAGAACACCCACAGTACGTAACCGCTGAATCGCACAGCTACAGAACTGCAGAAAATGCTATTCAAAAAAAATGTTTTTTTAGTATAGCACAGTAGGAGAAAACTATATAGAAATTGTTTATTTCACACACCTCCAAATATGTATAACACACTGCAAACAATTTTTTGTGCCCCTAAACTGCGTTTTTTGGAAGAGCAGAACACACCCACAGTACGTAACCGCTGAATCGCACAGCTACAGAACTGCAGAAAATGCTATTCAAAAAAAATGTTGTTTTTTTAGTATAGCACAGTAGAAGAAAACTATTTAGAAATTGTTTATTTCACACACCTCCAAATATGTATAATACACTGCAAACAATTTTTTGTGCCCCTAAACGGCGTTTTTTGGAAGAGCAGAACACACCCACAGTACGTAACCGCTGAATCGCACAGCTACAGAACTGCAGAAAATGCTATTCAAAAAAATGTTGTTTTTTTAGTATAGCACAGTAGAAGAAAACTATTTAGAAATTGTTTATTTCACACACCTCCAAATATGTATAACACACTGCAAACTATTTTTTGTGCCCCTAAACTGCGTTTTTTGGAAGAGCAGAACACACCCACAGTACGTAACCGCTGAATTGCACAGCTACAGAACTGCAGAAAATGCTATTCAAAAAAAATGTTTTTTTTTAGTATAGCACAGTAGGAGAAAACTATATAGAAATTGTTTATTTCACACACCTCCAAATATGTATAACACACTGCAAACTATTTTTTGTGCCCCTAAACTGCGTTTTTTGGAAGAGCAGAACACACCCACAGTACGTAACCGCTGAATCGCACAGCTACAGAACTGCAGAAAATGCTATTCAAAAAAAAATTTGTTTTTTTAGTATAGCACAGTAGAAGAAAACTATTTAGAAATTGTGTATTTCACACACCTCCAAATATGTATAACACACTGCAAACTATTTTTTGTGCCCCTAAACGGCGTTTTTTGGAAGAGCAGAACACACCCACAGTACGTAACCGCTGAATCGCACAGCTACAGAACTGCAGAAAATGCTATTAAAAAAAAATGGTTTTTTTTAGTATAGCACAGTAGGAGAAAACTATATAGAAATTGTTTATTTCACACACCTCCAAATATGTATAACACACTGCAAACTATTTTTTGTGCTCCTAAACGGCGTTTTTTGGAAGAGCAGAACACACCCACAGTACGCAACCGCTGAATCGCACAGCTACAGAACTGCAGAAAATATTATTCAAAAAAAATGTTGTTTTTTTAGTATAGCACAGTAGGAGAAAACTATATAGAAATTGTTTATTTCACACACCTCCAAATATGTATAACACACTGCAAACTATTTTTTGTGCCCCATAACGGCGTTTTTTGGAAGAGCAGAACACACCCACAGTACGTAACCGCTGAATCGCACAGCTACAGAACTGCAGAAAATGCTATTCAAGATTTTTTTTTTTTTTTTAGTATAGCACAGTAGGAGAAAACTATATAGAAATTGTTTATTTCACACACCTCCAAATATGTATAACACACTGCAAACTATTTTTTGTGCCCCTAAACTGCGTTTTTTGGAAGAGCAGAACACACCCACAGTACGTAACCGCTGAATCGCACAGCTACAGAACTGCAGAAAATGCTATTCAAAAAAAATGTTGTTTTTTTAGTATAGCACAGTAGGAGAAAACTATATAGAAATTGTTTATTTCACACACCTCCAAATATGTATAACACACTGCAAACTATTTTTTGTGCCCCTAAACTGCGTTTTTTGGAAGAGCAGAACACACCCACAGTACGTAACCGCTGAATCGCACAGCTACAGAACTGCAGAAAATGCTATTCAAAAAAAAATTAGCTTTTTTAGTATAGCACAGTAGAAGAAAACTATTTAGAAATTGTTTATTTCACACACCTCCAAATATGTATAATACACTGCAAACTATTTTTTGTGCCCCTAAACGGCGTTTTTTGGAAGAGCAGAACACACCCACAGTACGTAACCGCTGAATCGCACAGCTACAGAACTGCAGAAAATGCTATTCAAAAAAAATGTTGTTTTTTTAGTATAGCACAGTAGGAGAAAACTATATAGAAATTGTTTATTTCACACACCTCCAAATATGTATAACACACTGCAAACTATTTTTTGTGCCCCTAAACTGCGTTTTTTGGAAGAGCAGAACACACCCACAGTACGTAACCGCTGAATCGCACAGCTACAGAACTGCAGAAAATGCTATTCAAAAAAAATGTTTTTTTTAGTATAGCACAGTAGGAGAAAACTATATAGAAATTGTTTATTTCACACACCTCCAAATATGTATAACACACTGCAAACTATTTTTTGTGCTCCTAAACTGCGTTTTTTGGAAGAGCAGAACACACCCACAGAACGTAACCGCTGAATCGCACAGCTACAGAACTGCAGAAAATGTTATTCAAAAAAATGTTGTTTTTTTAGTATAGCACAGTAGGAGAAAACTATATAGAAATTGTTTATTTCACACACCTCCAAATATGTATAACACACTGCAAACTATTTTTTGTGCCCCATAACGGCGTTTTTTGGAAGAGCAGAACACACCCACAGTACGTAACCGCTGAATCGCACAGCTACAGAACTGCAGAAAATGCTATTCAAGAATTTTTTTTTTTTTTAGTATAGCACAGTAGGAGAAAACTATATAGAAATTGTTTATTTCACACACCTCCAAATATGTATAACACACTACAAACTATTTTTTGTGCCCCTAAACTGCGTTTTTTGGAAGAGCAGAACACACCCACAGTACGTAACCGCTGAATCGCACAGCTACAGAACTGCAGAAAATGCTATTCAAAAAAAATGTTTTTTTAGTATAGCACAGTAGGAGAAAACTATATAGAAATTGTTTATTTCACACACCTCCAAATATGTATAACACACTGCAAACAATTTTTTGTGCCCCTAAACTGCGTTTTTTGGAAGAGCAGAACACACCCACAGTACGTAACCGCTGAATCGCACAGCTACAGAACTGCAGAAAATGCTATTAAAAAAAAATGTTGTTTTTTTAGTATAGCACAGTAGAAGAAAACTATTTAGAAATTGTTTATTTCACACACCTCCAAATATGTATAATACACTGCAAACTATTTTTTGTGCCCCTAAACGGCGTTTTTTGGAAGAGCAGAACACACCCACAGTACGTAACCGCTGAATCGCACAGCTACAGAACTGCAGAAAATGCTATTAAAAAAATGTTTTTTTTTAGTATAGCACAGTAGAAGAAAACTATTTAGAAATTGTTTATTTCACACACCTCCAAATATGTATAACACACTGCAAACAATTTTTTGTGCCCCTAAACTGCGTTTTTTGGAAGAGCAGAACACACCCACAGTACGTAACCGCTGAATCGCACAGCTACAGAACTGCAGAAAATGCTATTCAAAAAAAATGTTTTTTTTTTTAGTATAGCACAGTAGAAGAAAACTATTTAGAAATTGTTTATTTCACACACCTCCAAATATGTATAACACACTGCAAACTATTTTTTGTGCCCCTAAACTGTGTTTTTTGGAAGAGCAAAACACACCCACAGTACGTAACCGCTGAATTGCACAGCTACAGAACTGCAGAAAATGCTATTCAAAAAAAATGTTTTTTTAGTATAGCACAGTATGAGAAAACTATATAGAAATTGTTTATTTCACACACCTCCAAATATGTATAACACACTGCGAACAATTTTTTGTGCCCCTAAACGGCGTTTTTTGGAAGAGCAGAACACACCCACAGTACATAACTGCTGAATCGCACAGCTACAGAACTGCAGAAAATGCTATTCAAAAAAAAATTTGTTTTTTTAGTATAGCACAGTAGGAGAAAACTATATAGAAATTGTTTATTTCACACACCTCCAAATATGTATAACACACTGCAAACTATTTTTTGTGCCCCTAAACTGCGTTTTTTGGAAGAGCAGAACACACCCACAGTACGTAACCGCTGAATCGCACAGCTACAGAACTGCAGAAAATGCTATTCAAAAAAATTTTTGCTTTTTTAGTATAGCACAGTAGAAGAAAACTATTTAGAAATTGTTTATTTCACACACCTCCAAATATGTATAATACACTGCAAACCATTTTTTGTGCCCCTAAACGGCGTTTTTTGGAAGAGCAGAACACCCACAGTACGTAACCGCTGAATCGCACAGCTACAGAACTGCAGAAAATGCTATTAAAAAAAAATGTTTTTTTAGTATAGCACAGTAGGAGAAAACTATATAGAAATTGTTTATTTCACACACCTCCAAATATGTATAACACACTGCAAACAATTTTTTGTGCCCCTAAACTGCGTTTTTTGGAAGAGCAGAACACACCCACAGTACGTAACCGCTGAATCGCACAGCTACAGAACTGCAGAAAATGCTATTCAAAAAAAATGTTGTTTTTTTAGTATAGCACAGTAGAAGAAAACTATTTAGAAATTGTTTATTTCACACACCTCCAAATATGTATAATACACTGCAAACAATTTTTTGTGCCCCTAAACGGCGTTTTTTGGAAGAGCAGAACACACCCACAGTACGTAACCGCTGAATCGCACAGCTACAGAACTGCAGAAAATGCTATTCAAAAAAAATGTTGTTTTTTTAGTATAGCACAGTAGAAGAAAACTATTTAGAAATTGTTTATTTCACACACCTCCAAATATGTATAACACACTGCAAACTGTTTTTTGTGCCCCTAAACTGCGTTTTTTGGAAGAGCAGAACACACCCACAGTACGTAACCGCTGAATTGCACAGCTACAGAACTGCAGAAAATGCTATTCAAAAAAAATGTTTTTTTTTAGTATAGCACAGTAGGAGAAAACTATATAGAAATTGTTTATTTCACACACCTCCAAATATGTATAACACACTGCAAACTATTTTTTGTGCCCCTAAACTGCGTTTTTTGGAAGAGCAGAACACACCCACAGTACGTAACCGCTGAATCGCACAGCTACAGAACTGCAGAAAATGCTATTCAAAAAAAATTTTGTTTTTTTAGTATAGCACAGTAGAAGAAAACTATTTAGAAATTGTGTATTTCACACACCTCCAAATATGTATAACACACTGCAAACTATTTTTTGTGCCCCTAAACGGCGTTTTTTGGAAGAGCAGAACACACCCACAGTACGTAACCGCTGAATCGCACAGCTACAGAACTGCAGAAAATGCTATTAAAAAAAAATGTTTTTTTTTTGTATAGCACAGTAGGAGAAAACTATATAGAAATTGTTTATTTCACACACCTCCAAATATGTATAACACACTGCAAACTATTTTTTGTGCTCCTAAACGGCGTTTTTTGGAAGAGCAGAACACACCCACAGTACGCAACCGCTGAATCGCACAGCTACAGAACTGCAGAAAATATTATTAAAAAAAAATGTTGTTTTTTTAGTATAGCACAGTAGGAGAAAACTATATAGAAATTGTTTATTTCACACACCTCCAAATATGTATAACACACTGCAAACTATTTTTTGTGCCCCATAACGGCGTTTTTTGGAAGAGCAGAACACACCCACAGTACGTAACCGCTGAATCGCACAGCTACAGAACTGCAGAAAATGCTATTCAAGATTTTTTTTTTTTTTTTAGTATAGCACAGTAGGAGAAAACTATATAGAAATTGTTTATTTCACACACCTCCAAATATGTATAACACACTGCAAACAATTTTTTGTGCCCCTAAACGGCGTTTTTTGGAAGAGCAGAACACACCCACAGTACGTAACCGCTGAATCGCACAGCTACAGAACTGCAGAAAATGCTATTCAAAAAAAATGTTGTTTTTTTAGTATAGCACAGTAGGAGAAAACTATATAGAAATTGTTTATTTCACACACCTCCAAATATGTATAACACACTGCAAACTATTTTTTGTGCCCCTAAACGGCGTTTTTTGGAAGAGCAGAACACACCCACAGTACGTAACCGCTGAATCGCACAGCTACAGAACTGCAGAAAATGCTATTCAAAAAAAATGTTGTTTTTTTAGTATAGCACAGTAGGAGAAAACTATATAGAAATTGTTTATTTCACACACCTCCAAATATGTATAACACACTGCAAACTATTTTTTGTGCCCCTAAACTGCGTTTTTTGGAAGAGCAGAACACACCCACAGTACGTAACCGCTGAATCGCACAGCTACAGAACTGCAGAAAATGCTATTCAAAAAAAATGTTTTTTTTAGTATAGCACAGTAGGAGAAAACTATATAGAAATTGTTTATTTCACACACCTCCAAATATGTATAACACACTGCAAACTATTTTTTGTGCCCCATAACGGCGTTTTTTGGAAGAGCAGAACACACCCACAGTACGTAACCGCTGAATCGCACAGCTACAGAACTGCAGAAAATGCTATTCAAGAATTTTTTTTTTTTTTAGTATAGCACAGTAGGAGAAAACTATATAGAAATTGTTTATTTCACACACCTCCAAATATGTATAACACACTGCAAACTATTTTTTGTGCCCCTAAACTGCGTTTTTTGGAAGAGCAGAACACACCCACAGTACGTAACCGCTGAATCGCACAGCTACAGAACTGCAGAAAATGCTATTCAAAAAAAATGTTTTTTTAGTATAGCACAGTAGGAGAAAACTATATAGAAATTGTTTATTTCACACACCTCCAAATATGTATAACACACTGCAAACAATTTTTTGTGCCCCTAAACTGCGTTTTTTGGAAGAGCAGAACACACCCACAGTACGTAACCGCTGAATCGCACAGCTACAGAACTGCAGAAAATGCTATTCAAAAAAAATGTTGTTTTTTTAGTATAGCACAGTAGAAGAAAACTATTTAGAAATTGTTTATTTCACACACCTCCAAATATGTATAATACACTGCAAACTATTTTTTGTGCCCCTAAACGGCGTTTTTTGGAAGAGCAGAACACACCCACAGTACGTAACCGCTGAATCGCACAGCTACAGAACTGCAGAAAATGCTATTAAAAAAATATTTTTTTTTTAGTATAGCACAGTAGAAGAAAACTATTTAGAAATTGTTTATTTCACACACCTCCAAATATGTATAACACACTGCAAACTATTTTTTGTGCCCCTAAACTGTGTTTTTTGGAAGAGCAAAATACACCCACAGTACGTAACCGCTGAATTGCACAGCTACAGAACTGCAGAAAATGCTATTCAAAAAAAATGTTTTTTTAGTATAGCACAGTAGGAGAAAACTATATAGAAATTGTTTATTTCACACACCTCCAAATATGTATAACACACTGCGAACAATTTTTTGTGCCCCTAAACGGCGTTTTTTGGAAGAGCAGAACACACCCACAGTACATAACTGCTGAATCGCACAGCTACAGAACTGCAGAAAATGCTATTCAAAAAAAATTTTGTTTTTTTAGTATAGCACAGTAGGAGAAAACTATATAGAAATTGTTTATTTCACACACCTCCAAATATGTATAACACACTGCAAACTATTTTATGTGCCCCTAAACTGCGTTTTTTGGAAGAGCAGAACACACCCACAGTACGTAACCGCTGAATCGCACAGCTACAGAACTGCAGAAAATGCTATTCAAAAAAAATTTTGCTTTTTTAGTATAGCACAGTAGAAGAAAACTATTTAGAAATTGTTCATTTCACACACCTCCAAATATGTATAATACACTGCAAACCATTTTTTGTGCCCCTAAACGGCGTTTTTTGGAAGAGCAGAACACCCACAGTACGTAACCGCTGAATCGCACAGCTACAGAACTGCAGAAAATGCTATTCAAAAAAAATGTTTTTTTAGTATAGCACAGTAGGAGAAAACTATATAGAAATTGTTTATTTCACACACCTCCAAATATGTATAACACACTGCAAACAATTTTTTGTGCCCCTAAACTGCGTTTTTTGGAAGAGCAGAACACACCCACAGTACGTAACCGCTGAATCGCACAGCTACAGAACTGCAGAAAATGCTATTCAAAAAAAATGTTGTTTTTTTAGTATAGCACAGTAGAAGAAAACTATTTAGAAATTGTTTATTTCACACACCTCCAAATATGTATAATACACTGCAAACAATTTTTTGTGCCCCTAAACGGCGTTTTTTGGAAGAGCAGAACACACCCACAGTACGTAACCGCTGAATCGCACAGCTACAGAACTGCAGAAAATGCTATTCAAAAAAAATGTTGTTTTTTTAGTATAGCACAGTAGAAGAAAACTATTTAGAAATTGTTTATTTCACACACCTCCAAATATGTATAACACACTGCAAACTATTTTTTGTGCCCCTAAACTGCGTTTTTTGGAAGAGCAGAACACACCCACAGTACGTAACCGCTGAATTGCACAGCTACAGAACTGCAGAAAATGCTATTAAAAAAAAAATGTTTTTTTTTAGTATAGCACAGTAGGAGAAAACTATATAGAAATTGTTTATTTCACACACCTCCAAATATGTATAACACACTGCAAACTATTTTTTGTGCCCCTAAACTGCGTTTTTTGGAAGAGCAGAACACACCCACAGTACGTAACCGCTGAATCGCACAGCTACAGAACTGCAGAAAATGCTATTCAAAAAAAATTTTGTTTTTTTAGTATAGCACAGTAGAAGAAAACTATTTAGAAATTGTGTATTTCACACACCTCCAAATATGTATAACACACTGCAAACTATTTTTTGTGCCCCTAAACGGCGTTTTTTGGAAGAGCAGAACACACCCACAGTACGTAACCGCTGAATCGCACAGCTACAGAACTGCAGAAAATGCTATTAAAAAAAATGTTTTTTTTTAGTATAGCACAGTAGGAGAAAACTATATAGAAATTGTTTATTTCACACACCTCCAAATATGTATAACACACTGCAAACTATTTTTTGTGCTCCTAAACGGCGTTTTTTGGAAGAGCAGAACACACCCACAGTACGCAACCGCTGAATCGCACAGCTACAGAACTGCAGAAAATATTATTCAAAAAAAATGTTGTTTTTTTAGTATAGCACAGTAGGAGAAAACTATATAGAAATTGTTTATTTCACACACCTCCAAATATGTATAACACACTGCAAACTATTTTTTGTGCCCCATAACGGCGTTTTTTGGAAGAGCAGAACACACCCACAGTACGTAACCGCTGAATCGCACAGCTACAGAACTGCAGAAAATGCTATTCAAGATTTTTTTTTTTTTTTTAGTATAGCACAGTAGGAGAAAACTATATAGAAATTGTTTATTTCACACACCTCCAAATATGTATAACACACTGCAAACTATTTTTTGTGCCCCTAAACTGCTGTTTTTGGAAGAGCAGAACACACCCACAGTACGTAACCGCTGAATCGCACAGCTACAGAACTGCAGAAAATGCTATTCAAAAAAAATGTTGTTTTTTTAGTATAGCACAGTAGGAGAAAACTATATAGAAATTGTTTATTTCACACACCTCCAAATATGTATAACACACTGCAAACTATTTTTTGTGCCCCTAAACTGCGTTTTTTGGAAGAGCAGAACACACCCACAGTACGTAACCGCTGAATCGCACAGCTACAGAACTGCAGAAAATGCTATTCAAAAAAAAATTAGCTTTTTTAGTATAGCACAGTAGAAGAAAACTATTTAGAAATTGTTTATTTCACACACCTCCAAATATGTATAATACACTGCAAACTATTTTTTGTGCCCCTAAACGGCGTTTTTTGGAAGAGCAGAACACACCCACAGTACGTAACCGCTGAATCGCACAGCTACAGAACTGCAGAAAATGCTATTCAAAAAAAATGTTGTTTTTTTAGTATAGCACAGTAGGAGAAAACTATATAGAAATTGTTTATTTCACACACCTCCAAATATGTATAACACACTGCAAACTATTTTTTGTGCCCCTAAACTGCGTTTTTTGGAAGAGCAGAACACACCCACAGTACGTAACCGCTGAATCGCACAGCTACAGAACTGCAGAAAATGCTATTCAAAAAAAATGTTTTTTTTAGTATAGCACAGTAGGAGAAAACTATATAGAAATTGTTTATTTCACACACCTCCAAATATGTATAACACACTGCAAACTATTTTTTGTGCTCCTAAACGGCGTTTTTTGGAAGAGCAGAACACACCCACAGAACGTAACCGCTGAATCGCACAGCTACAGAACTGCAGAAAATGTTATTCAAAAAAAATGTTGTTGTTTTAGTATAGCACAGTAGGAGAAAACTATATAGAAATTGTTTATTTCACACACCTCCAAATATGTATAACACACTGCAAACTATTTTTTGTGCCCCATAACGGCGTTTTTTGGAAGAGCAGAACACACCCACAGTACGTAACCGCTGAATCGCACAGCTACAGAACTGCAGAAAATGCTATTCAAGAATTTTTTTTTTTTTAGTATAGCACAGTAGGAGAAAACTATATATAAATTGTTTATTTCACACACCTCCAAATATGTATAACACACTGCAAACTATTTTTTGTGCCCCTAAACTGCGTTTTTTGGAAGAGCAGAACACACCCACAGTACGTAACCGCTGAATCGCACAGCTACAGAACTGCAGAAAATGCTATTCAAAAAAAATGTTTTTTTAGTATAGCACAGTAGGAGAAAACTATATAGAAATTGTTTATTTCACACACCTCCAAATATGTATAACACACTGCAAACAATTTTTTGTGCCCCTAAACTGCGTTTTTTGGAAGAGCAGAACACACCCACAGTACGTAACCGCTGAATCGCACAGCTACAGAACTGCAGAAAATGCTATTCAAAAAAAATGTTGTTTTTTTAGTATAGCACAGTAGAAGAAAACTATTTAGAAATTGTTTATTTCACACACCTCCAAATATGTATAATACACTGCAAACTATTTTTTGTGCCCCTAAACTGCGTTTTTTGGAAGAGCAGAACACACCCACAGTACGTAACCGCTGAATCGCACAGCTACAGAACTGCAGAAAATGCTATTAAAAAAATGTTTTTTTTTTAGTATAGCACAGTAGAAGAAAACTATTTAGAAATTGTTTATTTCACACACCTCCAAATATGTATAACACACTGCAAACAATTTTTTGTGCCCCTAAACTGCGTTTTTTGGAAGAGCAGAACACACCCACAGTACGTAACCGCTGAATCGCACAGCTACAGAACTGCAGAAAATGCTATTCAAAAAAAATGTTGTTTTTTTTAGTATAGCACAGTAGAAGAAAACGATTTAGAAATTGTTTATTTCACACACCTCCAAATATGTATAACACACTGCAAACTATTTTTTGTGCCCCTAAACTGCGTTTTTTGGAAGAGCAGAACACACCCACAGTACGTAACCGCTGAATCGCACAGCTACAGAACTGCAGAAAATGCTATTCAAAAAAAATGTTTTTTTTTAGTATAGCACAGTAGGAGAAAACTATATAGAAATTGTTTATTTCACACACCTCCAAATATGTATAACACACTGCAAACTATTTTTTGTGCTCCTAAACGGCGTTTTTTGGAAGAGCAGAACACACCCACAGAACGTAACCGCTGAATCGCACAGCTACAGAACTGCAGAAAATGTTATTCAAAAAAAATGTTGTTTTTTTAGTATAGCACAGTAGGAGAAAACTATATAGAAATTGTTTATTTCACACACCTCCAAATATGTATAACACACTGCAAACTATTTTTTGTGCCCCATAACGGCGTTTTTTGGAAGAGCAGAACACACCCACAGTACGTAACCGCTGAATCGCACAGCTACAGAACTGCAGAAAATGCTATTCAAGAATTTTTTTTTTTTTTAGTATAGCACAGTAGGAGAAAACTATATAGAAATTGTTTATTTCACACACCTCCAAATATGTATAACACACTGCAAACTATTTTTTGTGCCCCTAAACTGCGTTTTTTGGAAGAGCAGAACACACCCACAGTACGTAACCGCTGAATCGCACAGCTACAGAACTGCAGAAAATGCTATTCAAAAAAAATGTTTTTTTAGTATAGCACAGTAGGAGAAAACTATATAGAAATTGTTTATTTCACACACCTCCAAATATGTATAACACACTGCAAACAATTTTTTGTGCCCCTAAACTGCATTTTTTGGAAGAGCAGAACACACCCACAGTACGTAACCGCTGAATCGCACAGCTACAGAACTGCAGAAAATGCTATTCAAAAAAAATTTTGTTTTTTTAGTATAGCACAGTAGAAGAAAACTATTTAGAAATTGTTTATTTCACACACCTCCAAATATGTATAATACACTGCAAACTATTTTTTGTGCCCCATAACGGCGTTTTTTGGAAGAGCAGAACACACCCACAGTACGTAACCGCTGAATCGCACAGCTACAGAACTGCAGAAAATGCTATTAAAAAAATGTTTTTTTTTTTTAGTATAGCACAGTAGAAGAAAACTATTTAGAAATTGTTTATTTCACACACCTCCAAATATGTATAATACACTGCAAACTATTTTTTGTGCCCCTAAACGGCGTTTTTTGGAAGAGCAGAACACACCCACAGTACGTAACCGCTGAATCGCACAGCTACAGAACTGCAGAAAATGCTATTCAAAAAAAATGTTGTTTTTTTAGTATAGCACAGTAGAAGAAAACTATTTAGAAATTGTTTATTTCACACACCTCCAAATATGTATAACACACTGCAAACTATTTTTTGTGCCCCTAAACTGCGTTTTTTGGAAGAGCAGAACACACCCACAGTACGTAACCGCTGAATCGCACAGCTACAGAACTGCAGAAAATGCTATTCAAAAAAAATGTTTTTTTTTAGTATAGCACAGTAGGAGAAAACTATATAGAAATTGTTTATTTCACACACCTCCAAATATGTATAACACACTGCAAACTATTTTTTGTGCTCCTAAACGGCGTTTTTTGGAAGAGCAGAACACACCCACAGAACGTAACCGCTGAATCGCACAGCTACAGAACTGCAGAAAATGTTATTCAAAAAAAATGTTGTTTTTTTAGTATAGCACAGTAGGAGAAAACTATATAGAAATTGTTTATTTCACACACCTCCAAATATGTATAACACACTGCAAACTATTTTTTGTGCCCCATAATGGCGTTTTTTGGAAGAGCAGAACACACCCACAGTACGTAACCGCTGAATCGCACAGCTACAGAACTGCAGAAAATGCTATTCAAGAATTTTTTTTTTTTTTTAGTATAGCACAGTAGGAGAAAACTATATAGAAATTGTTTATTTCACACACCTCCAAATATGTATAACACACTGCAAACTATTTTTTGTGCCCCTAAACTGCGTTTTTTGGAAGAGCAGAACACACCCACAGTACGTAACCGCTGAATCGCACAGCTACAGAACTGCAGAAAATGCTATTCAAAAAAAATGTTTTTTTAGTATAGCACAGTAGGAGAAAACTATATAGAAATTGTTTATTTCACACACCTCCAAATATGTATAACACACTGCAAACAATTTTTTGTGCCCCTAAACTGCGTTTTTTGGAAGAGCAGAACACACCCACAGTACGTAACCGCTGAATCGCACAGCTACAGAACTGCAGAAAATGCTATTCAAAAAAAATGTTGTTTTTTTAGTATAGCACAGTAGAAGAAAACTATTTAGAAATTGTTTACTTCACACACCTCCAAATATGTATAATACACTGCAAACTATTTTTTGTGCCCCTAAACTGCGTTTTTTGGAAGAGCAGAACACACCCACAGTACGTAACCGCTGAATTGCACAGCTACAGAACTGCAGAAAATGCTATTCAAAAAAAATGTTTTTTTTTAGTATAGCACAGTAGGAGAAAACTATATAGAAATTGTTTATTTCACACACCTCCAAATATGTATAACACACTGCAAACTATTTTTTGTGCCCCATAACGGCGTTTTTTGGAAGAGCAGAACACACCCACAGTACGTAACCGCTGAATCGCACAGCTACAGAACTGCAGAAAATGCTATTCAAGAATTTTTTTTTTTTTTAGTATAGCACAGTAGGAGAAAACTATATAGAAATTGTTTATTTCACACACCTCCAAATATGTATAACACACTGCAAACTATTTTTTGTGCCCCTAAACTGCGTTTTTTGGAAGAGCAGAACACACCCACAGTACGTAACCGCTGAATCGCACAGCTACAGAACTGCAGAAAATGCTATTCAAAAAAAAATTTGCTTTTTTAGTATAGCACAGTAGAAGAAAACTATTTAGAAATTGTTTATTTCACACACCTCCAAATATGTATAATACACTGCAAACTATTTTTTGTGCCCCTAAACAGCGTTTTTTGGAAGAGCAGAACACACCCACAGTACGTAACCGCTGAATCGCACAGCTACAGGACTGCAGAAAATGCTATTCAAAAAAAAATGTTGTTTTTTTAGTATAGCACAGTAGAAGAAAACTATTTAGAAATTGTTTATTTCACACACCTCCAAATATGTATAACACACTGCAAACTATTTTTTGTGCCCCATAACGGCGTTTTTTGGAAGAGCAGAACACACCCACAGTACGTAACCGCTGAATCGCACAGCTACAGAACTGCAGAAAATGCTATTCAAGATTTTTTTTTTTTTTAGTATAGCACAGTAGGAGAAAACTATATAGAAATTGTTTATTTCACACACCTCCAAATATGTATAACACACTGCAAACTATTTTTTGTGCCCCTAAACTGCGTTTTTTGGAAGAGCAGAACACACCCACAGTACGTAACCGCTGAATCGCACAGCTACAGAACTGCAGAAAATGCTATTCAAAAAAAATGTTTTTTTAGTATAGCACAGTAGGAGAAAACTATATAGAAATTGTTTATTTCACACACCTCCAAATATGTATAACACACTGCAAACAATTTTTTGTGCCCCTAAACTGCATTTTTTGGAAGAGCAGAACACACCCACAGTACGTAACCGCTGAATCGCACAGCTACAGAACTGCAGAAAATGCTATTAAAAAAAAATGTTGTTTTTTTAGTATAGCACAGTAGAAGAAAACTATATAGAAATTGTTTATTTCACACACCTCCAAATATGTATAACACACTGCAAACTATTTTTTGTGCCCCTAAACTGCGTTTTTTGGAAGAGCAGAACACACCCACAGTACGTAACCGCTGAATCGCACAGCTACAGAACTGCAGAAAATGCTATTCAAAAAAAATGTTGTTTTTTTAGTATAGCACAGTAGGAGAAAACTATATAGAAATTGTTTATTTCACACACCTCCAAATATGTATAATACACTGCAAACTATTTTTTGTGCCCCTAAACGGCGTTTTTTGGAAGAGCAGAACACACCCACAGTACGTAACCGCTGAATCGCACAGCTACAGAACTGCAGATAATGCTATTCAAAAAAAATGTTGTTTTTTTTAGTATAGCACAGTAGAAGAAAACTATTTAGAAATTGTTTATTTCACACACCTCCAAATATGTATAACACGCTGCAAACTATTTTTTGTGCCCCTAAACTGCGTTTTTTGGAAGAGCAGAACACACCCACAGTACGTAACCGCTGAATTGCACAGCTACAGAACTGCAGAAAATGCTATTAAAAAAAAATGTTTTTTTTTAGTATAGCACAGTAGGAGAAAACTATATAGAAATTGTGTATTTCACACACCTCCAAATATGTATAACACACTGCAAACTATTTTTTGTGCCCCTAAATGGCGTTTTTTGGAAGAGCAGAACACACCCACAGTACGTAACCGCTGAATCGCACAGCTACAGAACTGCAGAAAATGCTATTCAAAAAAAATGTTTTTTTTTAGTATAGCACAGTAGGAGAAAACTATATAGAAATTGTTTATTTCACACACCTCCAAATATGTATAACACACTGCAAACTATTTTTTGTGCCCCTAAACGGCGTTTTTTGGAAGAGCAGAACACACCCACAGTACGTAACCGCTGAATCGCACAGCTACAGAACTGCAGAAAATGCTATTAAAAAAATGTTTTTTTTTTTTAGTATAGCACAGTAGAAGAAAACTATTTAGAAATTGTTTATTTCACACACCTCCAAATATGTATAATACACTGCAAACTATTTTTTGTGCCCCTAAACGGCGTTTTTTGGAAGAGCAGAACACACCCACAGTACGTAACCGCTGAATCGCACAGCTACAGAACTGCAGAAAATGCTATTCAAAAAAAATGTTGTTTTTTTAGTATAGCACAGTAGAAGAAAACTATTTAGAAATTGTTTATTTCACACACCTCCAAATATGTATAACACGCTGCAAACTATTTTTTGTGCCCCTAAACTGCGTTTTTTGGAAGAGCAGAACACACCCACAGTACGTAACCGCTGAATTGCACAGCTACAGAACTGCAGAAAATGCTATTCAAAAAAAATGTTTTTTTTTAGTATAGCACAGTAGGAGAAAACTATATAGAAATTGTTTATTTCACACACCTCCAAATATGTATAACACACTGCAAACTATTTTTTGTGCCCCTAAACTGCGTTTTTTGGAAGAGCAGAACACACCCACAGTACGTAACCGCTGAATCGCACAGCTACAGAACTGCAGAAAATGCTATTCAAAAAAAAATTTGTTTTTTTAGTATAGCACAGTAGAAGAAAACTATTTAGAAATTGTGTATTTCACACACCTCCAAATATGTATAACACACTGCAAACTATTTTTTGTGCCCCTAAACGGCGTTTTTTGGAAGAGCAGAACACACCCACAGTACGTAACCGCTGAATCGCACAGCTACAGAACTGCAGAAAATGCTATTCAAAAAAAATGTTTTTTTTTAGTATAGCACAGTAGGAGAAAACTATATAGAAATTGTTTATTTCACACACCTCCAAATATGTATAACACACTGCAAACTATTTTTTGTGCTCCTAAACGGCATTCTTGGAAGAGCAGAACACACCCACAGTACGTAACCGCTGAATCGCACAGCTACAGAACTGCAGAAAATATTATTCAAAAAAAATGTTGTTTTTTTAGTATAGCACAGTAGGAGAAAACTATATAGAAATTGTTTATTTCACACACCTCCAAATATGTATAACACACTGCAAACTATTTTTTGTGCCCCATAACGGCGTTTTTTGGAAGAGCAGAACACACCCACAGTACGTAACCGCTGAATCGCACAGCTACAGAACTGCAGAAAATGCTATTCAAGAATTTTTTTTTTTTTTAGTATAGCACAGTAGGAGAAAACTATATAGAAATTGTTTATTTCACACACCTCCAAATATGTATAACACACTGCAAACTATTTTTTGTGCCCCTAAACTGCGTTTTTTGGAAGACCAGAACACACCCACAGTACGTAACCGCTGAATCGCACAGCTACAGAACTGCAGAAAATGCTATTCAAAAAAAAATTTGCTTTTTTAGTATAGCACAGTAGAAGAAAACTATTTAGAAATTGTTTATTTCACACACCTCCAAATATGTATAATACACTGCAAACTATTTTTTGTGCCCCTAAACAGCGTTTTTTGGAAGAGCAGAACACACCCACAGTACGTAACCGCTGAATCGCACAGCTACAGGACTGCAGAAAATGCTATTCAAAAAAAAATGTTTTTTTTTTAGTATAGCACAGTAGAAGAAAACTATTTAGAAATTGTTTATTTCACACACCTCCAAATATGTATAACACACTGCAAACTATTTTTTGTGCCCCATAACGGCGTTTTTTGGAAGAGCAGAACACACCCACAGTACGTAACCGCTGAATCGCACAGCTACAGAACTGCAGAAAATGCTATTCAAGAATTTTTTTTTTTTTTAGTATAGCACAGTAGGAGAAAACTATATAGAAATTGTTTATTTCACACACCTCCAAATATGTATAACACACTGCAAACTATTTTTTGTGCCCCTAAACTGCGTTTTTTGGAAGAGCAGAACACGCCCACAGTACGTAACCGCTGAATCGCACAGCTACAGAACTGCAGAAAATGCTATTCAAAAAAAATGTTGTTTTTTTAGTATAGCACAGTAGGAGAAAACTATATAGAAATTGTTTATTTCACACACCTCCAAATATGTATAACACACTGCAAACAAATTTTTGTGCCCCTAAACTGCGTTTTTTGGAAGAGCAGAACACACCCACAGTACGTAACCGCTGAATCGCACAGCTACAGAACTGCAGAAAATGCTATTCAAAAAAAATGTTGTTTTTTTAGTATAGCACAGTAGAAGAAAACTATATAGAAATTGTTTATTTCACACACCTCCAAATATGTATAACACACTGCAAACTATTTTTTGTGCCCCTAAACTGCGTTTTTTGGAAGAGCAGAACACACCCACAGTACGTAACCGCTGAATCGCACAGCTACAGAACTGCAGAAAATGCTATTCAAAAAAAATGTTGTTTTTTTAGTATAGCACAGTAGGAGAAAACTATATAGAAATTGTTTATTTCACACACCTCCAAATATGTATAATACACTGCAAACTATTTTTTGTGCCCCTAAACGGCGTTTTTTGGAAGAGCAGAACACACCCACAGTACGTAACCGCTGAATCGCACAGCTACAGAACTGCAGAAAATGCTATTCAAAAAAAATGTTGTTTTTTTAGTATAGCACAGTAGAAGAAAACTATTTAGAAATTGTTTATTTCACACACCTCCAAATATGTATAACACGCTGCAAACTATTTTTTGTGCCCCTAAACTGCGTTTTTTGGAAGAGCAGAACACACCCACAGTACGTAACCGCTGAATTGCACAGCTACAGAACTGCAGAAAATGCTATTCAAAAAAAATGTTTTTTTTTAGTATAGCACAGTAGGAGAAAACTATATAGAAATTGTTTATTTCACACACCTCCAAATATGTATAACACACTGCAAACTATTTTTTGTGCCCCTAAACTGCGTTTTTTGGAAGAGCAGAACACACCCACAGTACGTAACCGCTGAATCGCACAGCTACAGAACTGCAGAAAATGCTATTCAAAAAATATTTTGTTTTTTTAGTATAGCACAGTAGAAGAAAACTATTTAGAAATTGTGTATTTCACACACCTCCAAATATGTATAACACACTGCAAACTATTTTTTGTGCCCCTAAATGGCGTTTTTTGGAAGAGCAGAACACACCCACAGTACGTAACCGCTGAATCGCACAGCTACAGAACTGCAGAAAATGCTATTCAAAAAAAATGTTTTTTTTTAGTATAGCACAGTAGGAGAAAACTATATAGAAATTGTTTATTTCACACACCTCCAAATATGTATAACACACTGCAAACTATTTTTTGTGCCCCTAAACTGCGTTTTTTGGAAGAGCAGAACACACCCACAGTACGTAACCGCTGAATCGCACAGCTACAGAACTGCAGAAAATGCTATTCAAAAAAAATTTTGTTTTTTTAGTATAGCACAGTAGAAGAAAACTATTTAGAAATTGTGTATTTCACACACCTCCAAATATGTATAACACACTGCAAACTATTTTTTGTGCCCCTAAACGGCGTTTTTTGGAAGAGCAGAACACACCCACAGTACGTAACCGCTGAATCGCACAGCTACAGAACTGCAGAAAATGCTATTAAAAAAAAATGTTTTTTTTTAGTATAGCACAGTAGGAGAAAACTATATAGAAATTGTTTATTTCACACACCTCCAAATATGTATAACACACTGCAAACTATTTTTTGTGCTCCTAAACGGCGTTCTTGGAAGAGCAGAACACACCCACAGTACGTAACCGCTGAATCGCACAGCTACAGAACTGCAGAAAATATTATTCAAAAAAAATGTTGTTTTTTTAGTATAGCACAGTAGGAGAAAACTATATAGAAATTGTTTATTTCACACACCTCCAAATATGTATAACACACTGCAAACTATTTTTTGTGCCCCATAATGGCGTTTTTTGGAAGAGCAGAACACACCCACAGTACGTAACCGCTGAATCGCACAGCTACAGAACTGCAGAAAATGCTAATCAAGAATTTTTTTTTTTTTTTAGTATAGCACAGTAGGAGAAAACTATATAGAAATTGTTTATTTCACACACCTCCAAATATGTATAACACACTGCAAACTATTTTTTGTGCCCCTAAACTGCGTTTTTTGGAAGAGCAGAACACACCCACAGTACGTAACCGCTGAATCGCACAGCTACAGAACTGCAGAAAATGCTATTCAAAAAAAAATTTGCTTTTTTAGTATAGCACAGTAGAAGAAAACTATTTAGAAATTGTTTATTTCACACACCTCCAAATATGTATAATACACTGCAAACTATTTTTTGTGCCCCTAAACGGCGTTTTTTGGAAGAGCAGAACACACCCACAGTACGTAACCGCTGAATCGCACAGCTACAGGACTGCAGAAAATGCTATTCAAAAAAAAATGTTTTTTTTTTAGTATAGCACAGTAGGAGAAAACTATATAGAAATTGTTTATTTCACACACCTCCAAATATGTATAACACACTGCAAACTATTTTTTGTGCCCCTAAACTGCGTTTTTTGGAAGAGCAGAACACACCCACAGTACGTAACCGCTGAATCGCACAGCTACAGAACTGCAGAAAATGCTATTCAAAAAAAATGTTTTTTTTTTAGTATAGCACAGTAGGAGAAAACTATATAGAAATTGTTTATTTCACACACCTCTAAATATGTATAACACACTGCAAACTATTTTTTGTGCTCCTAAACGGTGTTTTTTGGAAGAGTAGAACACACCCACAGTATGTAACCGCTGAATCGCACAGCTACAGAACTGCAGAAAATGCTATTCAAGAATTATTATTTTTTTTAGTATAGCACAGTAGGAGAAAACTATATAGAAATTGTTTATTTCACACACCTCCAAATATGTATAACACACTGCAAACTATTTTTTGTGCCCCTAAACTGCGTTTTTTGGAAGAGCAGAACACACCCACAGTACGTAACCGCTGAATCGCACAGCTACAAAACTGCAGAAAATGCTATTCAAAAAATTTTTAGCTTTTTTAGTATAGCACAGTAGAAGAAAACTATTTAGAAATTGTTTATTTCACACACCTCCAAATATGTATAACACACTGCAAACTATTTTTTGTGCCCCTAAACGGCGTTTTTTGGAAGAGAAGAACACACCCACAGTACGTAACCGCTGAATCGCACAGCTACAGAACTGCAGAAAATGCTATTCAAAAAAAATGTTTTTTTTTAGTATAGCACAGTAGGAGAAAACTATATAGAAATTGTTTATTTCACACACCTCTAAATATGTATAACACACTGCAAACTATTTTTTGTGCTCCTAAACGGTGTTTTTTGGAAGAGTAGAACACACCCACAGTATGTAACCGCTGAATCGCACAGCTACAGAACTGCAGAAAATGCTATTCAAGAATTATTATTTTTTTTTTAGTATAGCACAGTAGGAGAAAACTATATAGAAATTGTTTATTTCACACACCTCCAAATATGTATAACACACTGCAAACTATTTTTTGTGCCCCTAAACTGCGTTTTTTGGAAGAGCAGAACACACCCACAGTACGTAACCGCTGAATCGCACAGCTACAAAACTGCAGAAAATGCTATTCAAAAAAAATTTTGTTTTTTTAGTATAGCACAGTAGAAGAAAACTATTTAGAAATTGTGTATTTCACACACCTCCAAATATGTATAACACACTGCAAACAATTTTTTGTGCCCCTAAACGGCGTTTTTTGGAAGAGAAGAACACACCCACAGTACGTAACCGCTGAATCGCACAGCTACAGAACTGCAGAAAATGCTATTCAAAAAAAATGTTTTTTTTTTAGTATAGCACAGTAGGAGAAAACTATATAGAAATTGTTTATTTCACACACCTCTAAATATGTATAACACACTGCAAACTATTTTTTGTGCTCCTAAACGGTGTTTTTTGGAAGAGTAGAACACACCCACAGTATGTAACCGCTGAATCGCACAGCTACAGAACTGCAGAAAATGCTATTCAAGAATTTTTTTTTTTTTTTAGTATAGCACAGTAGGAGAAAACTATATCGAAATTGTTTATTTCACACACCTCCAAATATGTATAACACACTGCAAACTATTTTTTGTTCCCCTAAACTGCGTTTTTTGGAAGAGCAGAACACACCCACAGTACGTAACCGCTGAATCGCACAGCTACAAAACTGCAGAAAATGCTATTCAAAAAAAATTTTGCTTTTTTAGTATAGCACAGTAGAAGAAAACTATTTAGAAATTGTTTATTTCACACACCTCCAAATATGTATAATACACTGCAAACTATTTTTTGTGCCCCTAAACGGCGTTTTTTGGAAGAGCAGAACACACCCACAGTACGTAACCGCTGAATCGCACAGCTACAGAACTGCAGAAAATGCTATTCAAAAAAAATGTTGTTTTTTTAGTATAGCACAGTAGGAGAAAACTATATAGAAATTGTTTATTTCACACACCTCCAAATATGTATAACACACTGCAAACTATTTTTTGTGCCCCTAAACTGCGTTTTTTGGAAGAGCAGAACACACCCACAGTACGTAACCGCTGAATCGCACAGCTACAGAACTGCAGAAAATGCTATTCAAAAAAAATGTTGTTTTTTTAGTATAGCACAGTAGAAGAAAACTATTTAGAAATTGTTTATTTCACACACCTCCAAATATGTATAATACACTGTAAAAAGGAGAAGAAAAATTGCGCTCAGAATTAAGGGGTGGCAATTGTTGGGTGGCTCCAAATTGCCTGGGTAACGGTCTCAACATGCCACTAACCTGATAAACATACTCAGTGAAACAAAGGAAAAATATAAATAGTGGCGCTAAACCAAAGTTAAAAAACAACTAGTGACAATATGACATACTAATTTGTCATACATACAGTGCATGAAACCCTTGTTAATAGCGTGTCAAAAAATAATAAACAAACCTAAAAATATATAATTGACTTATAACAAAAATCAATGAATTCCCTATATATGTGGTATAAATGTAAATAAACATGTGATATACTACACATATGTCGCACTAAGCGTCAGTCTGCGTAATCAAAAATTCTGTCCAAAGCAAATAAACTGAAACACCCGTGCATAAATCAAATCCAAAAAATTCCACAGTGCTTGTCTGAAGAGTGATAACCACCACCGAATACAGGTCAGCAGCGCACCGGATTAAATTGGTCCCCTATGACGGAGGACCTATAATCGCATCAAAGCAATCCCAGTTAGATGGTAAGAATTCCTGTATCCACCTCTTCAAACGAAACTCCCACAGCAAAAGGCAAGCAGTATGACCGCAACAGTACCATGTAAAAGAGGAAAGGAATGCCTCGCTGGTGTAAAATCCTTGGGTTTATTAATACAAATATGAAAAAACACTTACAGAAATGTTGCAAGGAAACAGCCTTGAACTTGCGGCGCCGGCCGACCCCGAGACGAAGTGACCTATCACGAAACGCGTAGGGCGGACCGAGCGACGTGGTGATGTCATCCCCTTACTGCTCGATCTCCTAGGATGGGTTTACTTGTTGGCGTCCGGCCGGCACCGCAAGTTCAAGGCTGTTTCCTTGCAACATTTCTGTAAGTGTTTTTTCATATTTGTATTAATAAACCCAAGGATTTTACACCAGCGAGGCATTCCTTTCCTCTTTTACATGGTACTGTTGCGGTCATACTGCTTGCCTTTTGCTGTGGGAGTTTCGTTTGAAGAGGTGGATACAGGAATTCTTACCATCTAACTGGGATTGCTTTGATGCGATTATAGGTCCTCCGTCATAGGGGACCAATTTAATCCGGTGCGCTGCTGACCTGTATTCGGTGGTGGTTATCACTCTTCAGACAAGCACTGTGGAATTTTTTGGATTTGATTTATGCACGGGTGTTTCAGTTTATTTGCTTTGGACAGAATTTTTGATTACGCAGACTGACGCTTAGTGCGACATATGTGTAGTATATCACATGTTTATTTACATTTATACCACATATATAGGGAATTCATTGATTTTTGTTATAAGTCAATTATATATTTTTAGGTTTGTTTATTATTTTTTGACACGTTATTAACAAGGGTTTCATGCACTGTATGTATGACAAATTAATATGTCATATTGTCACTAGTTGTTTTTTAACTTTGGTTTAGCGCCACTATTTATATTTTTCCTATGTATAATACACTGCAAACTATTTTTTGTGCCCCTAAAAGGTGTTTTTTGGAAGAGCAGAACACACCCACAGTACGTAACCGCTGAATCGCACAGCTACAGAACTGCAGAAAATGCTATTAAAAAAAATGTTTTTTTTTTAGTATAGCACAGTAGAAGAAAACTATTTAGAAATAGTTTATTTCACACACCTCCAAATATGTATAACACACTGCAAACTATTTTTTGTGCCCCTAAACTGCATTTTTTGGAAGAGCAGAACACACCCACAGTACGTAACCGCTGAATTGCACAGCTACAGAACTGCAGAAAATGCTATTCAAAAAAAATGTTTTTTTTTAGTATAGCACAGTAGGAGAAAACTATATAGAAATTGTTTATTTCACACACCTCCAAATATGTATAACACACTGCAAACTATTTTTTGTGCCCCTAAACTGCGTTTTTTGGAAGAGCAGAACACACCCACAGTACGTAACCGCTGAATCGCACAGCTACAGAACTGCAGAAAATGCTATTAAAAAAAAATGTTGTTTTTTTAATATAGCACAGTAGAAGAAAACTATTTAGAAATTGTGTATTTCACACACCTCCAAATATGTATAACACACTGCAAACTATTTTTGTGCCCCTAAACGGCGTTTTTTGGAAGAGCAGAACACACCCACAGTACGTAACCGCTGAATCGCACAGCTACAGAACTGCAGAAAATGCTATTAAAAAAAATGTGTTTTTTTTAGTATAGCACAGTAGGAGAAAACTATATAGAAATTGTTTATTTCACACACCTCCAAATATGTATAACACACTGCAAACTATTTTTTGTGCTCCTAAATGGCGTTTTTTGGAAGAGCAGAACACACCCACAGAACGTAACGGCTGAATCGCACAGCTACAGAACTGCAGAAAATGTTATTCAAAAAAAATGTTGTTTTTTTAGTATAGCACAGTAGGAGAAAACTATATAGAAATTGTTTATTTCACACACCTCCAAATATGTATAACACACTGCAAACTATTTTTTGTGCCCCATAACGGCGTTTTTTGGAAGAGCAGAACACACCCACAGTACGTAACCGCTGAATCGCACAGCTACAGAACTGCAGAAAATGCTATTCAATAATTATTATTTTTTTTAGTATAGCACAGTAGGAGAAAACTATATAGAAATTGTTTATTTCACACACCTCCAAATATGTATAACACACTGCAAACTATTTTTTGTGCCCCTAAACTGCGTTTTTTGGAAGAGCAGAACACACCCACAGTACGTAACCGCTGAATCGCACAGCTACAGAACTGCAGAAAATGCTATTCAAAAAAAATTTTGTTTTTTTAGTATAGCACAGTAGGAGAAAACTATATAGGATCTGTTTATTTCACACACCTCCAAATATGTATAACACACTGCAAACTATTTTTTGTGCCCCTAAACTGCGTTTTTTGGAAGAGCAGAACACACCCACAGTATGTAACCGCTGAATCGCACAGCTACAGAACTGCAGAAAATGCTATTCCAAAAAAATGTTGTTTTTTTAGTATAGCACAGTAGGAGAAAACTATATAGAAATTGTTTATTTCACACACCTCCAAATATGTATAACACACTGCAAACTATTTTTTGTGCCCTAAACTGCGTTTTTTGGAAGAGCAGAACACACCCACAGTACGTAACCGCTGAATCGCACAGCTACAGAACTGCAGAAAATGCTATTCAAAAAAAATGTTTTTTTAGTATAGCACAGTAGAAGAAAACTATTTAGAAATTGTTTATTTCACACACCTCCAAATATGTATAACACACTGCAAACTATTTTTTGTGCCCCTAAACTGCGGTTTTTGGAAGAGCAGAACACACCCACAGTACGTAACCGCTGAATTGCACAGCTACAGAACTGCAGAAAATGCTATTAAAAAAAAAAATTTTTTTTTAGTATAGCACAGTAGGAGAAAACTATATAGAAATTGTTTATTTCACACACCTCCAAATATGTATAACACACTGCAAACTATTTTTTGTGCCCCTAAACTGCGTTTTTTGGAAGAGCAGAACACACCCACAGTACGTAACCGCTGAATCGCACAGCTACAGAACTGCAGAAAATGCTATTCAAAAAAAATGTTGTTTTTTTAGTATAGCACAGTAGAAGAAAACTATTTAGAAATTGTGTATTTCACACACCTCCAAATATGTATAACACACTGCAAACTATTTTTTGTGCCCCTAAACGGCGTTTTTTGGAAGAGCAGAACACACCCACAGTACGTAACCGCTGAATCGCACAGCTACAGAACTGCAGAAAATGCTATTCAAAATTTTTTTTTTTTTAGTATAGCACAGTAGGAGAAAACTATATAGAAATTGTTTATTTCACACACCTCCAAATATGTATAACACACTGCAAACTATTTTTTGTGCTCCTAAACGGCGTTTTTTGGAAGAGCAGAACACACCCACAGAACGTAACCGCTGAATCGCACAGCTACAGAACTGCAGAAAATGTTATTCAAAAAAATGTTGTTTTTTTAGTATAGCACAGTAGGAGAAAACTATATAGAAATTGTTTATTTCACACACCTCCAAATATGTATAACACACTGCAAACAATTTTTTGTGCCCCATAACGGCGTTTTTTGGAAGAGCAGAACACACCCACAGTACGTAACCGCTGAATCGCACAGCTACAGAACTGCAGAAAATGCTATTCAAGAATTTTTTTTTTTTTTTATTATAGCACAGTAGGAGAAAACTATATAGAAATTGTTTATTTCACACACCTCCAAATATGTATAACACACTGCAAACTATTTTTTGTGCCCCTAAACTGCGTTTTTTGGAAGAGCAGAACACACCCACAGTACGTAACCGCTGAATCGCACAGCTACAGAACTGCAGAAAATGCTATTCAAAAAAAATGTTGTTTTTTTAGTATAGCACAGTAGGAGAAAACTATATAGACATTGTTTATTTCACACACCTCCAAATATGTATAACACACTGCAAACTATTTTTTGTGCCCCTAAACTGCATTTTTTGGAAGAGCAGAACACACCCACAGTACGTAACCGCTGAATCGCACAGCTACAGAACTGCAGAAAATGCTATTAAAAAAAAATGTTGTTTTTTTAGTATAGCACAGTAGGAGAAAACTATATAGAAATTGTTTATTTCACACACCTCCAAATATGTATAACACACTGCAAACTATTTTTTGTGCCCCATAACGGCGTTTTTTGGAAGAGCAGAACACACCCACAGTACGTAACCGCTGAATCGCACAGCTACAGAACTGCAGAAAATGCTATTCAAGAATTTTTTTTTTTTTTAGTATAGCACAGTAGGAGAAAACTATATAGAAATTGTTTATTTCACACACCTCCAAATATGTATAACACACTGCAAACTATTTTTTGCGCCCCTAAACTGCGTTTTTTGGAAGAGCAGAACACACCCACAGTACGTAACCGCTGAATCGCACAGCTACAGAACTGCAGAAAATGCTATTAAAAAAATGTTGTTTTTTTAGTATAGCACAGTAGGAGAAAACTATATAGAAATTGTTTATTTCACACACCTCCAAATATGTATAACACACTGCAAACAATTTTTTGTGCCCCTAAACTGCGTTTTTTGGAAGAGCAGAACACACCCACAGTACGTAACCGCTGAATCGCACAGCTACAGAACTGCAGAAAATGCTATTAAAAAAAAAAAATTTTTTTTAGTATAGCACAGTAGGAGAAAACTATATAGAAATTGTTTATTTCACACACCTCCAAATATGTATAACACACTGCAAACTATTTTTTGTGCCCCTAAACTGCATTTTTTGGAAGAGCAGAACACACCCACAGTACGTAACCGCTGAATCGCACAGCTACAGAACTGCAGAAAATGCTATTCAAAAAAAATGTTGTTTTTTTAGTATAGCACAGTAGAAGAAAACTATTTAGAAATTGTGTATTTCACACACCTCCAAATATGTATAACACACTGCAAACTATTTTTTGTGCCCCTAAACGGCGTTTTTTGGAAGAGCAGAACACACCCACAGTACGTAACCGCTGAATCGCACAGCTACAGAACTGCAGAAAATGCTATTCAAAATTTTTTTTTTTTTAGTATAGCACAGTAGGAGAAAACTATATAGAAATTGTTTATTTCACACACCTCCAAATATGTATAACACACTGCAAACTATTTTTTGTGCTCCTAAACGGCGTTTTTTGGAAGAGCAGAACACACCCACAGAACGTAACCGCTGAATCGCACAGCTACAGAACTGCAGAAAATGTTATTCAAAAAAATGTTGTTTTTTTAGTATAGCACAGTAGGAGAAAACTATATAGAAATTGTTTATTTCACACACCTCCAAATATGTATAACACACTGCAAACAATTTTTTGTGCCCCATAACGGCGTTTTTTGGAAGAGCAGAACACACCCACAGTACGTAACCGCTGAATCGCACAGCTACAGAACTGCAGAAAATGCTATTCAAGAATTTTTTTTTTTTTTTAGTATAGCACAGTAGGAGAAAACTATATAGAAATTGTTTATTTCACACACCTCCAAATATGTATAACACACTGCAAACTATTTTTTGTGCCCCTAAACTGCGTTTTTTGGAAGAGCAGAACACACCCACAGTACGTAACCGCTGAATCGCACAGCTACAGAACTGCAGAAAATGCTATTCAAAAAAAATGTTGTTTTTTTAGTATAGCACAGTAGGAGAAAACTATATAGAAATTGTTTATTTCACACACCTCCAAATATGTATAACACACTGCAAACTATTTTTTGTGCCCCTAAACTGCATTTTTTGGAAGAGCAGAACACACCCACAGTACGTAACCGCTGAATCGCACAGCTACAGAACTGCAGAAAATGCTATTAAAAAAAAATGTTGTTTTTTTAGTATAGCACAGTAGGAGAAAACTATATAGAAATTGTTTATTTCACACACCTCCAAATATGTATAACACACTGCAAACTATTTTTTGTGCCCCATAACGGCGTTTTTTGGAAGAGCAGAACACACCCACAGTACATAACCGCTGAATCGCACAGCTACAGAACTGCAGAAAATGCTATTCAAGAATTTTTTTTTTTTTAGTATAGCACAGTAGGAGAAAACTATATAGAAATTGTTTATTTCACACACCTCCAAATATGTATAACACACTGCAAACTATTTTTTGCGCCCCTAAACTGCGTTTTTTGGAAGAGCAGAACACACCCACAGTACGTAACCGCTGAATCGCACAGCTACAGAACTGCAGAAAATGCTATTAAAAAAAATGTTGTTTTTTTAGTATAGCACAGTAGGAGAAAACTATATAGAAATTGTTTATTTCACACACCTCCAAATATGTATAACACACTGCAAACTATTTTTTGTGCCCCTAAACTGCGTTTTTTGGAAGAGCAGAACACACCCACAGTTCGTAACCGCTGAATCGCACAGCTACAGAACTGCAGAAAATGCTATTCAAGATTTTTTTTTTTTTAGTATAGCACAGTAGGAGAAAACTATATAGAAATTGTTTATTTCACACACCTCCAAATATGTATAACACACTGCAAACTATTTTTTGCGCCCCTAAACTGCGTTTTTTGGAAGAGCAGAACACACCCACAGTACGTAACCGCTGAATCGCACAGCTACAGAACTGCAGAAAATGCTATTAAAAAAAATGTTGTTTTTTTAGTATAGCACAGTAGGAGAAAACTATATAGAAATTGTTTATTTCACACACCTCCAAATATGTATAACACACTGCAAACTATTTTTTGTGCCCCTAAACTGCGTTTTTTGGAAGAGCAGAACACACCCACAGTACGTAACCGCTGAATCGCACAGCTACAGAACTGCTGAAAATGCTATTAAAAAAAAATGTTGTTTTTTTAGTATAGCACAGTAGGAGAAAACTATATAGAAATTGTTTATTTCACACACCTCCAAATATGTATAACACACTGCAAACTATTTTTTGTGCCCCATAACGGCGTTTTTTGGAAGAGCAGAACACACCCACAGTACGTAACCGCTGAATCGCACAGCTACAGAACTGCAGAAAATGCTATTCAAGAATTTTTTTTTTTTTAGTATAGCACAGTAGGAGAAAACTATATAGAAATTGTTTATTTCACACACCTCCAAATATGTATAACACACTGCAAACAATTTTTTGCGCCCCTAAACTGCGTTTTTTGGAAGAGCAGAACACACCCACAGTACGTAACCGCTGAATCGCACAGCTACAGAACTGCAGAAAATGCTATTAAAAAAAATGTTGTTTTTTTAGTATAGCACAGTAGGAGAAAACTATATAGAAATTGTTTATTTCACACACCTCCAAATATGTATAACACACTGCAAACTATTTTTTGTGCCCCTAAACTGCGTTTTTTGGAAGAGCAGAACACACCCACAGTTCGTAACCGCTGAATCGCACAGCTACAGAACTGCAGAAAATGCTATTCAAGAATTTTTTTTTTTTAGTATAGCACAGTAGGAGAAAACTATATAGAAATTGTTTATTTCACACACCTCCAAATATGTATAACACACTGCAAACTATTTTTTGCGCCCCTAAACTGCGTTTTTTGGAAGAGCAGAACACACCCACAGTACGTAACCGCTGAATCGCACAGCTACAGAACTGCAGAAAATGCTATTAAAAAAAATGTTGTTTTTTTAGTATAGCACAGTAGGAGAAAACTATATAGAAATTGTTTATTTCACACACCTCCAAATATGTATAACACACTGCAAACTATTTTTTGTGCCCCATAACGGCGTTTTTTGGAAGAGCAGAACACACCCACAGTACGTAACCGCTGAATCGCACAGCTACAGAACTGCAGAAAATGCTATTCAAGAATTTTTTTTTTTTTTAGTATAGCACAGTAGGAGAAAACTATATAGAAATTGTTTATTTCACACACCTCCAAATATGTATAACACACTGCAAACAATTTTTTGCGCCCCTAAACTGCGTTTTTTGGAAGAGCAGAACACACCCACAGTACGTAACCGCTGAATCGCACAGCTACAGAACTGCAGAAAATGCTATTAAAAAAAATGTTGTTTTTTTAGTATAGCACAGTAGGAGAAAACTATATAGAAATTGTTTATTTCACACACCTCCAAATATGTATAACACACTGCAAACTATTTTTTGTGCCCCTAAACTGCGTTTTTTGGAAGAGCAGAACACACCCACAGTTCGTAACCGCTGAATCGCACAGCTACAGAACTGCAGAAAATGCTATTCAAGAATTTTTTTTTTTTAGTATAGCACAGTAGGAGAAAACTATATAGAAATTGTTTATTTCACACACCTCCAAATATGTATAACACACTGCAAACTATTTTTTGCGCCCCTAAACTGCGTTTTTTGGAAGAGCAGAACACACCCACAGTACGTAACCGCTGAATCGCACAGCTACAGAACTGCAGAAAATGCTATTAAAAAAAATGTTGTTTTTTTAGTATAGCACAGTAGGAGAAAACTATATAGAAATTGTTTATTTCACACACCTCCAAATATGTATAACACACTGCAAACTATTTTTTGTGCCCCTAAACTGCGTTTTTTGGAAGAGCAGAACACACCCACAGTACGGAACCGCTGAATCGCACAGCTACAGAACTGCTGAAAATGCTATTCAAAAAAAATGTTTTTTTTTAGTATAGCACAGTAGGAGAAAACTATATAGAAATTGTTTATTTCACACACCTCCAAATATGTATAACACACTGCAAACTATTTTTTGTGCCCCTAAACTGCGTTTTTTGGAAGAGCAGAACACACCCACAGTACGTAACCGCTGAATCGCACAGCTACAGAACTGCAGAAAATGCTATTCAAAAAAAATGTTGTTTTTTTAGTATAGCACAGTAGAAGAAAACTATTTAGAAATTGTGTATTTCACACACCTCCAAATATGTATAACACACTGCAAACTATTTTTTGTGCCCCTAAACAGCGTTTTTTGGAAGAGCAGAACACACCCACAGTACGTAACCGCTAAATCGCACAGCTACAGAACTGCAGAAAATGCTATTCAAAGAATTTTTTTTTTTTTAGTATAGCACAGTAGGAGAAAACTATATAGAAATTGTTTATTTCACACACCTCCAAATATGTATAACACACTGCAAACTATTTTTTGTGCGCCTAAACGGCGTTTTTTGGAAGAGCAGAACACACCCACAGAACGTAACCGCTGAATCGCACAGCTACAGAACTGCAGAAAATGTTATTCAAAAAAAAATGTTGTTTTTTTAGTATAGCACAGTAGGAGAAAACTATATAGAAATTGTTTATTTCACACACCTCCAAATATGTATAACACACTGCAAACTATTTTTTGTGCCCCATAACGGCGTTTTTTGGAAGAGCAGAACACACCCACAGTACGTAACCGCTGAATCGCACAGCTACAGAACTGCAGAAAATGCTATTCAAAAAAAATGTTGTTTTTTTTAGTATAGCACAGTAGAAGAAAACTATTTAGAAATTGTGTATTTCACACACCTCCAAATATGTATAACACACTGCAAACTATTTTTTGTGCCCCTAAATGGCGTTTTTTGGAAGAGCAGAACACACCCACAGTACGTAACCGCTGAATCGCACAGCTACAGAACTGCAGAAAATGCTATTCAAAAATTTTTTTTTTTTTTTAGTATAGCACAGTAGGAGAAAACTATATAGAAATGGTTTATTTCACACACCTCCAAATATGTATAACACACTGCAAACTATTTTTTGTGCTCCTAAACGGCGTTTTTTGGAAGAGCAGAACACACCCACAGAACGTAACCGCTGAATCGCACAGCTACAGAACTGCAGAAAATGTTATTCAAAAAAATGTTGTTTTTTTAGTATAGCACAGTAGGAGAAAACTATATAGAAATTGTTTATTTCACACACCTCCAAATATGTATAACACACTGCAAACTATTTTTTGTGCCCCATAACGGCGTTTTTTGGAAGAGCAGAACACACCCACAGTACGTAACCGCTGAATCGCACAGCTACAGAACTGCAGAAAATGCTATTCAAGAATTTTTTTTTTTTTAGTATAGCACAGTAGGAGAAAACTATATAGAAATTGTTTATTTCACACACCTCCAAATATGTATAACACACTGCAAACTATTTTTTGTGCCCCTAAACTGCGTTTTTTGGAAGAGCAGAACACACCCACAGTACGTAACCGCTGAATCGCACAGCTACAGAACTGCAGAAAATGCTATTCAAAAAAAATGTTGTTTTTTTAGTATAGCACAGTAGGAGAAAACTATATAGAAATTGTTTATTTCACACACCTCCAAATATGTATAACACACTGCAAACTATTTTTTGTGCCCCTAAACTGCGTTTTTTGGAAGAGCAGAACACACCCACAGTACGTAACCGCTGAATCGCACAGCTACAGAACTGCAGAAAATGCTATTCAAAAAAAATGTTGTTTTTTTAGTATAGCACAGTAGGAGAAAACTATATAGAAATTGTTTATTTCACACACCTCCAAATATGTATAACACACTGCAAACTATTTTTTGTGCCCCATAACGGCGTTTTTTGGAAGAGCAGAACACACCCACAGTACGTAACCGCTGAATCGCACAGCTACAGAACTGCAGAAAATGCTATTCAAGAATTTTTTTTTTTTTAGTATAGCACAGTAGGAGAAAACTATATAGAAATTGTTTATTTCACACACCTCCAAATATGTATAACACACTGCAAACTATTTTTTGTGCTCCTAAACGGCGTTTTTTGGAAGAGCAGAACACACCCACAGAACGTAACCGCTGAATCGCACAGCTACAGAACTGCAGAAAATGTTATTCAAAAAAAATGTTGTTTTTTTAGTATAGCACAGTAGGAGAAAACTATATAGAAATTGTTTATTTCACACACCTCCAAATATGTATAACACACTGCAAACTATTTTTTGTGCCCCTAAACTGCGTTTTTTTGGAAGAGCAGAACACACCCACAGTACGTAACCGCTGAATCGCACAGCTACAGAACTGCAGAAAATGCTATTCAAGAATTATTATTTTTTTTAGTATAGCACAGTAGGAGAAAACTATATAGAAATTGTTTATTTCACACACCTCCAAATATGTATAACACACTGCAAACTATTTTTTGTGCCCCTAAACTGCGTTTTTTGGAAGAGCAGAACACACCCACAGTACGTAACCGCTGAATCGCACAGCTACAAAACTGCAGAAAATGCTATTCAAAATTTTTTTAGCTTTTTTAGTATAGCACAGTAGAAGAAAACTATTTAGAAATTGTTTATTTCACACACCTCCAAATATGTATAACACACTGCAAACTATTTTTTGTGCCCCTAAACGGCGTTTTTTGGAAGAGAAGAACACACCCACAGTACGTAACCGCTGAATCGCACAGCTACAGAACTGCAGAAAATGCTATTCAAAAAAAATGTTTTTTTTTAGTATAGCACAGTAGGAGAAAACTATATAGAAATTGTTTATTTCACACACCTCTAAATATGTATAACACACTGCAAACTATTTTTTGTGCTCCTAAACGGTGTTTTTTGGAAGAGTAGAACACACCCACAGTATGTAACCGCTGAATCGCACAGCTACAGAACTGCAGAAAATGCTATTCAAGAATTATTTTTTTTTTTTTAGTATAGCACAGTAGGAGAAAACTATATAGAAATTGTTTATTTCACACACCTCCAAATATGTATAACACACTGCAAACTATTTTTTGTGCCCCTAAACTGCGTTTTTTGGAAGAGCAGAACACACCCACAGTACGTAACCGCTGAATCGCACAGCTACAAAACTGCAGAAAATGCTATTCAAAAAAAATTTTGTTTTTTTAGTATAGCACAGTAGAAGAAAACTATTTAGAAATTGTGTATTTCACACACCTCCAAATATGTATAACACACTGCAAACTATTTTTTGTGCCCCTAAACAGCGTTTTTTGGAAGAGAAGAACACACCCACAGTACGTAACCGCTGAATCGCACAGCTACAGAACTGCAGAAAATGCTATTCAAAAAAAATGTTTTTTTTTAGTATAGCACAGTAGGAGAAAACTATATAGAAATTGTTTATTTCACACACCTCTAAATATGTATAACACACTGCAAACTATTTTTTGTGCTCCTAAACGGTGTTTTTTGGAAGAGTAGAACACACCCACAGTATGTAACCGCTGAATCGCACAGCTACAGAACTGCAGAAAATGCTATTCAAGAATTATTTTTTTTTTTTAGTATAGCACAGTAGGAGAAAACTATATAGAAATTGTTTATTTCACACACCTCCAAATATGTATAACACACTGCAAACTATTTTTTGTGCCCCTAAACTGCGTTTTTTGGAAGAGCAGAACACACCCACAGTACGTAACCGCTGAATCGCACAGCTACAAAACTGCAGAAAATGCTATTCAAAAAAAATTTTGTTTTTTTAGTATAGCACAGTAGAAGAAAACTATTTAGAAATTGTGTATTTCACACACCTCCAAATATGTATAACACACTGCAAACTATTTTTTGTGCCCCTAAACAGCGTTTTTTGGAAGAGAAGAACACACCCACAGTACGTAACCGCTGAATCGCACAGCTACAGAACTGCAGAAAATGCTATTCAAAAAAAATGTTTTTTTTTTAGTATAGCACAGTAGGAGAAAACTATATAGAAATTGTTTATTTCACACACCTCTAAATATGTATAACACACTGCAAACTATTTTTTGTGCTCCTAAACGGTGTTTTTTGGAAGAGTAGAACACACCCACAGTATGTAACCGCTGAATCGCACAGCTACAGAACTGCAGAAAATGCTATTCAAGAATTATTTTTTTTTTTTAGTATAGCACAGTAGGAGAAAACTATATAGAAATTGTTTATTTCACACACCTCCAAATATGTATAACACACTGCAAACTATTTTTTGTGCCCCTAAACTGCGTTTTTTGGAAGAGCAGAACACACCCACAGTACGTAACCGCTGAATCGCACAGCTACAAAACTGCAGAAAATGCTATTCAAAAAAAAATTTGCTTTTTTAGTATAGCACAGTAGAAGAAAACTATTTAGAAATTGTTTATTTCACACACCTCCAAATATGTATAATACACTGCAAACTATTTTTTGTGCCCCTAAACGGCGTTTTTTGGAAGAGCAGAACACACCCACAGTACGTAACCGCTGAATCGCACAGCTACAGAACTGCAGAAAATGCTATTCAAAAAAAATGTTGTTTTTTTAGTATAGCACAGTAGGAGAAAACTATATAGAAATTGTTTATTTCACACACCTCCAAATATGTATAACACACTGCAAACTATTTTTTGTGCCCCTAAACTGCGTTTTTTGGAAGAGCAGAACACACCCACAGTACGTAACCGCTGAATCGCACAGCTACAGAACTGCAGAAAATGCTATTCAAAAAAAATGTTGTTTTTTTAGTATAGCACAGTAGAAGAAAACTATTTAGAAATTGTTTATTTCACACACCTCCAAATATGTATAATACACTGTAAAAAGGAGAAGAAAAATTGCGCTCAGAATTAAGGGGTGGCAATTGTTGGGTGGCTCCAAATTGCCTGGGTAACGGTCTCAACATGCCACTAACCTGATAAACATACTCAGTGAAACAAAGGAAAAATATAAATAGTGGCGCTAAACCAAAGTTAAAAAACAACTAGTGACAATATGACATACTAATTTGTCATACATACAGTGCATGAAACCCTTGTTAATAGCGTGTCAAAAAATAATAAACAAACCTAAAAATATATAATTGACTTATAACAAAAATCAATGAATTCCCTATATATGTGGTATAAATGTAAATAAACATGTGATATACTACACATATGTCGCACTAAGCGTCAGTCTGCGTAATCAAAAATTCTGTCCAAAGCAAATAAACTGAAACACCCGTGCATAAATCAAATCCAAAAAATTCCACAGTGCTTGTCTGAAGAGTGATAACCACCACCGAATACAGGTCAGCAGCGCACCGGATTAAATTGGTCCCCTATGACGGAGGACCTATAATCGCATCAAAGCAATCCCAGTTAGATGGTAAGAATTCCTGTATCCACCTCTTCAAACGAAACTCCCACAGCAAAAGGCAAGCAGTATGACCGCAACAGTACCATGTAAAAGAGGAAAGGAATGCCTCGCTGGTGTAAAATCCTTGGGTTTATTAATACAAATATGAAAAAACACTTACAGAAATGTTGCAAGGAAACAGCCTTGAACTTGCGGCGCCGGCCGACCCCGAGACGAAGTGACCTATCACGAAACGCGTAGGGCAGACCGAGCGACGTGGTGATGTCATCCCCTTACTGCTCGATCTCCTAGGATGGGTTTACTTGTTGGCGTCCGGCCGGCACCGCAAGTTCAAGGCTGTTTCCTTGCAACATTTCTGTAAGTGTTTTTTCATATTTGTATTAATAAACCCAAGGATTTTACACCAGCGAGGCATTCCTTTCCTCTTTTACATGGTACTGTTGCGGTCATACTGCTTGCCTTTTGCTGTGGGAGTTTCGTTTGAAGAGGTGGATACAGGAATTCTTACCATCTAACTGGGATTGCTTTGATGCGATTATAGGTCCTCCGTCATAGGGGACCAATTTAATCCGGTGCGCTGCTGACCTGTATTCGGTGGTGGTTATCACTCTTCAGACAAGCACTGTGGAATTTTTTGGATTTGATTTATGCACGGGTGTTTCAGTTTATTTGCTTTGGACAGAATTTTTGATTACGCAGACTGACGCTTAGTGCGACATATGTGTAGTATATCACATGTTTATTTACATTTATACCACATATATAGGGAATTCATTGATTTTTGTTATAAGTCAATTATATATTTTTAGGTTTGTTTATTATTTTTTGACACGTTATTAACAAGGGTTTCATGCACTGTATGTATGACAAATTAATATGTCATATTGTCACTAGTTGTTTTTTAACTTTGGTTTAGCGCCACTATTTATATTTTTCCTATGTATAATACACTGCAAACTATTTTTTGTGCCCCTAAAAGGTGTTTTTTGGAAGAGCAGAACACACCCACAGTACGTAACCGCTGAATCGCACAGCTACAGAACTGCAGAAAATGCTATTAAAAAAAATGTTGTTTTTTTAGTATAGCACAGTAGAAGAAAACTATTTAGAAATAGTTTATTTCACACACCTCCAAATATGTATAACACACTGCAAACTATTTTTTGTGCCCCTAAACTGCATTTTTTGGAAGAGCAGAACACACCCACAGTACGTAACCGCTGAATTGCACAGCTACAGAACTGCAGAAAATGCTATTCAAAAAAAATGTTTTTTTTTAGTATAGCACAGTAGGAGAAAACTATATAGAAATTGTTTATTTCACACACCTCCAAATATGTATAACACACTGCAAACTATTTTTTGTGCCCCTAAACTGCGTTTTTTGGAAGAGCAGAACACACCCACAGTACGTAACCGCTGAATCGCACAGCTACAGAACTGCAGAAAATGCTATTCAAAAAAAATGTTGTTTTTTTAATATAGCACAGTAGAAGAAAACTATTTAGAAATTGTGTATTTCACACACCTCCAAATATGTATAACACACTGCAAACTATTTTTGTGCCCCTAAACGGCGTTTTTTGGAAGAGCAGAACACACCCACAGTACGTAACCGCTGAATCGCACAGCTACAGAACTGCAGAAAATGCTATTAAAAAAAATGTGTTTTTTTTAGTATAGCACAGTAGGAGAAAACTATATAGAAATTGTTTATTTCACACACCTCCAAATATGTATAACACACTGCAAACTATTTTTTGTGCTCCTAAATGGCGTTTTTTGGAAGAGCAGAACACACCCACAGAACGTAACGGCTGAATCGCACAGCTACAGAACTGCAGAAAATGTTATTCAAAAAAAATGTTGTTTTTTTAGTATAGCACAGTAGGAGAAAACTATATAGAAATTGTTTATTTCACACACCTCCAAATATGTATAACACACTGCAAACTATTTTTTGTGCCCCATAACGGCGTTTTTTGGAAGAGCAGAACACACCCACAGTACGTAACCGCTGAATCGCACAGCTACAGAACTGCAGAAAATGCTATTCAATAATTTTTTTTTTTTTTAGTATAGCACAGTAGGAGAAAACTATATAGAAATTGTTTATTTCACACACCTCCAAATATGTATAACACACTGCAAACTATTTTTTGTGCCCCTAAACTGCGTTTTTTGGAAGAGCAGAACACACCCACAGTACGTAACCGCTGAATCGCACAGCTACAGAACTGCAGAAAATGCTATTCAAAAAAAATGTTGTTTTTTTAGTATAGCACAGTAGGAGAAAACTATATAGGATCTGTTTATTTCACACACCTCCAAATATGTATAACACACTGCAAACTATTTTTTGTGCCCCTAAACTGCGTTTTTTGGAAGAGCAGAACACACCCACAGTATGTAACCGCTGAATCGCACAGCTACAGAACTGCAGAAAATGCTATTCCAAAAAAATGTTGTTTTTTTAGTATAGCACAGTAGGAGAAAACTATATAGAAATTGTTTATTTCACACACCTCCAAATATGTATAACACACTGCAAACTATTTTTTGTGCCCCTAAACTGCGTTTTTTGGAAGAGCAGAACACACCCACAGTACGTAACCGCTGAATCGCACAGCTACAGAACTGCAGAAAATGCTATTCAAAAAAAATGTTTTTTTAGTATAGCACAGTAGAAGAAAACTATTTAGAAATTGTTTATTTCACACACCTCCAAATATGTATAACACACTGCAAACTATTTTTTGTGCCCCTAAACTGCGGTTTTTGGAAGAGCAGAACACACCCACAGTACGTAACCGCTGAATTGCACAGCTACAGAACTGCAGAAAATGCTATTAAAAAAAAAATTTTTTTTTTAGTATAGCACAGTAGGAGAAAACTATATAGAAATTGTTTATTTCACACACCTCCAAATATGTATAACACACTGCAAACTATTTTTTGTGCCCCTAAACTGCGTTTTTTGGAAGAGCAGAACACACCCACAGTACGTAACCGCTGAATCGCACAGCTACAGAACTGCAGAAAATGCTATTCAAAAAAAATGTTGTTTTTTTAGTATAGCACAGTAGAAGAAAACTATTTAGAAATTGTGTATTTCACACACCTCCAAATATGTATAACACACTGCAAACTATTTTTTGTGCCCCTAAACGGCGTTTTTTGGAAGAGCAGAACACACCCACAGTACGTAACCGCTGAATCGCACAGCTACAGAACTGCAGAAAATGCTATTCAAAATTTTTTTTTTTTAGTATAGCACAGTAGGAGAAAACTATATAGAAATTGTTTATTTCACACACCTCCAAATATGTATAACACACTGCAAACTATTTTTTGTGCTCCTAAACGGCGTTTTTTGGAAGAGCAGAACACACCCACAGAACGTAACCGCTGAATCGCACAGCTACAGAACTGCAGAAAATGTTATTCAAAAAAATGTTGTTTTTTTAGTATAGCACAGTAGGAGAAAACTATATAGAAATTGTTTATTTCACACACCTCCAAATATGTATAACACACTGCAAACAATTTTTTGTGCCCCATAACGGCGTTTTTTGGAAGAGCAGAACACACCCACAGTACGTAACCGCTGAATCGCACAGCTACAGAACTGCAGAAAATGCTATTCAATAATTTTTTTTTTTTTTAGTATAGCACAGTAGGAGAAAACTATATAGAAATTGTTTATTTCACACACCTCCAAATATGTATAACACACTGCAAACTATTTTTTGTGCCCCTAAACTGCGTTTTTTGGAAGAGCAGAACACACCCACAGTACGTAACCGCTGAATCGCACAGCTACAGAACTGCAGAAAATGCTATTCAAAAAAAATGTTGTTTTTTTAGTATAGCACAGTAGGAGAAAACTATATATAAATTGTTTATTTCACACACCTCCAAATATGTATAACACACTGCAAACTATTTTTTGTGCCCCTAAACTGCATTTTTTGGAAGAGCAGAACACACCCACAGTACGTAACCGCTGAATCGCACAGCTACAGAACTGCAGAAAATGCTATTAAAAAAAAATGTTGTTTTTTTAGTATAGCACAGTAGGAGAAAACTATATAGAAATTGTTTATTTCACACACCTCCAAATATGTATAACACACTGCAAACTATTTTTTGTGCCCCATAACGGCGTTTTTTGGAAGAGCAGAACACACCCACAGTACGTAACCGCTGAATCGCACAGCTACAGAACTGCAGAAAATGCTATTCAAGAATTTTTTTTTTTTTTAGTATAGCACAGTAGGAGAAAACTATATAGAAATTGTTTATTTCACACACCTCCAAATATGTATAACACACTGCAAACTATTTTTTGCGCCCCTAAACTGCGTTTTTTGGAAGAGCAGAACACACCCACAGTACGTAACCGCTGAATCGCACAGCTACAGAACTGCAGAAAATGCTATTAAAAAAAATGTTGTTTTTTTAGTATAGCACAGTAGGAGAAAACTATATAGAAATTGTTTATTTCACACACCTCCAAATATGTATAACACACTGCAAACTATTTTTTGTGCCCCTAAACTGCGTTTTTTGGAAGAGCAGAACACACCCACAGTTCGTAACCGCTGAATCGCACAGCTACAGAACTGCAGAAAATGCTATTCAAGATTTTTTTTTTTTTAGTATAGCACAGTAGGAGAAAACTATATAGAAATTGTTTATTTCACACACCTCCAAATATGTATAACACACTGCAAACTATTTTTTGCGCCCCTAAACTGCGTTTTTTGGAAGAGCAGAACACACCCACAGTACGTAACCGCTGAATCGCACAGCTACAGAACTGCAGAAAATGCTATTAAAAAAAATGTTGTTTTTTTAGTATAGCACAGTAGGAGAAAACTATATAGAAATTGTTTATTTCACACACCTCCAAATATGTATAACACACTGCAAACTATTTTTTGTGCCCCTAAACTGCGTTTTTTGGAAGAGCAGAACACACCCACAGTACGTAACCGCTGAATCGCACAGCTACAGAACTGCTGAAAATGCTATTAAAAAAAATGTTGTTTTTTTAGTATAGCACAGTAGGAGAAAACTATATAGAAATTGTTTATTTCACACACCTCCAAATATGTATAACACACTGCAAACTATTTTTTGTGCCCCATAACGGCGTTTTTTGGAAGAGCAGAACACACCCACAGTACGTAACCGCTGAATCGCACAGCTACAGAACTGCAGAAAATGCTATTCAAGAATTTTTTTTTTTTTAGTATAGCACAGTAGGAGAAAACTATATAGAAATTGTTTATTTCACACACCTCCAAATATGTATAACACACTGCAAACTATTTTTTGCGCCCCTAAACTGCGTTTTTTGGAAGAGCAGAACACACCCACAGTACGTAACCGCTGAATCGCACAGCTACAGAACTGCAGAAAATGCTATTAAAAAAAATGTTGTTTTTTTAGTATAGCACAGTAGGAGAAAACTATATAGAAATTGTTTATTTCACACACCTCCAAATATGTATAACACACTGCAAACTATTTTTTGTGCCCCTAAACTGCGTTTTTTGGAAGAGCAGAACACACCCACAGTTCGTAACCGCTGAATCGCACAGCTACAGAACTGCAGAAAATGCTATTCAAGAATTTTTTTTTTTTTAGTATAGCACAGTAGGAGAAAACTATATAGAAATTGTTTATTTCACACACCTCCAAATATGTATAACACACTGCAAACTATTTTTTGCGCCCCTAAACTGCGTTTTTTGGAAGAGCAGAACACACCCACAGTACGTAACCGCTGAATCGCACAGCTACAGAACTGCAGAAAATGCTATTAAAAAAATGTTGTTTTTTTAGTATAGCACAGTAGGAGAAAACTATATAGAAATTGTTTATTTCACACACCTCCAAATATGTATAACACACTGCAAACTATTTTTTGTGCCCCTAAACTGCGTTTTTTGGAAGAGCAGAACACACCCACAGTTCGTAACCGCTGAATCGCACAGCTACAGAACTGCAGAAAATGCTATTCAAGAATTTTTTTTTTTTTAGTATAGCACAGTAGGAGAAAACTATATAGAAATTGTTTATTTCACACACCTCCAAATATGTATAACACACTGCAAACTATTTTTTGCGCCCCTAAACTGCGTTTTTTGGAAGAGCAGAACACACCCACAGTACGTAACCGCTGAATCGCACAGCTACAGAACTGCAGAAAATGCTATTAAAAAAATGTTGTTTTTTTAGTATAGCACAGTAGGAGAAAACTATATAGAAATTGTTTATTTCACACACCTCCAAATATGTATAACACACTGCAAACTATTTTTTGTGCCCCTAAACTGCGTTTTTTGGAAGAGCAGAACACACCCACAGTACGTAACCGCTGAATCGCACAGCTACAGAACTGCTGAAAATGCTATTAAAAAAATGTTGTTTTTTTAGTATAGCACAGTAGGAGAAAACTATATAGAAATTGTTTATTTCACACACCTCCAAATATGTATAACACACTGCAAACTATTTTTTGTGCCCCATAACGGCGTTTTTTGGAAGAGCAGAACACACCCACAGTACGTAACCGCTGAATCGCACAGCTACAGAACTGCAGAAAATGCTATTCAAGAATTATTTTTTTTTTTAGTATAGCACAGTAGGAGAAAACTATATAGAAATTGTTTATTTCACACACCTCCAAATATGTATAACACACTGCAAACTATTTTTTGCGCCCCTAAACTGCGTTTTTTGGAAGAGCAGAACACACCCACAGTACGTAACCGCTGAATCGCACAGCTACAGAACTGCAGAAAATGCTATTAAAAAAAATGTTGTTTTTTTAGTATAGCACAGTAGGAGAAAACTATATAGAAATTGTTTATTTCACACACCTCCAAATATGTATAACACACTGCAAACTATTTTTTGTGCCCCTAAACTGCGTTTTTTGGAAGAGCAGAACACACCCACAGTTCGTAACCGCTGAATCGCACAGCTACAGAACTGCAGAAAATGCTATTCAAGAATTTTTTTTTTTAGTATAGCACAGTAGGAGAAAACTATATAGAAATTGTTTATTTCACACACCTCCAAATATGTATAACACACTGCAAACTATTTTTTGCGCCCCTAAACTGCGTTTTTTGGAAGAGCAGAACACACCCACAGTACGTAACCGCTGAATCGCACAGCTACAGAACTGCAGAAAATGCTATTAAAAAAAATGTTGTTTTTTTAGTATAGCACAGTAGGAGAAAACTATATAGAAATTGTTTATTTCACACACCTCCAAATATGTATAACACACTGCAAACTATTTTTTGTGCCCCATAACTGCGTTTTTTGGAAGAGCAGAACACACCCACAGTACGTAACCGCTGAATCGCACAGCTACAGAACTGCTGAAAATGCTATTCAAAAAAAATGTTTTTTTTTAGTATAGCACAGTAGGAGAAAACTATATAGAAATTGTTTATTTCACACACCTCCAAATATGTATAACACACTGCAAACTATTTTTTGTGCCCCTAAACTGCGTTTTTTGGAAGAGCAGAACACACCCACAGTACGTAACCGCTGAATCGCACAGCTACAGAACTGCAGAAAATGCTATTCAAAAAAAATGTTGTTTTTTTAGTATAGCACAGTAGAAGAAAACTATTTAGAAATTGTGTATTTCACACACCTCCAAATATGTATAACACACTGCAAACTATTTTTTGTGCCCCTAAACGGCGTTTTTTGGAAGAGCAGAACACACCCACAGTACGTAACCGCTGAATCGCACAGCTACAGAACTGCAGAAAATGCTATTCAAAGAATTTTTTTTTTTTTAGTATAGCACAGTAGGAGAAAACTATATAGAAATTGTTTATTTCACACACCTCCAAATATGTATAACACACTGCAAACTATTTTTTGTGCGCCTAAACGGCGTTTTTTGGAAGAGCAGAACACACCCACAGTACGTAACCGCTGAATCGCACAGCTACAGAACTGCAGAAAATGCTATTCAAAAAAAATGTTGTTTTTTTAGTATAGCACAGTAGGAGAAAACTATATAGAAATTGTTTATTTCACACACCTCCAAATATGTATAACACACTGCAAACTATTTTTTGTGCCCCATAACGGCGTTTTTTGGAAGAGCAGAACACACCCACAGTACGTAACCGCTGAATCGCACAGCTACAGAACTGCAGAAAATGCTATTCAAAAAAAATGTTGTTTTTTTTAGTATAGCACAGTAGAAGAAAACTATTTAGAAATTGTGTATTTCACACACCTCCAAATATGTATAACACACTGCAAACTATTTTTTGTGCCCCTAAATGGCGTTTTTTGGAAGAGCAGAACACACCCACAGTACGTAACCGCTGAATCGCACAGCTACAGAACTGCAGAAAATGCTATTCAAAAAATTTTTTTTTTTTTTAGTATAGCACAGTAGGAGAAAACTATATAGAAATGGTTTATTTCACACACCTCCAAATATGTATAACACACTGCAAACTATTTTTTGTGCTCCTAAACGGCGTTTTTTGGAAGAGCAGAACACACCCACAGAACGTAACCGCTGAATCGCACAGCTACAGAACTGCAGAAAATGTTATTCAAAAAAATGTTGTTTTTTTAGTATAGCACAGTAGGAGAAAACTATATAGAAATTGTTTATTTCACACACCTCCAAATATGTATAACACACTGCAAACTATTTTTTGTGCCCCATAACGGCGTTTTTTGGAAGAGCAGAACACACCCACAGTACGTAACCGCTGAATCGCACAGCTACAGAACTGCAGAAAATGCTATTCAAGAATTTTTTTTTTTTTAGTATAGCACAGTAGGAGAAAACTATATAGAAATTGTTTATTTCACACACCTCCAAATATGTATAACACACTGCAAACTATTTTTTGTGCCCCTAAACTGCGTTTTTTGGAAGAGCAGAACACACCCACAGTACGTAACCGCTGAATCGCACAGCTACAGAACTGCAGAAAATGCTATTCAAAAAAAATGTTTTTTTTTTAGTATAGCACAGTAGGAGAAAACTATATAGAAATTGTTTATTTCACACACCTCCAAATATGTATAACACACTGCAAACTATTTTTTGTGCCCCTAAACTGCGTTTTTTGGAAGAGCAGAACACACCCACAGTACGTAACCGCTGAATCGCACAGCTACAGAACTGCAGAAAATGCTATTCAAAAAAAATGTTGTTTTTTTAGTATAGCACAGTAGGAGAAAACTATATAGAAATTGTTTATTTCACACACCTCCAAATATGTATAACACACTGCAAACTATTTTTTGTGCCCCATAACGGCGTTTTTTGGAAGAGCAGAACACACCCACAGTACGTAACCGCTGAATCGCACAGCTACAGAACTGCAGAAAATGCTATTCAAGAATTATTTTTTTTTAGTATAGCACAGTAGGAGAAAACTATATAGAAATTGTTTATTTCACACACCTCCAAATATGTATAACACACTGCAAACTATTTTTTGTGCTCCTAAACAGCGTTTTTTGGAAGAGCAGAACACACCCACAGAACGTAACTGCTGAATCGCACAGCTACAGAACTGCAGAAAATGTTATTCAAAAAAAATGTTGTTTTTTTAGTATAGCACAGTAGGAGAAAACTATATAGAAATTGTTTATTTCACACACCTCCAAATATGTATAACACACTGCAAACTATTTTTTGTGCCCCTAAACTGCGTTTTTTTGGAAGAGCAGAACACACCCACAGTACGTAACCGCTGAATCGCACAGCTACAGAACTGCAGAAAATGCTATTCAAAAAAAATGTTGTTTTTTTAGTATAGCACAGTAGGAGAAAACTATATAGAAATTGTTTATTTCACACACCTCCAAATATGTATAACACACTGCAAACTATTTTTTGTGCCCCATAACGGCGTTTTTTGGAAGAGCAGGACACACCCACAGTACGTAACCGCTGAATCGCACAGCTACAGAACTGCAGAAAATGCTATTCAAGAATTTTTTTTTTTTTAGTATAGCACAGTAGGAGAAAACTATATAGAAATTGTTTATTTCACACACCTCCAAATATGTATAACACACTGCAAACTATTTTTTGTGCTCCTAAATGGCGTTTTTTGGAAGAGCAGAACACACCCACAGAACGTAACCGCTGAATCGCACAGCTACAGAACTGCAGAAAATGTTATTCAAAAAAAATTTTGTTTTTTTAGTATAGCACAGTAGGAGAAAACTATATAGAAATTGTTTATTTCACACACCTCCAAATATGTATAACACACTGCAAACTATTTTTTGTGCCCCATAACGGCGTTTTTTGGAAGAGCAGAACACACCCACAGTACGTAACCGCTGAATCGCACAGCTACAGAACTGCAGAAAATGCTATTCAAGAATTTTTTTTTTTTAGTATAGCACAGTAGGAGAAAACTATATAGAAATTGTTTATTTCACACACCTCCAAATATGTATAACACACTGCAAACTATTTTTTGTGCCCTAAACTGTGTTTTTTGGAAGAGCAGAACACACCCACAGTACGTAACCGCTGAATCGCACAGCTACAGAACTGCAGAAAATGCTATTCAAAAAAAATGTTGTTTTTTTAGTATAGCACAGTAGAAGAAAACTATTTAGAAATTGTGTATTTCACACACCTCCAAATATGTATAACACACTGCAAACTATTTTTTGTGCCCCTAAACTGCGTTTTTTGGAAGAGCAGAACACCCCCACAGTACGTAACCGCTGAATCACACAGCTACAGAACTGCAGAAAATGCTATTCAAAAAAAATGTTGTTTTTTTAGTATAGCACAGTAGAAGAAAACTATTTAGAAATTGTGTATTTCACACACCTCCAAATATGTATAACACACTGCAAACTATTTTTTGTGCTCCTAAACGGCGTTTTTTGGAAGAGTAGAACACACCCACAGTACATAACCGCTGAATCGCACAGCTACAGAACTGCAGAAAATGTTATTCAAAAAAAATTTTGTTTTTTTAGTATAGCACAGTAGGAGAAAACTATATAGAAATTGTTTATTTCACACACCTCCAAATATGTATAACACACTGCAAACTATTTTTTGTGCCCCTAAACTGCGTTTTTTGGAAGAGCAGAACACACCCACAGTACGTAACCGCTGAATCGCACAGCTACAGAACTGCAGAAAATGCTATTCAAAAAAAATGTTTTTTTAGTATAGCACAGTAGAAGAAAACTATTTAGAAATTGTTTATTTCACACACCTCCAAATATGTATAACACACTGCAAACTATTTTTTGTGCCCCTAAACGGCGTTTTTTGGAAGAGCAGAACACACCCACAGTACGTAACCGCTGAATCGCACAGCTACAGAACTGCAGAAAATGCTATTCAAAAAAAATGTTGTTTTTTTAGTATAGCACAGTAGGAGAAAACTATATAGAAATTGTTTATTTCACACACCTCCAAATATGTATAACACACTGCAAACTATTTTTTGTGCCCCTAAACTGCGTTTTTTGGAAGAGCAGAACACACCCACAGTACGTAACCGCTGAATCGCACAGCTACAGAACTGCAGAAAATGCTATTCAAAAAAAATGTTGTTTTTTTAGTATAGCACAGTAGAAGAAAACTATTTAGAAATTGTTTATTTCACACACCTCCAAATATGTATAACACACTGCAAACTATTTTTTGTGCCCCTAAACTGTGTTTTTTGGAAGAGCAGAACACACCCACAGTACGTAACCGCTGAATCGCACAGCTACAGAACTGCAGAAAATGCTATTCAAAAAAAATGTTGTTTTTTTAGTATAGCACAGTAGAAGAAAACTATTTAGAAATTGTGTATTTCACACACCTCCAAATATGTATAACACACTGCAAACTATTTTTTGTGCCCCTAAACTGCGTTTTTTGGAAGAGCAGAACACACCCACAGTACGTAACCGCTGAATCGCACAGCTACAGAACTGCAGAAAATGCTATTCAAAAAAAATGTTGTTTTTTTAGTATAGCACAGTAGAAGAAAACTATTTAGAAATTGTGTATTTCACACACCTCCAAATATGTATAACACACTGCAAACTATTTTTTGTGCTCCTAAACGGCGTTTTTTGGAAGAGCAGAACACACCCACAGTACATAACCGCTGAATCGCCCAGCTACAGAACTGCAGAAAATGTTATTCAAAAAAAATGTTGTTTTTTTAGTATAGCACAGTAGGAGAAAACTATATAGAAATTGTTTATTTCACACACCTCCAAATATGTATAACACACTGCAAACTATTTTTTGTGCCCCTAAACTGCGTTTTTTGGAAGAGCAGAACACACCCACAGTACGTAACCGCTGAATCGCACAGCTACAGAACTGCAGAAAATGCTATTCAAAAAAAATGTTTTTTTAGTATAGCACAGTAGAAGAAAACTATTTAGAAATTGTTTATTTCACACACCTCCAAATATGTATAACACACTGCAAACTATTTTTTGTGCCCCTAAACTGCGTTTTTTGGAAGAGCAGAACACACCCACAGTACGTAACCGCTGAATCGCACAGCTACAGAACTGCAGAAAATGCTATTCAAAAAAAATTTTGTTTTTTTAGTATAGCACAGTAGGAGAAAACTATATAGAAATTGTTTATTTCACACACCTCCAAATATGTATAACACACTGCAAACTATTTTTTGTGCCTCATAACGGCGTTTTTTGGAAGAGCAGAACACACCCACAGTACGTAACCGCTGAATCGCACAGCTACAGAACTGCAGAAAATGCTATTCAAGAATTTTTTTTTTTTTTAGTATAGCACAGTAGGAGAAAACTATATAGAAATTGTTTATTTCACACACCTCCAAATATGTATAACACACTGCAAACTATTTTTTGCGCCCCTAAACTGCGTTTTTTGGAAGAGCAGAACACACCCACAGTACGTAACCGCTGAATCGCACAGCTACAGAACTGCAGAAAATGCTATTAAAAAAAATGTTGTTTTTTTAGTATAGCACAGTAGGAGAAAACTATATAGAAATTGTTTATTTCACACACCTCCAAATATGTATAACACACTGCAAACTATTTTTTGTGCCCCTAAACTGCGTTTTTTGGAAGAGCAGAACACACCCACAGTACGTAACCGCTGAATCGCACAGCTACAGAACTGCTGAAAATGCTATTCAAAAAAAATGTTTTTTTTTAGTATAGCACAGTAGGAGAAAACTATATAGAAATTGTTTATTTCACACACCTCCAAATATGTATAACACACTGCAAACTATTTTTTGTGCCCCTAAACTGCGTTTTTTGGAAGAGCAGAACACACCCACAGTACGTAACCGCTGAATCGCACAGCTACAGAACTGCAGAAAATGCTATTCAAAAAAAATGTTGTTTTTTTAGTATAGCACAGTAGAAGAAAACTATTTAGAAATTGTGTATTTCACACACCTCCAAATATGTATAACACACTGCAAACTATTTTTTGTGCCCCTAAACGGCGTTTTTTGGAAGAGCAGAACACACCCACAGTACGTAACCGCTGAATCGCACAGCTACAGAACTGCAGAAAATGCTATTCAAAGAATTTTTTTTTTTTTAGTATAGCACAGTAGGAGAAAACTATATAGAAATTGTTTATTTCACACACCTCCAAATATGTATAACACACTGCAAACTATTTTTTGTGCGCCTAAACGGCGTTTTTTGGAAGAGCAGAACACACCCACAGAACGTAACCGCTGAATCGCACAGCTACAGAACTGCAGAAAATGTTATTCAAAAAAAAATGTTGTTTTTTTAGTATAGCACAGTAGGAGAAAACTATATAGAAATTGTTTATTTCACACACCTCCAAATATGTATAACACACTGCAAACTATTTTTTGTGCCCCATAACGGCGTTTTTTGGAAGAGCAGAACACACCCACAGTACGTAACCGCTGAATCGCACAGCTACAGAACTGCAGAAAATGCTATTCAAAAAAATGTTGTTTTTTTTAGTATAGCACAGTAGAAGAAAACTATTTAGAAATTGTGTATTTCACACACCTCCAAATATGTATAACACACTGCAAACTATTTTTTGTGCCCCTAAATGGCGTTTTTTGGAAGAGCAGAACACACCCACAGTACGTAACCGCTGAATCGCACAGCTACAGAACTGCAGAAAATGCTATTCAAAATTTTTTATTTTTTTTTAGTATAGCACAGTAGGAGAAAACTATATAGAAATGGTTTATTTCACACACCTCCAAATATGTATAACACACTGCAAACTATTTTTTGTGCTCCTAAACGGCGTTTTTTGGAAGAGCAGAACACACCCACAGAACGTAACCGCTGAATCGCACAGCTACAGAACTGCAGAAAATGTTATTCAAAAAAATGTTGTTTTTTTAGTATAGCACAGTAGGAGAAAACTATATAGAAATTGTTTATTTCACACACCTCCAAATATGTATAACACACTGCAAACTATTTTTTGTGCCCCATAACGGCGTTTTTTGGAAGAGCAGAACACACCCACAGTACGTAACCGCTGAATCGCACAGCTACAGAACTGCAGAAAATGCTATTCAATAATTTTTTTTTTTTTTAGTATAGCACAGTAGGAGAAAACTATATAGAAATTGTTTATTTCACACACCTCCAAATATGTATAACACACTGCAAACTATTTTTTGTGCCCCTAAACTGCGTTTTTTGGAAGAGCAGAACACACCCACAGTACGTAACCGCTGAATCGCACAGCTACAGAACTGCAGAAAATGCTATTCAAAAAAAATGTTGTTTTTTTAGTATAGCACAGTAGGAGAAAACTATATAGAAATTGTTTATTTCACACACCTCCAAATATGTATAACACACTGCAAACTATTTTTTGTGCCCCTAAACTGCGTTTTTTGGAAGAGCAGAACACACCCACAGTACGTAACCGCTGAATCGCACAGCTACAGAACTGCAGAAAATGCTATTCAAAAAAAAATGTTGTTTTTTTAGTATAGCACAGTAGGAGAAAACTATATAGAAATTGTTTATTTCACACACCTCCAAATATGTATAACACACTGCAAACTATTTTTTGTGCCCCATAACGGCGTTTTTTGGAAGAGCAGAACACACCCACAGTACGTAACCGCTGAATCGCACAGCTACAGAACTGCAGAAAATGCTATTCAAGAATTTTTTTTTTTTTAGTATAGCACAGTAGGAGAAAACTATATAGACATTGTTTATTTCACACACCTCCAAATATGTATAACACACTGCAAACTATTTTTTGTGCTCCTAAACGGCGTTTTTTGGAAGAGCAGAACACACCCACAGAACGTAACCGCTGAATCGCACAGCTACAGAACTGCAGAAAATGTTATTCAAAAAAAATGTTGTTTTTTTAGTATAGCACAGTAGGAGAAAACTATATAGAAATTGTTTATTTCACACACCTCCAAATATGTATAACACACTGCAAACTATTTTTTGTGCCCCTAAACTGCATTTTTTTGGAAGAGCAGAACACACCCACAGTACGTAACCGCTGAATCGCACAGCTACAGAACTGCAGAAAATGCTATTCAAAAAAAATGTTGTTTTTTTAGTATAGCACAGTAGGAGAAAACTATATAGAAATTGTTTATTTCACACACCTCCAAATATGTATAACACACTGCAAACTATTTTTTGTGCCCCATAACGGCGTTTTTTGGAAGAGCAGAACACACCCACAGTACGTAACCGCTGAATCGCACAGCTACAGAACTGCAGAAAATGCTATTCAAGAATTTTTTTTTTTTAGTATAGCACAGTAGGAGAAAACTATATAGAAATTGTTTATTTCACACACCTCCAAATATGTATAACACACTGCAAACTATTTTTTGTGCTCCTAAACGGCGTTTTTTGGAAGAGCAGAACACACCCACAGAACGTAACCGCTGAATCGCACAGCTACAGAACTGCAGAAAATGTTATTCAAAAAAAATTTTGTTTTTTTAGTATAGCACAGTAGGAGAAAACTATATAGAAATTGTTTATTTCACACACCTCCAAATATGTATAACACACTGCAAACTATTTTTTGTGCCCCATAACGGCGTTTTTTGGAAGAGCAGAACACACCCACAGTACGTAACCGCTGAATCGCACAGCTACAGAACTGCAGAAAATGCTATTCAAGAATTTTTTTTTTTAGTATAGCACAGTAGGAGAAAACTATATAGAAATTGTTTATTTCACACACCTCCAAATATGTATAACACACTGCAAACTATTTTTTGTGCCCCTAAACTGTGTTTTTTGGAAGAGCAGAACACACCCACAGTACGTAACCGCTGAATCGCACAGCTACAGAACTGCAGAAAATGCTATTCAAAAAAAATGTTGTTTTTTTAGTATAGCACAGTAGAAGAAAACTATTTAGAAATTGTGTATTTCACACACCTCCAAATATGTATAACACACTGCAAACTATTTTTTGTGCCCCTAAACTGCGTTTTTTGGAAGAGCAGAACACCCCCACAGTACGTAACCGCTGAATCGCACAGCTACAGAACTGCAGAAAATGCTATTCAAAAAAAATGTTGTTTTTTTAGTATAGCACAGTAGAAGAAAACTATTTAGAAATTGTGTATTTCACACACCTCCAAATATGTATAACACACTGCAAACTATTTTTTGTGCTCCTAAACGGCGTTTTTTGGAAGAGTAGAACACACCCACAGTACATAACCGCTGAATCGCACAGCTACAGAACTGCAGAAAATGCTATTCAAGAATTTTTTTTTTTTTTAGTATAGCACAGTAGGAGAAAACTATATAGAAATTGTTTATTTCACACACCTCCAAATATGTATAACACACTGCAAACTATTTTTTGTGCCCCTAAACTGCGTTTTTTGGAAGAGCAGAACACACCCACAGTACGTAACCGCTGAATCGCACAGCTACAGAACTGCAGAAAATGCTATTCAAAAAAAATGTTGTTTTTTTAGTATAGCACAGTAGGAGAAAACTATATAGAAATTGTTTATTTCACACACCTCCAAATATGTATAACACACTGCAAACTATTTTTTGTGCCCCTAAACTGCGTTTTTTGGAAGAGCAGAACACACCCACAGTACGTAACCGCTGAATCGCACAGCTACAGAACTGCAGAAAATGCTATTCAAAAAAAAATGTTGTTTTTTTAGTATAGCACAGTAGGAGAAAACTATATAGAAATTGTTTATTTCACACACCTCCAAATATGTATAACACACTGCAAACTATTTTTTGTGCCCCATAACGGCGTTTTTTGGAAGAGCAGAACACACCCACAGTACGTAACCGCTGAATCGCACAGCTACAGAACTGCAGAAAATGCTATTCAAGAATTTTTTTTTTTTTAGTATAGCACAGTAGGAGAAAACTATATAGAAATTGTTTATTTCACACACCTCCAAATATGTATAACACACTGCAAACTATTTTTTGTGCTCCTAAACGGCGTTTTTTGGAAGAGCAGAACACACCCACAGAACGTAACCGCTGAATCGCACAGCTACAGAACTGCAGAAAATGTTATTAAAAAAAAATGTTGTTTTTTTAGTATAGCACAGTAGGAGAAAACTATATAGAAATTGTTTATTTCACACACCTCCAAATATGTATAACACACTGCAAACTATTTTTTGTGCCCCTAAACTGCGTTTTTTTGGAAGAGCAGAACACACCCACAGTACGTAACCGCTGAATCGCACAGCTACAGAACTGCAGAAAATGCTATTCAAAAAAAATGTTGTTTTTTTAGTATAGCACAGTAGGAGAAAACTATATAGAAATTGTTTATTTCACACACCTCCAAATATGTATAACACACTGCAAACTATTTTTTGTGCCCCATAACGGCGTTTTTTGGAAGAGCAGAACACACCCACAGTACGTAACCGCTGAATCGCACAGCTACAGAACTGCAGAAAATGCTATTCAAGAATTTTTTTTTTTTAGTATAGCACAGTAGGAGAAAACTATATAGAAATTGTTTATTTCACACACCTCCAAATATGTATAACACACTGCAAACTATTTTTTGTGCTCCTAAACGGCGTTTTTTGGAAGAGCAGAACACACCCACAGAACGTAACCGCTGAATCGCACAGCTACAGAACTGCAGAAAATGTTATTCAAAAAAAATTTTGTTTTTTTAGTATAGCACAGTAGGAGAAAACTATATAGAAATTGTTTATTTCACACACCTCCAAATATGTATAACACACTGCAAACTATTTTTTGTGCCCCATAACGGCGTTTTTTGGAAGAGCAGAACACACCCACAGTACGTAACCGCTGAATCGCACAGCTACAGAACTGCAGAAAATGCTATTCAAGAATTTTTTTTTTTAGTATAGCACAGTAGGAGAAAACTATATAGAAATTGTTTATTTCACACACCTCCAAATATGTATAACACACTGCAAACTATTTTTTGTGCCCCTAAACTGTGTTTTTTGGAAGAGCAGAACACACCCACAGTACGTAACCGCTGAATCGCACAGCTACAGAACTGCAGAAAATGCTATTCAAAAAAAATGTTGTTTTTTTAGTATAGCACAGTAGAAGAAAACTATTTAGAAATTGTGTATTTCACACACCTCCAAATATGTATAACACACTGCAAACTATTTTTTGTGCCCCTAAACTGCGTTTTTTGGAAGAGCAGAACACCCCCACAGTACGTAACCGCTGAATCGCACAGCTACAGAACTGCAGAAAATGCTATTCAAAAAAAATGTTGTTTTTTTAGTATAGCACAGTAGAAGAAAACTATTTAGAAATTGTGTATTTCACACACCTCCAAATATGTATAACACACTGCAAACTATTTTTTGTGCTCCTAAACGGCGTTTTTTGGAAGAGTAGAACACACCCACAGTACATAACCACTGAATCGCACAGCTACAGAACTGCAGAAAATGTTATTCAAAAAAAATGTTGTTTTTTTAGTATAGCACAGTAGGAGAAAACTATATAGAAATTGTTTATTTCACACACCTCCAAATATGTATAACACACTGCAAACTATTTTTTGTGCCCCTAAACTGCATTTTTTGGAAGAGCAGAACACACCCACAGTACGTAACCGCTGAATCGCACAGCTACAGAACTGCAGAAAATGCTATTCAAAAAAAATGTTTTTTTAGTATAGCACAGTAGAAGAAAACTATTTAGAAATTGTTTATTTCACACACCTCCAAATATGTATAACACACTGCAAACTATTTTTTGTGCCCCTAAACGGCGTTTTTTGGAAGAGCAGAACACACCCACAGTACGTAACCGCTGAATCGCACAGCTACAGAACTGCAGAAAATGCTATTCAAAAAAAATGTTGTTTTTTTAGTATAGCACAGTAGGAGAAAACTATATAGAAATTGTTTATTTCACACACCTCCAAATATGTATAACACACTGCAAACTATTTTTTGTGCCCCTAAACTGCGTTTTTTGGAAGAGCAGAACACACCCACAGTACGTAACCGCTGAATCGCACAGCTACAGAACTGCAGAAAATGCTATTCAAAAAAAATGTTGTTTTTTTAGTATAGCACAGTAGAAGAAAACTATTTAGAAATTGTTTATTTCACACACCTCCAAATATGTATAACACACTGCAAACTATTTTTTGTGCCCCTAAACTGTGTTTTTTGGAAGAGCAGAACACACCCACAGTACGTAACCGCTGAATCGCACAGCTACAGAACTGCAGAAAATGCTATTCAAAAAAATGTTGTTTTTTTAGTATAGCACAGTAGAAGAAAACTATTTAGAAATTGTGTATTTCACACACCTCCAAATATGTATAACACACTGCAAACTATTTTTTGTGCCCCTAAACTGCGTTTTTTGGAAGAGCAGAACACACCCACAGTACGTAACCGCTGAATCGCACAGCTACAGAACTGCAGAAAATGCTATTCAAAAAAAATGTTGTTTTTTTAGTATAGCACAGTAGAAGAAAACTATTTAGAAATTGTGTATTTCACACACCTCCAAATATGTATAACACACTGCAAACTATTTTTTGTGCTCCTAAACGGCGTTTTTTGGAAGAGCAGAACACACCCACAGTACATAACCGCTGAATCGCCCAGCTACAGAACTGCAGAAAATGTTATTCAAAAAAAATGTTGTTTTTTTAGTATAGCACAGTAGGAGAAAACTATATAGAAATTGTTTATTTCACACACCTCCAAATATGTATAACACACTGCAAACTATTTTTTGTGCCCCTAAACTGCGTTTTTTGGAAGAGCAGAACACACCCACAGTACGTAACCGCTGAATCGCACAGCTACAGAACTGCAGAAAATGCTATTCAAAAAAAATGTTTTTTTAGTATAGCACAGTAGAAGAAAACTATTTAGAAATTGTTTATTTCACACACCTCCAAATATGTATAACACACTGCAAACTATTTTTTGTGCCCCTAAACTGCGGTTTTTGGAAGAGCAGAACACACCCACAGTACGTAACCGCTGAATTGCACAGCTACAGAACTGCAGAAAATGCTATTCAAAAAAAATGTTTTTTTTTAGTATAGCACAGTAGGAGAAAACTATATAGAAATTGTTTATTTCACACACCTCCAAATATGTATAACACACTGCAAACTATTTTTTGTGCCCCTAAACTGCGTTTTTTGGAAGAGCAGAACACACCCACAGTACGTAACCGCTGAATCGCACAGCTACAGAACTGCAGAAAATGCTATTCAAAAAAAATGTTGTTTTTTTAGTATAGCACAGTAGAAGAAAACTATTTAGAAATTGTGTATTTCACACACCTCCAAATATGTATAACACACTGCAAACTATTTTTTGTGCCCCTAAACGGCGTTTTTTGGAAGAGCAGAACACACCCACAGTACGTAACCGCTGAATCGCACAGCTACAGAACTGCAGAAAATGCTATTCAAATTTTTTTTTTTTTTAGTATAGCACAGTAGGAGAAAACTATATAGAAATTGTTTATTTCACACACCTCCAAATATGTATAACACACTGCAAACTATTTTTTGTGCTCCTAAACGGCGTTTTTTGGAAGAGCAGAACACACCCACAGAACGTAACCGCTGAATCGCACAGCTACAGAACTGCAGAAAATGTTATTCAAAAAAATGTTTTTTTTTTAGTATAGCACAGTAGGAGAAAACTATATAGAAATTGTTTATTTCACACACCTCCAAATATGTATAACACACTGCAAACTATTTTTTGTGCCCCATAACGGCGTTTTTTGGAAGAGCAGAACACACCCACAGTACGTAACCGCTGAATCGCACAGCTACAGAACTGCAGAAAATGCTATTCAAGAATTTTTTTTTTTTTTTAGTATAGCACAGTAGGAGAAAACTATATAGAAATTGTTTATTTCACACACCTCCAAATATGTATAACACACTGCAAACTATTTTTTGTGCCCCTAAACTGCGTTTTTTGGAAGAGCAGAACACACCCACAGTACGTAACCGCTGAATCGCACAGCTACAGAACTGCTGAAAATGCTATTCAAAAAAAATGTTTTTTTTTAGTATAGCACAGTAGGAGAAAACTATATAGAAATTGTTTATTTCACACACCTCCAAATATGTATAACACACTGCAAACTATTTTTTGTGCCCCTAAACTGCATTTTTTGGAAGAGCAGAACACACCCACAGTACGTAACCGCTGAATCGCACAGCTACAGAACTGCAGAAAATGCTATTTAAAAAAAAATGTTGTTTTTTTAGTATAGCACAGTAGGAGAAAACTATATAGAAATTGTTTATTTCACACACCTCCAAATATGTATAACACACTGCAAACTATTTTTTGTGCCCCATAACGGCGTTTTTTGGAAGAGCAGAACACACCCACAGTACGTAACCGCTGAATCGCACAGCTACAGAACTGCAGAAAATGCTATTCAAGAATGTTTTTTTTTTTTTAGTATAGCACAGTAGGAGAAAACTATATAGAAATTGTTTATTTCACACACCTCCAAATATGTATAACACACTGCAAACTATTTTTTGCGCCCCTAAACTGCGTTTTTTGGAAGAGCAGAACACACCCACAGTACGTAACCGCTGAATCGCACAGCTACAGAACTGCAGAAAATGCTATTCAAGATTTTTTTTTTTTTAGTATAGCACAGTAGGAGAAAACTATATAGAAATTGTTTATTTCACACACCTCCAAATATGTATAACACACTGCAAACTATTTTTTGCGCCCCTAAAATGCGTTTTTTGGAAGAGCAGAACACACCCACAGTACGTAACCGCTGAATCGCACAGCTACAGAACTGCAGAAAATGCTATTCAAAAAAATTTTTGTTTTTTTAGTATAGCACAGTAGAAGAAAACTATTTAGAAATTGTGTATTTCACACACCTCCAAATATGTATAACACACTGCAAACTATTTTTTGTGCCCCTAAACTGCGTTTTTTGGAAGAGCAGAACACCCCCACAGTACGTAACCGCTGAATCGCACAGCTACAGAACTGCAGAAAGTGCTATTCAAAAAAAATGTTGTTTTTTAGTATAGCACAGTAGAAGAAAACTATTTAGAAATTGTGTATTTCACACACCTCCAAATATGTATAACACACTGCAAGCTATTTTTTGTGCTCCTAAACGGCGTTTTTTGGAAGAGCAGAACACACCCACAGTACATAACCGCTGAATCGCACAGCTAATGAACTGCAGAAAATGTTATTCAAAAAAAATGTTGTTTTTTTAGTATAGCACAGTAGGAGAAAACTATATAGAAATTGTTTATTTCACACACCTCCAAATATGTATAACACACTGCAAACTATTTTTTGTGCCCCATAACGGCGTTTTTTGGAAGAGCAGAACACACCCACAGTACGTAACCGCTGAATCGCACAGCTACAGAACTGCAGAAAATGCTATTCAAATTTTTTTTTTTTTAGTATAGCACAGTAGGAGAAAACTATATAGAAATTGTTTATTTCACACACCTCCAAATATGTATAACACACTGCAAACTATTTTTTGTGCTCCTAAACGGCGTTTTTTGGAAGAGCAGAACACACCCACAGAACGTAACCGCTGAATCGCACAGCTACAGAACTGCAGAAAATGTTATTCAAAAAAATGTTTTTTTTTTAGTATAGCACAGTAGGAGAAAACTATATAGAAATTGTTTATTTCACACACCTCCAAATATGTATAACACACTGCAAACTATTTTTTGTGCCCCATAACGGCGTTTTTTGGAAGAGCAGAACACACCCACAGTACGTAACCGCTGAATCGCACAGCTACAGAACTGCAGAAAATGCTATTCAAGAATTTTTTTTTTTTTTTAGTATAGCACAGTAGGAGAAAACTATATAGAAATTGTTTATTTCACACACCTCCAAATATGTATAACACACTGCAAACTATTTTTTGTGCCCCTAAACTGCGTTTTTTGGAAGAGCAGAACACACCCACAGTACGTAACCGCTGAATCGCACAGCTACAGAACTGCTGAAAATGCTATTCAAAAAAAATGTTTTTTTTTAGTATAGCACAGTAGGAGAAAACTATATAGAAATTGTTTATTTCACACACCTCCAAATATGTATAACACACTGCAAACTATTTTTTGTGCCCCTAAACTGCATTTTTTGGAAGAGCAGAACACACCCACAGTACGTAACCGCTGAATCGCACAGCTACAGAACTGCAGAAAATGCTATTTAAAAAAAAATGTTGTTTTTTTAGTATAGCACAGTAGGAGAAAACTATATAGAAATTGTTTATTTCACACACCTCCAAATATGTATAACACACTGCAAACTATTTTTTGTGCCCCATAACGGCGTTTTTTGGAAGAGCAGAACACACCCACAGTACGTAACCGCTGAATCGCACAGCTACAGAACTGCAGAAAATGCTATTCAAGAATGTTTTTTTTTTTTTAGTATAGCACAGTAGGAGAAAACTATATAGAAATTGTTTATTTCACACACCTCCAAATATGTATAACACACTGCAAACTATTTTTTGCGCCCCTAAACTGCGTTTTTTGGAAGAGCAGAACACACCCACAGTACGTAACCGCTGAATCGCACAGCTACAGAACTGCAGAAAATGCTATTCAAGAATTTTTTTTTTTTAGTATAGCACAGTAGAAGAAAACTATTTAGAAATTGTGTATTTCACACACCTCCAAATATGTATAACACACTGCAAACTATTTTTTGTGCCCCTAAACTGCGTTTTTTGGAAGAGCAGAACACCCCCACAGTACGTAACCGCTGAATCGCACAGCTACAGAACTGCAGAAAGTGCTATTCAAAAAAAATGTTGTTTTTTAGTATAGCACAGTAGAAGAAAACTATTTAGAAATTGTGTATTTCACACACCTCCAAATATGTATAACACACTGCAAGCTATTTTTTGTGCTCCTAAACGGCGTTTTTTGGAAGAGCAGAACACACCCACAGTACATAACCGCTGAATCGCACAGCTAATGAACTGCAGAAAATGTTATTCAAAAAAAATGTTGTTTTTTTAGTATAGCACAGTAGGAGAAAACTATATAGAAATTGTTTATTTCACACACCTCCAAATATGTATAACACACTGCAAACTATTTTTTGTGCCCCATAACGGCGTTTTTTGGAAGAGCAGAACACACCCACAGTACGTAACCGCTGAATCGCACAGCTACAGAACTGCAGAAAATGCTATTCAAGAAAAAAAATTTTTTTAGTATAGCACAGTAGGAGAAAACTATATAGAAATTGTTTATTTCACACACCTCCAAATATGTATAACACACTGCAAACTATTTTTTGTGCCCCTAAACTGCGTTTTTTGTTAGAGCAGAACACACCCACAGTACGTAACCGCTGAATCGCACAGCTACAGAACTGCAGAAAATGCTATTAAAAAAAATGTTTTTTTTTTAGTATAGCACAGTAGGAGAAAACGATATAGAAATTGTTTATTTCACACACCTCCAAATATGTATAACACACTGCAAACTATTTTTTGTGCCCCTAAACTGCGTTTTTTGGAAGAGCAGAACACACCCACAGTATGTAACCGCTGAATCGCACAGCTACAGAACTGCAGAAAATGCTATTCAAAAAAAATGTTGTTTTTTTAGTATAGCACAGTAGAAGAAAACTATTTAGAAATTGTTTATTTCACACACCTCCAAATATGTATAACACACTGCAAACTATTTTTTGTGCCCCTAAACTGCGTTTTTTGGAAGAGCAGAACACACCCACAGTACGTAACCGCTGAATCGCACAGCTACAGAACTGCAGAAAATGCTATTCAAAAAAAATGTTGTTTTTTTAGTATAGCACAGTAGAAGAAAACTATTTAGAAATTGTGTATTTCACACACCTCCAAATATGTATAACACACTGCAAACTATTTTTTGTGCCCCTAAACGGCGTTTTTTGGAAGAGCAGAACACACCCACAGTACGTAACCGCTGAATCGCACAGCTACAGAACTGCAGAAAATGCTATTCAAAGAATTTTTTTTTTTTAGTATAGCACAGTAGGAGAAAACTATATAGAAATTGTTTATTTCACACACCTCCAAATATGTATAACACACTGCAAACTATTTTTTGTGCTCCTAAACGGCGTTTTTTGGAAGAGCAGAACACACCCACAGAACGTAACCGCTGAATCGCACAGCTACAGAACTGCAGAAAATGTTATTCAAAAAAAATGTTGTTTTTTTAGTATAGCACAGTAGGAGAAAACTATATAGAAATTGTTTATTTCACACACCTCCAAATATGTATAACACACTGCAAACTATTTTTTGTGCCCCATAACGGCGTTTTTTGGAAGAGCAGAACACACCCACAGTACGTAACCGCTGAATCGCACAGCTACAGAACTGCAGAAAATGCTATTCAAAAAAAATGTTGTTTTTTTAGTATAGCACAGTAGAAGAAAACTATTTAGAAATTGTGTATTTCACACACCTCCAAATATGTATAACACACTGCAAACTATTTTTTGTGCCCCTAAATGGCGTTTTTTGGAAGAGCAGAACACACCCACAGTACGTAACCGCTGAATCGCACAGCTACAGAACTGCAGAAAATGCTATTCAAATTTTTTTTTTTTTTTAGTATAGCACAGTAGGAGAAAACTATATAGAAATTGTTTATTTCACACACCTCCAAATATGTATAACACACTGCAAACAATTTTTTGTGCTCCTAAACGGCGTTTTTTGGAAGAGCAGAACACACCCACAGAACGTAACCGCTGAATCGCACAGCTACAGAACTGCAGAAAATGTTATTCAAAAAAATGTTGTTTTTTTAGTATAGCACAGTAGGAGAAAACTATATAGAAATTGTTTATTTCACACACCTCCAAATATGTATAACACACTGCAAACTATTTTTTGTGCCCCATAATGGCGTTTTTTGGAAGAGCAGAACACACCCACAGTACGTAACCGCTGAATCGCACAGCTACAGAACTGCAGAAAATGCTATTCAAGAATTTTTTTTTTTTTTAGTATAGCACAGTAGGAGAAAACTATATAGAAATTGTTTATTTCACACACCTCCAAATATGTATAACACACTGCAAACTATTTTTTGTGCCCCTAAACTGCGTTTTTTGGAAGAGCAGAACACACCCACAGTACGTAACCGCTGAATCGCACAGCTACAGAACTGCAGAAAATGCTATTCAAAAAAAATGTTGTTTTTTTAGTATAGCACAGTAGGAGAAAACTATATAGAAATTGTTTATTTCACACACCTCCAAATATGTATAACACATTGCAAACTATTTTTTGTGCCCCATAACGGCGTTTTTTGGAAGAGCAGAACACACCCACAGTACGTAACCGCTGAATCGCACAGCTACAGAACTGCAGAAAATGCTATTCAAGAATTTTTTTTTTTTAGTATAGCACAGTAGGAGAAAACTATATAGAAATTGTTTATTTCACACACCTCCAAATATGTATAACACACTGCAAACTATTTTTTGTGCTCCTAAACGGCGTTTTTTGGAAGAGCAGAACACACCCACAGAACGTAACCGCTGAATCGCACAGCTACAGAACTGCAGAAAATGTTATTCAAAAAAAATGTTGTTTTTTTAGTATAGCACAGTAGGAGAAAACTATATAGAAATTGTTTATTTCACACACCTCCAAATATGTATAACACACTGCAAACTATTTTTTGTGCTCCATAACGACGTTTTTTGGAAGAGCAGAACACACCCACAGTACGTAACCGCTGAATCGCACAGCTACAGAACTGCAGAAAATGCTATTCAAGAATTTTTTTTTTTTTAGTATAGCACAGTAGGAGAAAACTATATAGAAATTGTTTATTTCACACACCTCCAAATATGTATAACACACTGCAAACTATTTTTTGTGCCCCTAAACTGCGTTTTTTGGAAGAGCAGAACACACCCACAGTACGTAACCGCTGAATCGCACAGCTACAGAACTGCAGAAAATGCTATTCAAAAAAAATGTTGTTTTTTTAGTATAGCACAGTAGGAGAAAACTATATAGAAATTGTTTATTTCACACACCTCCAAATATGTATAACACACTGCAAACTATTTTTTGTGCCCCTAAACTGCGTTTTTTGGAAGAGCAGAACACACCCACAGTACGTAACCGCTGAATCGCACAGCTACAGAACTGCACAAAATGCTATTAAAAAAAAACGTTGTTTTTTTAGTATAGCACAGTAGAAGAAAACTATTTAGAAATTGTTTATTTCACACACCTCCAAATATGTATAACACACTGCAAACTATTTTTTGTGCCCCTAAACTGTGTTTTTTGGAAGAGCAGAACACACCCACAGTACGTAACCGCTGAATCGCACAGCTACAGAACTGCAGAAAATGCTATTCAAAAAAAATTTTGTTTTTTTAGTATAGCACAGTAGAAGAAAACTATTTAGAAATTGTGTATTTCACACACCTCCAAATATGTATAACACACTGCAAACTATTTTTTGTGCCCCTAAACTGCGTTTTTTGGAAGAGCAGAACACCCCCACAGTACGTAACCGCTGAATCGCACAGCTACAGAACTGCAGAAAATGCTATTCAAAAAAAATGTTGTTTTTTAGTATAGCACAGTAGAAGAAAACTATTTAGAAATTGTGTATTTCACACACCTCCAAATATGTATAACACACTGCAAGCTATTTTTTGTGCTCCTAAACGGCGTTTTTTGGAAGAGCAGAACACACCCACAGTACATAACCGCTGAATCGCACAGCTAATGAACTGCAGAAAATGTTATTCAAAAAAAATGTTGTTTTTTTAGTATAGCACAGTAGGAGAAAACTATATAGAAATTGTTTATTTCACACACCTCCAAATATGTATAACACACTGCAAACTATTTTTTGTGCCCCATAACGGCGTTTTTTGGAAGAGCAGAACACACCCACAGTACGTAACCGCTGAATCGCACAGCTACAGAACTGCAGAAAATGCTATTCAAGAAAAAAAAAAATTTTTAGTATAGCACAGTAGGAGAAAACTATATAGAAATTGTTTATTTCACACACCTCCAAATATGTATAACACACTGCAAACTATTTTTTGTGCCCCTAAACTGCGTTTTTTGTTAGAGCAGAACACACCCACAGTACGTAACCGCTGAATCGCACAGCTACAGAACTGCAGAAAATGCTATTAAAAAAAATGTTTTTTTTTTAGTATAGCACAGTAGGAGAAAACGATATAGAAATTGTTTATTTCACACACCTCCAAATATGTATAACACACTGCAAACTATTTTTTGTGCCCCTAAACTGCGTTTTTTGGAAGAGCAGAACACACCCACAGTATGTAACCGCTGAATCGCACAGCTACAGAACTGCAGAAAATGCTATTCAAAAAAAATGTTGTTTTTTTAGTATAGCACAGTAGAAGAAAACTATTTAGAAATTGTTTATTTCACACACCTCCAAATATGTATAACACACTGCAAACTATTTTTTGTGCCCCTAAACGGCGTTTTTTGGAAGAGCAGAAGACACCCACAGTACGTAACCGCTGAATCGCACAGCTACAGAACTGCAGAAAATGCTAATCAAAAAAAATGTTGTTTTTTTAGTATAGCACAGTAGGAGAAAACTATATAGAAATTGTTTATTTCACACACCTCCAAATATGTATAACACACTGCAAACTATTTTTTGTGCTCTAAACGGCGTTTTTTGGAAGAGCAGAACACACCCACAGAACGTAACCGCTGAATCGCACAGCTACAGAACTGCAGAAAATGTTATTCAAAAAAAATGTTGTTTTTTTAGTATAGCACAGTAGGAGAAAACTATATAGGAATTGTTTATTTCACACACCTCCAAATATGTATAACACACTGCAAACTATTTTTTGTGCCCCTAAACTGCGTTTTTTGGAAGAGCAGAACACACCCACAGTATGTAACCGCTGAATCGCACAGCTACAGAACTGCAGAAAATGCTATTCAAAAAAAATGTTGTTTTTTTAGTATAGCACAGTAGGAGAAAACTATATAGAAATTGTTTATTTCACACACCTCCAAATATGTATAACACACTGCAAACTATTTTTTGTGCCCCATAACGGCGTTTTTTGGAAGAGCAGAACACACCCACAGTACGTAACCGCTGAATCGCACAGCTACAGAACTGCAGAAAATGCTATTCAAGAATTTTTTTTTTTTTTAGTATAGCACAGTAGGAGAAAACTATATAGAAATTGTTTATTTCACACACCTCCAAATATGTATAACACACTGCAAACTATTTTTTGTGCTCCTAAATGGCGTTTTTTGGAAGAGCAGAACACACCCACAGAACGTAACCGCTGAATCGCACAGCTACAGAACTGCAGAAAATGTTATTCAAAAAAAATGTTGTTTTTTTAGTATAGCACAGTAGGAGAAAACTATATAGAAATTGTTTATTTCACACACCTCCAAATATGTATAACACACTGCAAACTATTTTTTGTGCCCCATAACGGCGTTTTTTGGAAGAGCAGAACACACCCACAGTACGTAACCGCTGAATCGCACAGCTACAGAACTGCAGAAAATGCTATTCAAGAATTTTTTTTTTTTAGTATAGCACAGTAGGAGAAAACTATATAGAAATTGTTTATTTCACACACCTCCAAATATGTATAACACACTGCAAACTATTTTTTGTGCCCCTAAACTGCGTTTTTTGGAAGAGCAGAACACACCCACAGTACGTAACCGCTGAATCGCACAGCTACAGAACTGCAGAAAATGCTATTCAAAAAAAATTTTGTTTTTTTAGTATAGCACAGTAGGAGAAAACTATATAGAAATTGTTTATTTCACACACCTCCAAATATGTATAACACACTGCAAACTATTTTTTGTGCCCCTAAACTGCGTTTTTTGGAAGAGCAGAACACACCCACAGTACGTAACCGCTGAATCGCACAGCTACAGAACTGCAGAAAATGCTATTCAAAAAAAATTTTGTTTTTTTAGTATAGCACAGTAGAAGAAAACTATTTAGAAATTGTTTATTTCACACACCTCCAAATATGTATAACACACTGCAAACTATTTTTTGTGTCCCTAAACTGCGTTTTTTGTTAGAGCAGAACACACCCACAGTACATAACCGCTGAATCGCACAGCTACAGAACTGCAGAAAATGCTATTCAAAAAAAATGTTGTTTTTTTAGTATAGCACAGTAGAAGAAAACTATTTAGAAATTGTGTATTTCACACACCTCCAAATATGTATAACACACTGCAAACTATTTTTTGTGCCCCTAAACTGCGTTTTTTGGAAGAGCAGAACACCCCCACAGTACGTAACCGCTGAATCGCACAGCTACAGAACTGCAGAAAATGCTATTCAAAAATTTTTTTGTTTTTTTAGTATAGCACAGTAGAAGAAAACTATTTAGAAATTGTGTATTTCACACACCTCCAAATATGTATAACACACTGCAAACTATTTTTTGTGCCCCTAAACTGCGTTTTTTGGAAGAGCAGAACACACCCACAGTACGTAACCGCTGAATCGCACAGCTACAGAACTGCACAAAATGCTATTAAAAAAAAACGTTGTTTTTTTAGTATAGCACAGTAGAAGAAAACTATTTAGAAATTGTTTATTTCACACACCTCCAAATATGTATAACACACTGCAAACTATTTTTTGTGCCCCTAAACTGTGTTTTTTGGAAGAGCAGAACACACCCACAGTACGTAACCGCTGAATCGAACAGCTACAGAACTGCAGAAAATGCTATTCAAAAAAAATTTTGTTTTTTTAGTATAGCACAGTAGAAGAAAACTATTTAGAAATTGTGTATTTCACACACCTCCAAATATGTATAACACACTGCAAACTATTTTTTGTGCCCCTAAACTGCGTTTTTTGGAAGAGCAGAACACCCCCACAGTACGTAACCGCTGAATCGCACAGCTACAGAACTGCAGAAAATGCTATTCAAAAAAAATGTTGTTTTTTAGTATAGCACAGTAGAAGAAAACTATTTAGAAATTGTGTATTTCACACACCTCCAAATATGTATAACACACTGCAAGCTATTTTTTGTGCTCCTAAACGGCGTTTTTTGGAAGAGCAGAACACACCCACAGTACATAACCGCTGAATCGCACAGCTAATGAACTGCAGAAAATGTTATTCAAAAAAAATGTTGTTTTTTTAGTATAGCACAGTAGGAGAAAACTATATAGAAATTGTTTATTTCACACACCTCCAAATATGTATAACACACTGCAAACTATTTTTTGTGCCCCATAACGGCGTTTTTTGGAAGAGCAGAACACACCCACAGTACGTAACCGCTGAATCGCACAGCTACAGAACTGCAGAAAATGCTATTCAAAAAAAATGTTGTTTTTTTAGTATAGCACAGTAGAAGAAAACTATTTAGAAATTGTGTATTTCACACACCTCCAAATATGTATAACACACTGCAAACTATTTTTTGTGCCCCATAACGGCGTTTTTTGGAAGAGCAGAACACACCCACAGTACGTAACCGCTGAATCGCACAGCTACAGAACTGCAGAAAATGCTATTCAAGAATTTTTTTTTTTTAGTATAGCACAGTAGGAGAAAACTATATAGAAATTGTTTATTTCACACACCTCCAAATATGTATAACACACTGCAAACTATTTTTTGTGCCCCTAAACTGCGTTTTTTGGAAGAGCAGAACACACCCACAGTACGTAACCGCTGAATCGCACAGCTACAGAACTGCAGAAAATGCTATTCAAAAAAAATGTTGTTTTTTTAGTATAGCACAGTAGGAGAAAACTATATAGAAATTGTTTATTTCACACACCTCCAAATATGTATAACACACTGCAAACTATTTTTTGTGCCCCTAAACTGCGTTTTTTGGAAGAGCAGAACACACCCACAGTACGTAACCGCTGAATCGCACAGCTACAGAACTGCAGAAAATGCTATTCAAAAAAAATTTTGTTTTTTTAGTATAGCACAGTAGAAGAAAACTATTTAGAAATTGTTTATTTCACACACCTCCAAATATGTATAACACACTGCAAACTATTTTTTGTGTCCCTAAACTGCGTTTTTTGTTAGAGCAGAACACACCCACAGTACATAACCGCTGAATCGCACAGCTACAGAACTGCAGAAAATGCTATTCAAAAAAAATGTTGTTTTTTTAGTATAGCACAGTAGAAGAAAACTATTTAGAAATTGTGTATTTCACACACCTCCAAATATGTATAACACACTGCAAACTATTTTTTGTGCCCCTAAACTGCGTTTTTTGGAAGAGCAGAACACCCCCACAGTACGTAACCGCTGAATCGCACAGCTACAGAACTGCAGAAAATGCTATTCAAAAAATTTTTTGTTTTTTTAGTATAGCACAGTAGAAGAAAACTATTTAGAAATTGTGTATTTCACACACCTCCAAATATGTATAACACACTGCAAACTATTTTTTGTGCCCCTAAACTGCGTTTTTTGGAAGAGCAGAACACACCCACAGTACGTAACCGCTGAATCGCACAGCTACAGAACTGCACAAAATGCTATTAAAAAAAAACGTTGTTTTTTTAGTATAGCACAGTAGAAGAAAACTATTTAGAAATTGTTTATTTCACACACCTCCAAATATGTATAACACACTGCAAACTATTTTTTGTGCCCCTAAACTGTGTTTTTTGGAAGAGCAGAACACACCCACAGTACGTAACCGCTGAATCGCACAGCTACAGAACTGCAGAAAATGCTATTCAAAAAAAATTTTGTTTTTTTAGTATAGCACAGTAGAAGAAAACTATTTAGAAATTGTGTATTTCACACACCTCCAAATATGTATAACACACTGCAAACTATTTTTTGTGCCCCTAAACTGCGTTTTTTGGAAGAGCAGAACACCCCCACAGTACGTAACCGCTGAATCGCACAGCTACAGAACTGCAGAAAATGCTATTCAAAAAAAATGTTGTTTTTTAGTATAGCACAGTAGAAGAAAACTATTTAGAAATTGTGTATTTCACACACCTCCAAATATGTATAACACACTGCAAGCTATTTTTTGTGCTCCTAAACGGCGTTTTTTGGAAGAGCAGAACACACCCACAGTACATAACCGCTGAATCGCACAGCTAATGAACTGCAGAAAATGTTATTCAAAAAAAATGTTGTTTTTTTAGTATAGCACAGTAGGAGAAAACTATATAGAAATTGTTTATTTCACACACCTCCAAATATGTATAACACACTGCAAACTATTTTTTGTGCCCCATAACGGCGTTTTTTGGAAGAGCAGAACACACCCACAGTACGTAACCGCTGAATCGCACAGCTACAGAACTGCAGAAAATGCTATTCAAGAAAAAAAAAAAATTTTAGTATAGCACAGTAGGAGAAAACTATATAGAAATTGTTTATTTCACACACCTCCAAATATGTATAACACACTGCAAACTATTTTTTGTGCCCCTAAACTGCGTTTTTTGTTAGAGCAGAACACACCCACAGTACGTAACCGCTGAATCGCACAGCTACAGAACTGCAGAAAATGCTATTAAAAAAAATGTTTTTTTTTTAGTATAGCACAGTAGGAGAAAACGATATAGAAATTGTTTATTTCACACACCTCCAAATATGTATAACACACTGCAAACTATTTTTTGTGCCCCTAAACTGCGTTTTTTGGAAGAGCAGAACACACCCACAGTATGTAACCGCTGAATCGCACAGCTACAGAACTGCAGAAAATGCTATTCAAAAAAAATGTTGTTTTTTTAGTATAGCACAGTAGAAGAAAACTATTTAGAAATTGTTTATTTCACACACCTCCAAATATGTATAACACACTGCAAACTATTTTTTGTGCCCCTAAACGGCGTTTTTTGGAAGAGCAGAAGACACCCACAGTACGTAACCGCTGAATCGCACAGCTACAGAACTGCAGAAAATGCTAATCAAAAAAATTGTTGTTTTTTTAGTATAGCACAGTAGGAGAAAACTATATAGAAATTGTTTATTTCACACACCTCCAAATATGTATAACACACTGCAAACTATTTTTTGTGCTCTAAACGGCGTTTTTTGGAAGAGCAGAACACACCCACAGAACGTAACCGCTGAATCGCACAGCTACAGAACTGCAGAAAATGTTATTCAAAAAAAATGTTGTTTTTTTAGTATAGCACAGTAGGAGAAAACTATATAGGAATTGTTTATTTCACACACCTCCAAATATGTATAACACACTGCAAACTATTTTTTGTGCCCCTAAACTGCGTTTTTTGGAAGAGCAGAACACACCCACAGTATGTAACCGCTGAATCGCACAGCTACAGAACTGCAGAAAATGCTATTCAAAAAAAATGTTGTTTTTTTAGTATAGCACAGTAGGAGAAAACTATATAGAAATTGTTTATTTCACACACCTCCAAATATGTATAACACACTGCAAACTATTTTTTGTGCCCCATAACGGCGTTTTTTGGAAGAGCAGAACACACCCACAGTACGTAACCGCTGAATCGCACAGCTACAGAACTGCAGAAAATGCTATTCAAGAATTATTTTTTTTTTTAGTATAGCACAGTAGGAGAAAACTATATAGAAATTGTTTATTTCACACACCTCCAAATATGTATAACACACTGCAAACTATTTTTTGTGCTCCTAAACGGCGTTTTTTGGAAGAGCAGAACACACCCACAGAACGTAACCGCTGAATCGCACAGCTACAGAACTGCAGAAAATGTTATTCAAAAAAAATGTTGTTTTTTTAGTATAGCACAGTAGGAGAAAACTATATAGAAATTGTTTATTTCACACACCTCCAAATATGTATAACACACTGCAAACTATTTTTTGTGCCCCATAACGGCGTTTTTTGGAAGAGCAGAACACACCCACAGTACGTAACCGCTGAATCGCACAGCTACAGAACTGCAGAAAATGCTATTCAAGAATTTTTTTTTTTTAGTATAGCACAGTAGGAGAAAACTATATAGAAATTGTTTATTTCACACACCTCCAAATATGTATAACACACTGCAAACTATTTTTTGTGCCCCTAAACTGCGTTTTTTGGAAGAGCAGAACACACCCACAGTACGTAACCGCTGAATCGCACAGCTACAGAACTGCAGAAAATGCTATTCAAAAAAAATGTTGTTTTTTTAGTATAGCACAGTAGGAGAAAACTATATAGAAATTGTTTATTTCACACACCTCCAAATATGTATAACACACTGCAAACTATTTTTTGTGCCCCTAAACTGCGTTTTTTGGAAGAGCAGAACACACCCACAGTACGTAACCGCTGAATCGCACAGCTACAGAACTGCAGAAAATGCTATTCAAAAAAAATTTTGTTTTTTTAGTATAGCACAGTAGAAGAAAACTATTTAGAAATTGTTTATTTCACACACCTCCAAATATGTATAACACACTGCAAACTATTTTTTGTGTCCCTAAACTGCGTTTTTTGTTAGAGCAGAACACACCCACAGTACATAACCGCTGAATCGCACAGCTACAGAACTGCAGAAAATGCTATTCAAAAAAAATGTTGTTTTTTTAGTATAGCACAGTAGAAGAAAACTATTTAGAAATTGTGTATTTCACACACCTCCAAATATGTATAACACACTGCAAACTATTTTTTGTGCCCCTAAACTGCGTTTTTTGGAAGAGCAGAACACCCCCACAGTACGTAACCGCTGAATCGCACAGCTACAGAACTGCAGAAAATGCTATTCAAAAAAATTTTTGTTTTTTTAGTATAGCACAGTAGAAGAAAACTATTTAGAAATTGTGTATTTCACACACCTCCAAATATGTATAACACACTGCAAACTATTTTTTGTGCTCCTAAACGGCGTTTTTTGGAAGAGCAGAACACACCCACAGTACATAACCGCTGAATCGCACAGCTACAGAACTGCAGAAAATGTTATTAAAAAAAAATGTTGTTTTTTTAGTATAGCACAGTAGGAGAAAACTATATAGAAATTGTTTATTTCACACACCTCCAAATATGTATAACACACTGCAAACTATTTTTTGTGCCCCATAACGGCGTTTTTTGGAAGAGCAGAACACACCCACAGTACGTAACCGCTGAATCGCACAGCTACAGAACTGCAGAAAATGCTATTCAAGAAAAAAAAATTTTTTTAGTATAGCACAGTAGGAGAAAACTATATAGAAATTGTTTATTTCACACACCTCCAAATATGTATAACACACTGCAAACTATTTTTTGTGCCCCTAAACTGCGTTTTTTGGAAGAGCAGAACACACCCACAGTACGTAACCGCTGAATCGCACAGCTACAGAACTGCAGAAAATGCTATTAAAAAAAAATGTTGTTTTTTTAGTATAGCACAGTAGGAGAAAACGATATAGAAATTGTTTATTTCACACACCTCCAAATATGTATAACACACTGCAAACTATTTTTTGTGCCCCTAAACTGCGTTTTTTGGAAGAGCAGAACACACCCACAGTATGTAACCGCTGAATCGCACAGCTACAGAACTGCAGAAAATGCTATTCAAAAAAAATGTTGTTTTTTTAGTATAGCACAGTAGAAGAAAACTATTTAGAAATTGTTTATTTCACACACCTCCAAATATGTATAACACACTGCAAACAATTTTTTGTGTCCCTAAACGGCGTTTTTTGGAAGAGCAGAACACACCCACAGTACGTAACCGCTGAATCGCACAGCTACAGAACTGCAGAAAATGCTAATCAAAAAAAATGTTGTTTTTTTAGTATAGCACAGTAGGAGAAAACTATATAGAAATTGTTTATTTCACACACCTCCAAATATGTATAACACACTGCAAACTATTTTTTGTGCTCCTAAACGGTGTTTTTTGGAAGAGCAGAACACACCCACAGAACGTAACCGCTGAATCGCACAGCTACAGAACTGCAGAAAATGTTATTCAAAAAAAATGTTGTTTTTTTAGTATAGCACAGTAGGAGAAAACTATATAGGAATTGTTTATTTCACACACCTCCAAATATGTATAACACACTGCAAACTATTTTTTGTGCCCCTAAACTGCGTTTTTTGGAAGAGCAGAACACACCCACAGTATGTAACCGCTGAATCGCACAGCTACAGAACTGCAGAAAATGCTATTCCAAAAAAATGTTGTTTTTTTAGTATAGCACAGTAGGAGAAAACTATATAGAAATTGTTTATTTCACACACCTCCACATATGTATAACACACTGCAAACTATTTTTTGTGGCCCTGAATGGCTCTTTTTGCAAGCGTACATTAAAGTGCAAATTTTTTTTTTTTTTTTTTTTTGCCCTAAACGGGTCTTTTTTTGCACGAGCAAAATAAAATGCAATTTTTTTTTTTTTGCCCTAAGGGTCTTTTGGAAAAGAGCACAATAAAGTGCCTTTTTTTTTCCCTAAAAGTTAGATTTTCTCTGACACTGGGCTCATGGCAGTGTAAAAAGACTGCACTGCAACACAAACAGGTAAACCTATGCAGATCGCTGATTTTAATCTCTGAATCTGGACTCCTATATAATATTCTCTCTCCCTGAAAGCACCAACACAGGAACCTGGCCCTACACTACACTATCTCTCTATCTTTTCCCTCAGATTGCAGAATCAGGACTACCTCATGTATTTTTCTATCTCTCCCTAAAAGCAGCAGCAGCAGCAGACTAGATCCTCTCCCTATCTATTCTGAAGCAGAGTGACGTGTGTGCTGTGTGCCTCTAGCTTATATAGAAGCTGGGTCACATGTTGCACTGACCAATCACAGCCATGCCATTAGTAGGCATGGCTATGATGGCCTCTAAGGGCACACCAGCTAATCAAAAGGTGATTGGCTGGCCCCTGAAGCATTTCTAAATGCGTAATTAGATTGCTGAACCCGAACCCGGACTTTTGCGCAATGTCCGGGTTCGGGTTCGGGTAAAATCTAAAGTTCGGTACGGACCCGAACTTTACAGTCCGGGTTCGCTCAACACTATTTATGAGGGAAAAGATAGTCAGGTTGAGCCGGTCAACTGCCCGGATTACATAGGAAGCGCTGGCAAGATAGTGTTGAACTTGGTGTCACCCTTATTCGGAAAGGGGTACCACTTGTATGTGGACAATTATTACACGAGCGTGCCACTGTTTAGTCACTTGTTTGATCATCAGATTGGAGCATGTGGCACCGTGCGACCTAATCGCTGGGGCTTTCCCCAGCGGCTTGTAGATGCCCGTCTTAGGCTGGGGGAGAGAGCCTGCGTAAAGTGTAATAACTTGCTCGCTATGAAGTGGAGGGACAATAAGAATGTTTTCCTTCTTACCTCCCTTCATGCAGACACGACAGTCCAAATTCGTACGGCGACTGGTGTTGTGGAGAAACCCCTCTGTGTCCACGAATATAACAAAAATATGGGAGGGGTGGACCTCAACGACCAGTTGATGGCGCCGTATCTAATTGACCGTAAGGCGAGACGCTGGTACAAAAAAGTGTCTCTATCCTTATTCCAATTGGCTTTGCTGAACGCTCATGTGCTATACAGAGCTTCAGGCGGGACTTTATCTCTTCTAAAATTCCAGAATGAGATAGTCACAGAACTCCTGTATCCAGGCGGTTCTGCACCTCACCATCCCCTACCAAATGCAGTAAGCCGGCTGCATGAGAGGCATTATACGCATCTCCTCCCGAGTACCCCTACCCAACGAGCCCCCCAAAAAAGATGTCGTGTCTGTAGCAAGCGCGGATTTAGGCATGACACCCGTTATTATTGTCCACTCTGTCCTGACAAACCTGGTCTTTGCCTTGGTGAATGTTTTGAACGCTACCACTCAAAAGTGAAGTTTTAGCGTAGGGTACAGCATTTCACAGACTAGGACACACTTACACAGGGTCTCCCAAGATGCCATTACATTTTGAGAGACCCGAACCATTACAGTTGTTAAAGTTTAAAAAAAAAGTGTAAAAAAAACCCGTAAAAAACAAAAACACAAACAAAATATAAAATAAAAAAAACAAAAATAGTTGTTGTTTTATTGTTCTCTCTCGCTCTCTCTATTTCCTCTCTATTGTTCTGCTCTTTTTTACTGTATTCCATTCTGCAATGTTTTATCATGCTTGCTTTTCAGGTATGTAATTTTTTGTTTTCAGGTGCGCCATTCAACTGCAGCGCGGAATTATTTATCTTGACAGCAACAGCGTTTGCTCCCACGATACATAAAGCCGTGACTCCAGTGCTGTAGGAGGTGATTTCACCACCACAGTTAAAAAAAAAGAGCATATATGCCGAAGCATGGGGGCAGCAGGGGCGGAGGAGCGATTTTGCTCCTAATGCCGCGTATATACGGTCAAAATTCCGACGGAGGCTTGCCCGTGGAAAAGTTTGACCGTGTGTACGCGGCATAACCTTTTATGCCGCGTACATACGGTCGAAATTTCGACAAAGGCTTGCCCGTGGAAAAGTCCGACCGTGTGTACGCGGCATAACTTTTTTGCGGGAGGATGCCCCCATGCTTCGGCATATATATATTTTAGGCCCAGGTTGCGTTAAAAAATGTTTTATTTTTTACTAGGTTTTGTTGTGGTATTTGCTTTGCAGGTATGGTATGGTAAGGTCTTACTGTTGTACTGTAATGTTACTTTGTTTTAATGTTAACCATCATTTGCTTAGCAGGTACGCCATTCAGTTGCATTGCGGATTTATTTATCTTGACAGCAACAGCGTTTGCTCCCACGATACATAAAGCCGTGACTCCAACGCTGTAGGAGGTGATTTCACCACCACAGTTAAAAAAAGAGCATATATGCCGAAGCATGGGGGCAGCAGGGGCGGAGGAGCGATTTTGCTCCTAATGCCGCGTATATACGGTCGAAATTCCGACGGAGGCTTGCCCATGGAAAAGTTTGACCGTGTGTACGCGGCATAACCTTTTATGCCGCGTACATACGGTCGAAATTCCGACAAAGGCTTGCCCGTGGAAAAGTCCGACCGTGTGTACGCGGCATAACTTTTTTGCGGGAGGATGCCCCCATGCTTCGGCATATATGCCCATCATTAGAAGTGGGTGGATGAAGGGAGGTATTCTAATGGTGGGCATACCCACCGATCAATCTCTTTTTTTCGTTCAGCCAACAGGCTGCATGAAAAAAAAGATTACAATACATGTCCAACAAGGACCAGCAACGTACTGGTATGTTGCTGGACTTTGAATGTTTATACCAGAATGATGCCTGCAGGTTTAGGTATCATCTTGGTATCATTCTTTTCAGCCAGTGGCCGGCTTTCATGTAAAAGCAATTCTAGCAGATAATTAGCATCTAGACTGCTTTTACAAGCAGTGGGAGGGAATGCCCCCCCCCGGATATAAACAGCGCCATTGGAAATTGGGAAAGCATTTTATCACACCGATCTTGGTGTGGTCAGATGCTTTGAGGGCAGAGGAAAGATCTAGGGTCTAACCCCCCATTTTTTTTCAAAAAAAGAGTACCTGTCACTACTCATTGCTATCATAGGGGATATTTACATTCCCTGAGATAACAATAAAAATGATAAAAAAAATAAATATGGAAGGAACAGTTTAAAAATAAAATAAAAAAGCAAAATAAATAATAATAAAAAAAAAGCACCGCTGTCCCCCCCTGCTCTTGCGCAAAGGCGAACGCAAGCGTCGGTCTAGCGTCATATGTAAACAGCAATTGCATCATGCATGTGAGGTATCACCGCGAAGGTCAGATCGAGGGCAGTAATTTTAGCAGTAGACCTCCTCTGTAAATCTAACGTGGTAACCTGTAAAGGCTTTTAAATGCTTTTAAAAATGAATGTAGTTTCTCGCAGCTACGCGTTTGTGCGCAATTTTAAAGCATGTCGTGTTTGGTATCCATGTACTCGGCCTAAGATCATCTTTTTTATTTCATCAAACATTTGGTCAATATAGTGTTTTTAGTGCATTAAAAATAAAAAAAGTGTGTTTTTCCCCCAAAAAATGTGTTTGAAAAATCGCTGCGCAAATACTGTGTGGAAAAAAAAATTCAACACCCACTATTTTAATCTGTAGGGCCTTTGCTTTAAAAATATATATAATGTTTGGGGGTTCAACATAATTTTCTTGCAAAAAAAAATATGTTTTCATGTAAACAAAAAGTGTCAGAAAGGGCTTTGTCTTCAAGTGGTTAGAAGAGTGGATGATGTTTGACATAAGCTTCCTAATGTTGTGCATAAAATGCCAGGACAGTTCAAAACCCCCCCCCAAATGACCCCATTTTGGAAAGTAGACACCTCAAGCTATTTGAGCCCATTGAATATTTTTTTTTTTGTCCCAAGTGATTGAATAATGACAAAAAGAAAAAAAAATGTACAAAAAGTTGTCACTAAATTATATATTGCTCAAACATGCCATGGTTATATGTGGAATTGCACCCCAAAATACATTCTGTTGCTTCTCCTGAGTACGGGGATACCACATGTGTGAGACATTTTGGGAGCCTAGCCGCGTACAGGACCCCGAAAACCAAGCACCGCCTTCAGGATTTCTATGGGTGTAAATTTTTGATTTCACTCCTCGCTGCCTATCACAGTTTCGGAGGCCATGGAATGCCCAGATGGCACAAAACCCCCCCAAATGACCCCATTTTGGAAAGTAGACACCCCAAGCTATTTGCTGAGAGGTATGTTGAGTATTTTGCAGATCTCGCTTTTTGTCACAAAGTTTTAAAAATTGAAAAAAGAAAAAAAAAATATGTCTTTCTTCATTTTCAAAAACAAATGAGAGCTGTAAAATACTCACCATGCCTCTCGGCAAATAGCTTGGGGTGTCTACTTTCCAAAATGGGGTCATTTGTGGGGGTTTTGGGCTATCTTGGCATTTTATGGCCTTCAAAACTGTGATAGGAAGTGAGGAGTGAAATCAAAAATTTGTGCCCTTAGAAATCCTGAAGGCGGTGCTTGGTTTTCGGGGGCCCGTACGTGGCTAGGCTCTCAAAAAGTCCCACACATGTGGTATCCCCGTACTCAGGAGAAGCAGCAAAATGTATTTTGGGGTGCAATTCCGCATATAACCATGGCATGTTTGAGCAATATATCATTTAGTGACAACTTTTTGTAAATTTTTTTTTCTTTTTGTCATTATTCAATCACTTGGGACAAAAAAAATGTTCAATGGGCTCAAAATGCCTCTTAGCAATTTCCTTGGGGTGTCTACTTTCCAAAATGGGGTCATTTTGGGGGGTTTTGTGCTATCTTGGCATTTTATGGCCTTCAAAACTGTGATAGGTAGTGAGGAGTGAAATCAAAAATGTATGCCCTTAGAAACCTTGAAGGCGGTGCTTGAATTTTGGGGTCCCGTACGCGGCTAGGCTCCCAAAAAGTCCCACACATGTGGTATCACCATACTCAGGAGAAGCAGCAGAATGTATTTTGGGGTGTAATTTCACATATGCCCATGGCATGTGTGAGCAATATATCATTTAGTGACAACTTTGTGCAAAAAAAACAAAGTTTGTCATATTCCCGCAACTTGTGGCAAAATATAAAATATTCCATGGACTGAACATGCCTCTCAGTAAATAGCTTGGGGTGTCTACTTTCCAAAATGGGGTCATTTGGGGGGGTTTTGTGCTATTTTGGCATTTTATGGCCTTCGAAACTGTGATAGGTAGTGAGGAGTGAAATCAAAAATTTATGCCCTTAGAAATCCTGAAGGCGGTGCTTGGTTTTTGGGGCCCCGTACCCGGCTAGGCTCCCAAAAAGTCCCACACATGTGGTATCCCCGTACTCAGGAGAAGCAGCAGAATGTATTTTGGGGTGCAATTCCACATATAACCATGGCATGTGTGAGCAATATATCATTTAGTGACAACTTTTTGTACTTTTTTTTTTTTTTGTCATTATTCAATCATTTGGGACAAAAAAATAAAATATTCAATGGGCTCAACATGCCTCTCAGCAAATAGCTTGGGGTGTCTACTTTCCAAAATGGGGTCATTTGGGGGGTTTTGTGCCATCTTGGCATTTTATGGCCTTCAAAACTGTGATAGGTAGTGATAGGTAGTGAGGAGTGAAATCAAAAATTTATGCCCTTAGAAACCTTGAAGGCGGTGCTTGGTTTTTGGGGTCCCATATGCGACTAGGCTCCCAAAAAGTCCCACACATGTGGTATCCCCGTACTCAGGAGAAGCAGCAGAATGTATTTTGGGGTGTAATTTCACATATGCCCATGGCATGTGTGAGCAATATATCATTTAGTGACAACTTTGTGCAAAAAAAATAAAGTTTGTCATATTCCCGCAACTTGTGGCAAAATATAAAATATTCCATGGACTAATCATGCCTCTCAGTAAATAGCTTGGGGTGTCTACTTTCCAAAATGGGGTCATTTGGGGGGGTTTTGTGCTATTTTGGCATTTTATGGCCTTCGAAACTGTGATAGGTAGTGAGGAGTGAAATCAAAAATTTGCGCCCTTAGAAATCCTGAAGGCGGTGCTTGGTTTCCGGGGTCCCGTACGTGGCTAGGCTCCTAAAAAGTCCCACACATGTGATATCCCCGTACTCAGGAGAAGCAGCAGAATGTATTTTGGGGTGCAATTCCACATATAACCATGGCATGTGCGAGCAATATATCATTTAGTGACAACTTTTTGTAATTTTTTTTTTTTGTCATTATTCAATCACTTGGGACAAAAAAAAAAATATTCAATGGGCTCAACATGCCTCTCAGCAATTTCCTTGGGGTGTCTACTTTCCAAAATGGGGTCATTTGGGGGGGTTTTGTACTGCCTTGCCATTTTAGCACCTCAAGAAATGAGATAGGCAGTCATAAATTAAAAGCTGTGTAAATTCCAGAAAATGTACCCTAGTTTGTAGACGCTATAACTTTTGCGCAAACCAATAAATATACACTTATTGACATTTTTTTTTACTAAAGACATGTGGCTGAATACATTTTGGCCTAAATGTATGACTACAATTGAGTTTATTCGATTTTTCTTATAACAAAAAGTAGAAAATATCATTTTTTTTCAAAATTTTCGGTCTTTTTCCGTTTATATCGCAAAAAATAAAAATCGCAGAGGCAATCAAATACCATTAAAAGAAAGCTCTATTTGTGGGAAGAAAAGGACGCAAATTTTGTTTGGGTACAACATTGCATGTCCGCACAATTTACAGTTAAAGCAGCACAGTGCAAAATTCTGAATTCACCTCTGGTCCTTTAGCTACCAAATGGTCCGGGGCTTAAGTGGTTAAGAGAGGAGAATCTTCCAGAAGAATGACCATCTCTGCAGCATTCCACCAATCAGGCCTGTATGGTTGTCAGGAATGGTTCCATCCGCTGGTGTTATTTGTTATTGGTTTTGCAGTACTGCGGTCCACCAGCAGGTGTCTCCTGGCAGTTTGGAACTGTCAGGAGAATCTTTCCCTGCTGGTGTTGTATTATTCCTTGGACGCAGTACTGGTTTCCACCAGCGGATGGATCCTGGCAGTGTGGAGCAAACTGCCCTTCCTCCGTTCAGCTGTGACTTGAAGCCAATTAGCCTTCCTATAAATACCCGGCAAGCACAAGCACTCCTTGCCCTGGTATTGTCCTCATGCCCTGACCCGCAGCCTGTCTACTTGAACCTTGATTCCTGCAACCTGAACCTGAACCTGAACTTGAACCAGTACCTGTTGTGTCTGTCCTAATCCCTGATCCCTGGAGCCTTGCTCTGCAGCCTGGTTGCCCCCTGCTTGATCCTGTCTTCCTGTCCTGACCCATCCATCCATTCATCCTCTCCCTGTCCGGTGTTCCTTACCCCATCTGCTGATCTCCTTGTGCATGACCTTGGCCTGGCTCGCGTTTATGCTTCTGGAATATCCCTCTGTTCATCTGCCTACCTGCTGTGTATGACCCTGGCCTGGCCCTGTTTATGATTCTGGTTTTCCCCATTACTTGTACATATTTGTCTGTTACTGTTATTATTTCTGGGTTCTGTTTGGTATTGGTTGTTGTGCACTGTGTGGTATTGGGAGTGGTTGTATCTATATTATTTCACTTATCTTAAATAAATCATTATATTTCACTTACACACGTTTGGGTTTCCTTTGTTGCAGTTCACATAGTTCTGGTCTTACCTGATACGTGACAATGGTAGAGTATCCAGACGGAAGCCACTTTTCAGTAAAAGGCACATGACAGCCCACCTGGAGTTTGCCAAACAAAGGCACCTGAAAGACTCCCAAACAATGAGAAACAAAATTCTCTGGTCTGATGAAACAAAGATTGAACTATTTGGCCTGAATGGCAAGTGTCATGTCTGCAGGAAACCAGGCACTGCTCATCTCCTGGCCAATTCCATCCCTACATTGAAGCATGGTGGTGGCAGCATCATGCTTTGGGGATTTTTTTTTAGCAGGAGGAACGTGGAGACTAGTCAGGATTGAGGGAACGATGAATGCAGCAATGTACAGAGACATCCTTGATGAAAACCTGCTCCAAAGTGCTCTGGACCTCAGACTGGGGCGAAGGTTCATCTTCCAACAGGACAATGACCATAAGCACACAGCCAAGATAACAAAGGTGTGGCTACGGGACAACTCTGTGAATGTCCTTGAGTGGCCCAGCCAGAGTTCAGACTTGAACCCGATTGAACATCTCTGGAGAGATGTGAAAATAGTTGTGCACAGATGCTCCCCATCCAACCTGATGGAGCTTGAGAGGTCCTGCAAAGAAGAATGGGAGAAACTGCTCAAAAATAGATGTGCCAAGCTTGTAGCATCATACTCACTTAAGGTCTGTAATTGGTGCTAAAGGTTCTTCAACAAAGTATTGAGCAAAGGCTGTGAATACTTATGTATGTGTGATTTTTTTTTTTCATTTTTCATAAATTTGCAACGATTTCAAACAAACTTCTTTCATGTTGTCATTACAGGGTATTGTTTGTAGAATTTTGAGGAACATTATGAATGTAATCCATTTTGGATGAAGGCTGTGTAACATAACAAAATGTGGAAAAAGTGAAGCACTGTGAATACTTTCCGGATACACTTGTGTGTGTGTGTGTATGTATATATATATATATATATATATATATATATATATTCCTGCTCTCTGTGGCAGCATAGGATTTAAAAAAAAAGCCTCATTCACAGCCTCTCAGCATCATAGTAAGTAATTTCTGATAATATGTGCCAAAAAATTGTCTTTGTATAGACAAGGATGAAGTGATGAATGAGTCACGTAGATGATGTATCAGGCCCACTGTGCAAATGTTACAATCTGCCAAATGAGGTGGGTGAGCTATTATGTCTTAATGAAATGGCATATAAAGAAAGCCAGAGTAAAAAAAAAAAAAGATATAAGAAAAAATCTACCTTTTGTAACATATAAATTGCTGGAATTAAAATGATTGGTTTACTTTTTAGTTTGTAATTAAAGATACTTTTTTTTTAATCAACATACCTAATAATAGATTCTGAAAACAGAAGTTGAGGATTCTAAGATTTGTAATTTACTCACTCTTCGATGCCTGTCTCATTATATACTGTGAATGTACCCATTCCTGTCCTGCCCTTCAATCTTTCTTGGTTGGTGAGCAATCTCTAGGATACTGGGTAAGGTTTATCATATACTAGATTGTCTGGAGCTGTGCAGGGAAACCTCCCCCTATATCTGATGCTTTCAGATATCCGCTGGTTCTGTAATATGCTGGTCAGAGAGGAGTGAATTAAAGATGAGCTAATTAATTTGCCCAAAATGAGATTTCTACAGATTTGGCAAAGCTGTCTGAAATGTATGAAGATTTTTCCAATCCATAGCAGGACAGACTATACCATTTAATGGCACATGTTTTGTGTGCTTCTTCATTTTCTCCCTTGGATACACTTCCAAGTCTTCAATCTGTCTATATGTCCTGTACAGCAGTGGTTCTCAACCCTGTCCTCAAGTACCCCCAACAGGTCATGTTTGCCTGGTTTTCCTTTATCTTGCACAGGTGCTTTAAATTAGAGTCAATGGCTTGGTATTTTGGACAGCTATTTAATCTAAGAGAAATTCTCAAAACATGGCCTGTTGGGGGTACTTGAGGACAGGGTTGAGAACCTCTGCTGTACAGCATTGAGCCATGAGTGGCAATGTACTGTACATATACACAACCCCTTAACAAAATACATTACAAAGGTCAGTGTTTGCCAGTGGCTTTGTCTCCCCCACGGGTGGGTGTATACTTATTCATATTCAGCATCCTCATCCCAGTAGATTTTTTAGCCAGGCAGCTGATCCACCTCTCCCCTTTTCTCTTATTCTGGGATGGCTATAAATATATAAAAAGGTATAAAAAATAATAAATAATAATAATAATAAATATAACAGTATTTTTCCTGTTGACTACGTTAAATATGATCAGTCTGGACCAATGTAATGCATATTTTATAGCTGTAAAAGAAGACAAGTAGTGTAGTGATTAATGATGCTACAGTGATTACAGAAATCTCCTTGAATACAAAGTGTTCTCTGATTTGAAAAGGTGGAGATTGTGACATCACCCCCACCTCTCCTCCTCATCCCATCAGAAAATGTCTTGTATTTCTGGAAACAATACACGGCATTCCGTGAATGGCAGCAGTACTGTTCAAGCTACCCTCTGTGGTCAATATGTAGTGGGGCAGCTCCAAAGTAAGGAGAAATCTCCTCTTAGTTGTCACAAGGCACTGTCCCTGTATTCAAATATCCCATGCGAAAATAAGCTTAGAACCATAACCAGATATCTCTCCTCCAATCTGCTAATGTCAAAACTATGGGCTGACTTCATAATAAAAAGAACAGCAGAGCTCTATCTCTTTTCTAGACATGTTCTACAGACCTGAGGAACAGCAATAGGAACTTGTTTTGCACCAATTTATGTTGATCATGGGGTTTTATGAGCAAGACTTTATTCATAGAAACAATGTATTTTATATGTAATAGGGACACTACAGAAATCAATGCTTTTGTTCATTACCTGAATAACATTACACGGAAGCTATCTTTCACAAGCAATACACAGATTGATTACCTGGATGACACTTTAATGAGAAACATGGATGGAACTATCACTGTTAGGAAATTCTTAGATCAAATGGGTAACAACAGTTAAAGTTGCCACCACAAACCCTGGGTAAGATATATACTCTTGGATAGTCCAAAAGAAATTTTACTCAGGGGCGTGGCCGGCAGTGGAGCAAGATGGGTGCTTAATCACACAGCTCCGCTCGGCCTCGGGACATTAGCGGCTTTCAGCGACCACCTACAGCATCTCTCCCCTCCCTGACACACCGGAGGGGATCCCTCATCCTCCGCAGCTGACAGGCATGTCAAAAAAGAAATATGGCAGCCTCTACAAGCCGTGCCGCCTCACAGACTTCTTCTCCAGGAAGATGATGCAAGGACTCCATGATGGTGCCGGTGCGGTGCCCCCCGCCTCCACACAGGATACCCATGGCTCACAGGGATTCACTGAGCAGTCAGAGCCGAGGGACAGCTTGGCATCAGACCCTGGATCTCCCCAGCAATCACCCTCTGACAGAGGTAAGAGGGCAGCACTGTCCCCAGCACTTTCCCCAGACTAAAGAACCTCTGCTCAAAAGGCAACAATGGGAATCACAGGCAGACACAAGCCCTGAGGAGAATCGTTCAGATTCCCTTGTAGCCCTCACTGTTAGTGACCAGCCAGCATCAGAGCACACTCTGAACTGCGTGCCTCTATTTCCATGCTACAGCATAGAGTTGATCAGGTAGAGGAACGCACAGCAAACTTTGAAAAAGTGGTGACAGAACACATTACAGTTTATAATGAAATGGTGGATGCCTATGATCACCATACTGAAGAAATCCGTTTCCTTCCAGCCAAAGTGGCAGATTTAGAGGATCACTCCGGGAGGAATAACATCAAGTTCAGGGGCATACCAGAAACCGTAAAACCTCAAGATCTAATTTCCTACCTACAACAGTTATTTCTCCTGATACATCCCCAACTGAGCCAATCTGATATATCCATTGACCGCACGCACAGAATTGCCAAACCAAATAATTTACCTGCGTCAGTCCCGCACAATGTATTGGCTCGCGTTAATTTTTTCCAAATTAAGGAGCGCATAATGGTGACCGCTCGCCCTGTCTCTCCACTACCCCATCCGTACTCATCAGTCTCCCTGTACACTGATATCTCTGCCACCACTGCCCAGAGACACAGAGAATTCTCTCAAGTCACCGCGACTCTTCGAAACCACAATGTCCAATACAGATCGGGCTTTCCTGCCAAATTAATAGTAACCTTCCAAAATCAATCTACCACTTTTTTCATACCTAAGGAAGGCATTAAACAGCTACTAAACTGGGGCCTGCTTAATTCTCCTCTACCTGCTTCTCAGTTGCAGCGACCACCTGCACAACCTCTGGGTGTGAGAAGTTGCATAGCGGTCAGAGGAATAAAGGAGAGTAAACAGTGCAGTATGCCTCTGGTGCGTTGGATAGTGGCTTTCTGTGTCTGGAGGGTAGCATTCATGGTCTGGAGATAAGAGTGCACTCCTTGTTGTTGAAGGAGGAAGGCACTGAGGATCAACTTAGGTTGGGAGGCTAGAGCCGTTAAGTGTAAGCCAGCACCAGTCTCCTGATCACCACCAGTACCAGTGTCACCTAGTGCTAATGTAAGCCATCACCAGTGTCCTGATCATAAGACACACCAGTACCACAGTGTAATCCAACACCAGTACAAGTGTAACCCAACACCAGTCTTCTGATCATTGATGTACCAGTGCCAACTAGTACCAATATAATCCAGTGCAAGTCTCTTGATTGCCCCCAGGCCTAGTGTCACCTAGCACCAGTGTTTTTATTGCCAGCCACACAAGTACCAGTGCCACCTTGTACCAATATATACCAGCACCAGTATCCTGAGCACCTGCTACTCCAGTATATTGTGATCTAGTACCAGTGAAAGCCAGTATCAGTGACCTGATTGCAGTCCACACCAGTAAATTATCTAGTATAAAGATAAGTTAGCACCAGTGACCTGATTGCCAACCACACTAGTACAGTGTCATGTAATACCAGTGTTTGACTTGATTACCAGCTACTGTACACCAATACAGTATTATCTAGTACCAATATCCGATGTGATCGCCAGCCACACTAGTACAGTGTCAGTACCAGTTTCAGACAGAACCAGTGACACTGGTACCTGATGACATGTAGCAGAATATATCTGGAGCATACTTTTAAGTATAACAATACTGTGTATTAGAAATAACTTGCTAAAATTACAACTTCTAACAAATTAGAACTTCCAAAAACTCACCATGCCTCTCACTGCCTACTGAACACGACTCATTCACCTGAAGGGGTGCACCTGGCAACTGCATGCAAAGCATGTGGTTGTGGCAAGCTGGTGCAGGGCTTAGGTGATTAAAACAGACAGTGAGGAGGTAATTTAACACCTTTGCATCACATGTCAAATGCCCTCTGAAAAGTTATTCAACATGGATTGCTTTTCAGTAGGCAACACATGTGTAAACAAGGCCTTAATGATATTGGGGTCAATACACTATAATATAGGATTTTGCATGTGATATGAAGGTCATGTAACCCCCTTTTTTAAAATTTGTAAGCGATAATAAAAGAGCCAATTCATCAACGTAAAATATTAATTGTGAGTTAAATACCGCCCCAAAAAAAGAGAGGAAACCTTAAAGTCAATTCACTAAAGAACACACACATTTTTTATTTACCATCTGCCTGTAGGCAGTCCGTATTTTAGCAATTTACAAAATAACACTGAGGCCAGGTTCACACTGCTCCCACATAAAAGTGTGATTTTGCCAGGCGACTTTGCCGCAACTTTGACGTGACTTACGAGCAACTTCAAAGCAACTTCCAGAAAGGCCTGTGTAATCTTCCTGTAATGTCAGATCCAAGTCACATCAATTAAGATGAGGATCTGACTTGGATGCTACTTTCATTCAATTCTATGGGCTGAAATCGGACAGGTCAGACCAAATTAGTGCAGGAACCTTTTCCAAAGTCGGACCAAAACAAGTCGGACCAGTTAAGACGGCTCTCATAAGGAAACAATGATTTTTACATGTCATGCAACATGTGCTCTCGAAATCAAAGTGCATGTCGCACCAATGTGAACTGGGCCTGAGGGGAAATCTGCACTGGCCAGTAAGTTAGAAGTATATAATGCATCAGTGTGGAAATGTTTTGCCCTGAGCTCAGGAATGAAAATAAATTGTAACATTTCACCAGAGCTTATTCATTCTTCAACTTGTATAGTCCTTGGAAAATTTAAGAAGCATATTGAAAAGGAAAGCACACTAGAATGTTTTCACAGGTTCATAATATTTCTATGTGCATTTATTTTCAGAAATATCTTCCTCTGGCGCAGAGTTAGCATGCAAAATGAAAATAAAATTGTGAAAAAACACCCAAAAAAACGCTAAATTTAAATAATAAAAATTGCAAAATATAAATATTTACCACATACAATAAATTACACTTTTTTTTGTGAATTGAATACTTTTGAGATACAGTATTGCATGAATTATTTTAACTAAAAAATGAATGCAGTATTTATCTCTTTTGGACTGTACACACGATTTCCGATGGAATAAAATCCGATGGAATTTTCCGTCGGAATTCCGATGAAGCTGACTTCCATCAGTCTTGCATACACACCATCAGACAAAATTCAGACGAGCCGAGAAAAATTAAGTTCAGTGCTTCTGAGCATGCGTTGACTTGATTTTGAGCATGTGTGGGGTTTTTCTCCGTTGGAGTTCCACACAGACGATCGGAATTTCCTATCGTTTTTTTTTCCATCGGAAAAATTTAAAACATGTTCTATTTTTTCACACCAATGGAAAAAAGTCTGATGGGGCCCACACACGGTAGTTTTTTCTGATGAAAAATGTCCAATCAGACTTTTTTCATTGGCAAAAACGATTGTGTGTACAGGGCATAAGTGATTTGACCCCATTGTGTTGAAACCTGATCCAGATTTGCTATGCAGCTTTGCAAAAACAGTCACTTCTAATAATGATCTATTTCTTACTTATGAGAAAGTATATACAATGTGAAACCATTGATTACAAACTAAGCCGTTTTGTGGAATTTAGGCTACATAACTTTTAGAACATTGTTGTCATTTTTTTCTACTCAACCTACAGTATCAACCTTTAGCAGGCCATACACAGTTCTCAGCTGGTTTAGCATTCAAACCGTGTATGGGCAGGAAAAATGTGCCAAGTTGATCGATTGATCAACTTGGATACAACCAGCAGGCTGGGTTTTACCTGCGATTATTGCCAATGGGGTACTTTAGCCGCTAGCAATAATAACTGTCTGCTCCCGGTGGGGGCGGTTTAATAAATTAAATAAGTTAAATTTAAAATATTTAACAAAATACAATTGCAAATAAATAAATAAACTACTGATACCATCCACTGACCTACAGGCAGTAATCTCTACCCTACTGCAATCATCCTCTGCCCTACTGACACCATCCACTGTCCTACTGATACCAACCTCTGCCCTTTTGGTACGTTCACTACTCCTCTGACACCATCCACTGATTTACTGACACCATCCACTGATCTACTGACATCGTCCACTGCCCTACAGGGACTGTCAATATTTTAATATATTTTAAAATGTTTGTTTACATTTATTTAAAAGAGTGTGTGTCTATATTATACACATATGTATTTCAGCTCTGGGATATACAAGCTAATGCAATAGACTGTGCACACCTATGTGTGAGGTGCAGCATTGCCTTCTTATAAAATAAGGTATTTACATGCCCTCGCTTTCAGCACAAAACTTAAAAGCAAGGATCTCAATCTCTGCTTATGATTAACCTCCCTGGCGGTAATCCCGAGTCTGGATCGGGGTGAGTTTTTCATGCTAAGAGCAGTAACCCCGAGCCAGACTCGGGATTGCATCGCAGGATACAGGGAAGTTACTTACCTTGTTCCCTGGATCCTGCAATGTCCTCCCACAGTGTGTGCAAGCTGTCTCCTCGCTCAATTCACACTGCCGAGTGCCGAGCTCCGTTCCCTGCGACGTCGTGGCTCACAGGGACGGAGTTTGGCGCCAAATTCAAAAAGTGAAACAGGCAGTATACATGCAGTATACTGTAATCTTACTGATTACAGTACTGTATCAAATAATTACACACCCCCTTTGTCCCTAGTGGTCTGTTCAGTGTCCTGCATGCAGTTTTATATTATAAAAACTGTTCTTTCTGCCTGGAAACTGGAGATTGTCCATAGCAACCAAAAAGTGTCCCTTTATGTCAAAAGTGGTTTTAGACCAGCTAAAAAACAGCGATAATAACTTAGAATTACTTGTAGAATGGAGCGATAGCGATTTGTGGAGAAATTCGTCAACAAACACTAAATCTAATGACAGCGACAATTCTGCAACTGAGCAAATTTCTGTGTTTTTGATTTGATTACATTATTGAATATTTTTTTATTATAATTACATTACTATTTGTTATTTATAGTTATTTATTATATTATAATTTATGATTTTGTGTTTCAAACTTTATCATACCCGGGATGTCTACTAGACTCTTGTTTGGTCAGGTTTAAGTAAGTAATTACTAAGAATTGCAGGCCTACAATAAATAACACCAAATTTCCATGCAAAATAATTGTACCGCTTTTGGTACATAATTCCAGACAGAATCATACCGTCAGGGAGGTTAAGTGACTGGAGTCATATAAATTATTACTTTTTAGCTTTTTTAGCCACTTGTGCATACAAAAAACACTTTTGTATAGCACACATATTGCCATAAAAAAAGAAGGGTTAAAGAGAATGTACCAGAGACATATGCCCTGTACATACAATCGTTTTTTCCGATGAAAAAAGTCTGATGGACTTTTTTCATCGGAAAAAACTATCGTATGTGGGCCCCATCAGTTTTAAAAAATAGAACATGTTTTAAATTTTTCCGATGGAAAAAAAAAATGATAGGAAATTCCAATCGTCTGTGTGGAACTCCAATGGAGAAAAAACCCACGCATGCTCAGAATCAAGTCGACACATGCTCAGAAGCATTGAACTTCACTTTTCTTGGCTCGTCTGAGTGTTTTACGTCAACGCGTTTTGGACGGTCAGAATTTTGTCTGATGGTGTGTTTGCAAGACTGATGGAAGTCAGCTTCATCGAAATTTTGACGGAAAATTCCATTGGATTTTATTCCATCGGAAATCCAATCATGTGTACAGGGCATTACTGTTTATCAGTCTCCTGTCCCTCTAAATCGAGATACAAGGAAGATAATGAAAATTAAGTGGGTGAGAAGAAAGGTAATAGATTTCAGGGCAAGATGTAAAAGTAATAAAAGAACCTAGGGTAAAAAGGAAAGGTAGTGGAAACAGTAGCAATGGTATCCACAGCAACAGCAGTACAGTTACTGAAAGTTCCAAAGAACTGGTTTCTAGAAATCATGATTCCATTCACCTTTCTCAGCAAACACTGTAAAACAAATATTACAATAAAATATTAATAATGTTCTCTTGTGCACTGAAGAACATCACAGAGTACAGAGAGTCATTGAGGAAGTCACAGCACAGTGGATCTGCAAAGTCAGAGAGAATCTAGATGCTTTGACTGCAAAATAAAGATGCCTTTACATATTGTATCAGGAAGTGTGTTGAACTAAGGAGCTGTATGATATTTCATAAAGGTTAAAATTGTAAATAGTAATTGCTATTTTCAGGAAACTTGCTGTCTAGAGATACTGAGATCTCTGTATTTGCTATGACCTACACTCTGTAAACATGTCCTTTATTTAGAATTGTGCAGTGAACTGTACTGTCTGTGGCTGTAGAAGAATGTTACCATTCTTCAGTTTAATCCCAGAATTCTCAGGTGATAAGATTGACTATTTACAATGTATGGCCTTTGGTTCTTGATTACAATTAATTCATATAAGCTGTTGCTTAGAGTTGTATTAACGCATGCTGTAGCTGTTGTGTTTCTATACTGTAAACGTACAGGCCAAATTTTAATTATTTAACAAAGTGTATGTATTGGCAAAAAAAAAAGAGGAAAACATAGTCAATAAATCTCTGTAGTACGTACACATTTGCCCATGTTTTGTCACTTTAAATGCGCTGCAAGAACACACAAAACAAAATCTGTTCGTAATCCAACTAGCGCCAAACTGTTTGAGATGACAACACAGCGCAATTTCTGGTCTAAAATAAAAGTATTTTTATTAACACTGCAGAGTTTTCTTCTGTTGACTACAGAATATCTCCCCTTATCTTATGGAGATCAGGAGAGAGAGAGGTGCTCTGTAGTCCTAGGGTGACAATTCTGCTCTTTCATAGATGCAATAAAGTGAGTGAGCATTGTCACTCTAGGGCAGGGAGTGTGTTATTGTCAGGATTACTAGGTGACAATAAAGGTAAAAAGTCTGAAAGTTAATGAAGCCACAGCTGAACTAACTTACATTTTTGTTCTTGGATTTAGAAACACTTAAAGTGGTTGCAAACCTCAGTCAAAAAATATGAGCAAAGCACATACAGTATCTCACAAATGTGAGTACACCCCTTACATTTTTGTAAATATTTTATTATATCTTTTCATGTGACAACACTGAAGAAATTACACTTTGCTACAATGTAAAGTAGTGAGTGTACAGCTTGTATAACAGTGTAAATTTGCTGTCCACTCAAAATAACTCAACACACAGCCATTAATGTCTAAACCGCTGGCAACAAAAGTGAGTACACCCCTAAGTGAAAATGTCCAAATTGTGGCCCAAAGTGTCAATATTTTGTGTGGCCACCATTATTTTCCAGCACTGCCTTAACCCTCTTGGGCATGGAGATCACCAGAGCTTCACAGGTTGCCACTGGAGTCCTCTTCCACTACTCCAGGATGACATCACAGAGCTGGTGGATGTTAGAGACCTTGTGCTCCTTAACCTTCCATTTGAGGATGCCCCACAGATGCTCAATAGGGTTTAGGTCTGGAGACATGCTTGGCCATTCCATCATCTTTACCTTTAAGAGTTGTCATCGAAATAGAAGCAAAGAGTAAATCTTCCAAAAGAGAACACTTTATGCAGGGACAATTGTCTGAAACAGAGCTTCCCTTTAGTTGGATAGATTTCCTTTTGCGTCCTCTTGTGACAACGTGACACTCAAAAATAACTCACAGTGTGTTTAAAAACTGACTACATCAAAACATAAAGCAGTAATAAAAGGCCTTTCCACACTTCAGCTGGGTAAAACTATCCTTAATAATAAAACACATCACTAATGCACAATGTAATATAGAGGTATATTCTTGATTAACCTCCGTGGCGGTATTCCTGAGTCTGGCTCAGGGTGAGTTTTTACTACCAAAAGAAGTAACCCCGAGCCAGACTCGGGATAGCATCGCAGTATCCAGGGAAAGTTACTTACCTTGTCCCCTGGATCCTGCGATGTCTCCCCGCTGTGTCTGCGAGCTGTCCCCTCCTTGGCTCAATTCACAGTGCCCGAGTGCCGAGCTCCATTCCCTGCGAGTGTTGTGACGCACAGGGACGGAGCACGGCGCCAAATAAAAAAAATGTAAAACACACAATACATACAGTACACTGTAATCTTACAGATTATAGTACTGTATAAAATAGTTACACATCCCCTTTGTCCCTAGTGGTTTGTCCAGTGCCCTGCATGCACTTTTATATTATAAATACTGTTTTTTCTGCCTGGAAACTTGAGAATGTCCATAGCAACCAAAAAGTGTCCTTTTACGTCAAAAGTGTTTTTAGACCAGCTAGAAAACAGCGATAATAAATTAGAATCACTTACAGAATTGAGCGATAGCGATTTGTGGGGAAATTCGTCATCAAACACTGAAAGTAATGACAGCGACAATTCTGCAACTGAGCAAATTTCAGTGTTTTTTATTTGATTACATTATTGAATAATTTTATTATTATTATATTATTATTTGTTATAATTATTTATAGTTATTTATTATATTATAATTTATGATTTTGTGTTTCAAACTTTATCATACCCGGGATGTCTACTAGACTCTGGTTTGGACAGATTTAAGTGAGTTATTCCTAAGAATTACAGGCCTACAATATAAAACGCCAAATTTCCATGCAAAATAATTGTACCGCTTTCAGCATCAAAAATCTGACATAATCATACCACCAGGGAGGGTAAAATCCATAGCATATGCAAACCAAAGTCAGTATATGCCTCAAAAGCATTTGTATATTAGTGCTGTACACTAGAATCAAGTGCACTGGACTAGGGGACTTACGTTAGCAGTTATGTGAGGCCTGCGATTCATTAAGTAGCCAGAATCTCCAAGTTCATTCTATATATCAAACTATTGATGAAACTTACTTTCATTGGGGTTGATTTACTAAATGCAAATAGGCTGTTATTTTTAAATTAATGTAATTGGGTATTCTTTGCAAAACTTCACCTTATCCATTAAGATCTTGGGAAAAAAATCCCTTACACAGGGCAACTTCCCTTGCAAAGTGAACAAACTATTTTTCTTTAGTAAAGTAATGTCACATTAAATGTTGGCATTAAATTGCCCAATTACGAGTGCGCATGTGCAGGGCTCTGAGGATGGCTGTGTACAGCGGCGCCCGGTTTAACCCCAAAATTGAAGTGCAGGTAGATAATCAACCCGGGAACACCCCTCTAAGCTGTTTTTTTTTTCATTTTAAAAGACTTTAAAGCCTCAATTTCAATCCGTTGTCACGGACAAAAAATCCAAGATGGCACGGCGTATAGCCTCCAGTGAACTCTGTCTCACAGAAAATAGACATATAATCACCTCAGCGGCTCAAAATTTCACCTCAGAAACCCAGGCAGGACCCCCACAAATACTTTCCCCCTCACAAATCTCCACTGAACCTCTTATCAGCTACTCAGTATCTGGCTCTCCCTACACATCCATAGGGAACAATTCTTTAGCTCAGAATACCTTATTTCTGTCAGAAACTCGCCTCAGAGACCAGGCTTTTCAAATGGATGACCTATTCCAGAAATTTGCAGAACTTCTGGATAGGGGACTGGCTCAAACAGCTGTAAAAATAACTGGGGACCTGAAAATTGATTTCCTAAATTTAGGAGAAAGGATAGACACAATAGAACATAAACTGGAAGAAACAGTGTTTCTAATCAACATTCCAAACATTTATCCACAGTCCAGGAGCAACTAGATTATGCCATCTCCAGAATTGATGAACTTGAGAACAGGTCCCGCAGGTACAATATTAGAATCAGAGGGTTACCTGAAACTGTTCTATATGTCTCCTCAGCAGTCCAGGAACTAATCAAATCAATGCTACCTAATGTTCTCCAACACCACCTTGAACTAGACAGGGCCCACCGAGCCCTTGGACCCCCCAGAAAAGATGGAAAACCCAGAGACATTATTGCCAAACCACATTATTATTCTGTAAAGGAAGAGGTCATGAAACAGGCCAGATCTGCCTCCCAAATTTTATGCCAGGGACACCCTATCCAGTTATTTGCGGATCTCTCTCCCTCCACAATTCAACGTAGAAGAGCACTAAAACCATTATTACTAGTCTTGACGCAGAAAGAAATCAAATATAGATGGACTTTCCCCTTTGCTGTCAAGTTTTCTGTCAACGGAAAATCATACTCCTTCGCTAACCATCAGGAGGGAGAACGCATATTACTACAACTCAAGCTCATCTCACAAGAGGCTGAAATGGATACCTCCTCAACCGGCACCGGTTCAATCAAAAGACCCACTCCAACCAGCCCTCAATCTCCCCTTTGGAACAAAGGAAAATGAAGAAAATCAAAGACAGCGGTTCCACCTGACTTCATTCTCTTTCTACACCACAATTTTCCTATTTCAGACCCAGAGCCTGACCACAGACCTGTCTGTGAACACTATTAAGGGATCCTCCTTCCCAGGGTTTTTTTTTTATCCATGCCTGCCTTACAGTTTTTCAGACTTTCATGGACTTACCTTAATTTTTTATTTTTTTATTATTATTATCATTTATTTATTTATATTTATTAATTTTTTTTTTATATATATTAATTTTTTTTGGAAAGAAAAAAAAATATATATTTTTTGTGCTCAAATGTTTTGCCGTGCTAAATTTAGCATTTTTTTAATGATATGGGCACCCTGTGCAGGGGTGGTCCATATGTGCCTCCACCTACCCCTTAGAATCCCACGAGCCTCTGAGGGATGGGTTATCTGATCACCAGGGGTCAGACTACTTTCTGTTCTAGTTTTGAGGTTTCAGGTGGTGTCTCCCCTCCTGAACCCTGGTTCTACATGTTAGGAGACTTTTCCTTATCTTTCATCCTTTTTCCTCTCTCTTTACTTTGTTATTTTATTCTTCCCTAAATGCCTAACCTTCTCGTATTTCATAGAACTTCGTGTCCCTGATTTTCAGATGGATATCTTATTCCCCTACTACTGATTTGGAGAAATTCCTGAAACGCTTCCGATTAGAAGACTACTAAGGGTGAGTGAGGACGTTGAAAGTGGGTGTGCCTTCCCTGGCCCTCATGGCTAGCACACAAACCCATCTTAAAATAGCCTCCCACAATGTCCAAGGCTTAAATTCCCCAATCAAACGAAGAAAAAATTTGGACTATTACAAATCACTTAATTTAGATGCCCTTTTACTCCAAGAGACACACTTTCCTATACGGTATAGTCCCAAATACCTACACCCATATTTCCCCCAATTTCACCTAGCTAATGCAGAAAATGAAACCAAGGGGGTAGCCATAATTTTTTCAAATTCCTGCAAATTTGAAAAAATCCTTTGAATATATCGATCCCGAAGGTTGAATTTTATTAATACAAGGCACAATAGAAGGACACCTATATTCCCTAATTTCTTATTATGCCCCTAACAGAGGTCAAGCTGCCTTTTTTAGGACCATGATGAACACTCTAAGCCCTATGTAAGTAGGCACAGTAATTTTTGGGGAAGATTCAAACGCAGCATTCGATCAGGCTCTCGACAAATCCAAACCCCCCAAAGACCAAATGACTCATTCAACCAAAGAAAGCCACAAAATTGCCAGAATAATTTAGGCCCATAATCTTACTGATACTTGGAGGGAATTAAATCCTTCCAAAAGGGACTTCACGCATTACTCACATCCTCACAACACTTATGCTAGAATAGATCATATTCTTACTCCTACACCCTTGCTGCTTTTTATAGTTAGTGCGCACATCAAAGACACCGCCCTCTCCGATCACTCAATAGTAATGATATCTATCTGTTCTAACGTTCTAGGTAGGAAACAGGGTCAATGGAAACTCAATGAGTCCATTCTGTCAAGTCTGGCTTCAATTGAAACAATAAATAAGGCACTTAAGGAATATTTTTCTCTCAATGACACAGGTGATATCTCAATCAAAGTGCTTTGGGCTGCCCATAAGGCTTACATTCGGGGTAAAATTATCCAAATTTCTACCCAAACTAAACAGGATCATAGGGCTGACATAGAGCGATTGGAAACTGAATATTCAGCCCTACGAACTAGTCATTAAAGGGATCCCACCAAGGTTACCATAGCCCTAATAGATAGAGCCAGAATGGATCTTAATCTTGCTCTCACTACACAAGCAGAAAAGGCAATTTGATGGAGCGGAAATAAATTCTATACACACGCAAACAAAATGGGATCTTTACTCACTGCAAAACTCTCTCCCGGAATCAGAACTCATACTATGCCTAAAATCAGGATATTGGGTCAACCCCCTACAGCCAATCCGGTCAAAATCCTAGAGGCATTCCATGATTTCTACTCTGACCTGTATAATACTTATTCTCAGCCTGACAAAAACTCAATAGCTAGGTTCTTGGATGACCTCCCTATCCCAACTCTAAACACCACACACAAAAATTTACTTGAATCTGCTTTTACTGTGGAGGAGGTTAGGGAGGTAATTAGAGGCCTTAAAAAAGGGTCAGCTCCGGGCTGACGGATTATCTACCCCTACTATAAAGCCTTTGTAGACATCTTAGCACCCTATTTGACCAATCTTTTTAATGCTAAAACACAGGGAGTCCCCTTGGACACGCACCTTAACACAGTATATATCACGGTTATCCCTGAACCAGACAAAAACCCGGAGGAAGTTAATAGCTATCGCCCTATTTCCCTAATAAATAATGATATAAAAATAAAGACAAAAATAATGGCCAATCGTTTGGCATCTTTTATCAATACCTACATTCATAAGGACCAAGTGGGCTTCATCCCGGGCAGACAAGGCCCATATCAAATAAGAAGAGAAATGAATATAGTTTCAATGCTACATTCAAATTAGGAAGGAGGAGCGAGACAGCAGGGACTCCTCTTGTCTTTGGATTTACAAAAAGCATTTGACACAGTGGGGGTGATTTACTATAAACAGTGCGCTGCACCGGTTCATACCTTAATTGGTGCACCGGATAAATCCTTAATTAACCACTTCAATACCATGCACTTATACAGCTTCCTGCTATCAGGCTACGTACTTACCGAGGCCGAGATGCCGAGAGTGGTTCACCCTTGCACCCAAGCGCACTCCGCCCCCTGGAGGTGAGACAGGGAGAGGACAGCACGAGGGAGCACTGGCCACCAGCAGGTAGAGGTGTCTTGCTGAAGAATCTAGCAGGGATGAGTCTGAAGAACAGGCCAGGAGTCAAACACCAAGGGTAGACAGGGTCAAACAGCAACCAGCAGCAAGGCACAAGTCAGTTTAGGAGTTTAGCAGGAAGCACCAGTATAGTCGGGTTAGGCAAGAAGTCCAGGGTACAGGCAGAAGGTAGAGGGCTGGAGACAGGCAGCAGATCCGGGTCACAGGCCGAGGGTCAAGCACAAGGAGAGAGGTAGAAGTCCGTTTAGCAAGCCAAGGGGTCAGGTTCAGGAGAAGCAGAAGCGTAGTCAAATCCGGTCCGGGTCACAGCAGGAGAACTTTAACTTCTTTCAGGCACAAGAAACACAGTAAAGCTGACAAACCAGCAACCAGATAGTGTTACTGCGTCTGTTTAAATAGGCCCGCCTGTAGTCCCATTGGCGAGCTATTGCGCACGCGCATTCGTCGTTGCGCCGGTGCGCGCACCCGAGCACGCCGAAGCGCCGTCCCGCCACGCACGCGCATGCGCCGATGCGCCGTTTTGCCGCGCATGCGCACTGAGCGCAGATTGGTGACAACAGACGGGGAATTTCCCTGACAGTGCCCCCCCCGAGGGGCGGACTCCGGACGCCCAGACTGGCCATTAATTCCGGGTGTTCTTGGTGAAAGGCTCGTATTAGGCGAGGAGCATGCAAGTTCCTGGATGGTTCCCAGGAGTTGTCCTCCGGGGGGTACCCCTTCCATTTAACCAAGTATTGTAACTGTCTGCCTTTTTTCCTACAGCCCAGGATGGATTCCATCTCAAATTCCTTTTCCCCATCTACTTCAACTGGTGGTGGAGGAGGTTCATCTCTTCCAGGAAAGGCGTTGGGAATGACGGGTTTTAATAAAGATGAGTGGAACACTGGGTGAATCCTATAGGAATCAGGTAATGCTAGTTCAAAAGCCACAGGATTAATAGCTCGTTTGATCTTGAAGGGCCCGATAAATCTAGGGCCGAGCTTTCGAGAGGGAATAGGCAATCTGAGGTTGGCGGCGGAAAGCCAAACTTTTTCCCCGACTCTGAACGCCGGGTTTTCCTTCCTTCCCCGGTCATAAAATTTCTTGTAGGATCCTTGGGCATTCCGCATCATCTCCTGGAGTCTTTGGAAATTCGCCTGGACAGAAGCCACTCGGTCCTGGACCGCGGGAACAGGGCTCTCGGGGATGTTTTCAGGGAGAAAGGAGGGATGAAAACCGTAATTGGCCCAAAAGGGGGTTTGATTGGTAGCAGAATGCATTGAATTGTTATAGGCAAACTCTGCGTAAGGAAGTAGAGATGCCCAGTCATCCTGGGAAGCAGAGCAGAAACAACGGAGGTATTGCTCCAGGGTCTGATTGGTTCTTTCCGTCTGGCCATTGCTTTGGGGGTGGTACGCTGACGAGAGGCAGGTTTTGACTTCTAGTGACTTGCAGAGTTCCTTCCAGAATTTTGAAGTGAACTGGACCCCTCTGTCGGAGGTGATACTCTTTGGTATTCCATGAAGCCTGGTTATCTCCTTAAAAAAGATTTGAGCGGTATCCATGGCTGAAGGTGTCCCAATCATCGGTAAAAAGTGAGCCATTTTTGAGAGGCGGTCCACAACGACCAGAATCGTGGTAAACCCTTCGGAGGAAGGCAAGTCCACGATAAAGTCCATGGACACGTCCGCCCAAGGGCGCTCAGGAATGGGTAAGGGTTTGAGCAGGCCCCAACTCTTGGTGTTTGGCCCCTTGTTACGCTGACACTGAGTGCAGGAAGCGACATAAGACTTACAATCTTGCCTCCAGCCTGGCCACCAGAAGGAGCGGGAGACAAGTTCCGACGATTTACATGCTCCGAAGTGACCTGCCAGTTTGAGATTGTGGAAGGTCCTCAAGACCAGCGGTCTTGTTTCCAGAGGGACGAAAATCTTGTCCTGGGACCAGAATAGGCCGTCCCGCTTCTCAAGGGAGGTAGTAACCGGATCAGAGCAGAGCCCGGAAGCGATTTTAATAGAGGTGAGTAGATCGGCCCGGGGAATCAACAGAAAGTTCTGAGCTGACAGAATGGTGCCCGGTTGGGCCGACTGAGGGGTTTCCGGAAACATCCTGGATAGCGCATCCGCCTTCCCATTCTTGGAGCCGGGTCTATAGGAAATGTGAAAGTTGAACCGGGTGAAGAAAAGGGCCCAACGGGCCTGCCTGGGGCGTAGACGTTGAGCTGTTCTTAAGTACTCTAGATTTTTATGATCTGTGAAGATCATGATGGGGTGTACTGCCCCCTCCAGAAGGTATCGCCATTCCTCCAGTGCGAATTTTATGGCCAGTAATTCCCGGTCCCCTACATCATAGTTTCGCTCCGGGGGAGTCAACTTTTTAGAGGCAAAGGCTACTGGATACAGGAGAGCCTTGGGGCCTCGTCTTTGAGAGAGGATGGCTCCGATGGCTGTCTCAGAGGCGGTCACTTCCAGGGTGAACGGCAGTAGAGGATCCGGGTGCTGAAGTACTGGTGCTGAAGTGAAGACGTCCTTGAGGCGAGAGAAGGCCTCCTGAGCTTCTGGAGACCAGTGAAAACGGTTATTTTGCCGGGTAAGTTGGGTTATTGGGGCCACAATGGAGGAAAAGCCCACGATGAATCTCCTATAGAAGTTGGCGAAGCCTATAAACCGCTGTACCCCCTTCTTGTCGGTTGGGGCTGGCCAGTCCTGAATGGCCTTCACCTTCTGCGGGTCCATTGCGACCCCATCGATGGAAATGATAAAGCCGAGGAACTGTACGGTGGTCTTTTCGAACTCGCATTTCTCGGCTTTGAGGTAGAGTTTGTGCTTCCGAAGGATGGTGAGGACCTTCATGACATGAGCCCGGTGGAGTTCGATGTTGGTGGAAAAGATGAGGATATCGTCCAGGTACACTACTAAGAAGTCATCAAGGTGCTGTCTGAAAATGTCGTTGACTAGGTGTTGGAAGGTGGCTGGAGCATTACAAAGACCGAACGGCATGACCGAATACTCAAAGTGTCCGAAACGAGATCTGAAGGCGGTTTTCCACTCGTCTCCGGCCCTGATTCTGATAAGATTGTAGGCCCCCCGTAGATCCAGTTTGGAAAAGACCCGAGCAGATCGGAAGCGCTGAAATAGCTCCGGAATAAGGGGTAGTGGGTACCTGTTCTTAATGGTTATCTTGTTTAGGTCCCGGTAATCGATACAGGGTCTTAAGGACCCGTCTTTCTTTTCCACAAAGAAGATTCCTGCACCGGCTGGAGAGGAGGAAGGGCGAATAAATCTCTTCTGGAGGTTTTCATCAATATAAGCCTTAAGGGCTTTCAACTCGGTTTCGGACAGTGGAAAGATACGTCCGAACGGAATTTTGGAGCCCGGCAAGAGATCGATAGGGCAATCATAGGGCCGATGAGGTGGTAGATGGTCGGCTTGCTGCTTATCGAACACGTCCCGGAATTCTAGATAGATGGAAGGAACATGCTGTAGGTTGTCCGGCTTGGCAATCATGGAAGCGCAGACCGTAGAGGCAGAGGCAAGACAGTTCTGGGAACAATAGGAGGAGGTGAAGCTAACCTCTTTCTTCACCCAATTTATGAGGGGCTCGTGTGCCTGTAGCCAGGGAAGACCTAGGATGATGGGGAACATCGGGGAAGGTATGAGGTCTAACCGGAGAAGTTCTTGATGACCCGAGTCAGAGATGGCAAGGATAGGTTTGGTTTCCTGCGTGATCAGCCCTGAACGGGGCAAGGACCCATCCGCCAGGTGGATCTGAAGGCAGTGGTCCTTAGGTTGAGTGGGGACATGGAATCTTGAGGCTAAGGCAGAGTCCAGGAAGCAGCTGCAGGCTCCAGAATCAATAATTGCCGGGAGGCGGATTGCCCCTTCCGGCAGCTGTAGAGACACAAAGAGAATGACATAAGACTGAGGGTTGTTAAAGAGTTGATAGTTTAAAGTGTCTTTAGAGATAGACTTACTAGGTCTTACGGGGCAGTTGAGGAGGAAGTGGCCGGCACCCCCGCAATATAGGCACAGATTGGCCTGGCGCCTTCGCTGTTTTTCCTTAGGAGTCAGGGGAGCCCGAACCAACCCGAGCTGCATGGATTCTGGCTCAGGAAGAGGTGTGACTGCAGGCGCAGAGGTTGGTGGGTAGTGAGGTACAGTCCTGGATGGAGGCCAGTTGTGACGAGGAGATTGAAATCGCTCTGCCCGTCATTCACGAAGACGCCTATCGAGTTGTATGGCGGATTGGATCAGGTTCTCCAAGGTAGTGGGGGTTTCGATCCTGGCCAGCTCGTCCTTGAGAGTCTCAGATAGTCCCTGGCGGTATTGGTATCTGAGGGCCGCCTCATTCCATTTGGTGTCGGCGGACCATTTCCTAAATTCCGACGTATAGTCTTCCACCGGCCTTCTCCCCTGAGTTAGGTTATGGAGGACGGACTCGGCCGTGGCTGATCGCTGGGGATCATCGTATAATTGAGCCATATGTTCAAAAAATGTCTCTACTGAGTCCAATATGGGGCTTTGTTGCTCCATCAGGCCATGGGCCCAGGCTTGAGGGTCATCCGTTAAGAGAGAGATGATAAACCCCACCTTTACTGCTTCCGAAGAGAAGGTCCTTGGTTGGAGGGCAAGGTAGAGGGAGCAGGCGTTTTTAAAGGCCCGGTATTTTTTGCAGACACCCGAAAAACGTTCCGGAATAGGGACCCTGGGTTCAGGGGTGGCCATCACTACTGTAGGACTCGTAGGTACTTGGGAGTTGGTGGCGGTGTTGGCAGAGGTGGCAGCTGTGGGGCCTGGCCCTAGGAGACCGGTGAGCTGTTGAAGACGGCCATCAATCTGGGTATATCCCTCTTGGAGTCTTTGGACAGTGTCTGTTAGGGTGGAGACCTGCTGGCAGAGGGTGTCAAATGGGGAACGCACTCTGTCGGCCTCAGACATCTGGCTGGTTTGTACTATCAGGCTACGTACTTACCGAGGCCGAGATGCCGAGAGTGGTTCACCCTTGCACCCAAGCGCACTCCGCCCCCTGGAGGTGAGACAGGGAGAGGACAGCACGAGGGAGCACTGGCCACCAGCAGGTAGAGGTGTCTTGCTGAAGAATCTAGCAGGGATGAGTCTGAAGAACAGGCCAGGAGTCAAACACCAAGGGTAGACAGGGTCAAACAGCAACCAGCAGCAAGGCACAAGTCCGTTTAGGAGTTTAGCAGGAAGCACCAGTATAGTCGGGTTAGGCAAGAAGTCCAGGGTACAGGCAGAAGGTAGAGGGCTGGAGACAGGCAGCAGATCCGGGTCACAGGCCGAGGGTCAAGCACAAGGAGAGAGGTAGAAGTCCGTTTAGCAAGCCAAGGGGTCAGGTTCAGGAGAAGCAGAAGCGTAGTCAAATCCGGTCCGGGTCACAGCAGGAGAACTTTAACTTCTTTCAGGCACAAGAAACACAGTAAAGCTGACAAACCAGCAACCAGATAGTGTTACTGCGTCTGTTTAAATAGGCCCGCCTGTAGTCCCATTGGCGAGCTATTGCGCACGCGCATTCGTCGTTGCGCCGGTGCGCGCACCCGAGCACGCCGAAGCGCCGTCCCGCCACGCACGCGCATGCGCCGATGCGCCGTTTTGCCGCGCATGCGCACTAAGCGCAGATTGGTGACAACAGACGGGGAATTTCCCTGACACCTGCCCAAGCCAATTTTGAGCTTTCAGCACAGTCGCAATTTGAATGACAATTGCGCGGTCATGCTACACTGTACCCAAACAAATTTTTTATCATTTTGTTCCCACAAATAGAGCTTTCTTTCGGTGGTATTTGATCGCCTCTGCGATTTTTATTTTTTGCAAAACAAATTAAAAAAGAGCGAAAATTAAAAAAAAACTAAGTTTTTCTTTGTTTCTGTTAATTTTTTTGTAAATAAGTACCTTTTCTACTTCAATGATGGGCACTGATAAGGCGGCACTGAAGGGCACTGATAAGGCGACACTGATGGGCACCGATGAGGTGGCACCAATGAGGTGGCACTGATGAGGTGGCACTGATGGGCACTGATGATGGGCACTGATAGGCGGCACTGATGGGCACTGATATGTGGCACTGGTATGCGGCACTCATAGGTGGCATTGATTGGCACTCATAGGCGGCACTGATTGGCACTCATAGGCGGCACTGATGGGCACTTATAGGCGGCACTGATGGGCACTTATGGGTGGCACTGATAGGTGGCATGGACGGGCACTGATAGGTGGGCACAGATTGGCACGGATGGGCACGGATGGGCACTGATAGGTGGCACTGATGGACACTAGTAGGTGGCATTGGTGGCACTGGTGCCCAGCAATGCCAGCCACCACACATTGTGAAAGTGCCAGTCAGTGCCCATTTGTGGGCACTGCTTGGCATATTTTTTTATGTTTTTATTTTATTTTTATTTTTTTACTACATGTGGATGGCCATGGGGGCCATCCACATGATTGGGGCTTCCCTGGTGGTCCTGGGGGGCTTCCCTGGTGGTCTAGTGTGGGTATCCGAGGGGGGGCTGCACTGATAAACAATCAGCGCGAACCCCCCCATCAGGAGAGCCGCCGATCGGCTCTCCTCTACTCGCGTCTGTCAGACGCGAGTGAGGAAGAGCCGATCAACGGCTCTTCCTGTTTACATTGTGATCAGCCGTGATTCGACACGGCTGATCACGTGGTAAAAAGCCTCCGACGGAGGCTTTTTACCGAGATCAGTGTAGCGGTGGGTCAGACTGACCCACAGCTCCACCGATCGCCGCGATGCGCGCCCCCCGGGCGCGCGGCGGCTGTTATCCCGCAGGATGTCATATGACGTCCAGTGTGGATAACTGAACCACTTCCCGGACGTCAATCTGCTTTTGACGGGGCGGGAAGTGGTTAAGCACAGGAACCGGCGGCGCACTGCTATAGTAAATAAAAAATTGAGCGGCGCTCTATTCAAAATTAATGGTTCCCTATGGAAGCCCATGGATTTGAATAGAGGTCGCCCGGGAAGTCGGATGAAGACGATCCGACTCGCGGGGCGACTCGTGTGCCGGTTGACAGAGGGACAGCGTGACTTTGCGAGGCAACTTGGACACGACTTGAGCGTGAAGCAGCCGCTCAAGTCGTGTCCTAGAGGCGACTACCTGGCCGAGAATGTCTCCAGCACGATGCCATCAGGCTGGTTCTCGGCAGCCTCGCGCTCGCTGTCCCGTGTTTGGTATGAATCATGAAGGTGAACTCCACGCCAATTTTTAATTAAAAAACCGGCATGGGTTCCCCTTCAGGAGCATACCAGGCCCTTAGGTCTGGTATGGATTTTAAAGGAAACCCCTAGTGCCCCCCCTTCTGAACCGTACCAGGCCGCATGCCATCAACATGGGGGGGTGGGTGCTTTGGGGCAGGGGGCGCACTGCGCCCCCCACCCCAAAGCACCTTGTCCCCATGTTGATGGGGACAAGGGCCTCTTCCCGACAACCCTGGCCGTTGGTTGTCGGGGTCTGCGGGCGGGGGGCTTTTCGGAATCGCCCCCCCCACCAGATGTGAATGAGTATGGGGTACATCGTACCCCTACCCATTCACCTGGTTGCAAAAAAAGTCAATAAAAAACACAACACAGGTTTTTAAAGTAATTTATTAGGCAGCTCCGGGTGTCTTCTTCCAACGATGAAGACCGGGACCCCCGCTAGCAAAAGAGCTGGAAGAAGATAGCGGGGCGCCTGGCAGAAAGACCCCCGAAGTCGGAAGAAGATGACGATGAAGACCGGGACCCCGCTAGCAAAAGAGCTGGAAGAAGATAGCGGGGCGCCCGGCAGAAAGACCCCCGAAGTCGGAAGAAGACGACGATGAAGACCGGGACCCCGCTAGCAAAAGAGCTGGAAGAAGATAGCGGGGCGCCCGGCAGAAAGACCCCCAAAGTTGGAAGAAGACGACGATGAAGACCGGGACCCCGCTAGCAAAAGAGCTGGAAGAAGATAGCGGGGCGCCCGGCAGAAAGACCCCCGAAGTCGGAAGAAGACCCCCGGAGCTGCCTAATAAATTACTTTAAAAACCTGTGTTGTGTTATTTATTGACTTTTTTTGCCACCAGGTGAATGGGTAGGGGTACGATGTACCCCATACTCATTCACATAGGGTGGGGGGGCCAGTATCTGGGGTCCCCCCTTATTAAAGGGGGCTCCCGGATTCCGATAAGCCCCCCGCCCCTAGACCCCGACAACCAACAGCCAGGGTTGTCTGGAAGAGGCCCTTGTCCCCATCAACATGGGGAGATCCTCCCCATGTTGAGGGCATGTGGCCTGGTACGGTTCAGGAGGGAGGGGGGCCGCTCTCTCGTCCCCCCTCTTTTCCTGCGGCCTGCCAGGTTGCGTGCTCGGATAAAGGGTCTGGTGTGGATTTTTAGGGGACCCCCACGCAATTTTTTTTAAGTTTGGCACGGGGTTCCCCTTAAAATCCATACCAGACCTGAAGGGCCTGGTATGGATTTTGGGGGGATCCGCACGCCATTTTTTTTGCATTTTGGTGGGGGGGGGGGGTCCCGTTTGAATCCATACTAGACCCAAGGACCTGGTATGAACCTGGGGGGGACCCCACGCTGTTTTTTTTATAGATTTTTTTTTTTTTGAGCTGGCAATGTTTATTTTTTTTTACATTTCCTTTAACAACCAGCTATAAACAGGTAAAAAAAAAAAAGCAAATCGCCGTAAAATCGTGGTACTTGTGTTTTGGATGCGGGTCCATTGAATTCTATTACATCCAAAACACTGTTTTTGGCCTGGAAAAAAAATCTGCAGTTGCGTTTAACCTCGTTTTTCACAAAGCCAAAAAATGCCTTCAGACGCCAAAGATTTCCACGTTTCAGACGCGGGGTACCGGCGTTTAGCCGCATTTTAGTTTAGAAGCGTTTTAAAGGTGACCTATTTTTTTACATTGATAAACTCAAAAATTATGGCAAATGAGGAAAAAACATTAAAAATATATATATTTCCCAAAAAAATGAAATTGCTTCCATTGCATTGTGCACAATCCACAACTTAGTGCAGCTGACGTGGCAAGTGGACAATCCACAACTTGGGGCAGCTGACGTGGCAAGTGGACAATCCACAACTTGGGGCAGCTGACATGGCAAGTGGACAATCCACAACTTGGGGCAGCTGACGTGGCAAGTGGACAATCCACAACTTGGGGCAGCTGACATGGCAAGTGGACAATCCACAACTCGTGGCAAGTGATGTGGCAAGTGACATGCTAAATACAAGTACACTGCTGCACTCTCAGCTGCTGATACTCACTCTGGTCTCACAAAATAGCTGAAATAGTTAATAATACTGTTTTTGGAGCTTAGGGCGGCTCCTTATGATGTTTCCTAACTAAACGCATATAGACGCAAATGTGATAAAACGCGGCATGCAAACGCCACAAAGCGCGTCCTTTCTAAACGCCGCTTTCAACCTTAGTTCTGAAGACTTTGCACCAGCGTCCCGTGTACATGGGGCCTAAAAACGCCTATGCCATTTACAGCTCAAAAACGCCATGGTGGCCATGAGGCCATAGGCTAACATGGAAAGCCGTTTTTAAGCTGCAAAAAACGCTCAAACAAGCGGCTGGAAAAACGTCCGTGTGCATGTAGCCTTATATTAACCACTTGCGCACTGGCCACTTAGGCCCCCTTCCTGCCCAGACCAATTTTCAAATTTCAGCGCTGATGCACTTTCATTCCTGCAAATTTGAAAAATCCTTTGAATATATCGATCCCGAAGGTTGAATTTTATTAATACAAGGCACAATAGAAGGACACCTATATTCCCTAATTTCTTATTATGCCCCTAACAGAGGTCAAGCTGCCTTTTTTTAGGACCATGATGAACACTCTAAGCCCTATGTAAGTAGGCACAGTAATTTTTGGGGAAGATTCAAACGCAGCATTCGATCAGGCTCTCGACAAATCCAAACCCCCCAAAGACCAAATGACTCATTCAACCAAAGAAAGCCACAAAATTGCCAGAATAATTTAGGCCCATAATCTTACTGATACTTGGAGGGAATTAAATCCTTCCAAAAGGGACTTCACGCATTACTCACATCCTCACAACACTTATGCTAGAATAGATCATATTCTTACTCCTACACCCTTGCTGCTTTTTATAGTTAGTGCGCACATCAAAGACACCGCCCTCTCCGATCACTCAATAGTAATGATATCTATCTGTTCTAACGTTCTAGGTAGGAAACAGGGTCAATGGAAACTCAATGAGTCCATTCTGTCAAGTCTGGCTTCAATTAAAACAATAAATAAGGCACTTAAGGAATATTTTTCTCTCAATGACACAGGTGATATCTCAATCAAAGTGCTTTGGGCTGCCCATAAGGCTTACATTCGGGGTAAAATTATCCAAATTTCTACCCAAACTAAACAGGATCATAGGGCTGACATAGAGCGATTGGAAACTGAATATTCAACCCTACGAGCTAGTCATTAAAGGGATCCCACCAAGGTTCCCATAGCCCTAATAGATAGAGCCAGAATGGATCTTAATCTTGCTCTCACTACACAAGCAGAAAAGGCAATTTGATGGAGCGGAAATAAATTCTATACACACACAAACAAAATGGGATCTTTACTCACTGCAAAACTCTCTCCCGGAATCAGAACTCATACTATGCCTAAAATCAGGATATTGGGTCAACCCCCTACAGCCAATCCGGTCAAAATCCTAGAGGCATTCCATGATTTCTACTCTGACCTGTATAATTCTTATTCTCAGCCTGACAAAAACTCAATAGTTAGGTTCTTGGATGACCTCCCTATCCCAACTCTAAACACCACACACAAAAATTTACTTGAATCTGCTTTTACTGTGGAGGAGGTTAGGGAGGTAATTAGAGGCCTTAAAAAAGGGTCAGCTCCGGGCTGACGGATTATCTACCCCTACTATAAAGCCTTTGTAGACATCTTAGCACCCTATTTGACCAATCTTTTTAATGCTAAAACACAGGGAGTCCCCTTGGACACGCACTTTAACACAGTATATATCACGGTTATCCCTGAACCAGACAAAAACCCGGAGGAAGTTAATAACTATCGCCCTATTTCCCTAATAAATAATGATATAAAAATAAAGACAAAAATAATGGCCAATCGTTTGGCATCTTTTATCAATACCTACATTCATAAGGACCAAGTGGGCTTCATCCCGGGCAGACAAGGCCCATATCAAATAAGAAGAGAAATTAATATAGTTTCAATGCTACATTCAAATTAGGAAGGAGGAGCGAGACAGCAGGGACTCCTCTTGTCTTTGGATTTACAAAAAGCATTTGACACAGTGGGGGTGATTTACTATAAACAGTGCGCTGCACCGGTTCATACCTTAATTGGTGCACCGGATAAATCCTTAATTAACCACTTCAATACCATGCACTTATACAGCTTCCTGCCCAAGCCAATTTTGAGCTTTCAGCACAGTCGCAATTTGAATGACAATTGCGCGGTCATGCTACACTGTACCCAAACAAATTTTTTATCATTTTGTTCCCACAAATAGAGCTTTCTTTCGGTGGTATTTGATCGCCTCTGCGATTTTTGATTTTTGCAAAACAAATAAAAAAAGAGCGAAAATTAAAAAAAAAACTAAGTTTTTCTTTGTTTCTGTTAATTTTTTTTGTAAATAAGTACCTTTTCTACTTCAATGATGGGCACTGATAAGGCGGCACTGAAGGGCACTGATAAGGCGACACTGATGGGCACCGATGAGGTGGCACCAATGAGGTGGCACTGATGAGGTGGTACTGATGGGCACTGATAGGCGGCACTGATATGTGGCACTGGTATGCGGCACTGATGGGCACTCATAGGTGGCACTGATTGGCACTCATAGGCGGCACTGATTGGCACTCATAGGCGGCACTGATAGGCACTTATAGGCGGCACTGATGGGCACTTATGGGTGGCACTGATAGGTGGCATGGACGGGCACTGATAGGTGGGCACAGATTGGCACGGATGGGCACAGATGGGCACTGATAGGTGGCACTGATGGACACTAGTAGGTGGCATTGGTGGCACTGGTGCCCAGCAATGCCAGCCACCACACATTGTGAAAGTGCCAGTCAGTGCCCATTTGTGGGCACTGCTTGGCATATTTTTTTTTATGTTTTTATTTTATTTTTATTTTTTTACTACATGTGGATGGCCATGGGGGCCATCCACATGATTGGGGTTTCCCTGGTGGTCCTGGGGGGCTTCCCTGGTGGTCTAGTGTGGGTATCCGAGGGGGGGCTAAACTGATAAACAATCAGCGCAAACCCCCCCTGTCAGGAGAGCCACCGATCGGCTCTCCTCTACTCGCGTCTGTCAGACGCGAGTGAGGAAGAGCCGATCAACGGCTCTTCCTGTTTACATTGTGATCAGCCGTGATTCGACACGGCTGATCACGTGGTAAAAAGCCTCCGACGGAGGCTTTTTACCGAGATCAGTGTAGCGGTGGGTCAGACTGACCCACCGCTCCACCGATCACCGCGATGCGCGCCCCCCCGGGCGCGTGGCGGCTGTTATCCCGCAGGATGTCATATGACGTCCAGTGTGGATAACTGAACCACTTCCCGGATGTCAATCTGCTTTTGACGGGGCGGGAAGTGGTTAAGCACAGGAACCGGCGGCGCACTGCTATAGTAAATAAAAAATTGAGCGGCGCTCTATTCAAAATTAATGGTTCCCTATGGAAGCCCATGGATTTGAATAGAGGTCGCCCGGGAAGTCGGATGAAGACGATCCGACTCGCGGGGCGACTCGTGTGCCGGTTGACAGAGGGACAGCGTGACTTTGCGAGGCAACTTGGACACGACTTGAGCGTGAAGCAGCTGCTCAAGTCGTGTCCTAGAGGCGACTACCTGGCCGAGAATGTCTCCAGCGCGATGCCATCAGGCTGGTTCTCGGCAGCCTCGCGCTCGCTGTCCCGTGTTTGGTATGAATCATGAAGGTGAACTCCACGCCAATTTTTAATTAAAAAACCGGCATGGGTTCCCCTTCAGGAGCATACCAGGCCCTTAGGTCTGGTATGGATTTTAAAGGAAACCCCTAGCGCCCCCCCCTTCTGAACCGTACCAGGCCGCATGCCATCAACATGGGGGGGTGGGTGCTTTGGGGCAGGGGGCGCACTGCGCCCCCCACCCCAAAGCACTTTGTCCCCATGTTGATGGGGACAAGGGCCTCTTCCCGACAACCCTGGCCGTTGGTTGTCGGGGTCTGCGGGCGGGGGGCTTTTCGGAATCGCCCCCCCCCACCAGATGTGAATGAATATGGGGTACATCGTACCCCTACCCATTCACCTGGTGGCAAAAAAAGTCAATAAATAACACAACACAGGTTTTTAAAGTAATTTATTAGGCAGCTCCGGGGGTCTTCTTCCAACGATGAAGACCGGGACCCCCGCTAGCAAAAGAGCTGGAAGAAGATAGCGGGGCGCCTGGCAGAAAGACCCCCGAAGTCGGAAGAAGATGACGATGAAGACCGGGATCCCGCTAGCAAAAGAGCTGGAAGAAGATAGCGGGGCGCCCGGCAGAAAGACCCCCAAAGTCAGAAGAAGATGACGATGAAGACCGGGACCCCGCTAGCAAAAGAGCTGGAAGAAGATAGCGGGGCGCCCGGCAGAAAGACCCCCAAAGTTGGAAGAAGATGATGATGAAGACCAGGACCCCGCTAGCAAAAGAGCTGGAAGAAGATAGCGGGGCGCCCGGCAGAAAGACCCCCGAAGTCGGAAGAAGACCACCGGAGCTGCCTAATAAATTACTTTAAAAACCTGTGTTGTGTTATTTATTGACTTTTTTTGCCACCAGGTGAATGGGTAGGGGTACGATGTACCCCATACTCATTCACATAGGGTGGGGGGGCCAGTATCTGGGGTCCCCCCTTATTAAAGGGGGCTCCCGGATTCCGATAAGCCCCCCGCCCCTAGACCCCGACAACCAACAGCCAGGGTTGTCTGGAAGAGGCCCTTGTCCCCATCAACATGGGGAGATCCTCCCCATGTTGAGGGCATGTGGCCTGGTACGGTTCAGGAGGGAGGGGGGCCACTCTCTCGTCCCCCCTCTTTTCCTGCGGCCTGCCAGGTTGCGTGCTCGGATAAAGGGTCTGGTGTGGATTTTTAGGGGACCCCCACGCAATTTTTTTTTACGTTTGGCACGGGATTCCCCTTAAAATCCATACCAGACCTGAAGGGCCTGGTATGGATTTTGGGGGGATCCGCACGCCATTTTTTTTGCATTTTGGTGGGGGGGGGGTCCCATTTGAATCCATACTAGACCCAAGGACCTGGTATGAACCTGGGGGGGACCCCACGCTGTTTTTTTTATAGATTTTTTTTTTTTTGAGCTGGCAATGTTTATTTTTTTTTACATTTCCTTTAACAACCAGCTATAAACAGGTAAAAAAAAAAAAGCAAATCGCCGTAAAATCGTGGTACTTGTGTTTTGGATGCGGGTCCATTGAATTCTATTACATCCAAAACACTGTTTTTGGCCTGGAAAAAAAATCTGCAGTTGCGTTTAACCTCGTTTTTCACAAAGCCAAAAAATGCCTTCAGACGCCAAAGATTTCCACTTTTCAGACGCGGTACCGGCATTTAGCCGCATTTTAGTTTAGAAGCGTTTTAAAGGTGACCTATTTTTTTACATTGATAAACTCAAAAATTATGGCAAATGAGGAAAAACCATTAAAAATATATATATTTCCAAAAAAAAATGAAATTGCTTCCATTGCATTTTGCACAATCCACAACTTAGTGCAGCTGACGTGGCAAGTGGACAATCCACAACTTGGGGCAGCTGACATGGCAAGTGGACAATCCACAACTTGGGGCAGCTGACGTGGCAAGTGGACAATCCACAACTTGGGGCAGCTGACATGGCAAGTGGACAATCCACAACTCGTGGCAAGTGATGTGGCAAGTGACATGCTAAATACAAGTACACTGCTGCACTCTCAGCTGCTGATACTCACTCTGGTCTCACAAAATAGCTGAAATAGTTAATAATACTGTTTTTGGAGCTTAGGGCGGCTCCTTATGATGTTTCCTAACTAAACGCATATAGACGCAAATGTGGTAAAACGCGGCATGCAAACGCCACAAAGCGCGTCCTTTCTAAACGCCACTTTCAACCTTAGTTCTGAAGACTTTGCACCAGCGTCCCATGTACATGGGGCCTAAAAACGCCTATGCCATTTACAGCTCAAAAACGCCATGGTGGCCATGAGGCCATAGGCTAACATGGAAAGCCGTTTTTAAGCTGCAAAAAACGCTCAAACAAGCGGCTGGAAAAACGTCCGTGTGCATGTAGCCTTATATTAACCACTTGCGCACTGGCCACTTAGGCCCCCTTCCTGCCCAGACCAATTTTCAAATTTCAGCGCTGATGCACTTTCAATGACAATTGTGCGCTCATACAACACTGTAACCCAATGAAAATGTATTTTTTTTTGCACACAAATACAGCTTTCTTTTGGTGCTATTTGATCACCTCTGCATTTTTTTTTCTATAAATACAAAAGACCGGCTATAAAATTACTTCAAAACCCCAAACATTATATATGTTTTTTTAGCAGACACCCTAGGGAATAAAATGGCGGTCATTGCAAATTTTTATCTCGCTCGGTATTTGCGCAATAAATGTTCAAACGCCTTTTTTTTGGAAAAAAAATGGTTTCATGAATTTAAAAAAATTACAAAACAGTAAAGTTAGCCCAATTTTTTTGTATAATGTGAAAGATGTTGTTATGCTGAGTAAATAGATACCTAACATGTCACGCTTTAAAATTGTGCACACTCATGGAATGACACCAAACGTCAGTACTTAAAAATCTCCCTAGGAGATGCTTTAAAATGTTTTACACGTTACCATTTTCGCATTACAGAGGAGGTCTAGTGCTAGAATTGTTGCACTCATTCTAACGCACGCAGCAATACCTCACGTATGTGGGCGGGACTTACGTGTGTGTTCGCTTCTGAGCGCGAGCTACCGGGGACATGCGTGTTTTTTTTGTTTTTGTTTTTTTGATCACTTATATTCCTATTACAAGGAATGTAAACATCCCTTGTAATAGGAATCTATTGTGACAGGTGACCATCTGGTCACCAGTCATCTCTATGCTTCCCATCCGGCGCCGGCCAATTCGTTTTCCGAGCCCCAGATGACATGGGAGAGCCCGAAGAAGCACCGGATGGTGGCGGGAGGGGGGGAACCACCCCTCCCACCACCTATTAGAACGATCAAGCGGCGGAACGTTTTTATCGTGCACAGAATCGCCGGCTGAAAAGAATGATATCTGAATGATGCCTGCAACTGCAGGCATCATTCAGATGTCACCGCACAAAGCCGAGGACGTCATTTGACGGTGGGCTGTAGGGAAGTGGTTAATATTTTGAAAATTTAGACAAAATGTAATTTTTCTCCTTCATTGATGTACACTGATGAGACTGCACTGATGGGCTGCTCTGATGGGCACCGATAAGGTGGCAAGGGTGGGCACTGAGAGGTGGCATTGCTAGTTGGCACTGGTGGGCATTGAGAAGTGGCACTGCTAGGTGACAACGATAGTTGGCAGTGATGGGCACTGATAGGCAGCACTGCTAGGTGCCACTGATTGGCACCAGTGGTGGGCATTGATAGGTGGCACTTGCAGGGGCTACTGATTGTCACAGATGACGCAGGATTGCCTCTTCCTCTTCGGGCCCGATGTCCCTTGCACATAAGCCGGTGATTGCCTTTTTTTATGCTCACACTGTCAGCACAAGGAGAAAACAAAAACCATTACCCAGCTTTTGTTTGCATCAAGTGATCAGCTGTCATTGGCTGACAGCTGATCACATGGTAAAGGGCAGGGATCGGCCCCTTACTCGGATCTGTCATCACCCGAGTCTCAGTGACTCGGTGATCACAGCACATACGCGAAGGGAAGGACGTCTATTGACGGACTCCCGGCAATTGAGGACCGTGCTGTGGCCGTCGATCAGTTATAGCGCTGATCTTGAGTGATTAAAAAGGGTCTAAATGGGCCATTGACATGCATCACAATTCAACTTAGGAATGTGTCTTTGCAGAGTTAAACTAAATTAAATCCTTTCTTATTTTTGCTTGGGGATAGAGTGCAGAGGGATTACAAGTCTAGACTTTTTTTGGGGATGTCTGTACCCCTGATAGGGTGAAGACAACTCCCAAATTTGGCCACTTTATCCTTCCAAATAATTCACTTCCTGTCACATAGCCACACAGGAAGTGAGGGGGAATCCCTACCAATGTCTTTCCTTGGGGACACACAGGTCAATCAAAATACCTTCCCCATTATGTACATTGCACTCCAGCATTTTGCGGGGTACACCCCAAATTATTAGGTATTTTGGACTTGCTGGATATCCGAGGGGGACATGCAAGCAAACAAAAAAAACACCATCTTTGCTTTTACATGATTGGATGTTACAATCACCAGTGCTTCCCCTCAGATTTTCAGCAGCTACACTTTTACTGCAGAGTGGATTTGTCTTTACTAAACCCAAAACTACCCAATGATTTGGGGTGTACACAACAAAGTGCTAGAGTGCAATTTGCTTAATGGGGACACTAGTTAGATTGATCTGTGTGTCCCCAAGAAAAGACATTGGTAGGGTTTTACCTTCATTTCCTGTTTAGCTGTGTGACAGGAAGTGAAGCCAATTTTACTAAAAGGGACACAAAGCCCAACCTAAAAAAAAAACAAAAAAACAAGCAGGGGTTCTAACACTTACTTGTTTTCCCTCAAAATGCCCACAATTAGAATAGTATTGCCTTGAGCTATTTTTAAATGCAGTGCTCTAAATCAGTGCTTCTCAAGTACCCACAACAGGCCATGTTTGCAGGTTTTCCTTCATCTTGCACATGTGCTTTAAATCACAGTCAATGGTTTTGTATTTTGGACAGCAATTCTCAATAAGATATTCACAAAACATGTCCTGTTGGGGGTACTTGAGGACTGAGGCTGAGAACCACTGCAGTAAAAAGGAAAATTGAATACTTACCGCTCTGTATTTTTCATTTCCTGGTGACTATCCATGGCAGCACACAATACATGCATATGCTAGAATGAAGGCACCAGGGTAGACACCTGTTTTGTTTTGACATGCCAATCAGCTGTCACATTTGTTGCAAAGAAAACACAAAACAAACATCAAAACTTTGCATACAATTTTATTGGTCAACAAAACAAAGGGAAGCCAAAATAAAAAACATGGTCAATTTGAAACATTAGTCACAGACTCACAACATCTTGAGAAAGATTTAGCAAAATAATGCAGCACAGACAATTAAATCAAAGTGAACAAACAACACAAAAAACATCAAAATTATTTCAAGGGAACATTTCCCCCACACAAAAAAATACAATCAACAAAATTAAAACAAACATCTGTTTTGCAAAGACATAACACATAAAATACATGTGTTACAAACTCGATAAGGACACCAAAATTTACTTTTTGCCGGACGCACGCACACATGCACACACACACACACTTGCCTCTTTTCAGGGCAAGGGAGAGGATGCTATCTGCAAGCTTTATATAACATAGGTTTGTGAGCTAATGACGCAATTGAAAACACATGCACAGTCTGTGAAACACCCAAAATGCAAGTTCACCCAATGTAGAGACTGAACTTCAAAATGGGTACACCTGTTAAGGATGTCCTTCAATTACTAACCCATAAAAACACTCTCTGAGCATGCCCAGAAATATCCAGGTGCTGTTCACACACAAAAAGCACAAAAAAATAAATAACTGTCTGGGCATGCTCAGAACAACACAAATGCAGCTAGCAGAAAATAACCCCCCCCACCCCTGTCCAAAATTGAGCACATCACCCAGCATGCTACAAAATTAGAGATGGCACAAACACCCCCCCCCCCCCCACTACCAACAAATACCATTGCAGTCTATGGGAACAGACTTGTTAATTTTGCTAGTCCCCACTTGGCTGGCTTATCTTGGCTGGCTTATCTTCTAGTTATTGGCCTTAAAATGGGGGCCCAGGTCCCACCTTAAGGGACATATATCAATGTCACCAATTTGGACAACACCAAAAACAAAACAAGGAGAAGTGCCTTTAAATATGCCAAATTGCTTAAGGGCCATTTCACACCAAATGCAGTGCATTGTGTTTTTTATGCATCAAAAATGCATGGGAATTTGGTTATATGGTTCTAAATGGCAATGTTTGTTCCAGTGCGTTCCACCAAAAAAGTAGAACATGCTGCATTTTACCTGCACTGGACTGTACTGGAACTCAGCAAAAGCGCATCATAAACGCACTGGAACGCACAGGAACAACCCTAAATGCACCAAAAACGCACTGGAACACACTTGTCCTTATCTATGGTTAATAAAAAAGAGGGGTGAAAAAAATGCACTGGACTGCATCAAAAACGTACAAAAAATGCACTGGAACGCATCAAAAATGCGCATGCAAAAAAGCACCTGGAACACGTGTGAACTGACCCTAGTTAAAACCATAGAAATGCAGTCTGGATGCGTTCCAGGTGCTTTTCTGCATGCGCATTTTTGACACATTCCAGTGCATTTTTGATGCGTTTTTGATGCAGTCCATTTTTTTTTACCCCTCTTTTCACTTAGGAAAAGTGTGTTGCAGTGCGTCTTTGGTGCATTTTGGTGCATTTTGGTGCATTCCAGTGCGTTTTTGGTACGTTCCATAGCGTTTTTGATGTGTTTTACTGTGGTCCAGTACAGTTCTGTACATAAAAAAAAATGCAGCATAACCAATTTTTTTGCCTTTCTGAAACGCACTGGAACAGACTGCAGTGGTGTGAACTATGCCATTGGCATTAATGTGATCAACTTTCTTTGCGTTTTTCATGCATGAAAAAAAGCACTGCACTGCATCCGGTGTGAACTGGCCCTAAATATCATACCTGGGGGATGTCTATAGTCTGCCATGTTTTCCATGTTTATAACAGTTTGAGAGCAAAATGAAATTTCTAAAGTAAAATAATAGTCATTTAAAAGTACGCGCGGCTGTAATGAATTGCTGGTTCCCGTCAATACAGATAAAAGTCATTGAAAGTCTTTGAAAAAAAAAATGCGTGGGGGGTCCCCCAAATTCCACTACCAGGCCCTTCATGTCTGGTATGGGTATTAAGGGGAACTCCGCGCCAAATAAAAAAAAAATGGCGTGGGGGTTCCCCACAAAATCCGTACCAGGCCCTTTAGGTCTGGTATGGATTTTAAGGGGACCCCCGCGTCAAACTAAAAAAAAAAATAGCCCCTAAAAATCCACACCAGAACCTTATCCGAGCACGCAACCTGGCAGGCCGCAGGGAAAGAGGGGGGGGGCGAGAGAGCGCCCCCCCTCCCTCCTGAACCATACCAGGCCACATGCCCTCAACATGGGGAGGATGCTTTGGGGGTCTGTGACCCCAAAGCACCATGTACCCATGTTGATGGGGACAAGGGCCTCATCACCACAACCCTTGCCGGTGGTTGTGGGGGTCTTCGGGCGGGGGGCTTATCGTAATCTGGAAGACCCCTTTAACAAAGGGGACCCCCAGATCCTGCCCCCCCATGTGAAATGGTAATGGGGTACAAATGTACCCCTACCATTTCACAAAAAATGTGTCAAAAATTTGGGGGGACCCCACGCATTATTTTTTTTTTTTTTATCAAAGACTTTCAATGACTTTTCTCTATATTGACAGGAGCCGACAATTCATTATAGCCACAGGTGCTTTTAAATGCCTTTTTTTTCCTTTAGAAATGTAATTTTGCTGGCGCACTGCTATATAACGGCAAGTTCAGAGCTGCGCCTGTTCAACTTATGCAAATTAATTTACGTGACTTGACATTTACTAAGATTTTTCCGGCGCAGTGTCCCGGCGCGTTTGAACGAGTGAAATTCCTGCGCTGAGCACAAAAAAAACCCTTGTAGTTCTAAACGTACTTGCCGGCACAGCGGGCTGGTTCAGAAAAAGTTACTTTCTCACTCTATTTTGGGCATATTTGTTACTTGGGCAGGTGTCACTACACTTCCTCACATCACCCCATGTCACCCCCATTATATTGGCACTTCCAGCTTCTTTATATTTAGATTTTAAGATGCCGTGCGCCAGGTCCATAGTAGCGCACTGAGCACCTCCTCCCGTCCGCCGAGAATGGGAAATAGCGCTGCGCTACCGGCACAAATGTTTTGTAAATACCAAAACAGCCATTGGGCACGCAGATGCGCCAATACTCATGGCGCAAACGTTTCGTAAATCAGCCCCAGTGTCTTGGCCATATATTTTCACCCTTATAGAACGTTGGGGTTTCGGAGAACGATTTACAGGACTTCTACATTCCTTTTACTCTCATCCCAAGGCACTAATTCATTTTCAAAGCTACTATTCTAAACCAATTAACATAACACGAAGCACTAGGCAAGGGTGCCCACTTTCACCTCTCATTTTTGCAATAGCCATAGAAACTCTGGCAATAGCTATCGGACAAACCCAAACATTAAAGGGGTAACTTGTGGAGTCCAAACTCATAAATGCGGACTCTTTGCTGACGATATACTCCTATTTGTAACCTCTCCATTAATCTCCCTTCCCAATATCTGTCAAGTGAAGTCCTACACAACTTTTCTAAGATTTTGGGCCTTAAAGTCAATTACACAAAATCGCAAGCCCTTAACGAGACGTTAACCTCTTTCTGAGGTTTCCTTATTAAAGTAATCATTTAAATTTGAATGGAATGACACCTCAATCAAAAATTTAGGTATTACATTAACAGCCCGTATTGAAACTCTATATACACACAATTATCCCCCACTGTTCAACAAATTAGAAAGTGACCTTTCATCCTGGTCCAAATACGAGTTATCCTGGCTGGGCAGAATCAACTCGATCAAAATTACATTACTCCCTAGAATTTTATCTTACTTTAGGTCGCTCCCTATCCCCATCCAAAAAATCCATTTAAAAAGACTTCAGAGTAAAATACTCAAGTACACTTGGGGCTCTTCTGGACATCGAATACCCCAAAACATCCTTTTCCTCCATAGGAATAAGGGAGGCCTAGGTCTCCCTGATCTACATAAATATTATCCTGCAGCTAGACTAGCTCAGTTATCTACGATCTACTCTAAATCAGAAGAACCGGACTGGCTCAACATTGAAAGACAGGCTGCACCGCATTTTTCTCTCAACTATCTTCTATGGTGTCTCCCCAAAAAAAGACCTCCCATACTGGCCCCATCCCTATCACAATCCTTTGAGCTCTGGGATAGCCTTAGAAATCATTCGGCCCTTGTTTCTGCAGGACGTCCACTTGAAAACCTGTTTGGGAACCCAGATTTTCCCGCTGGTTTGGATTTAGAAGCATTTAAGTGGTGGGTAGACAAGGGACTATACCGTATCGGACAGTTCTTCTACTCTGGTGGACTTTTGTCTCTAAACCACTGTGTTAAAACTTTGGAACTCCCTGATTCCGAAAGACTTTGTTTTGATAAAAATCTCTCCATTTTTACAACTAGTCTGGAAGGAAAAACCACTTCCCCCCAAATTCACGAAATATGAGCTATGGTGTGATCAGGCTGGGGGGGGGGCAAAGGGGAGGTATATCCGTAATATATTCGTGCCTCACTCACCCTACAGTGAAATCCTCATATATGGAGGCTTGGGAAAATGAGCTTCAAAATAAAAGGGACCTAGACACCTGGCATAGAGCCTTCTCAAAGTCCTTCAAGGGTATTTTAAATGTCTCACTGATGAAGGCTAATATTAAGGTTATAACCAGGTGGTATTTTACCCCTTCTAAACTTGCATCTATATACCCTACAGCTAATCCAACTGTTTCGGGGGATGCCAACTTTTAGGGTCAATGACCCATATCTGGTGGGAATGTCCTAGAATCCGACCCTTTTGGAGCAAAATCTTCTCTATGATTTCCAAGGTCACTGGTTAAAAATTCAAAAAAGTGCAGCGATAAAGTGATAAAGTGAATTAACACATAATGAACAAATAAATAATGATTAAGTGAAATATAAGACCCTGGGTTGGAATATAAATAAACACAATGATCAGCAAGTGTGTACAGTATACAAATGAAGTGATGGTAAGTAGTAAATAAACACTCAAAAAAAAGAAAAAAGAACATTTAAAAAAAGAAAAAAAGTGTTGTGAAGAAAAAACTAAAGCAGAGTCCCATCCAGATTGTATTAAGAAAAATCCAAATTGAAGGTTGTTTTCCAAAATAAATCGAGTTGATTCCAAAGAAACAGTGAGTGACACCAATCTTCCCAGAAAGCAAACGTGTTTTCAAACACCCAATAGTGTAGTAGCCTGCTTACCAAAAAGCCGTGACTGCAGATAGCAGTCTCGCCAAGCTCAGGGACATAGGTCTCCCCAGAACCAAACCAGGTCAGCCGCTAGTAATCCGAGGGTTACTCAGAAATAAAAAACATAAACTTCCATAGTGCAATATGTTGATGCAATTAATTTAATAAAAGAAAGTATTGCACTTACAAGAGCGATGAATTATTCAGCATGAATTATTCTATGTAGAAGTCCTTTGGAGACGAAACGTGCGTGGGGTGCTGGTGACGTCATTGCATTCCGTCTATCGAGACAGTGGTGTTACAGACATACAGGAAGTAAGGGGAAGCAGGGGAGATGCCGTGGCTCTCATGATACGTATGCTGAAAATGCATCCAGTAGAGAAAAAAATTGAATTTGAGGGAGAGTGCTTTCTTTTTTTATTTACAGAGATTTTATGATGAAGGACTGACAGCATTAGGGTCCAGAAAGGGAAGCTGGATAAAAAAAATAGTAGCATGTCTGCGTTACGCCAGCAATTTTTTTTGCCAGGATGCCATTTTTTAGGCATCACCAATAAACATTGCAGATAGAAAGATAGTCAAAGTTGTAAAGTCAGAGAAAGCAGCATCACTTTTTGGAGCTTGATGCCTCCATTTGTATATAAAGCAGCATCAATAGTAAAACTAAAGATTCCTACCATCTGAAACCTTTGTTCCTATACCCTTCTTTGAGTTTCCATGCTATCCACTCTTCATCCACATTAAATACCACCTCCTCCACATCTGGAGTCTTTTCCCAGGTTTTGCAATATCCGCCATCATTAGCACGCTAATCATATCCACCTTAAATAGGTAAACATATTTGTTCAGGAGCTGTGTGCCAACTCACTGCTTTTATAACATAATATGTATATGTTATTAACCTCCATCTTACAACGCATGCAGCCCCTGTGACTAACAGGCACCCGCACCTTCTCATGCCCCTGCATCCTCTGCTCCCACCTCCAGGGGGTACGGGGACCGGGATCGTGCGAGAGGCTGCCCCCACTTCCTCGGCTCCGCTGTAGGTACATGACAGTACAATCCAGCCAGAAACGGAGTCTGGATTGGGGGCTTCGCCTCTGGACACACTGTGCCAGCAGATCGCTGATCTCACCCAGGCGGTTCAGGGCCTTCAAGAAGGCTACCACCGACTGGAGCAAAGAGTGGTATCTAACACCCCGGGTACCTCACCTTCACCTGCCGCAGCAACAGCACCTCCAGCAGCTCCAGCACCAGCTCCAACTACCACAGTAATGGTGTCACCCCCAGAGCCACGTGTTCCTATTCCGGAAAGATCCTCAACGCACTGCCACGGCTGAGACCAACCTCCGTGCCCTCCAGCAGGGGCGTAGACCAGTAGAGGACTATATCATATATTTAAGCAATAAAATTCAGATACCCTATGGAACGATGCTGCCCTCCGATATTAATTTCGCCTTGGCCTCTCAGAGGCACTGAAGGATGAATTGGCCCGAGTGGGGGTCCCTAGTTCTCTGGAAGCCCTGATCCAGCTATCCATTCAGATAGACCGACGCCTAAGGGAGCGTAGGTCAGAGAGAACTAGCCAAATCTGTCCGGTGTGGATGCTACCCAGGGTCCCCAGCCACCCAGCGGCTTCTGCCTCCTCTTCACCTGCTACTGCATCTGATACCCCTGAGCCCATGCAAATTGGTCTACTCCGTGCACCACTGACCCCAGAAGAAAAACAGCAATGCCGCTGGAACAATCTCTGTTTATACTGTTGTGGAACTGGGCACTATGCAAATATGTGCCCCAACAAGACCCGTAAGTCTGCTTCATCTTCTCATGATCCTGGTCTCCTGACCCTAACCAAAACCGCTCATATTTCTGTTCCTGTCTCTTTTCAGCTTCCGGAAGGGGTGGTCCGGGTCCAAGCCATAATTGATTTGGGCGCCTGCAGCTGCTTCATAGACCGTGTCTTTGCCCAGCAACATAACATTCCGCTGCAACCCAAATCTCAGCAACTCTCCGTGCGACTGGCTGATGGATCAAACATCAAGTCTGGACCCATTACCCATGAAACCAAACCTCTTCCCTCAAATATCCAACCGGACCACCTAGAACTTCTGCGTCTGGATGTTATTCCCTCCTCGTTATTCCCAGTCATCCTGGGAATGCCGTGGCTATGGGCTCATAACCCTCACATTGATTGGACTACCGGCCAGGTGACCTTCCAGTCCGCCTACTGCATCCAGAACTGTCTCCAATCCTCCAACCCTACCACTCTGGTAGGCTGTCTGGAAGCTACCTCTGAAACCCAGAAACTCATTCCACCCATTTACCACGACTTCCTAGATGTGTTTGATAAACAAAAGGCGAACACCCTTCCTCCACATCGGGTATACGATTGCCCAATTGAGTTGCTACCAGGAGCGGAAATTCCCTTTGGAAGAATTTTCCCTCTCTCAGAGCCCGAACTTCTTGTCCTCAAGGACTATGTTGACGAGAACCTCAACAAGGGATTCATCCGACACTCTTCCTCCCCAGCTGGTGCGGGAATATTCTTTGTTGAAAAAAAGGATCACTCCCTGCGCCCCTGTATTGACTACAGGGAATTAAATAAAGTCACCATTAAAAACCGCTACCCTCTTCCATTGATCCCAGAGCTGTTCCAGAGACTTCGTTCTGCCAAAATATTCACCAAACTTGATTTACGAGGCGCATACAATTTAATTAGAATCTGTGAGGGGGATGAGTGGAAGACGGCCTTCCGAACACGTTTTGGTCACTTTGAATATCTCGTAATGCAATGCCATTTGGATTATGCAACGCACCAGCAACCTTTCAGCACTTATCAATGACATTTTCAGAGACGTTTTGGACCTGTTCGTGATCGTATATTTGGATGACATCTTAATTTTCTCAACATCACTAGAATTACACCAGACTCACGTGAAGCAAGTCCTCCTCAGATTAAGACAAAATGGACTTTACGCTAAGGCCGAGAAGTGTGAGTTTGAGCGTCAAACCATCCACTTTCTCGGCCTAGTCATATCAACCCGGGGGGGGTGGCCATGGACCCTCAAAAGGTTGCAGCTATCATGTCCTGGCCACCTCCCGCTGACAAAAAAGGGGTGCAACGTTTTGTTGGATTTTCCAATTTCTATAGAAAATTCATAAAGAACTTCTCTGGCATTATTGCGCCCATCACAAATCTCACCAAAAAACAGAGCCACTTCCAATGGACGGAAGCGGCACAAAGCGCTTTTGACAAGCTTAAGGAGCTGTTCACATCTGCCCCTATACTGAGGCACCCTGATCCTACTTTGCCATATATCCTGAAGGTAGACGCCTCTGAGACTGCAGTGGGGGCCATTCTGTCCCAACGTCTGGGAACCAAATCATTGATGCACCCTGTGGCCTTTTTCTCCCGGAAACTAGGACTTTCAGAGAAAAATTATGATGTGGGAGACCGAGAATTGTTGGCAATAAAGACGGCCTTGGAAGAATGGCGGTATCTCTTGGAGGGAGCAGCACATCCTGTACTGATCTTTACAGATCACAAAAATCTGGAATACTTCAGAACCACCAAACGCCTTAGGCCCAGGCAAGCGAGATGGGCTCTTTTTTTTTTCTCGTTTTAATTTCCACATTACGTTCCGGCCAGGATCCAAGAACATTAAGCCGGATGCGCTTTCCCGTATGTTCCCAGACACCGAAACATCACCCCCGCCAGATACTATCTTGCAAGCTGGAAATTTCTTACTAACTGACTTTGTGTCCCAGATCCGCCAGGCATCTTCAGATATTCCTCTCCCTCCGCATACCGGTCTCCAGGAAAGAGAGGGGCTTTACTGGCAGGGAAGCAAAATATTCATGCCCCAGGATCTCCATACGAATGTTTTACAAATTTGTCACGATTCCCCCTTGGCTGGCCATTTCGGGGGCCACAAAACCACGGACTTAGTTCAGCGACAGTTCTGGTGGCCGGGCTAGCAAAAGATTGCAGGGCCTATGTAAATTCCTGCCCAATCTGTCTCAGGAATAAAAGCCCAAAGAACAAGACCTGGGGATTATTAAGACCTCTGCCTATCCCTGAAAGACCTTGGGAAAGAATTGCGATGGACTTGATGTTAATGATAAGATTTTATACAACATGGCTGAATGGATGTGAAATAAAATGCAAAATAATGTATTAATTAATAAAAGACAGGACATAAGAGTAGATATAATATCTCAAAACAAGAGATAATGGACCAGAATTAGATGGCAAATATTGAGTAGTAGCACATATGATAAAAACCAAAACATTGCATGTAATGATCTACATTTAATGGTGTCTATAGATGCCTTATAAATAGACGTAAATGCAAATAAGACAAATTCATTGGGCCATACTGCCATGGCACGTTGTCACGGCAACCTAAAGCTTGCGGTCCACCACCTCACACAAGCTTCCTCTCCCCTTCACATCCGGAAGCAGCCCCGACGTCACCCAGTGTGTGCGGTTCCAGTGGCTTTGTTCGGCTCCCCTGGCGTCATCCTCCAGCAGCGGATATCGCATCCCACTGCCCGCAGCTCGGCAAGGTTGTTCCCCGCGACCAGCCCCAGAACTTCACAGTAGCTAGCAGAGTGTCCTCCCGCCGTTCTGGTCTCCATCTATGACACCATTGGAGCCTGATCTCCAGCCTGAGGGCAGGGAGCTGCCTATCTTTCTTTTTCCATCGGGTTATCATCGCTTTCAATGTGGTTCAGGTTGTCTATTTTCCACCTCCTACTCACAAGCCACGGATGATGTTAGCCCCTTCCTACCTGAATGTCAGTGTGGTACCGTTTTTTGCTTGTAATAACTTAACATTTAACAATTTTAATTGCTACATGCATTTATGCTCTTATGACTGATTGCTGCATCCTTATTAATAGACTTGTGCACAACGGAAAAATTTGTTCCGTTTCGGTTCGTTTCTTTCCGGTCCTGTTGATTCGTAATCATTCGTAATTTTGCTAGACGGGATTTTTCGTGTTCGGACTCATTCGTATTTTTGCAAGCGACATTTTTCGTTGAATTTTTTGTTGCTTTATAATTCGTACTTTCGTTAGAGTACGTTGTTTTTCGTTGATTCTGGACACAACTCCTACTTTCGTAACTTTTTTTGGGTTCGTTGATTCGTAATTTTCCGTGTCTCTCTCACAACGACGCTGCCTATTATGCCTAATGTGCTTCGAATGGATTTGTACTTTTCTAAATACATAGCGGTTATTTGTAACGATTCGAAATCTCGTATTTTACTTTCGTTTTTTACATGCGGCGATAGGCTCCGCCCCTGTACACCATTTTGAGAGGGTTCAGCACGGTGAGGGAGAAGCAGAGAGCAGAGCAGAGTGAGTGTTATTGTGCTTCGAATGGATTCGAAATCTCGTATTTTACTTTCGTTTTTTCATGCGGCTATAGCCTTCGCCCCCTGTACACCATTTTGAGAGGGAGTTCAGCATGGTGAGGGAGAAGCAGAGAGCAGAGTGAGTGTTATTGTGCTTCGAATGGATTCGTACATTCGTAACTTTTTTCATAACGAATTATGCCGAAGACCTTCGGGCATTCGCTATTTTGCGGTATAATTTATTTCGGTTTCGGTTTTATTCGTAATTGCTCTGTTCGGAAATTCGAATGCTTCCGAATGTCCGAAAGTTGCTAAATTCGGACGAATTTCGATTCGTTACGAAACGAATTGCACAAGCCTACTTATTAATATCCTACAGTTTCTCACAGACTTTTGCAGTGGTTATTTACAGTTTTTGTGCAATAAACTAGCTTTTATTTAGCTATTGGTCTACATGTACTTTTTTGATTTTACCCATAGAGTGCTGACTTTTGTGTTTTTTGTCAGAAGTAAGTAATGTGTGGGTAGGTGCAGCATGGTGCTGCGGTAGTAAAGACACATAGTCTGATTGCAGGTACCCTTAGAACTTGTATTGCAGAAAATATAAACAATATACAACCCCAGCGGACGAACGCCGCTCAGGGTAACACTGTTCATTTCAATGCAGGGAGGCAGCAGGTAAACATGCACTGACAGCGCCTGTCTTCATTGGGTGAAATACAGCCTGGCTGGTCGGGTCCCAAAGGTTAGGCTTCCATACAGGATTGTGAGTTCCTAGTCCCTACTCATCTGGAAACCTTTCCATGCTACTATCACTTTCCCTGACAGATGGGTGCTTTTTCCCTACTCTAGCCACTTTGCAGCCACTTTGCCAAAACCTGGGGGCGGGGACTTATAAAGACTTTGCTGATCCAAGATGGCTTCCCAAGTTCACCTGAATACAGCATAGCCAACTGGAATGCTGCCCCAGGGACCAGGAAACCATAGAGAAACCAAGCTTCTCCTGACTTCCAGTCTGCAGTACCACTCTGATCGAGTGCCACCTGCAGAGAAAATAAACTGCACCTGCCAACAAACAGGTCAGGAGTAAGTAATGAAGAGAGAGCAGTGGTCAGATCAGGAGTAAGTCATGCAGAGAGAGTGGAGGTTAGGACCATGTGACCATTTAAATCCTCATGATCCATGCCTAACTCCAAGAGAAAGTTAATTATCAATGCAGAAGAGAACTTGCACTACACACCCAAGCATATTTTCAGTTCTTAGACCCCTAGTTCTTTGAAAAAACTGACAAAATAGTGATAGAGGTATAACTATCTTGTTTTGATGATCTTGCTGTTTGATTGTTGGTTTATGTGTTTACGTACTTTGTTTGCTGTGTTTTAATCACAATACATTAATATCTTAATTTACTCAGTGTACTGGTAAACACTAATGTTAGTATAGAGATCTCCGACACTGAGCTGTTATGTTCTGACAGGGGTATGCCCCCCCCCCCAGCCAGAACACTCCAGCAATTGGCTGCGCAAGCTGATTGGGATCCAGTCGGCTTCTGTCGGACCAGCTGACATACACACGTGCCAAATGTCTCCTGACATTTGGCCTGTGTGTACTAGGTATACGTTAGACATGTGCAATTCGTTTCGTACAAATCAAAAATTCGTGCATTCGGAGGCATCCGAAATACGAATTTCTATTCTTACGAATTTTAACATTCAGGATACAATCTGGTTATATTCGTCAGGTAAAGCTTATATAGAGGGCACTTGCAGCCCATGTAAACATTGAGTACCCAACATGAACATAAAACTAGAACACAATAAATCCAGTGAGCCACTTGTGAAAAAGGAACAAAAAACACAGTGATATCCATAGATAAGGAAAAATATAAAATACTGATCATTTTATTCTAATCCAGATTTCCATTGTCATCTGCTATCCCAATTATAGCCGAGAGTGGGGTGTAGTTAAAAGAAAGGAAGAAAGGGAGAAAAGAAGGAGAGGAAAGTGAGCGGGAGAAGGGGAAGGTTGTAAACCCACTTTCTAAACAAACACCTACAGGTAAGCCTAGATTAAGGCTTACCTGTAGGTGCATGAAATATCTCCTTAACCTACACGGTTAAGGAGATATTTGCATTTAAATGCGGCGACGGTGATGTCACGCGCATGCGCATGGGGTTAATCCCATTCACAAATTCGGCTAGGTCGCAGTATTCGACGACGTAGCCGAATTCGACGGGTCATGCGCAGAGTCACGTCTTCGCCGCTCCGGCCAATCACAGCGCCAGAGCGGCGCTGTGATTGGCTGGTGCGGCGATACCCGGAACTAACATTCCGGCTATCGCCGCAGCGATGGATACGTCTAGATAGAGGGACGCGGACTGCTTCGGGGGCCCCGATCTAAGGTAAGTGGTACATAATGAGCTAATATGCTAGTCATACTAGCTCATTATGCCTTTCTCTTGCAGGTGGGGGAAAAAAAAACAAAAACGAAAAGTGGGTTTACAACCACTTTAACGAGCTGTAGTATACAGGCAGCGTTTGGCCCTATAGAACCCTGAAACAATGAGGTGAACCTGTGAGATAAGATTCTAGGTAGATCATTCTCAAGGAGTATGGCATTTTCCAGCAGTTACATAATCCTGAGAGTACTTAAAGACAAACCACGGCTGCCATGTTTTGTGAAACCTTTCCACAGTGCCTCTATCTTGGGCCAGGGTGTCCTCCATGTTACATAATTCCCCTACTTTATTCAGCCATTCAGATATGGAGGGGACTTGAGGCGTATTCCAATATAGAGGAATTAACGATTTGGCTGCATTTAGCAGATGTTTTGTCAGGGAATGCTTAAATCTCTTAAATGAAAAGTTGGTTATATGCAACAGGCAGCACGCTGCATTCAAGTTTAGCTTGGTTTCAGTAATCTTTTTATTTTTTTTAAATACTTTATTTCTACCATCAAGGGCGAGTCCAGGTTTTCGTGACAATCATATATAAACAATAACATAACAGATATTATCACTAATCAACAATCGATTATCATATGATAGTAATCCCATCCTTCATAGCCCCCTCCATACACCCCTGAGGAGGATACCCTGCCAGTATTATGGCAAGCAGGGGGCCACCCCCGCTTGCTATATCTGGAATCGCCCTATCCATTTTCTAAATTGTAAACAAAAAATACTAACTAAAAAAAAGGGGGGGAAGGGACAGTAGGGGGGGGGACTGAGAGATAAGGGTACCCTGAATAAGAATTGGATACCTAATTATTAACTGTTTTAGTTATAATACCTATATCTGACTATCCTGAGTTAAGCAAGGTCAAGCCTTCTTCAGAAGCGATAAACATATTCCACTGTCGCCATACCTCAGAATACTTTTCTTGCTGGTTTTGTGCTGAAAGTGTAAGATATTCCATCTTGTTTATCTCTTCCACTTTATGAAGCCAGCATCCGACCGTAGGAGGTAGCGTATTTTTCCACCTAAGTGGAACACATGCTTTGGCCGCATTTACTAAATGTTGTAAGATAGATTTCTTAGATTTTTTGACAGGGATATTCATAACATGTAATAGAAAGAAGGCTGGGTCGTCCGGTATCCTATAGTCCTTAAATTTTTGAATAATGTTCCGTACTTCCTTCCAGTAAAATGTTATTTTTGGGCATGACCAAAAAATATGTAACATCGTACCTCCCTCCTCCATACATCTCCAACACCGGTCTGGTGTTTCAGGATAGAATTTATGTAACCTCTGTGGGGTATAGTACCATCTTGTTAATATTTTATAGTTCATCTCCTGAATCTTAGTGCAAATAGATGATTTCAGCGAGAGTTCAATCATATTTTGTCTTTGGCTAATTGTGAACTTACAGTTCATCTCTCTCTCTCATTTCTCTATCCAAGATAGACTTAGTTGTTCTGGGGGGAGATCAGTAGGGTGTACATTTTTGAAAGTGTTTGTGACAAAGTTCCCTCTTTCGAGCAATATTCTTCAAATATGGTTAATTGTCGTCTAAACCTCTCTGGTGCCTTAAATGTGTGAAGGAAATGGTGGAGTTGTAGAGCATTCCAGAAGGGTAAACCAAAAGGGCCCTCAGATTCCATTAGAGTGGTTATGGATGGCCATCCGTTCGATACTAAAAAATGCAAGGCTCAAAAGCAATTAATTTGTCGCAGAGTAGAAAAGTGCTGATCCCTCAACCATGGAAGAAATCCCGGGTTCCCGAGAATGGGCATTAAAGGCGAGTCCATTGTCAAGAGAGAGGTTTTAACGAACACTTGTGCGCAGATTCGTATTGTAGGGCCTATCAGAGGTTGTCTCTTTAGGTCAGACGAGAGTTTATCGTAACATCAAGGTGCCCCTTTTAATGAAACATCAGTTTGTTCTTGTTCAATCCGGACCCATAGTTTGTCTGTTGAGTGGCGGTTCCAATCTATGAGTTTCCCCATGTGTACAGCCTGGTAATATTTAAATATATCTGGGAGTGCAATCCCACCACTGTGTTTAGGTCGAGATAATTGGAGTCTGGGAGTGCGTGGTTTCCTATGTGCCCATATAAATTTAATAAACAGGGAATGAACCTGTTTAAAGTATTGAGATGGTATTTTGATCGGCAAAGTTTGAAATAGGTATAGATACTTGGGTAGGATACTCATCTTTAAAAGGTTGCATCTAGCAAACCACAAATGCAGTCCCCGATTCCATGTCTCTAAAGAAATGCATGTTCTAGTCAATAGGGGGGGGGGAATTAAGTTCAAAAACCTGTATTAGGCTAGAGGGGATGTATGTTCCCAGGTATTTCAGGGCTTTATGTGTCCACTTAAACCTAAAATTTGTCTGTAGGATTTGTAGCTTCTTGATAGGGATGCCCACCCCCATTGCCTCTGATTTATTAAAATTAATCTGTAAATTAGACAATCTACCATAAATCTCAAATTTGCGGATAAGATTCGGCAGCCAAACCAAAGGGTTGGTGAGGGAGAAGAGCAGATCATCAGCAAAAGCTGAGATTTTATATTGCTCCTCTCTCACTCCAACTCCAGTGATGTCTGGGTTCAGACGAATCCTACACAGAAAAGGCTCCAAAGAGAGAACATAAATTAAAGGGGACAGTGGGCATCCCTGCCTCATCCCATTTGAAATAGAGAAAGAATCTGATAGAACGCCATTAACTTTGACCTGGGCCGTTGGGTATGAATAGATCTTAGAGATCAACTGCATCATATGTTCCCCCAGACCTATATAACGCAGGACTGCCATCAAAAATTTCCAGTTAACACGATCAAATGCCTTTTCTGCATCTGTACTTATCATGACGCATGGGGCACGCGTTTCCCATGCGACATGAATGAGATTTAAACATTTGATCGTATTGTCACAAGCTTCTCTGGTTGGAATGAATCCCACTTGGTCCCGATGTATCATGGACTGCAAATGTTGCGCAATTCGAGTAGAAATTATCTTCGTAAATAATTTATGGTCACAATTCAGAAGGTGATATAGGCCTGTAGCTACTGCAACAAATGTGATCCTTTCCTTCCTTGAGAATTACGGTGACGTGTGTTCTTAATGTGTCTCTAGGGAAGCATGTTTCCAGGCTTACTTTATTGAACAGTTCCACCATATGCAGGCCTAAGGTTAGATTTTTTTTTTTATAGTACTGAATCGAAAACCCATCTGGACCTGTGCCTGGGGCTTTACCTAATTTAGAGGTCTTGATTGCATTCTGAAGTTTGACTAAAGTTATTGGCGCCTCTAGACTTTCTCTAACCTCTGAAGTCAACTGAGGGAGTTGAGAGGAAGCAATGTAATTTTCTATTTGTATCTGAGTGGGAGATTGATCCGGGAGATTATATAGTGAAGAATAGAAATCTCTAAAGCCCTGCGTAATTTGCTTGGGTAATCCCACTTTTTGACCTTGAGGTGTAATGATTTGGGGAATATATGAAGCTAATTTTTGTTCTTTGATCGAGCGTGCTAACATTCTCCCACATTTATCTCCCGACTCATATACTGATCTACGACATTGTTGTAGAGCGGCTTTGGCTTGATACCTTAACAGATCTGTAACCTGCTTACGGAGAGAGAAAAGTTTTTGTTCGAGCATGGGGTTCGTTATATGTTTATGTTGGACTTCTTCTTTATGAATCTCGTGAAGAAGAGCTGTAAGTTTTTCCGTCCATGGCGTTTAAGCCGTGCTCCGTGTTTAATTAGAACGCCTCTTATAACTGTCTTATGAGCTTCCCATATAATCCCTGTATCGCAGTCAGTTTGTTTGTTAATTTGAAAGTACTGATCTATCTCACGTTGTACATCCTCCACTATCTCAGGGGTCTGCAGAAGACTTTCATTTAATCTCCAGAATCTAGTCCTGGAACTTGGGGACTCTGAAAGTTGATATATCAGCTCGATCGGTGCGTGGTCTGACCATGTAATTACGCCGGTTGTTGTACTTTGAACTGCCTGTAAATGTGTGTGTGGAATCAAAAAGAAGTCTATACGTGAATAGAGTTTATGAGGAGAGGAGTAAAACGTGTAGTCTCTCTCGTCTGGATGTTGTAGATGCCAAGCGTTGATCAGTTGAGCCTTATAGATGGTCTGTATCACTCGTTTACGGGTGCTGGAGGTAACGGAGGACAAGCCCAATGAAGTATCTACATTGGGAAGTAACGGAACATTAAAATAGCCTCCAAGAATCAACTGGCCTTTAAGAAACTCTGTGAGGCGATTCATTGTTCGACTAAGGAAAAGATCTTGGTGGTCATTTGGAGCATATATAGAAGCAAAAGTAATTTTTACTTCTCCTATAAGGCCTTTAATAAACAGAAAACGTCCTTTCCGGATCTATTAAAGTGTCCTGGTTCAGCCATGGTAGTCGACTGGATAATAATATGGACACACCTTTGGTTTTGGCTAAGTTATTCATAGAGTGGTACGCAACTGGATAGTATCTGTTTTTTAGAATAGAATGTTTATTGCTTCTGAAGTGTGTCTCTTGGATAAACGCTGCATCTATATGTGAGCGTCTCAGGTCATTCAGGAGAATACGTCTTTTTTTTCCAGGGTATTTAACCCTTTAGCATTTAGCAAAAGTATCTTAATAGTATCCATCTCTGGGTAGGGAGCAAGGTTGGGGGAGGGAAAAAAGGGAACGGGCGGCCAAAGAGAAAAAAATATAAAAATTTACACCAAAAACAAAAAAAACAAAAAAAAAGAGAGAAGACCCCATAATCTATACAACTTTCTGGGGTCTATTCACTATGGTCAGTATTCTTTTTAATCAGTTTCCGAACCTCATTCCAGAAGCTTGCGATCAGGGCACACTGCCACCAAATGTGAGTCAGAGTGCCCCGTTCAGATTGGCATCTCCAGCCAGTCTCTGGTTTTTGGTCGTGCCATTTGTGAAGTCTGACAGGGGTATGGTACCAGTGTGTCAACAACTTGTAATTTTTTTCTTGCAGTTTTGTGCTAATGGAGAATTTGTGTGCTAAAATGCAAGCATACCTCCATTGTTTATCTGTTATTTCTACATCTAATTCCTCCGACCACCTCCTCCTGTGTTTGCTCGCCTCCGTGATCTTGGGGTACTGCAGCCATGAATAGGCTAATGATGTGGCCTTGTCTTGTGGGGTTTTGCTGTGACATGCAGACTCCAGGTCGGTTAAGGGTCTATGGAGGTCCTGAGGGTTTTTAAATTTGCCTAAGTAGCTTCATATCTGTAAGTAGGTCCACTGTCATAGGCGAGGTAGGTAATTTTCTAACTTTAGAGATGTCCTATCTCTAACTCCAACTCCCATAAAGCAGTCACCTGCCAATAAGGGGGTACTCCGTGACAATGATTTAAGTGTGAAATTGTGTATGCCTGGAACAAAGTCAGGATTGTCTCTCAGTGGGGTCAGTGGGCTAGGAACTGTGGTGATGTCTGTTTGTTTGGTCAGGGTTTTCAATATCTCCAACATGGTGCCGGTGATTGGGTGTCTGTGTAGGCTAGATGGGAAGCTATTCCGCGGTATCCACGGCGAGTGTGTGAGCGGAATTGGGCATAGGTTTGCTTCTAGTGTAACGCAGTCTTTCAAGCTATCTTGGCAATGCCAATCAATTACTCTGGCTATATGTGCCGCGTAGTAGTAATTTTTAAAGTTTGGTAAATTAATCCCTCCCAGATCCTTGGGTTTTGTCAATGTAGCCAGTTTAATTCTAGGTTTTTTGTGATGCCAAAGAAATCTCAAGATGATGGAATTTAAAGCCTTGAAGAACTTCTGGGGGACTGTGACCGGCAGTGTGTGCATCAGATAGAGAAATTTAGGCAGTATCACCATCTTAATGATTGCTGCACGGCCAAACCATGAGAAAGAACCGAAATGCCAATTGCCAAGATTCTTTTCACAACTTCTAAGTAGTGGGGGATATTTTTTCTCATAGATGGACCATAGCTGTGGAGTCAACCATGTCCCTAAATACTTGTGTGGTGGGGTCCCACCGAAATGTGGAGTTGGTTTTAGTCGACGCAAGTAATGTGTCTAGGAGCAAGATATTTAAAGCTTCAGATTTCGAGTAGTTTATCTTTAAATTTGATAAGTAGCCAAAGTGGGCAAATTCCTTTTACAGGTTGGGTAGGGTTATAGTTGGGTTTGTCATGAAAATGAAAAGTTCATCGGCAAAAGCCGCCATTTTGAACTCCCTGTCCTGTACCCGAAATCCGTGTATTGCGGTGTTATTTTGGATCATTCTAATAAAGGGTTCCAAGGAAAGGATAAATAATAAGGGTGATAAGGGACAGCCCTGTCTAGTTCCATTTCAGATGCGTACCTTATTTGACAGAGTGCCATTTATTTTCAATTGTGCTGAAGGTTTCTGATAGAGTGCGGATATCCATGATAGCATATGTGGTCCCAGGCCCACCCGCCCACACACTGCTACCATAAAATCCCAGGCCACATGATTGAAGGCCTTCTCCGCATCCGTAGATATGAGAAAGCCCTTGATTTTCCGCAGCTTTGCCGCGTGAATTAGGAGAAGTGCATTGGTGACATTGTCCTTTGCTTCCCTGCCAGGCATGAAGCCCTCCTGCTCCAAACCAATCAGTTTTGGCAAAAGTGGGCCCAGCCGCAGAGCAAGAACCTTTGCGAACAATTTAACATCAAGATTCAGCAGGGAGATGGGCCTGTAGCTAGCGCATTCCCCTGGGTCCTTTCCCGGTTTCGGTATCACCGCAATATGTGCTGTTAGAAAGTATGGGGTTACCACTCTGGGGTGGACAGGGAGTTCAAAGCATTTTTAAGAGGATCCGTTAGGATGTCAACAAAGGTCTTATAATACACTGCAGAGTACCCGTCTGGCCCAGGGCTCTTTCCCGATTTAAGTTGTTTAATCGCTTTTCTGAGTTTGAAAGATGAGATTGGGGTTTCTAATAATGCATGGTCAGGATCTGTTAGTGTCGGGAGACCGCTCTTGGTTAGATAGTCTTGAATAATTTGTGCTCTATCACCCTCCATGTGTGGTTGCTTGTGCTGTGGGGGCAGATTGTAAAGTTTTGTGTAAAAATTGTGAAAGTGTTCGGCTGTCGCTTCCGACGTCACATCAAGTTTCCTTGCATTGTTCTTAATACCAGCAATATTGTTGGCCGAGGTATGTTCCCTCAATGCTCTAGCCAGAAATTTACCTGCCTTGTTCCCGGATTCATAGTAAATTAGCTTTTTGAAAAACAACAACCATTTAGCTCTAGAATTGAGTAGCTGTTCCTGGCCTCTAGCAATTGTTTAGCTGAGTCTATCGAAAGGGATTGCTTGTGTAACGTTTCTAAGGTATTGATCTTTGTTGTCAATTTCTGTATGTTTGCTTCTCTCTCTTTTTTGCGTCTGGAGCCCAGTGCGATCAACAACCCCCTGACAGTACGCTTGTGAGCTTCCCACACGACCAGAGCATCTGCCCCTGCAGTGGCATTTGATTAAAAAAATTCTGTCAGGTTGTTGGTAATCGTGGGTAGTAGGGATGGGTCAGTTAGCAGCGAGGCTTTAAGTCTCCATGTTGGTTGTTGCCTCTTAGTGTTCGTTAAGTCCAGGGAGAGGGAAATAGGAGAGTGGTCTGAAATTGTCTGAATGCCTATATGTGCCCCAGACACCCTAGCAAGGTCTCTCTGTGACACAAACAGGCAATCCATTCTTGCATATCTCGCGTGTGGGATAGAGAAATGGGTGTAATCTCGACCTTCTGGATTAAGAAAGTGTCATGTGTCTACCAACTGTAGGGACTGCAACAGGGACTTGATCCGTTTAAGGGTTCTGTACGTGATACAAGTCCTACCATCGGAGGTATCCAGTAGGGGATTCAAAGGCACGTTAAAATCCCCCCATAAGATCGAACATCCTGTAGCAAATCCCTGGAGTTCTCTGACAATGCGTTGACAAAACGTGACATGGACTCTGTTTGGAAAGTACACATTTGCCAGGGTTATTGGGGTGCCCCAATATGTCCCATTCAGAAACACGAATCTGCCCTGCGGGTCACATAATTGTTCAGGGAGCATCTTTGCTAATCAGTATTGACACTCCTTTGGACCTAGAATCGTCAGTCGTGGCATGGAACGCTCTTGGAAAGTAGGAATTTGTAAGTTTTGGTACACGATGTGTCTTAAAATGGGTCTCCTGGTGGAATACAAAATGTGGCTTACCTTTTTTAAGTTCCCTCAAGAGAGTGGAGCCCCTGATAAGGTGTGATGTCACAGAGTGGCAACGCACCAGGGATGAGTAGACCATGGAGGCAGTCTAGGAGGAGGTGCTCGTAGGTTCAAACTGCAAAAAAGAGACTATGATACGTAGATTAGTGTCTGTATCTAAGAACTGGGACGACAATCTTATAACACTTATAGTAAGTACCTTATAGAGGAGAGAAAAAGAGGGGGGTTAAGAAAAGAGAGTAGATAAGGAAAGTAGAGTAAGGCAGCAAGAGAGTGGCGTATGAACCGTCTTTCCTCTGGAGTGACTATACGTCTCCCCAGAAGAAGGCACTTACCAACGTAAAGTAGTGTCCCTCCTGTCCCGGCAGGGGAGCAAGGAACACTCTGTGGGATCGCCGGGAGGTGATAACAACCAGGTGGCAGCCCACCTGTCAACTTAGTGTCAAGTGAGATCTAACAGAATAACTTAACAGGATCTTCCTAACTGTTGCATACACAACCGTATGGGTTGTAACTTAATATTTGCTTTATTGTACACCCACCCGACCATGGTGTATGCTATAATTCTAGGCAGGTATATTGAAAAGTCCAAAAAAAAAAATGAGGGAGTTGCATAGGCATCTGCTCCTTTGCCCACTATATGTAGACCCCCTCTGCCAGAAATAGGTTCTGAGCATGTATGATGTGACGCAGAGTAAACCTAGAAAAGTAAAAGGTGTGTTAAAACATATAAAACAAAACATAACCAATAATGTGATGAGCGCTTGTCTCAAGGGATGCGGGAGCGGACCCTGATATGAACAATGGACGTCAGCATGAAGAGCTGATATAACCCAAAGACACCACAGGGATCTAGTAGCAATAGGTTGAACTTAGTAAGAGACTGAAAGTGTGCCATGACCATAAATAGCCCCAGTCCTGGGTGACAGAATCATGAAATCCACATTTTAGTCTTAAGCCTCGTACACACGACCGAGTTTCTCGGCAAGAACCAGCAAGAAACTTGCTGGCAGAGCTTTCTTGCCGAGTAAATCGGTCGTGTGTACGCGGCTTTCAGTTTTCTCGTCAAGAAAACCAACAAGAATCTCGACGAGAAAAATAGAGAACCTGCTTTCTATTTTCTCGTCAGGATTCTCCATTTTCTCGTCGGGTTTCTTATCGGCCTGTTTCTCGACGAGAAACCCGAGAGTGTGTACACTTACCTGTCGCCGTGCGCGGTAGCTTCCTAGACATAGGTAGGGTGTAGCAAGATGGCGGCGATGGCTACGAATGTGACGAGCGCACGCTCGTCGTAGTCGATGACTTCACCGCGTTCGCTCCATTCAAAGAACCACGGGTTCTTTGAATCGAGCGTGTGTACACTCGGCCGGGACAAGTTTCTTGTCCTAGAATCTCGTCAAGAAAAACAACAAGTTTTTTCCTGATGAGATTCTCGGCCGTGTGTACGAGGCTTAAGTCTTAACTGGCATGGAGAGGGGAAGACATGCCTTTTCCGTCCTCTTCGACCCGTGCGCGCTGACGAAAAATCAATCTGTGCCTTATGAGTACAGGTCAATTGTCATGTGCAGCAAAATCTCAGTAAAAGTCACTGATTTCTCTTGAAATGAACGGCACTGTGAGAAGTGTGAGTGGGTCATCAGTACCTGAGCATAGTTTGCTTTGTGGAAGGAGGAGTGAGACAAGTTAATGATTGCTGAGGCGAAGAACAATGGAGAGGGAAAGGACCACAACAAGGTGTCAGTCATCAACCTGGTGCCTGAAAGTCCCAGCCTGCCTTCTCGGCGTGTCTATTCTGGAACACCCACCACGGCCGTGTTTAGGTCTCTTTGACATTCTCTTGTCCGGGGACGTGAAAGGAGAGGCAGGTGGGCTTCTTTCCAGTGGAGTGTGGAGGAATTCAGCATATGCTCCGATGAAGGTTATGTAGAACCGAAACATGTAAGCTACGTGCAGTCATCCTGGCTGTATTAGGAACATGGGTGTGTGACCCATAAAGCCCACTACCTGATTGCCTCTTAAAACTGCGCATCCTACCCTCTTCTTCACCCCCGTGGAATGGACTATATTCACTCATAAACAGAAGGGGAGAACGCTGGAAAATCAGTGCTGAATGTGTGCAACCCGTGCTGGATGATTTACTGGAACCAACCCATTCACAATTGCAAAGAGACTGAGTGTTTATCGCTACTAGGAGATACCTGGAAGACAGCGGCTACACGAATAAGGATAAATTCACCTGTGAAAGACTTCTAACGGTGAGATCCATCTAACTTATTCATGTTTATATATGCCATGCCAGCAAACCAGCGATTATGAACACCAGATCTCATATATGGCTATACAAGCCTGTGAATATGTGAACAGCTTCCACTATACAGACATTCAATAATGCGGGTTCCCATTCAGTTAAGCCAAATTACAGCATTGACTTTCTGTTTCTTCAATTAACTTTATCTTTATAAAACGATTGAATACATTTATTGTATTCATCTCCATTCCAACATAGACTGGTTGTCTGAACTGGGGAAATCCCCCCTCCCCCCCCTCCCTTATCACACATCCTAAACAATCCGGATAATTATAGGTGAATTGGTGGATGAATTGCAAACAGGCTGATTGTGGTGCGTATGGTGGCCACCCATGTTCATAGGTTTTAGACTAGTCTATTTTTAACATATAGGTGGAGGGTGTGTATATTAAGTGTTTGTTAAATCATTATAGTATATTGCGGTTTATATAATAAAGAAAATATATTTTTTCACAATTCCTCATTGAAGAATTTCTTTTGGAAGGAACTTTTTCCTACCTCCCCCCCCTTGTTCATCAGCATACCATTCTGGTAGACCCAATTGCTCCATGTCCAGTGCCTCACAGAATTCAGGGAAGTCAGCCGGAGTGCGTAGTACATGCCATTGTATGAGACTGTCAGGGCAAATGGGAAACACCAGGTGTATTTGAGGTCCCTTTCCCTTAATTTCTCCAGCAGGTGACGCAATGCTTGTCTGTTTTTCAGAGTAATCTGTGATAAGTCCTGAAACAGCATTATCTTTTCCGTTTGAAAATGATCTGTTCGTTTCTCCTGGCTTTGCGCATTATGTTCTCTTTTAGAACAAAGCTTTGCAGTCAACAAATTATGTCTCTCGGAGGGGCTGAATCAGACCCCCTAGGCCTGAGAGCTCTATGCGCTCTTACAAAGTCAATCTCCATGTCTTCTTGCCTTTCCAACAGACTGTTGAAAACTCTCCTGAGTGCTGGGATGATTTGGTCATGTTCTACAGACTCAGGGATCCCTCTCACCCTGATGTTACATCTTCTGCCCCTATTGTCCAGGTCCTCGATATGCCTGTTCATGTCAATAAAATGCTGTGACTGAGAAATTGTGGTCATCTCTAATCTGTGGATGGCCTTGTCCCTGTGTTTGCCAGCATGTTCCGCCACTGCCATCTTTTCATTAATCACTAGCATGCTTGTCTTTAAGTCAGTGACAGCCGCTGAAAAAGTAGCTTTGATGTCTGCAGCTATCACAGACATGTCGGCAAATGTTAAGGGGTGATCCGATTTGGGCTTACCCCTGCTGGAGTCTTCAGGAGCTGACTGGGAATCCTCACTGCAGTCCTCCTTGTGCTGTGGCGGCGCCATCTTGGGCCTTGTTGTGCTAGGCTTTGAAGATTTTTGAAGATGGGTTTTGAAGATGTCAGCAATGTTTTTCGCCACGGATGACATGGAGTGCGGCGCGGGTGAGAGCGGGGGGTCGTATAGAGCTTTCTGCCCGGCATCTGAGAGCTCCTCTAGTGTGCTGCCATCCCCGTCGCTCGCCAAGCCACGCCCCCTCTTACGAATTTTATACGAAATTTTGTTGACGGTAGACTAATTTCATTTCGGGAGTGGGAGACTGCTCAGACTGGTACTGGTAGTTGATGGGAGATTCAGAATTGGACAAAATAGGAATGTTCGTTAATATCATTTTATTATTGTCATAATAATTACGATTATTCGTTATGATGAAGTTAAAAACCCAGGAAGTCAGCACAGCACAGCACAGGGATGATGAGAGCCCCTCATAATGAGCACAGCAGGGGTACAGCCCCAGGAGGAAGTCAGCACAGCACAGGGATGGTGGGAGCCCCTCATAACGAATGTACGTAATTGTTCCGAAAAGTTAACGAACCTAACAAACTTTTACGAATATGAATGTAGTGCCCTGCTCCTATTGAGTAGGCGCTATATGTAAATTTAGGTTTACCTGAGCTGTAGTTTAGCTCAGAGTATTATGTTAAATTGCTGGTTTCTGTTACAGTTCAGCTGTGTTGTACGTTTTCCACTTGGCCGTGGGTGTCGCTGTCACCCCCGGTAAGTGTTGGAAATACAGCAGGCTGGATGCATTGAGTGCCTCTTTACCCAGAAGCAGCCCAGTGGGAGTGGTTCACCCGCTGTGCATTCTGGGAGAGGGTACTTAAGGGAAAGACACCGTTTTCACGGTCTCTCTGACCTGATGGCCCTCCTGGCCTAAGGTGCGTCATAGCAGTTCTTCTGGAGCCCTGTGAGGAAAGAAAAAAGCAGATATGCTGCCTCTACGGTAGAACACGCCCCCAGAACGTCACATCGCTGCCTGCTTGACCAGAGTGTCAGCATCCTTTGCATGTTTTTATTTGTCTAAATGTGAGTACCCAAGTTGTGTTTTATTAATAAATAAGGTCATAAAACGGTATCACACTATCTGGGGCTCCCTTTCTTTCTCTTATACATGGGCCATTGTTTAAGCACTATCGCCATCAAGAGCAGAGGGACGAGCAACCAACTGCCAGAGGACTACACAGTGGCCCACACTGTGAAGGCATCATACCCCAAGAGGGGGGTACAAGCTGGTGAGTGTGGTCTTTGTAAGAGCACAGTTTGCAGTGATCACAGCTCCCTTACACTAGGCACCAAGCACTTCTTTCAGCACTTGAAACAACCTGATTGGATATACTTTATTATGGTTTCCATAAGGACCTTTTTATAAGGACTTTTTTCTAAGGATTTGTTTGTAGCACTAATTGAAGTGTACTGCATTTTATTTATTGGACATTTGCACTTATATTTATTTCACAAGTCTGTTCACCTGTATAATTTTCCACCAAGTAGGGGTACGGATATCCCAATGTACTAATATATTTGATTATGGACACCTCAACGTATTAATATTTTTTATATATTTTTTTTTTATTATATATTTTTTATTATTATTATTATTATTCTAATATATTTTTTCTTTGTAAGCAGTAGTTTGCACAGGCACTTCAGCACTTAGGAATTTTGTAGCACTTTGAGCAATTCATTTTAATTTACACTCCGCACTTTATATAGTAGGATTTTAAGTGCAGCATTAAGCCTCACAGGGCTCCAATAGACCAGCGCCATTTCTGCTTTTTTCTGCTTTTTTCTTTCCTTCCAATCATTTGCTCCACTCAGGTGGATGCAATCAGTAGAGGCAGCTGTCTATTGATTCCCTTGGAACACACACAATCAAAAATAGTTTATACCTCTGCTGGCATCAGGGTTTCTAAATATTCTTGCGCGGATTCATTTTTACACATATCAGTTCTTCTGCCTCGGGGCCTGCTGGCCCGAGGCCTCGTTACTTAACGTAGGTCCAGGAGTTTCTGGGGCCTACTGGTCCAGGGGTGGTCCTGAGCTGTCTTGCCTGCGGGGAGAAGCCGAGCAATTGGGGACTCAATTGGCGGACATTTCATAACTACAGACTTTCCTACCCGGACAATGAAGCTGAAGAGGTAATATGAAAAACCCAAAATTACCAGCGACCCTCTAGGGCAGGGATATGCAATTAGCGGACCTCCAGCTGTTGCCAAACTACAAGTCCCATGAGGCATAGCGAGACTCTGACAGCAGCAAGCATGACACCCAGAGGCAGAGGCATGATGGGACTTGTAGTTTTGCAACAGCTGGAGGTCCGCTAATTGCATATCCATGCTCTAGGGGGTATTGCTACATATAATTTCCCCTGTTTTGAAATGTTCCACACACGCAGAATGTTAAAGTGACAGCCCCAGTGTTAAAAACAAAAAAAGTTAAGCAGAATATCAGGCAGGTGACAGGCAGACAAACAGATCAAAACCAGTAAAAAATTATGATAAATAATAATAATATGATAAATATGATACCAAAGTTAATGTGAACAATTCACCAATAAACCTAATTTAATTCACTGACCTAAATGTAAACAAGTTGCCTCTGATTGCGTAAAAATCAATTCTGCACTTTTTCCAGAAGAAACATGGTACTAAGGAACAGCAATCCTGGCATGAAAGCACTGGGATGCAAGCCATTATAATGAGACCCAGAAGTTTCCTCCAAGATGTAAGTGAGAGTTGCTCTTGACAGTTTTTTTTTTTTAAGAAAATGGAAATAGCACTGTAAATAAATGCGAGCAAAGTCCTTTCTTGTATTAAGAGAGGTATGGACTCCAGAGACAGAGATATAATTTTGCCCCTGTACAAATCATTAGTAAGACCTCATCTGGAAAATGCAATTCAGTTTTGGGCCCCAGTTCTCAAAAAGGATGATGGGGAACTGGAGAAAGTGCAGAGAAGGGCAACCAAACTGATAAGAGGCATGGTGGAGCTCAGCTATGAGAAAAGATTAGAGGAACTGAATTTATTCCCTCTTGAGAAGAGGAGATTAAGGGGGGATATGATCAACATGTACAAATATATAAGGGGTCCATATAGTCAACTTGGTGTTGAGTTATTCACTTTACGGTCAACAGAAAGGACAAGGGGGCACTCTTTACGTCTAGAGGAAAAGAGATTTCACCTCCAAATACGGAAAGGTTTCTTCACAGTAAGAGCTGTGAAAATGTGGAATAGACTCCCTGCAGAGGTGGTTCTGGCCAGCTCAGTAGATTGCTTTAAGAAAGGCCTGGATTCTTTCTTAAATGTACATAATATAACTGGGTACTGACATTTATAGGTAAAGTTGATCCAGGGAATATCCGATTGCCTCTCGGGGTATCAGGAAGGAATTTTTTCCCCTGCTGTAGCAAATTGGATCGTGCTCTGCTGGGGTTTTTCACCTTCCTCTGGATCAACTGTGGGTATAGAATTAGGTATATGAGATTGTATGATATTATTATTTTATTTTTTTATGGTTGAACTGGATGGACTTGTGTCTTTTTTCAACCTGACTAACTATATAACTATAAATGATTATTCAAGGCCTTTTATTCATACAAAAAAAGAATGACATTTTGCTCCTGACTTGAAAAAAACAACACAAGAATGTCCAGTGGATCGTGTTGTTCTGTGTTTGCAAAGCCTGAACAGCTACTGCATATCTAGCTTAATCTCTAACATTTCTTTGCAATTAAATTTCACCCTGCTAATGCTTGTCTCCTTGCATAGACAAAGAAAAGTAGTCAAAAACGACATTATGAAACACAACACAAAAGCAGAAAGAATGAACTTCTTTAAGCTGTTCAAGGTTGTGAGTTGCCTGAGGTCCTTTGGAGAGGCGATCTTATTCACCACAGAAACAACTGCAGCTTTTTTTTTTAAGTCTTTTATTGAAGTAAGAACTACAATGAATTTGTTGAGATGAGAAATAAGGCCAGTTTAGTAACTTAAAATGGCAGTAATGTAACATGGCAGCTAAATTCCCTACTATGTATCCAGAAGCAAACTGTATAATAATGGACATAATACTGGTCTTTCATAACACATTTAATGATGGCCGTTATTGATGCACCTCCCCTACAAGTAGAACTGGTGTTGTGTTACTGAAAAAAACATCTGCAAAACTTTTTTTTTTCTTCTATTTCCCTATGCAAACATTATCTCCAATATATTCCTAATATAACAATGAAAATAGGTTCTATTTCTCTAACATCCTGTCTGTTCTTGATATCTATCAACTAAAAGTTTGGCCTTTCCACCTGAATTAAAATAGAAGTGTGTGTAAAGGGCAGATGTGAACATTAAAAATTGTGCTGCCTATTTAAGCAAGTACAGTGCATGGTGCAGTTACATATAGCTATTAAAATGTAAATGTTAAGTAAAGAAATAAAAATGCTTTTTGACTTCCTTTGTAAAGATACCAGATTTTGTTATTGCACCAAGAGTTAGATCCAGATGAACATTCCTGTGACCTACAAAACTAGCATCTTCATCTTTAGAGGTTGGCATAAACCATACATTAACATTCCCCTGAGGGCCCCTAATGGAAATAAGACAGTCAACAGCCTGAAAAGATCTTGCCAATCCTTATCCCCCGTGACAGAGAAATGGAAAACACAACAGCCCGGTGGATTTCAGATAATTATGACAATGTTTAAACACCGCATGATGTTAAAAGGGCTGTAACGAGCCTGTAGAGTGTACGGAAGGCATGCAGATGAATCGTTTTAATTTTGGTTATATTTTTAATAGATTATTAGTAAATCATTGAAGAACAAAGGAATAGGTGCCTCCTATTAGTGTGATGCTAGAGATAAAACTGGATGTGAGAACAGTCTGTCATTGTTTTCTTAAATTAAAGTGTATTTTCATGTTTGCAGCCAAACTGGGATAACACCTTTTTTATATTTGTTACATGTCCCCTAACTGCACATTGCAAGCAATTCTAAATATTACAAGCTGCCTAAAGAGTCGTATGAATAAACCTGCTCCAAATATATAATTAGATATACTTATATACAGTATATTTTTCAAGTGGTTATAAACCTCAGACATGAAATATAAACAAAGCATTTGCCTCCATAGTGTGTACGTGACTTAATCCATAGCACTAAATGTAATTTCTCTCTGCTGCCTCATTCCTCTGCTATCAGCATGAGTCACTTTTGACAGGTTTTCCTGACTCCAAGAGGTAAAAGGGTGACAGAGGAGGGAGCACCAGTACAGCCTGTGATTGACAGCCTCAGATCTGTTTCTGTGTGCTGTGAATGGAGGCGTGTCCCTTCTCACCAATCAGCTTGCAACTCTCTTCACTCAACTCTGCAGAGTGTAACTTCAGCTCCTTGTCCTTGCTTTATGAAAGCTCAGAAAAGCTTATGAATTCTGCACTTTGAATGGCTGTAGAGAAGAGAGGGCTGCAAATAAACAGGTACAATTTATGTAGGAGAATTTGCTTAATCTCTGTGTATCCATCTGAGGCCAGTCACTTCACTGGGTATATAGAGTATAAGGGTTTACAACCACTTTAAGGTAAGATGTGTGAATGGAATCACATAATAAACATACACTGGGAGTTTCTCAAATTTGACTGCAAAGGTGGAAATACATAGTTCTTTGTCTTTAAAATTCATATCAGAAGCATGGTTGACCTTAAACAGTTAGTGTTTCTATTATTAATTGTATGATCTTGTCCTCACATGTTTGTTTAGTTCAGAAATTAAATTTAGGAAAATATTGCATAACCTTAGTTGCCAAACATTTTTACCCATGTTATTCCTAAGCACATTTTTTTCAAATGTACACAATTGTTTTAAAATTACTTTAAACACATTGGGGTTGAAAATAGACTGTGCATGTGATTGGGTAGTCTTTGAAAACTGAAGCTTCACCTCATCTACTAAGCTTTGGAGCAACTGCACTTTCAGTCTATTTTTCGTTAGCAAATCAACCCCATTGCTTATGTGCAGAGGACAGTATGTGAGAGCTTTTATGGGAAAAATATATATATTTTATCATTTTAATGTTGAACTATATGAGACAGATTCCAAGTAAGCCCAGAGACAAATGTCTTCATTTCCATTTAATTTTCCCAAGAGACAATGTGGTCTACAAACAGGTTGTGAACAAGTTAATTAAGTCGAGGCCCCTTGTAGTCTGAACAATGAAGTTTCTGGTATTCAAACCACACCAACCACAAAGAAACTGGTATACAGTATGTTTACAAGGACTTTCATATCACACACTCCTGTTCCAGGAGTTGAACTGTAAATGTTTCATTCCCTTTCAAAACATGCAATGACTGATCCCTGAGCAGGAGATCGTCCAGGTAGCCTGAAATCAAGATCCCCGAGACCTTAGAAGACCTAGCACTGGCGCCAGGATCTTTGTGAAGACTCTCGGGGCAGGAGGCGGTTGCGAGCCCAAAGGGCAGAGCCACAAATTGAAAGTGCTGCTCCTCTATCGCAAAGCGCAAAAGCATTTGATGAGGCTGAAAAGTTGGCACTTGCAGGTACGCATCCCTGATGTCTATGGATGCCAGGAAATCTACTTGGAGAGAGGCTACCACTAGGGATGAGCCGAACACCCCCCCGGTTCGGTTCGCACCAGAACATGCGAACAGGCAAAAAATTTGTTCGAACACGTGAACACCATTAAAGTCTATGGGACACGAACATGAAAAATCAAAAGTGCTAATTTTAAAGGTTAATATGCAAGTTATTGTCATAAAAAGTACCCCAGGGGCATGTATCAATGCAAAAAAAGTTTTAAAATTGGCAGTTTTTTCAGGAGCAGTGATTTTAATAATGCTTAAAGTGAAGCAATAAAAGTGAAATATATATTCCTTTAAATTTCGTACCTGGGGGGTGTCTACAGTATGCCCATAAAGTAGCGCATGTTTCCCGTGTTTAGAACTGTCCCTGCACAAAATGTAATTTCTAAAGGAAAAAAAGTCATTTAAAACTACTCGTGGCTATTAATGAATTGTCGGTCCCGACAATACAGATCAAAGTCATTGAAAAAAACATCAGGGGTTCCCCCCCCAGTCCAATACCAGCCCCTTTGGGTCTGGTATGTATATTAAGGGGAACCCCGAACCAAAAAAAAAGCGTGGTGGTCCCCCCAAAATTCCATATAAGGCCCTTCAGGTCTGGTATGGATGTTAACCACTTAAGCCCCGGACCATTTTGGAGCTAAAGGACCAGAGGTGTTTTCAGAATTTTGCACTGCGCTGCTTTAACTGGAAATTGTGCGGACATGCAATATTGTACCGAAACAAAATTTGCGTCCTTTTCTTCCCACAAATAGAGCTTTCTTTTAATGGTATTTTATTGCCTCTGCGATTTTTATTTTTTGCGATATAAACGGAAAAAGACTGAAAATTTAGGAAAAAATTATATTTTCTACTTTTTGTTATAAGAGAAATCGAATAAACTCAATTTTAGTCATACATTTAGGCCAAAATGTATTCAGCCACATGTCTTTAGTAAAAAAATGTCGATAAGCGTATATTTATTGGTTTGAGCAAAAGTTATAGCGTCTACAAACTAGGGTACATTTTCTGGAATTTACACAGCTTTTAATTTATGACTGCCTATCCCATTTCTTGAGGTGCTAAAATGGCAGGATGGCAGGGCAGTACAAACCCCCCCCCCCCAAATGACCCCATTTTGGAAAGTAGACATCCCAAGGAAATTGCTGAGAGGCATGTTGAGCCCATTGAATATTTTTTTTTTTTGTCCCAAGTGATTGAATAATGACAAAAAAAAAAAAAAATTACAAAAAGTTGTCACTAAATGATATATTGCTCACACATGCCATGGTTATATGTGGAATTGAACCACAAAATAAATTTTTATGCTTCTCCTGAGTACGGGGATACCACATGTGTGGGACTTTTTGGGAGCCTAGCCGCGTACGGGCCCCCGAAAACCAAGCACCGCCTTCAGGATTTCTAAGGGCGCAAATTTTTGATTTCACTCCTCACTACCTATCACAGTTTCGAAGGCCATAAAATGCCAAAATAGCACAAAACCCCCCAAATGACCCCATTTTAGAAAGTAGACACCCCAAGGAAATTGCTGAGAGGCATGTTGAGCCCATTGAATATTTTTTTTTGTCCTAAGTGATTGAATAATGACAAAAAAAAAAATACACAAAAAGTTGTCACTAAATGATATATTGCTCACACATGCCATGGTTATATGTGAAATTGCACCCCAAAATACATTTTGCTGCTTCTCCTGAGTACGGGGATACCACATGTGTGGGACTTTTTAGGAGCCTAGCCGCGTATGGGACCCCGAAAACCAAGCACCGCCTTCAGGATTTCTAAGGGCACACATTTTTGATTTCACTCCTCACTACCTATCACAGTTTCGAAGGCCATAAAATGCCAAAATAGCACAAACCCCCCCCCCAAATGACCCCATTTTGGAAAGTAGACACCCCAATCTATTTGCTGAGAGGCATGGTGAGTATTTTACAGCTCTCATTTGTTTTTGAAAATTAAGAAAGTAAATCATTTTTATTTATTTTTTTAAATTTTCAAAACTTTGTGACAAAAAGCGAGATCTGCAAAATACTCACCATACCTCTCAGCAAATAGCTTGTGGTGTCTACTTTCCAAAATGGGGTCATTTGGGGGGGTTTTGTGCCATCTGGGCATTCCATGGCCTCTGAAACTATGATAGGCAGTGAGGAGGGAAATCAAAAATTTACACCCTTAGAAAGCCTGAAGGCGGTGCCTGGTTTTTGGGGTCCGGTACGCGGCTAGGCTCCCAAAAAGTCTCACACATGTGGTATCCCCATACTCAGGAGAAGCAACAATGTATTTTGGGGTGCAATTCCACATATGCCCATGGCATGTTTGAGCAATATATCATTTAGTGACAACTTTGTGCAAAAAAATAAAAATAACAAATAAATTGTCTTTTTTCCGCAACTTGTGTCAACATATAAAATATTCAACGGACTCGACATGCCTCTCAGTATATGGCTTGGGGTGTCTACTTTCCAAAATGGGGTCATTTGGGGGGGTTTTGAACTGTTCTGGCATTTTATACACAACATTAGGAAGCTTACATACATTCTTCTAACCACTTATAGACAAAGCCCTTTCTGACACTTTTTGTTTACATGATAACATTTTTTTTTTTTTTGCAAGAAAATTATGTTGAACTCCAAAACATTATATATTTTTTTAAAGCAAAGGCCCTACAGATTAAAATGGTGGGTGTTGCTTTTTTTTTTTTCCACACAGTATTTGCGCAGCGATTTTTCAAACGCATTTTTTGGGGAAAAAATACACTTTTTTAAATTTTAATGCACTAAAACACACTATATTGCCCATAGGTTTGATAAAATAAAAAAGATAATCTTAGGCCGAGTACATAGATACCAAACACGACATGCTTTAAAATTTCGCACAAACGCGCATTGGCGACAAACTACATACATTTTTAAAAGCCTTTAAAAGCCTTTAAAGGTTACCACGTTAGATGTACAGAGGAGGTCTACTGCTAAAATTACTGCCCTCGATCTGACCTTTGCGGTGATACCTCACATGCATGGTGCAATTGCTGTTTACATATGACGCCTGACCGAAGCTTGAGTTCGCCATTGTGCAAGAGCAGGGCAGGACAGGGGTGCTTTTTTTTTATTATTAATTTTGCTTTTTTTTTTTTTTAAACTTCCATATATTTTTATTTTTTATCATTTTTATTGTTATCTCAGGGAATGTAAATATCCCCTATACTAGCAATAGGTAGTGACAGGTACTCTTTTTAAAAAAAAAACTGGGGTCTATTAGACCCCAGATCTTTCCCCTGCCCTCAAAGCATCTGACCACACCAAGATCGGTGTGATAAAATGCTTTCCCAATTTCCCAATGGCGCTTTTTATATCCGGGGGGGGGGCATTCCCTCCCACTGCTTGTAAAAGCAGTCCAGAGGCTAATTAGCCACTAGGATTGCTTTTACATGAAAGCCGGCCGCTGGCTGAAAAGAATGATACCAAGATGATACCTAAACCCGCAGGCATCAATCTGGTATAACCATTCAAAGTCCAGCAACATGCTGGTCCTTGTTGGACATGTATTGTAATCTTTTTTTTTCATGCAGCCTGTTGGCTGAACGAAAAAAGAGATTGATCGGTGGGTATGCCCACCATTAGAATACCGCCCTTCATCCACCCACTTCTAATGATGGGCATACATGCACCATTTATATATGCCGAAGCATGGGGGTATCCTCCCGCAAAAGTTATTCCGCACACACATGGTCAGACTTTTCCACGGGCAAGCCTCCTTCGGAATTTCGACCTTATGTACGCGGCATTAGGAGCAAATTTGCTCCTCCGCTCCTCCGCTCCTGCTGCCCCAATGCTTCGGCATATATGCTCTTTTTTTTTTAACTGTGGTGGTGAAATCACCTCCTACAGCACTGGAGTCGCAGGGATCAGGCCTGTCTCTGCGAACGCTGCAGTTATGTGTGTTGTGTTTTGTAAGTGACAGTGATCGATCGATACTGCACTTGGGTGGCCTGGGCTGGACGGAGGGGCAAAACGCAGGTGCTAGCAGGTATCTGGGCTGATCCCGCTAACACTGCGTTTTTGGGAACCCTAAACTGCTGGGGACGCTAGTATAGATCTGATCAGATCAGATATTGATCTGTTCAGATACTATACCACTAAGGGAGGTGTATGCTTCACGCGTGGGTGTTAGCGTTACTGGCACTAACCTGACGCTGCCTGGGATGTGATGCAGACCCTCTCTGATGCTAAAACCTAATTGATATCACCCGCCGGGCGATCAGGGGGTTAAACCTTTATTGGGTTATATACGGCGGGTGCCCTGACACTATAAAAAGCAAACTAACTAACCAGTGTCACCCGTAACACTTATATGGTGATCACAGGTGAAAGGGTTAACTAGGGGCAATCAGGGGGTTAAACCTTTATTAGGTAATATATGGGGGTACCCAACGCTATAAAAATCTCCGGTGAACCTAAAAAAAATAACTGGCTACCTATCGGCATCACTGACACTAAGACAGCGATCAGAAAAACGATCGCTTAGTGACACTGGCAAAAGGGGTGAAAGGGTTACCTGGGGGGGCGATCAAGGGGTTAAACCTTTGTTAGGTAATATTTGAGGGTACCCAACGCTATAAAAACCTGCGGCGAACCTAAAAAAAATAACTGGCTACCTATCGGCATCACCGACACTAAGACAGCGATCAGAAAAACGATCGCTTAGTGACAGCTGTGCTAGGGGGTGAAAGGGTTACCTGGGGGGCGAACAAGGGGTTAAACCTTTATTTTAGGTAATATATGGGGGTACCCGACGCTATAAAAACCTGCGGCGAACCTAAAAAAAATAACTGGCTACCTATCGGCATCACCGACACTAAAACAGCGATCAGAAAAACGATCGCTTAGTGACAGCGGTGCTAGGGGGTGAAAGGGTTACCTGGGGGGGCGATCAAGGGGTTAAACCTTTATTAGGTAATATATGGGGGTACCCGACGCTATAAAAACCTGCGGCGAACCTAAAAAAAATAACTGGCTACATATCGGCATCACCGACACTAAAACAGCGATCAGAAAAATGATCACTTAGTGACAGCGGTGCTAGGGGGTGAAAGGGTTACCTGGGGGGCAATCAAGGGGTTAAACCTTTATTTTAGGTAATATATGGGGGTACCCGATGCTATAAAAACCTGCGGCGAACCTAAAAAAAATAACTGGCTACCTATCGGCATCACCGACACTAAAACAGCGATCAGAAAAACGATTGCTTAGTGACGGCGGTGCTAGGGGGTGAAAGAGTTACCTGGGGGGCAATCAAGGGGTTAAACCTTTATTAGGGGGGGGGTTAGGGGGCTACACTGGACCTAAAACTAACTGCCCTGACATTTTTACAGTCACAAATGTCACTGATTGCAGTGATCAGTAAATAAATGGTCACTGCAATCAGTGACACTGTGACTGGGGGGCTGGGGGGTGATCTGGGGGTGTATGGGGGGGCCTGGGGGGGCGATTTATGTACCTATGTGTCCTGGTGTCAGTTTAGCGTTTGTGCACTAACCTGACATCTTCTCTCATGCGGCGCTCGGTATATGTGAGCGCCGCATGAGGGATGACATCACTTCCTCCTGCCTTCGTAAACATCACACAGGCAGAGGAAGCATTTGATACGCTGGGAGCGATCGCGAGGGGGTGGCCAAAATCGAATGGCGGCCCCCTCATCACGGATCGCTCCCGAAGCGATCCCGGCCACCCACTGTACGGGAGGGGGGTCCGATTGGACCCCCCACCCATATGAAGGCAGTCACGTACGGGCACGTGATTGTGCCTGTCCGTGCCATTCTGCCGACGTATAACTACAGTGGGCGGTCGTTAAGTGGTTAAGGGGAACCCCACACCAAAAAAAAAATGGCGTGGGGGTTCCCCCCAAAAATCCATACCAGACCCTTATCCGAGCATGCAACATGGCAGGCCGTAGGAAAAGAGGGGGGGACGAGAGAGCGGCCCTCCCCCTCCTGAATCGTACCAGGCCACATGCCCTCAACATGGGGAGGATGTCCCCATGTTGATGGGGACAAGGCCTTATCCCCACAACCCTTGCCCGGTGGTTGTGGGGGTCTGCGGGCAGTAAGCTTATCGGAATCTGGAAGCCCCTTTTAACAAAGGGGACCCCCAGATCCCAGCCCCCCTATGTGAATTGGTAAGGGGTACATTGTACCCCTACCATTTCACAAAAAAAGTGTCAAAATGATAAAAACCACAGGAGATGGCTTGGGACAAGTTCTTTAATAAAAATAAAAAAATAAAAATTAAAAAAGAGATTCCAGCGATGTAATCCAATAAATCCATCTTCGATCTCCAGCGATGCAATCCAATTCTCGTTCTCCAGCGATGGATGATCTCCGTGACTCCAGCGAGGAACACGCACAGGATCCTGCCTCCACCGAAGGCACCCAGCCAATGACGCGGCACCAGCCTGACAGCTCTTATGTAGCTTAGGGCGGGACCACCCGTCACGTGATCCTGTCCCCCTCTGACACAAGAAGAAAGCCGGGGGTCACCCAATGACGTGAAATCAGTAGCACCTTCTTTTTTATTCTACTGGCCATGTGCTTTTATAAAATGTATGGTTTAAGGGGTCTTTTACAAATTCTGAAAGCTGTAAGTGAAAAAGGAAAACCTCCAGATTTTCTAAAACGTTTGCGTACCTCAGATTTTCACTATTTCTCAAAAAGGCACAATTTAAAATGTACAAATATTTGTAGTTTATTAACTCAATACAGGTCAAGCTTTTAAACAGTATGTAGTAGGTATTTAGCAATAATTTTGTAAAATTAGCTGTGTTTTTATCTGCTAATAGTGTTTTTTAGTGTATTTTTTGCAAATATATTGGTCGGTCTAAAAAATCAGTAGCACCTTCTATTTATTTTAGAGGTCATATGCTTTCAGAAAATATATGGTTTGGGGGGTCTTTGACAAACTCTGAAAGCTCTAAGTGAAAAATAAAAAAGGAAAAATTGCAAAAATGGTCTGGCCACCTGAGTGTACAAAATAGAGCACAGGGCCTGGCAGCGAAAGGGTTAGTGGCTGATCATGCCCCCTGAATTAACTATCCCTTCATAATGTGCCCAGAAATACAATTACTTGCTCCTCTTTGGAATGCAATAAACAGTTCAAGACACCCATGGTGGCCCTTGTTCAGCTTCTCTAAATCCACCCTTGTATACCCATTTGAACTCCTTCAACTTCTTTTTCTAGACATGTGGGCAAGGTTTGTAATCTCCAATAAACAATGACAGGTCCTCTAATTTTTCTAGTTTGAATTTGACATTGTTCCTTACCCCAAACTTGTCATACATTGCAGCTCATTAAGACCCCTTTCACACTGCAGTGCCGTGCCATTATTGCTAGAGAGCCACTCATTTTTGCGGTGATTTTGCAGTGCTTTTCGGGCGCTAGCGGGCAGTTTTTTTTAAGGTTACGTAACAACGGGACCTTAAAAAACAAAAAAAGACCCATTTTGCAGAGCTTTCAAAGCGCTTTAAAGGCACTTTGGAAGTGCTTCCCATTCATTTCAGTAAGCAGGGGCATTTTGGGAGCTTTAGCCCTAGAAGGATTTGCCCCCTTAGATGACCAGGCAATTTTTTGCGATAGGGCACTGCATCACTTTAACTGACAATTGCACGGTCTGCCCATTCAATTAAGAACAAGAGATCGAAAAATTGTACTATTATACTTTGACATAATAAAATAATATTATAAATATCGAATTGAAAAACTAGTAATGCACTCGGACACAGCGCCATTTGGTGGATTGCAGAGATATTACATTCAACAATTTAAATGGTAAACTAAACATACACAAATACGAGGGGGTGCATGAGCGGCTCTTAAAGATGTCGGAGGCTTGATTAGTGAGCTCCGGTCGCACTCTGTGTTCCACAGCCCCTGCACAGCTTCAACGGCGAACGATCAAAACAGGGGAAAGCTACCACGACTCCTTGGCCCTCCTTGGCAAAATCGGGGACCAGCGATCCTATTACCGAGCCACACAAACCCCGCGGCCCTCCTCCACTATGGATCGCTATCTGACTAGGCCCCAGTTCCGGTCTCGATTACACAGCGAGACCCGGAGGACTACGTTAGCACTATGATGACGGAGGATGGATCCCAGCAGGCTCTCCCCACACACATACCCCCTCTCCTCAGCCAACATTAAAACCTGAGATGCTGGATCTTAATCTTCAGGCTCTGGCCCAACAGCTTACCAGGGACATTGTCCAGGAGATGGGGAAGATCTCCAGAGAACTCAGAGGTGAGATAGACCTGCTGGGCGAGCGTACAGCAACCTTGAAAATTTTTAACAAGACTTTACACTACATTCAAGCTATTGAAGAGAAGAATGCCCTCCTTAAAAAATTCTGTATCCCAACTACAGATCCAGCAAGAGGACCTGGAGAACAGGGAATGATGCCAAAACCTTAGGGTCTGATGTTATTGTCAGCTATCTTTTCCCGGGACACCACGGATTCTATCTCCTAGGCCTCTTCAATGCCCTGGCACCTGACATTGTGGACATAGACTGGCGCCTTGACCGGCACATAGGTACTTGGCCCCCAAACCCCCTGCAGGGGCCAGACCACGTAACATAGTGGTACGGTTCCACTTCTATGAAAGCAAAGAGGCACTTACTTTGGCCACTCACAACCAATCCAGTATCGAATACAAAGGGCACAAAATCCAACTATTCAGTGACCTCCCCCAATCACCCTGGCCAAACGCCGCTCACTACGGCCCATCACCTCTCCCCTCCAACTGCACAAGATCCCCTATTACTGGGGCCTCCCCTTTTGCCTCAACATCACTATGGATGGGGTCCAACATATCATTCATGACCTGCAAGAGGGAGATGCTTTTCTCAAGCGCCTAGGCCTTCCACCATTTCCTGCTGAAGATGGTCAGACCTCACCTGCCACCTCACGCCCCCCATCGTCTCTTTCTAAGATTTTGACACCGGTGAGAGGAAGGGGATTGAGGGCCTACTCCACACCTCAGTGCTTTCAACGTACCCGGCTACCTACTTGACCTGCTGGGGGCCACTCTTCTTGCACATTTTACTTCCCTTACAAGGAACTTGACTCCCACCCACTACTTATCAAAACTCTCCTCATCCCTTACCCTTACCAAACCAACAACTTTTGAACTCATCTGTTCTCAAGGCCCCCACCAAACATGACTAATATCCGCTCTATACCAACTACTTCAGAAGAACCTTCCGCTTTCAGTGGACTCCCACTCCTACATGTACAAATGGTCTCATCTCACGCAACAACCAATTTCCCTCCACCAGTGGGCTAAAATATGGACCTCAACTTCAAACATATCCAGATGTGTGGCGCAGAGAGAGACAGCATCCAAAGTGTTATACTTCTGGTATAGGACTCCCGAGGTATTGCATCACTATGACCCTTCCCTCTCTCCCCTGTTGAAGATGTGGGAAAACCAGAGGAACTCACTACCATATCTTCTGGCAGAGTGAATTGATCATTCCTTTCTGGTCCATGGTGATGTCTCTGCTCCAGCAGATTTTAGAATCCCCCATCTCGCTGGACCCGTTACATGTCCTCCTGGGCCTCCCATTCCCTGGTCTGGGAAAGACCTCAAATAAATTAGCTTTCTATATCTTATTAGCTGCAAAGAGAATTATCCCAATCATCCCAATGTGTTGTTTATCTCCCTCTCCCCCAACTCATGCCCAGTTTCTACAAGTTATCTCTGACATATGCAGAATGGAGCACATGACAGCCATGGTAGAAGCTGTTGACATGTTCGACAAAATATGGAATCTATGGGACCATTCTGTGTTTGTTCCCCCCTAAATCCTTCTAGTAACCCACATACAGCTCCTTGTTGCCCTGTCAACACCCACCCTCCCTTTCTCTCTGTGGACCTGGCTACGCAAAGTAGCCCATTACTTATACGGTGTATACCCAGCTAACGTTTGAATGTTAATGGCCATAGCCTTTTCAGTAGTCTTACATGTTTTTGTTTCCATTTAAATTTTTACTATATTTACCTTCTCTTTTTCTTTTCATTTTATGTTTGATTTCTCTGACTTTAATATGTATAAAATGCTTTATATGTATTCCAACAAACTTTTCAATAAAAATACAATAAAAAAATAAAAATACACAAATACAGAGATGAAAATAAAACTAAAATAAATAATTTAATACATATACAACACATAATTATAAAAATATAAAAAAAGTGGGAATAAAACTAATAGTAAAAATGCTCCTAACCCCAACGCATTACTGGGATAAATCCTTATTGACTGTTTAGACCTCTCATCAGGTATTAATAATGAATGCGTTTATATCCTAATCCCCGTTCATACCGTGAGGGTTGTAAGTCAGCCTTGAAGATCCATTGGGTCTCCAGTTTGGACACCCCTCTAGTCATATGGCTACCTCTCCAGTTACCAATGAATTTATCAATGCCCAGAAATATTGTACCCTTTGTTATGGGTAGCATAATGATGGGATAATCTATGTTTCGGGTATCCATTTTTAATGTTGTGTGACAGCAGGAAGGTAAAGTCACCTGGTTGCATCCAGGGGGGTAGATATATTTCTCCCAGATTCAGGCTTTATGCCGACTTATACAACTAGGGAGTTGATGAAGCCCAGCTGAGTCTAGTGGGCTCATGGATGACTCATACCTCTAGGGAGAGTGTGGGGCGTCGTACAGACAGGGAGTTGATGAGGCCAGCTGAAGCTTGTCAGCTCATTTAGGCCTCTATAAGAACTCCCAGCTTCATTAGATGTTAGCTCATGCCTGGAACCAGACCTGTGTGGACTGTCTAGGGAGAGTGAACCCCTGTGCGGTGAGGCAAAGCCTGTGTGGCTATTAGTTTGGACTTTTACTAAACCGGGGACTTAGGGACTAGGACAGCACCAGGCTGATCCCAGTTGTTAGTTTAGGAAACCTGCATGTTTAGTCAGAGGTCAAACTGACCAGGATTTATTTTGTTTGTTTCTTTTTGGCTTTGCTGTGTTTTTGTCACTGTACATAGAGAAATAAACCGCACCTTTTGATTTTGAAAACCACAACCTCCGTCTGCTGGCCCTGTTTTTGTGTGGGGAGCCCAACCAGGGGGTCACACACACCCGCTACCGAGTTAACCCCCTCACAGTTGGTGGAGAATGCGGGCAGTTTTTTTTAAGCCAGCATGGAGGAGATACTGAAACAGCTGGCTCTAGCAAATGCCAATCAACAGCAGACAAATGCAGGTTTGCAAAGGAGCCTTGCAGCCCAGCAGCAAGCTCATCAACAAGCCCAGCAGCAATCTGAGGCCCGCTTCATAGACCTGTTACAGAAGCAAGAGCAGAGACTACAACAAATGGAAGCAGTAATGCAGCAACGTCCGCAGACCAGTGAGGAAAGCCGTCCCACTAATACCGCGTCCTTTGGGGTGAGTCGTTTATTGCCAAAAATGACTGGAGAGGATGATCCAGAGGTATTTTTGACCACATTTGAAAGGACTGCTGAAAGAGAAAAGTGGCCTGAGGAGCAGTGGGCTGGACTGGTGGCTCCTCTGTTAACTGGTGAATCGCAGAAGGCTTACTATGACCTAGAGCCTGACCAAGCAAAAGACTATGTGATGCTAAAAGCTGAAATATTGGCAAGGCTGGGTGTCACCCTGGCTGTCCGGGCTCAGCGTGTGCATAACTGGACTTTCCAGCTTGGAAAACCCCCCAGGTCTCAAATGTATGATCTCATTCACCTGAGCAGGAAGTGGCTACAGCCAGAGACTTTGTCCGCACCAGAGATTGTGGAACGTGTTGTAATGGATCGGTTTTTGAGAGCTCTTCCTACTGCCATCCAAAAGTGGGTAAGCCATGGAGACCCAGAGACGGCCGGTGGTCTTGTGGATCGTGTAGAGAAATACTTGGCTACAGAGAACCTGACGGCCTCTTCCAGAGACACTCGGACTTTCCACCCTAAGACCAGACCATCCCCAGGGGCGGATAAGAGGATTCCAAGGGGTGAGGGTGGAGAGAGTGAGAGGGTGGGAGCTCTACCCCAAGTTTGGCGAGAACAGCCTGGGAAATCAGCGGCTCAAGAGGCCGCAAGAAGGATCGTTTGCTACCGCTGCCGGCAAGCGGGACATATTGCAGCCAATTGCCCGGTTGTGGAGGAACCCATGCAGTGTGACTTTCTGACGGGCAGACGTCAGTCGCTGTGTGCGACAGTCGCATGCACTGCCATTCGAGGAACTGAGAAACATTTATGCAAAATGTGTATTAATGGTAGAAATGTTGTGGTATTACTGGATTCAGGTAGCCTTGTGACACTGATAAAGGCTGAATTAGTTAAAACAGAGGTCTCTGGGAATAGCAAGGTAGCTGTTATTTGTGTGCATGGGGACACCCGAGAGTATCCAGTGACTACAGTGTGTTTCGAGACCCCCAAAGGTACCCTCTCTCATCCAGTGGGCTTAGTATCTCAGTTACCGCATGACGCCATTGTGGGAAGGGATTTTCCGAAGTTCTGGGAACTGTGGGATGATCCTGAGCCCCCCACTGGTGCCCCTATGTACCAGGAATGTGATAGCCAGAACTCCTCTGAGAGTGGTGAGGACTCTCCAGAATTTCCCTTGTCAGTATTTGCAGGGGAGACTCAAGAAACTGGAGAGGAGCCCACCTCCTCAGACGAAAACCTACCGTCTGTGGAGTTTTCTGATCTGGAGGTTCACAGGGAAAATTTTGCCACAGAACAGTTAAAAGACCCCGCCCTAATAAAGGCACGGGAAAATGTAGTGGAAATAGATGGCGAGTTAGTGAACCCAGATAATACCTGCACTTACCCATACTTCAGCGTAGAGAAGGACCTACTGTATCGGGTGGCAAAAAGGGCAGAAGAAACCGTTGAGCAGCTGGTGGTGCCCAAACCTTACAGGAAGTTGGTGTTGGAGTTGGCCCATGGGCACATTCTTGGAGGTCATCTGGGGACAGAGAAAACCCGAGAGAGGGTATTACAGAGATTCTATTGGCCTGGGGTGATGAAGGACATAGAAAATTATTGTTCCTCCTGCCCTGTGTGTCAGAGGTCGGCCCCGATGCCACATTTCCGTAGCCCGCTGGTCCCTCTACCCATCATTGAGGTCCCGTTTGAGAGAATCGCAATGGATTTGGTAGGTCCTATAATCAAGTCCGCTAGGGGGCACCAGTACATATTGGTTATAATGGACTATGCCACCCGTTATCCAGAAGCGATCCCTCTCAGAAATACCTCGGCCAAAACCATAGCCAAAGAGCTATCTCTTGTTTTTAGCCGGGTGGGTATTTGTAAAGAACTGCTTACGGACCAAGGTACACCCTTTATGTCCCGGGTTATGAAAGAGCTGTGTAAATTGCTCAAAGTGACGCAATTGCGTACATCTGTGTATCACCCCCAAACCGATGGGCTGGTTGAAAGATTCAACAAAACCCTAAAACAAATGTTGAAGAAAGTGGTGGATAGAGATGGAAAGGATTGGGACTGTCTACTTCCTTATTTGATGTTTGCTATTAGGGAGGTGCCCCAATCCTCTACGGGATTCTCCCCCTTTGAGTTACTGTATGGGAGACACCCAAGAGGGCTGTTGGATATTGCCAAGGAAACTTGGGAAAGTGAGAGTTCTCCCCACAGGAGTGTGATTGAGCATGTCGCCCTGATGCAAGATCGAATTGCACAGGTAATGCCCATCGTGAAGGAACATTTGGCCCAAGCGCAGTTGGCACAGCAGAGAGTGTACAACCGTGGAGCAAAGACCCGTACCTTTTCCCCGGGGGATAGGATATTGGTACTTGTCCCTACGGTTGAAAGTAAATTCCTTGCCAAATGGCAAGGCCCCTACGAGATAATGGAAAAAGTGAGCGAAGTGAATTACAAGGTCAGACAACCAGGAAGGCGAAAGCCCGAACAGATATATCACGTTAATCTGTTGAAAGCCTGGAGGGATAGAGAGTCCCTAGTCGCAGAAACTTGGTCACCAGCTCAAACTGGTTGCGTGATTCCGGAGGTTGGAATAGCAGCCACCTTGTCACAACCCCAACAACAGGAGGTTAAGGAGTTTGTGCTTCGCAACAAGGAGGTGTTCTCTGAGCTGCCGGGACAAACATCTGGGGTAGAGCATGATATTATTACCCCGCCCGGTGAAAGGGTGAAGTTAAAACCCTATCGGATCCCAGAGGCCCGACGGGAGGCAATACGGGAGGAAGTACAGAAAATGCTGAACTTAGGGGTGATAGAGGAGTCCCAAAGTGATTGGTCTAGTCCCATTGTGTTGGTGCCTAAACCGGATGGGAGCTGGCGATTTTGTAACGATTTTCGTCAGTTGAACAAAGTTACAAAATTTGACACCTACCCCATGCCACGTATAGATGAGTTGATCGACCGGCTGGGAACAGCCCGATACATGACGACTCTTGACCTCACAAAAGGGTATTGGCAAATTCCCCTGGCCAAGTCGGCCAAAGAGAAAACCGCATTTGTAACCCCAGACGGGGCGTTCCAATATAAGAGAATGCCGTTCGGGTTACAGAATGCGCCGGCCACATTCCAGCGGAAAATGGACCAGATACTGAGGCCCCATCGGAAGTATGCTGCGGCTTACCTGGATGACGTAATTGTCCATAGCACAGATTGGGCCTCACATCTGCCAAAAGTGCAAGCAGTCCTAGACTCTATCCGGGAAGAGGGGTTTACGGCTAACCCCAAGAAGTGTACCATTGGGCAGGAGGAGGCCAAATATCTTGGGTACACCATTGGCAGGGGAGTAATAAAACCCCAACTCAACAAAGTCGAGGCCATCCAGAGTTGGCCACGTCCCAACAGCAAGAAGCAGGTACGAGCCTTTCTGGGAATCGCGGGTTATTATCGGCGCTTCATTCCCCACTTTGCTTCTAAGGCTGTGCCCCTAACCAACCTGACGAAAGGGAAAGGGTCGGTCATGATTAAATGGACCCCCGAGGCTAATGCAGCATTCCAATTCTTGAAACAAGCCTTATGTAGCCAGCCAGTGTTGTACTCACCCGACTTCTCTAAAGACTTTGTCGTACAAAGTGATGCGTCAGATGTGGGGTTAGGAGCAGTATTGTCCCAGGTCTGGAACGGGGAAGAGCACCCAGTCATTTACCTCAGCAGGAAGTTGAAGTCCCATGAGGTAAATTACGCCACGGTTGAAAAGGAGTGTTTAGCGGTGAAGTGGGCTCTAGATTCCCTTCGGTACTATCTGCTAGGTAGGCACTTTGACATGGTTACGGATCACGCTCCGTTAAAGTGGATGGCTCAAAACAAGGAGACAAATAGAAGAGTGAATAGGTGGTTCCTGGCCCTACAGGAATTCAACTTCACAGTAAAGCATCGCCCTGGCGTTCAAATGGGGAATGTGGATGCTTTGTCTCGAGTACATGAATGCCTGATTGCTGGTGTTCCAACCCCGAGGTTAAAACAAGAGGGGGGGGTATGTGACAGCAGGAAGGTAAAGTCACCTGGTTGCATCCAGGGGGGTAGATATATTTCTCCCAGATTCAGGCTTTATGCCGACTTATACAACTAGGGAGTTGATGAAGCCCAGCTGAGTCTAGTGGGCTCATGGATGACTCATACCTCTAGGGAGAGTGTGGGGCGTCGTACAGACAGGGAGTTGATGAGGCCAGCTGAAGCTTGTCAGCTCATTTAGGCCTCTATAAGAACTCCCAGCTTCATTAGATGTTAGCTCATGCCTGGAACCAGACCTGTGTGGACTGTCTAGGGAGAGTGAACCCCTGTGCGGTGAGGCAAAGCCTGTGTGGCTATTAGTTTGGACTTTTACTAAACCAGGGACTTAGGGACTAGGACAGCACCAGGCTGATCCCAGTTGTTAGTTTAGGAAACCTGCATGTTTAGTCAGAGGTCAAACTGACCAGGATTTATTTTGTTTGTTTCTTTTTGGCTTTGCTGTGTTTTTGTCACTGTACATAGAGAAATAAACCGCACCTTTTGATTTTGAAAACCACAACCTCCGTCTGCTGGCCCTGTTTTTGTGTGGGGAGCCCAACCAGGGGGTCACACACACCCGCTACCGAGTTAACCCCCTCACAGTTGATAACATGTTCTTTTAACCGTATAGTCCAGCCTACATATTTCAACCCGCACAGGCACCTAATAACATATACTACATGCCTAGTGGTACATGTAATAAAGGGCTTGATGGTAAAGCATTCTCCTGTAGAATTAGATGTACAGTATATGAATCAATTTTGCGGCGTCTCTCGACATTAATATGGCATATGGAACATTTCCTAAAAGGGAAGAAACCCCCCATATTATAAAAAAATGAGATTCTATTGGGTGGGCTCAATAACATTCAGATCTACTTGGAGCCTAAGGGGTGGAGCACCCCTAAATATGACTGCCGGTGTCTCAGGAATAAGAGACCCTAAGACTCTGCCGTTTCTAAGCACATTCCAGTGTTTACGCAAGATATTTTTGATAGCATATTGTTACGTAGAGAAAGTAGTGAAAAAAGCATGCTTAAAATTATCATTGGGTATCACTTCCCTAGGGACTAGCATTTCCTCTCTGTTCATCTTAATTGCACGGTCTATAGCTTGCTCAAATTCCACCTCATTATAACCTTTCTCCAAGAATTTTAACTTAAGAGCAGAGGCCCCTCGCACAAAGTCTTTAGACCTCGTGCCATTCCTCCTCAACCGTAGGAATTGACTGACCGGGACCAATCTCAGCCAGGCAGGATGGTGACAATGTGCAGATGAAGCTATTTCGGTCCGTTTTTTTAAAGAAGTTTGACATAACAATGGCTCTACCCTGCACTTTTATTTTGAGGTCCAAAAAATTGATTTCAGATTCACTTGATTCATGTTAAAGGGAAATGACCCAATCGTTAAGAGTTCAGAAAAGCCACAAAATCATCCAGACCACTCTGTTCAGCATCCCATATGAGGAAGATGTCATCAATGTGCCTTTTCCAGAGAATCAACTCTGGTCTAGGCCCAACATAGACGACATCCTCCTCCCACTTAGCCATGAAAAGATTGGCCATTATTGGCGCCCATGGCCACGCCTCTATTCTGCAGGTAATAAGATCCATTAAACCAGAAGTAATTTCATCCCATGACAAAGTCTAGGAGTGATAGAATAAAACCTCTCTGGGACGGCAGCAAGTCATTAGTCTCGAGATAACGTTGCACTGCCTCCCGACCGTACTGATGTGAAATTATTGTGTACAGGGACGAGACGTCGGCAGTGGCCAGGATATAACTATCCTTCCACTCAACTGTATTAACGATGTTAATAACCTGCATAGAGTCACACAAAAATGAAGGTGTTTGGATGACTGGTGGTTGTAAAAAATTGTCAATGTACTTACCCACCCGGGAAGTGACCGAATTGATGCCACTAACAATAGGTCGTCCCAGGGGGTGTACAGTGTCCTTGTGTACCTTCGGTAAATAATAAATTACCGGTACACGTGGAGCAGCGGGAACCAAAAAAGATTTTTCTTTCTTGGAAACGATCTTGTTAAGGAAACCCTCTTCCACCAAAGATATAAGTTTGTTTTTGTATTTGGCAGTAGGATTCCCATTTAGGGGGATATAGGTGTCGTGGTCGGATAGTAATCTGGACATCTCAGACTTATATGCCCGAGAGTCCAGAATCACTATCCCACCCCCCTTATCAGCAGGTCATACTACTATATCCTTACGTTCCCTTAGGCGATCAAGACCCTTTCGAAACATATGGTACCTCATATTTTTCTTGGGTTGAAGTTGCTCCAGGTCCCTGGCTACCACATCTCTTAAAACTGAAAGTGAGGGTGCTAGACTGCCCGGAGGGACCCCATTTTGCAAAGTAGGCACCCCAAGGAATTTGATAAGAGGCATAGTTAGTATTTTGCAGATCTAATTTTTTGTCACAAGGTTTTGAAAAAATAAATACAAAAATATTTTTTTTCTTCATTTTCCAAAAACTTGTAGCAACAAAGGAGGTCTGAAAATTACTTGCCTCTTAGCAATTACCCTAGTTTGTCTACTTTCTAAAAAGGGGGGATTTGAGGGGTGTTTTGTACTATTGTGGCATTTTACGTGAAATGAGCAAATTATGTCCTTTGACAGCCTGAAGGTGGTTATTGATTTTGGGCTCCTGTACGTGGCTATGCTCTCAAAGGTCATTGGGGGGTGTTTGTACTGTCCTGGCATTTTATGCCCACCATTAGAAACTTCCGCCACACATTCACCCACTCTTCTAATGGTAAAAAAGAAATCAAGGCTGAAAAAATTCAAAACAAACGACATATTGCAAAAGAGAGTAAAAGAATCCCAAATAAACTCTTCAAATTTTACCTTTTTGTTTTGAAAAGGTCAAGTCTGAGCATGTAGGTCCTTTTCAAAATAATCTAGAGAGGATGACTGGGGACAATGTGAAGGCAAATTAATGAAATACCTTCTTCTTGTTCAATAATTTTTAATTGCGTATACCATTAAATCAAATTAAAAAGGAGAAGCACCTAGTCCACTTATGCAGAGGCTAGGACTGGCGACATGGGTAGAGACAGACTAATACCGCGTACACACGATCGGAATTTCCGACAACAAATTTTCGATGTGAGCTTTCGGTCAGATATTCCGACCGTGTGTAGGCTCCATCGGACATTTGCTGTCGAAATTTCCGACAACAAATGTTTGAGAGCTGGTTCTCAATTTTTCCTACAACAAAAGTTATTGTCGGAAATTCCGATCTTGTGTATCCAATTCTGAAGCACAAAAATTCTAAGCATGCTCGGAATCAATTTGACGCATTCTCGGAATCGTACTTCATTTTTCTCGGCTCGTCGTAGTGTTGTACGTCACCACATTCTTGACATTCAGGATTTCCGAGCAACATTTGTGCGACCGTGTGTATGCAAGACAAGTTTGAGCCAACATCCATCGGAAAAAAATCCACGATTTTGTTGTCGGAAATTCCGATCGTGTGTACGCGGAATTACACAGTATGAACCAAAGAGGAGGAACAGCTTCCACAGGCAATGGTAATATACATAAATTCGCCACAGGAAAGGGTTCCAAGGAGATCCTCAGAGCTAGCATTGCATGTCAGGACATGTGGAATTGCAGGCAACATTGCAGTTTCACCTGGACACACAACCTGATAGAACACCTTTGGGATGAATTAGAGCGGAGACTGCAAGCCAGGCCTTCTTGTCCAACATCAGTGCCTGACCTCACAAATGCGCTTCTGGAAGAATGGTCAAAAATTCCCATAGACACACTCTTGTGGACAGCCTTCCCAGAAGAGTTGTAGCTGGTATAGCTGCAAAGTGTGGGCCAACTCAATATTGAACTATACGGACTAAGACTGGAATGCCATTAAAGTTCATGTGCCTGTAAAGACAGGCATCCCAATACTTTTGACAATATAGTGTATTTATGATTTGCACACCAAAAACTGGACCATGGATAAAATTAGTGGAATTGTTGGCAAAGCGGTATTTCGTCCTTCCAGCTGGACGTCATATGCGCATCACCGATCAAGGTAAAGAACCAATGAAATTGGCTCTTTACTAGGGATGAGCTTCGTGTTCGAGTCGAACATACGTTCGACTCGAACATCGGCTGTTCGATCGTTCGACGAAGATCGAACGATTTGGGCCGTTCGCGCCAAATTCGAGTGACGCGAACGTCCCACAATGCACTACGCCATCGCAGTGTCATCCAGGCGCTGTGATTGGCCAAGCATGCACTGTGACCCCGCATGCTTGGCCAATCACAGCGCCGGCAGCGAGGAGAGCAATGATTGGCCACAGGCAGGATGCCTGTGGCCAATTATTGCTGAGGGTGTTTAGTACACGCCCCACACTATAAAAGGCCGCCAGCACGGCGGCCTAGTGTACTGTGTTCCGGAGCAGGGATAGAGCAGCATAGGCAGGGACAGTGACTTTTATTTCTTTCTTGCTTAACCTGGATTCCTTTAGTTTAGGGAAAGAGAAGGATAGGTAGGGAGAGTGTCAGTGTGTTTTGTGCTTGTGCTATAGTGTGCTTAAAAAAAACATTTTTTCTAGGGACAGAAAACTGTAGGTAGGGAGAGTGTCAGTTTCTTTCACTGTGCAAGTCCTTGTTTCTAGGGACCTGGAAGGACAGTGAGTGAATTCTCCTTGTGCTATATTGTGCTTAAAAAAAAACATTTTTTCTAGGGACAGAAAACTGTAGGTAGGGAGAGTGTCAGTTTCTTTCACTGTGCAAGTCCTTGTTTCCAGGGACCTGGAAGGACAGTGAGTGAATTCTCCTTGTGCTATATTGTGCTTAAAAAAAACATTTTTTCTAGGGACAGAAAACTGTAGGTAGGGAGAGTGTCAGTTTCTTTCACTGTGCAAGTCCTTGTTTCTAGGGACCTGGAAGGACAGTGAGTGAATTCTCCTTGTGCTATATTGTGCTTAAAAAAAACATTTTTTCTAGGGACAGAAAACTGTAGGTAGGGAGAGTGTCAGTTTCTTTCACTGTGCAAGTCCTTGTTTCCAGGGACCTGGAAGGACAGTGAGTGAATTCTCCTTGTGCTATATTGTGCTTAAAAAAAACATTTTTTCTAGGGACAGAAAACTGTAGGTAGGGAGAGTGTCAGTTTCTTTCACTGTGCAAGTTCTTGTTTCTAGGGACCTGGAAGGACAGTGAGTGAATTCTCCTTGTGCTATATTGTGCTTAAAAAAAACATTTTTTCTAGGGACAGAAAACTGTAGGTAGGGAGAGTGTCAGTTTCTTTCACTGTGCAAGTCCTTGTTTCCAGGGACCTGGAAGGACAGTGAGTAAATTCTCCTTGTGCTATATTGTGCTTAAAAAAAACATTTTTTCTAGGGACAGAAAACTGTAGGTAGGGAGAGTGTCAGTTTCTTTCACTGTGCAAGTCCTTGTTTCTAGGGACCTGGAAGGACAGTGAGTGAATTCTCCTTGTGCTATATTGTGCTTAAAAAAAACATTTTTTCTAGGGACAGAAAACTGTAGGTAGGGAGAGTGTCAGTTTCTTTCACTGTGCAAGTCCTTGTTTCCAGGGACCTGGAAGGACAGTGAGTGAATTCTCCTTGTGCTATATTGTGCTTAAAAAAAACATTTTTTCTAGGGACAGAAAACTGTAGGTAGGGAGAGTGTCAGTTTCTTTCACTGTGCAAGTCCTTGTTTCTAGGGACCTGGAAGGACAGTGAGTGAATTCTCCTTGTGCTATATTGTGCTTAAAAAAAACATTTTTTCTAGGGACAGAAAACTGTAGGTAGGGAGAGTGTCAGTTTCTTTCACTGTGCAAGTCCTTGTTTCTAGGGACCTGGAAGGACAGTGAGTGAATTCTCCTTGTGCTATATTGTGCTTAAAAAAAACATTTTTTCTAGGAACAGAAAACTGTAGGTAGGGAGAGTGTCAGTTTCTTTCACTGTGCAAGTCCTTGTTTCTAGGGACCTGGAAGGACAGTGAGTGAATTCTCCTTGTGCTATATTGTGCTTAAAAAAAAAATTTTTTCTAGGGACAGAAAACTGTAGGTAGGGAGAGTGTCAGTTTCTTTCACTGTGCAAGTCCTTGTTTCCAGGGACCTGGAAGGACAGTGAGTGAATTCTCCTTGTGCTATATTGTGCTTAAAAAAAACATTTTTTCTAGGGACAGAAAACTGTAGGTAGGGAGAGTGTCAGTTTCTTTCACTGTGCAAGTCCTTGTTTCTAGGGACCTGGAAGGACAGTGAGTGAATTCTCCTTGTGCTATATTGTGCTTAAAAAAAACATTTTTTCTAGGGACAGAAAACTGTAGGTAGGGAGAGTGTCAGTTTCTTTCACTGTGCAAGTCCTTGTTTCTAGGGACCTGGAAGGACAGTGAGTGAATTCTCCTTGTGCTATATTGTGCTTAAAAAAAACATTTTTTCTAGGGACAGAAAACTGTAGGTAGGGAGAGTGTCAGTTTCTTTCACTGTGCAAGTCCTTGTTTCCAGGGACCTGGAAGGACAGTGAGTGAATTCTCCTTGTGCTATATTGTGCTTAAAAAAAACATTTTTTCTAGGGACAGAAAACTGTAGTTAGGGAGAGTGTCAGTTTCTTTCACTGTGCAAGTCCTTGTTTCTAGGGACCTGGAAGGACAGTGAGTGAATTCTCCTTGTGCTATATTGTGCTTAAAAAAAACATTTTTTCTAGGGACAGAAAACTGTAGGTAGGGAGAGTGTCAGTTTCTTTCACTGTGCAAGTCCTTGTTTCAAGGGACAGAGAAGGACACCTGAAGGTAGCCCTTATTGCTTTTTTCCCATCTCCCTGCAGGCCATCTATTAGAATGTCTGGAAGGCAAACAAGGAGAGGCAGACAGTCAGGAGGCAATAAAAGAGGGCAAGCAGGCTCTGTGTCTGGGGGCAACAGTGCTGGTCGTGGACGCGGTGCATTGTCATCAGCACATGGCCATGGGACACGCTTGTCCTTCTTTTCGGCAGCTGGACATGTTGAGCCACATCATGCCGAAGACTTGGTAGAGTGGATGACCAAGCCCTCCTCCTCATCCTCTCTCACCCAGGCTCAGGGTACTGGCAAAGCAGCTGCCAAAGCGTCCTCTTCCCTGGTATCAATGTCAGACTCATCATCAGTCACTCCTTCCCTAGACCCACCATGTCCTCCTCCTGAGGAGTCCCCCGAACTGTTTGAGCACAGTGTTGGGTACATGCTCCAGGAGGATGCCCAGCGTTTTGAAGGGTCTGATGATGAAACCCAGCTACAGGAAGGCAGTAGGGTGAGAGCAGACAGAGGGGATGCTCAAGAAGGACACCAATCTGGCAGTCATGTTCCAGCAGCTGCAGCATACTGCCAGATTGGCTCCAGTGATGAGGAGGGAGGGGATGATGAGGTCACTGACTCCACGTGGGTGCCTAATAGGAGAGAGGAGGAGGAGGATGAGGAGGAGGCACATCTCCAATGAGACAGGATGCCCTTTGGTGGCCAGCGTAAGGGCAGTACACCGACGGAATCACACCGCAGAGCTCCGCCTGTGCAGGGCGCTGCCTCTGCCCGTCATTCAAAAAGTTCCTTGGTGTGGGCCTTTTTTGAGGCTAGTGCATCAGATCGCACAGCTGCTGTTTGCAACATATGTCTCAAGCGTATATCGCGTGGCCAAAACATCAGCCGCTTGGGTACCACATGCCTGACCAGACATATGTTGACCTGCCATGCAGCTCGTTGGCAAGCCTACCTCAAAGACCCACACCAAAGAACAAAGCGGACCTCTCCTTGCACCGCATCAGCTGGGATCTCCAACCCCACTATAACTTCAGTCCTCTCTGAAACATGCACTGAGAGGAATGAAGGTGTAGAATTAGGTGTGTCACAGCCAAGTACTTGCGGCCACTCTGCTAGCAGTACACCGACGTCCGATTCTAGCAGGCAAATTTCCCTGCCCCAGCTGCTGGACCGTCGAAAGAAGTTCACTCCCAGCCATCCACATGCCCAGCGGTTGAATGCTAGCTTGGCTAAATTGCTAGCGCTTCAACTGCTGCCTTTTCAGTTGGTAGACTCGGCCCCCTTCCGTGAGTTTGTGCAATGTGCGGTTCCTCAGTGGCAGGTTCCCAAACGCCACTTTTTCTCACGGAAGGCTATTCCGGCTCTCTACCGGCATGTGGAAGGCAATGTCTTGGCCTCGCTGGACAGGGCGGTCAGCGGTAAGGTGCATATTACCGCTGACTCATGGTCCAGCAGGCATGGACAGGGACGTTACCTTTCTTTCACGGCCCATTGGGTCACTCTTTTGGCAGCTGGGAAGGATGCAGGACAAGGTGCAGTAGTGTTGGAGGTTGTCCCACCGCCACGCCTCCAAAATGCTACTACTGGTTGTGACACACCTCTCTCCTCCACCCCCTCCTCTTCTTCTTCCTCCATGGCCTCTTCCTGTGGTTTGTCCTATGAACCAGCGGTGCTCCGTAGCCGTTCACGGGGCTACGCAAGTACACAGGCAAAAAGATGCCATGCCGTGCTTGCGCTGGTGTGTTTGGGGGACAGAAGCCACACTGGGGCAGAGGTCCTGTCTGCTCTGCAGGGCCAGGCCGAGAGGTGGTTGACGCCACGCCAGCTTAAGCCAGGAATGGTGTTTTGCGACAATGGCACCAACCTCCTCTCCGCCCTCCGACAGGGACAACTGATCCATGTGCCCTGTGTGGCTCACGTCCTTAACCTGGTGGTGCAGCGGTTCTTGGGCAGGTACCCGGGCTTACAGGATGTCCTGAGGCAGGCCAGGAAAGTCTGTGTGCATTTCCGCAGATCTTATAATGCCAGTGCTCGCCTGGCTGAGCTGCAAAAGGAGTTGAACCTGCCCAAGAACCGCCTTATATGTGACATGCCCACCAGGTGGAACTCAACGTTGGCCATGCTGCAGCGGCTGCACACGCAGCAGAGGGCCATCAATGAGTACCTGTGCGACTACGGCACCAGGACAGGGTCAGGGGAGCTTGGTTTTTTTTCTCCACGCCAGTGGGGCATGATCGGGGATGCATGCACTGTCCTGGCACCATTTGAGGAGGCCACGAGGATGGTGAGCAGTGACAGTGCATGCATCAGTGACACTGTACCTCTTGTCCACCTGTTGGAGCACACGCTGCGTGGAATAATGGACAGGGCACTTGAGGCAGAACAGAGGCAGGAAGAGGAGGACTTCCTTGCCTCTCAAGGCCCCCTTTACCCAGACAGTGTTCCTTCTGTCCCACCCATCGCACAGGAAGAGGAAGAGGAGGAGGAGGAGGAGGAGGAGGAGGATTGTGTCAGCATGGAGGTGGAGGCTGGCACTCAGCATCATCAGCAGCAGTCTTTTAGGGATGATTTACAGTCCCAAGAAACCAGTGGACTTGTACGTGGCTGGGAGGAGGTGACTGCGGATCATGTCGTCCTTAGTGACCCAGAGGACTCCGGAGCGAATGCCTCAGCAAACCTACGCTGCATGGCCTCCCTGATCCTGCAAAGTCTGCGGAAGGATCCTCGTATTCTTCGGATCAAGGAGAGGGACCATTACTGGCTGGCCACTCTCCTTGATCCACGGTACAAGGGTAAGGTTGCGGACCTTATGTTACCGTCGCAGAGGGAGCAGAGGATGAGACAACTCCGGGAGGCCTTGCAGAAAGGTCTGTGCAACGCGTTCCCAGAGACTGGGAGGTTACAAACTCCTGGTCCAGGACAACGAGTTGCTGAGGCTTCGGCCAGTCAAAGAAGGAGCGGTGGGGAAGGTGGCCGTCTGACCGATGCGTTCAGACAATTCTTTAGTCCGCAGCCCCAAAGTATGATTGGTTCCAGCAACCATCGCCAGCGTCTGATAAACATGGTGCAGGAATATCTAGGGGCAAGGTCAGACTTGGACACCTTCCCCACCGAAAATCCTCTGGCTTACTGGGTCTTGAGGATGGATCACTGGCCAGAGCTTGCACAGTATGCAATTGAGCTACTGGCCTGTCCTGCATCCAGCGTTCTTTCGGAACGCACATTCAGTGCTGCTGGAGGATTTGTCACGGATCACAGGGTACGCCTGTCCACCGACTCGGTTGATCGACTGACTTTCATCAAGATGAACCAGTCTTGGATCACCACCAGCTACCACACACCTGATGCTGATATAACAGACTAATTGATTTTAACATGTCACGTCCCTTCAAGACTGATGCTGATGCTGAGTGCCTGTGCTGTTATGTTGACTGGCTATCCTCCTCCTCCGAGTCCTCAATGATACGATTGATGATGATAGCTTGGAAGATCATTTTTGTTTATGGGTGCCGCCACCAGTGGCTAAGGCCCAATTTTTCAGCCCCTGTTTTACAGGGGCGTGTACTTACAATTTTTTTAGCAATAATTTGCCATAGGGCTCATTGCTGTGCTCCAAGTACAGTATCTGTGAGGGGTTGTAGTGTTGTGCCACCAGTGCCTAAGGCCCAATTTTTCAGCCCCTGTTCAACAGGGGCATGCAATTACAATTCTTGATGTAATAATTCACAGCAGGGCCCATTCCTGCACCCACCAAGAGTAAGTCTGAGGGCTTACAGTGTTGTGGCAACGCCACCACCACCACCACCACGAAAGGCCCAATTTTTCAGCCCTTGTTCAAAAGGGGCATGTAATTACAATTCTTGATCTAATAATTCACAGCAGGGCCCATTCCTGCACCCACCAAGAGTAACTCTGAGGGCTTACAGTGTTGTGGCAACACCACCACCACCACCACCACCACCACGAAAAGCCCAATTTTTCAGCCCCTGTTCAACAGGGGCATGCAATTACAATTCTTGATCTAATAATTCACAGCAGGGCCCATTGCTGCACCCACCAAGAGTAACTGTCAGGGCTTACAGTGTTGTGGCACCAGCACCACCATCAAAGCCCCAATTTTTACTACCACTGTTCAACAATTATATGTAATTAAAATTCCTGATATAATAGTTGACAGCAGGGCGTTCCAGCACCAACCAAGAGTAACTGTGAGTGCTTACAGTGTTGTGCCAACACCAACAACTAAGGGGCCTATTTCTGCAGAGTATATACGGCAGGTCCCTACTTTCAAACATCCAACTTACAAACGACTCCTACTTGCAAACGAAAGAAGACAACAGGAAGTGAGAGGAAATCTACCCCTAGGAAGTAAAATTCTCTCCTGTAAGAATAAATATGGGAGAAAGGTGTCTCCTCTGTACTGATGCTTTATCAGCAATCCTTGTTTCAAGAAAAACACCACATTTCAAAAACAGTTGTCATTGGGACGGAAAGTGAGGTGAAATGTTCTGAACAGGGGCACAGACAGCAAAACAAATGTTACAGGGGTGATAACCCTTACCTATGTTTCCCAAAAAGTTTAAAAATAGATTTTTGGGCTGGAGCTACACTTCAACAATGTACCTGTTCAAAATTACAAACACATTCTACATAAGAACAAACCTACAGTCCCTGTCTTGTATGCACCGCCTGTATACGGCTGTTCAGAGTATATAGGGCCTTTTTTATTTTATGTGCGGGGTTCCCCTTAATATCCATACAAGACCCAAAGGGGCTGGTAATGGGCTGGGGTAGGGGGGGGGGGGGGTCATGGGGTAGCTATGCCATTTTTCTTAAAGATTTTCATCCATATTACCGGGACCAGACATTACATTAAAGCCGCAAGAAGTTTTAAATGGCTTTTTTTTCCTTTAGAAGTGTCATTTTGTGCAGGGACAGTTCTAAACACGGGAAACACGTGGCACTTCACAGGCATACTTTAGACACCCCCCAGGTACGATATTTAAAGGAATATTTGACTTTTTTTTTTCACTTTATGCATCATTAAAATGACTGCTCCCGAAAAACGACCGTTTTTAAAACTTCTTTTTGCATTGATACATGTCCCCTGGTGCAGAACCCGGGTTCCCAAACCCTTTTTAGGACAATAACATGCATAATAGTTGTTATAATTAGCACTTTAGAATTCGAACGTTCGCATCCATTGTATTTAATAGGGTTCTAATGTTCGTACGAACTTTTGGTCCGTTCGCGGGTTCTGGTGCGAACCGAACCCGGGGGTGTTCGGCTCATCACTACTCTTTACCATGTGATCTGCTCTGTCCAATCACAGCAGGTCACAAATATAAACAAATAGCGACAACTTGCTGTTACCAGCTTCTCCCCCTCACACACCGATCCTGTGTGAGGAGAAGAACCTCGTAACGGTGAGTTACTACTTAACCCTTTGTGTACTGTGCCTATCAGTGCCCTGACTGCCCCAGAATAAAGAGTACCCATCACAGCAACCAAGTTTACCTGTCATGCAGCCCTTCAAAGTGCTTTTCAGCACAGCCCATCAGTCTACCTGTCAGCGCAGACCATAAATGTACCTGTCAGTGGCAGTGCATCCCATCTGTGTACCTGTCAGCGCATTCCATCAGTGTACCTATCAGCATAGCTCATCAGTGTACCTGTCACAGCAGCCCATCAGTGTACCTGTCAGCAAAGTCCATTAGTGTACCTGTCAGCACATCTATCAGTGTACCTATCAGAGCATCCATCAGTACAGCCTGTGTACATGTCACAGATCCCCCATCACTGCCACCTATCAGTAGTTTACCTGCCATACAGCCGCCATGACCAAAAAATTGTATACTAGTGAGGAGACATATCAAACCCTCAGTATGACGAATCAGAGCAGCGGGGAGCTCTCACTATCCAGCTCCGATTCGGATTGCAAGGCTATTGAAAGTAGAGGATCAGCAACTGAATCAGAGGAGAAAAGGGTCCCTCCTAAAAAAATAAGATGATCTGATGACCAGGCAACCACCAGCAGCGCCATATACCCCCGATGGTCAATTGGCAAATGCCAACGATGCAAGACATCAGGATGAAAGGCCTAGTACCAGCACTGGAATATCACGTCAGACCCCAAGAATCAGGGCCTAAACATACCTTTCAGACACTCTGGCAAACCCATTATGGCTGTCTTCCAGCTCAGGATAAGCTACAATCCTACCTTTCACTGCACAGCCAGGTGTGCAGGCCAACACTGAAACTTTTTCATTAATTGATTTTTTAAATGTATTTTTCCCTGACGATTTACCTTAATTTATTGTGGACCAGACTAACTTTTTTTGCCCAACAATATATTGCTAAGAACCCCAACTCATGCTATGCCCATCTGTCAGTTGAATGAAGACATCTAACAATGGAGGAGTTTAAATTGTTTTTGGGCCCTATGATTAGCATGAGGCTTACAGAAAAAATACAAATGACATGCTTATTGGTCCACCCACCCCATCACTCACATGCCAATTTTTTTAGATCCTCATCACTATGAGAAACTATAAAAACTATAACTATAAAAAACTCACCCCTTAATTAATTCTTATTTTTTTCTAATAGATTTAGTGAAATTTATGATCCTGATCAAAATATCTGTGTGGACGAATTTCTTGTCCAGTTCACTGGCCAGCTGGGATTCAAACAATACATTCCAAACAAAAGAACTGGGTATGGATTGAAGCTCAGCAAGCTCTGTGAAAGTACCATGGGATACTCTATGTGCATGCCTTCCACGTGCACAAAGGCTAAGACTTCCAGCTCCAGCCCCCTGAGTGTCCAACCTGCAGTGGCACAAATGCAAAAATTGTCTGGGAGCTCGCAGTCCCACTGTTCCAAAAGGGGTATCACAACTACCTAGATAATTATTATACCAGTCTGCCCCTTTTCCGCCACCTTTACCTTGAGAATACCTTGGCCTGTAGTACAACAAAAACAAATAGGAAGGGCTTCCCACAAAGTGTAGTGACCACAAGGTTGTAAAGGGGGGAATCAGCAAGTCTGAGGAAATAAAATGTGTTGGCCGTGTAGTGGAGAAATATGAGATATAGTCAGGCACAATATTCATACTTTTGGCTCTGTGTGCCACCAGAATAAAATTAAAATAAAACAATCCAAATTAATTTGAAGTGCAGACTTTCAGCTTTTATTTAAGGGGTTGAACATAAATATCAAGTACAAATTTTAGGAACTACAACCATTTTTATACACAGCCCCCCCCCCATTTTCATGGGCTCAAATGTAATTGGACAAATGAATATAATTATAAATAAAAATTTTGTTTTTAATATTTTGTTGAGAATCCTTTACTGGCAATGACTGCCTGAAGTCTGGAACCCATAGACATTACCAAAGACTGGGTTTTCTCATTTCTGATGCTTTGCCAGGCTCTATCTGCAGCTGTCTTCAGTTGCTTTTTGTTTGTGGGACTTTCTGCCTTTAGTTTTGCCTTCAGCAAGTGAAATGCACACTCAATTGGGTTGAGATCAGGTGATTGACTCGGCCATTGCAGAATATTCCACTTCTTTTCCTTTAAAAGCTCCTGCATTGCTTTTTCAGTGTGTTTTGGATCATTGTCCATCTGTACTGTGAAGCGCCATCCAATAAACTTTGCTGCATTTGACTGAATCTGGGCTGACAGTATATCTCTAAACACTGCAGAATTAATCCGGCTGTCTTCTGTCTTATCATCAATAAACACCAATGACCCAGTGTCACTGGAAGTCATGCATGCCCATGCCATTACACTGCCTCCACCATGTTTTACAGATGACAATGTGTGCTTTGGATCATGAGCTGTTCCACGCCTTTTCCACATTTTTTTCTTGTCGTCATTCTGGGACAGATTAATCGTAGTTTCAACCGTCCAAATAATTATTTTCCAGAACTGGTCTGGCTTTTTTAGATGTTTTTTGGAAAAGTCTAATCTGGCTTTTCTATTCTTCAGGTTTATAAATGGTTTGCACCTTGTGGTGAACACTCTGTATTTGCTCTCGTGAAGTTTTCTCTTGATTGTAGACTTGACAATGATACGCCCACCTCCTGCAGAGTAAGGGAGCTGCTCAGATGTAGATATCCTCCAAATTACCTCCTCCCAGCAACCAAGGGTGCAAGCAATGCAAGTATGAGCAAAACAGGAAAAGGATTTTTCTGGATAGCAGCACTCCAAGATAAAAAGCCTTTATTTCAAAAGTCCAGGAATCCAAAGCATACACTGCACATCACGACACACTGATCAAAAATTAGCTGACATGTTTCACATCAATTGATGCTTACTCATAGCTATGCGTAAGCATCAATTGATGTGAAACATGTCAGCTAATTTTTGATCAGTGTGTCGTGATGTGCAGTGTATGCTTTGGATTCCTGGACTTTTGAAATAAAGGCTTTTTATCTTGGAGTGCTGCTATCCAGAAAAATCCACCTCCTGCAGAGTGTCTTTAATTGTCTGAATGTTGTGAATGGATTTTTATTTACCAGAGAGAGGATCCTGCTATCATCCACCACTGTTGTCTTCTGTGGACATCCAGGCCTTTTTATGTTGCTGAGCTCACTGGTGCGTTCTTCTTTCCTAAGAATGTACCAAACTGTAGATTTGGCAACTCCTAATGTTGCTGCTATGCCTCTGATGGATTTGTTTTGTTTTTGAAGCCTTCCTGGAAGGCCCCATAAAAAACTGCCAAAGTCACAGTCCAAAATGCTACAACACAATAAGGCTTGGCTCCCTACTTGCTATATGGCAGCTAGGAGAGCAATGCTCAAGAAATTGACATCTTCCATTCCTCCCACTGTCAAAGACTTAAAAGTCGACCTATTGAGTCTCCTCAGGTTGGAGAAATTGGACATGATCCTCTCCAACCGGAGAGGAGAAAAATGTTCTTGTACGGGCATAGCCCTGTAATCATTAGCAACAAAGTACTCCACTTGGTTCAAGTAATGCAAGATATGGGGGCAGGACCAGAGTCTGTGTAAGAGTGAAGGCTTGTGGCAGCTACATTTAGCTTTTAGCTTGATCCAGGGATTCTTTGGATGGCAGGTGAGGGATATAGGCCCGGTGTAAAATTCTGTACTGCTGTTTTCTGACAGAATTCTTTTTTTACAAAAGCACACATGGTATTGTAGCCTACCAGTATGGTGTTCAGTGCCTCTGGCGATTGCAGTTCCTTGTTCCACGCAGAAGAGGTAGTGGCGTTGGCCGGTATATTGAAGAAAGAGTTCAAGGGTTTGTAGAGGTCAGATATCTTGTGGCGGTTCCGCTCTATGAATATGTCCAGTGGGGAAGTTTTAAAGTGCAAATTCCTGGTAGGACATATACTGGCTACAAAGCATATTGCTTGATGGATAAACAACATATGGTGATTGGGTAACTTGAATAAGTCCATAATGTGAGATGAGGGGTGGAGTTTCCCTCAGGAAATGTCAAACAGCTGGGCAAACCAAAGTAGTCCCTGTGACGTCCATGCAGAGAATGTTGGATGTTGCTGCGCCTGCGGAAACAGAGGGTGGCTACAAATATGTAGGTGGTTAGACATGAAGGGAGAAAGTCCCAGTTTTATGCCTACCAGGCCACCACTGTATCCCGTATGAGGAGGTTATGCTTCAGAGGAGAAGTGATCGATCTGGTTCCGCAGTGCAGCAATGCGGATAGACTAAAGGGGCTTGTCATCTGAGACACCAGATCATAGTTAGAGTATCGAGATGCCCCTGTTGTCCAGTCTAACCCCACTCTCAGCAGACAAGGAAGTATGTAAAGTCTTATATTAGGGAAATTAGCTCCCCCTTCATGTTTGAAGAGGTGTAGTTTCTTAACATGCCAAATAGTGAGAGGGGGAGGTCTGACCAGATTTCTAGCTCTGCAATGATTTTGTGTAGAACAGAGAGAAAATTGAGTTGGTAGAGAGAGGAGGGTGTCTTCCTTATTTTTATCCTCAAGTAGGTGATTTGGTATTTGGCGACTGTGAAGATTGAGTCAGTGGCCCAGAGGGGGGATCGTGCATGGAAAAGGGGAAGTATTTTGCTTTGGGAAAATGTTATTCTCAGACCACAGTATGCCCGGGAGGTTGTAAATATCTCTTGAATGTGTATTATATCTAATTTGGGGTTTGACGTAAAGATTAAAATGTCGTCTGCAAATAATGCAGTACGCAGGTCTTGAGAGCCAATTTTAACCCTATGGAGACTGGAATGAAAGAGTAGAAACTGGAAGAGCAGTTCTAGTGCCAGGTTAAACAAAAGGGGGGAGAGGGGGCACCCTTGCCTAGTGCCTTTATGTAGCCATATGTTGCTGGAGATGTGGCCCGCCACGATCACAATAACAGAAGGGGCAGAGTACATGGTGTTAATGAGGTGTAGACTGGTGAAACTCAAAAAATTTGAATATCGTCCAAAAGTTCATTTATTTAACTAATGCAACTTAAAAGGTGAAACTAATATATGAGATAGACTCATTACATGCAAAGCAAGATAGTTTGAGCCGTGATTTGTCATAATTGGGATGATTATGGCTCACAGCTCATGAAAACCCCAAATCCACAATCTCAAAAAATTTGAATATTACATGCAATCAATAAAACAAGGATTGTACATAGAACAATATCGGACCTCTGAAAAGTATAAGCATGCATATGTACTCAGTACTTGGTTTGGGCCCCTTTTGCAGCAATTACTCCTCTATTCGGTGTGGCATGGAAGCTATCAGCCTGTGGCACTGCTGAGGTGTTATGGAAGACCAGGATGCTTCAATAGCGGCCTTCAGCTCTTCTGCATTGTACAGTCTCATGTCTCTCATCTTTCTCTTGGCAATGCCCCATAGATTCTCTATGGGGTTCAGGTCAGGCGAGTTTGCTGGCCAATCAAGCACAGTAATCCCATGGTCATTGAACCAGGAAAGGTGTAGTCTATACTAGACAATGAGTTGTGGGAGGTGAAAAGAAAGTTTGTTCTCTACCCTCAGGGTGTGTTATGCCGTGTACACACGATCGGTTTTACAGATGAAAACAGTCCGCTGGACTTTTCTCATTGGACTAACCGATCGTGTATGGGCCCCATCAGTCTTTTTTCCATTGGTGAGAAAAAATAGAACATGTTTTAAATTTATCCAATGGGAAAAAAAACGATAGCAAATTCCGATCGTCTGTGTGGAACTCCATCGGACAAAAAACCCACGCATGCTCAGAATCAAGTCGACGCATGCTCAGAAGCATTGAACTTCATTTTTATCGGCTTGTCGGAGTGTTTTACGTCACGGTGTTTGGGACGGTCGGATTTTTGACTGATGGTGTGTAGGCAAGACTGATGGAAGTCAGCTTCATCGGATTTCCGATGGAAAAATCCATCGGATTAGAATCCATAGGAAATCTGATTGTGTGTACAGGGCTTTAGTCTCCTGATGTCTGCTAGGTAAAGGCTATCAGTGAAATTCATTTAATGTGTGGGGGAGTTCGGAATGTTTGAGGCTGTTGAAGTCTCCAGCTACCAGTAGGGGGAGATGGAGATGCGGAGCTAGATTGAAGGTCAGTGTTTGAAAGAAAAGTTGTGAAGGGGAATTTGGAGCATAAACATTTGTTATTACCCATTCACGGGCAGACATTTTGAGTCATACCGTGAATGTCCTACCCTTGCTAACTTCTTGGACTGAGATTACTCCGCAGGGTAGATTTTTGTGAACTAGGATGAGAACACCTGCTTTACCTTTCACCGCTGATGACCCAAGCACCTGACCTACCCAGAGTTTGCACATACAAATAAAATCGGCTTTAGTTAAATATGTTTCCTAGAGCAGGGCTATGTATGATTTTAAGCGTTTTATGTGACGAAGAACCGCCCTCCGTTTGTTGGGGTGAACGTTACCCTTTGACGTTCCAGGAGATAACTTTCATGAATATTCGATGAATGGGGGGGTCTGATTAGCATGATAAGGTGCATTAGAAGAAATGGTAGATGTTGAGATGTATATGCGACTTAGGTATCACTAAAGAACCAGGGGAGGAGGGGAATGTAGTGGAGTCTTGGAGAGGGGAGTTTAGAATGGAGAACAAACCAGATGTGATGTAAGTAATACAAAATATAGTAACATACCCAGTGAAGCCTGTACTTCTCTTTTTTCCACATGTGCAACCAACGTAGATGAACAGCATTACCAGGGGGATTCTGGAGCTCGTACCCGCGGACTGTGTGGTGACCCTCTATCCGATAGATGATAGAAGGGTGGGTGCACAATACAGGCAACCTCGTAAAGATTTAGATGTGAGAGAGAGAGCATTGTGGATCGTCCTGCGGTAAGGTTGTGCATATCTATACAAGAGGAAAAAAATAAAAAACATCAGAAAACATTGAACAAGTAGGATGGAACCAAGATAATCAGTAACAGCGAACAGGGGATACAGTGGTTTGAGCAGAGGCTATCAGGGCAGATATAGCAGTGTAATCTCAGCTTGAAATGAAAAGGATGGAGTGACATTTCTGTAGCGTAGATTAGCGCATTCTGTTGCGACCAGATGAGTCAGAGACAAAGCTTCTTGGGCGGATCTTTTCTGGGGCTGCGTTGTTCTCTTGGTTCAGCGAAGCCTGAAGTGGTAGAGTGTGCAGAGGTGTCCATCGGAATGAGGAGATAGGCTTGCAGATAGTACATCACTTTCTCTGGGTGAAAGAAGGATTTGGGATCACCGGATGGTTCAGTGAAGTGGAGTATTGCTGGATAAGCCAGTGTAAACTTGAGCCCTTTTGATATAGAGCAGCACACATTGGTTGGAACGCTTTGCGTCTTCGGGAAACCTCCTGAGAGTAATCTGCAAACAGAAGTAGCTTGTGGCCATCCAGTTGCAAAGATTTAGAGTTCCTGAATGATTTCAGGATGTTAAGTCTGTCAGAGTAATTTAAATATTTTACAATAACAGATCTTGGTGTACGTGTCGTATGATGGCGCTCCCCCTGGTCGGTAAGCTCTTTCGACTATGCATGGTGCTGCGATTCCCAGGGCACCTGGTATACGTATGGCGCAGATGTCATTTAGTTACTCTGAGTTAATGGACTCCGGGAGACCAATAACCCGCAGGTTATTGCGTCAAGAGTGGTTTCCAGGTTGTCCAGCTTGTCAAGTATAAATTGCTGAGCTTGCTTTGATTAATGTTCAGAGGTAAAGGAGTTCTGTAACTCATCTTCCAAGTCGAACATGCAGTGTTCTAACTCAGAGAACCTTTTGGCATGGTCTCCCAGCTCCTTTATGAGCTGTGTTATCCCTGCAGCAATAGCCCTGTCCACCGCTGCTGTTATGGTGGGGGATAGGAGAGCTGCAACAGCTTGAGCCAAGCCAGCATACTGTTCCTCGGGCGGGAGTGGCAGAGAGGCTGTGTGATGAGCAGAGTCAGTGTGTGGAGCTGACATGCCTGAGGGGGCTGCTCCATCCTCCATGTTGGATGTGTGAGGAGCGGGCTGGGAGAGCTCTGTTTGGGTAGCTGCGGAGGCGCCGGTGGGACCGTGTGTGACAAATCTGTCCATCCACCGTATTCCCTGGGCTAATGTGAGGGGGGACCGAGAGCTGCTCACTGTCTGCAGGCACTAATAACCGGATTTTTAGGCTGATTACACCCGCCGTTCCTCACTCCCTCACATGCTGCACCGTAACCGAAAGTCTCCCCTGTTTTTGATATCTGTGCAGATCATATTCCTGCTGCCTCAACCAACCATGCCACTGCCTTCCAACTGAACTGACCCTGGCCTGTCTATCGACTATGCCTCTACCTGCCCTCTGAAGGGAGGTGTAGAATTGGCGCTAATTACAATTCATGGACTTCCTTGCTCTAGAGTGCAAGTGAATATTTTGTATATAAATAGATACATAAATACCCCTGTATTATACTAGTGTCATTGGTGCCATAGTGTAACTCCTAAATGCTTCACTAATATATATGAATATGTGATAAATATAGATTAATGCGGATATAAATAATGATGATCATAAAATAATATATATAAAAAATACAACAATGAAATGAATAAAATATTGTGAACAATTAAAGGTGATAACAGTGTAAAAAATTAAACCAATGTATAAAACCGTGATAGTAATAAATTAATGATGCATGCAAAAATGTCCTGCGACTATGCGATAAAGTGCAAAAAAAAAAAAATAATAATAAAAAAAATGCAGAATTGTGCAAATTGATGTGATTGTCCAATGATTTGATGCTAGATGCCCAGCAACTTTGCTAGGCAAAAAATCTTGTGACTATGCAGAAAAGTGCAAATGCAACCTCATGCGATTTGGTTGAGCGACTATGCAATAAGGTGCAAATGCAACCTCATGCGATTCGATTGAGCAATATGAATGCAACCTCATGCGATTTGGTTGAGCGACTATGCAATAAGGTGCAAATGCAACCTCATGCGATTCGATTGAGCAATATGATTGTCCAATGATTTTGTAGTTTTTTTCAGATGCTAGGTGCCCAGTGCCTGGTGATGTAACCTTTTTTAATCTTCAAGTCTGGTGCCCACAGCAGAACGTGCTCCAATAAAGACCGCACTCACCAGATGTTCACCCCCTCTTGGGGTGAAAAACGTTCACAGTGTATGCCACTGTGCAGCACTCTGGCGGTGTCTTGTCTCCCTGGTCCTTTTGTGGTAATCCCAGTGTTATCTCAGAGTAAGAGGGAAAGGAAGGAATCCCAAATAGTGTAATTCCGTAATAAAAAACACTTTTATTGAACTTATAGCAATATTACTCACATTTAAGCTGTATCAAACAGGCATGTAAGAGACAAATGCTGACAAATCCTGGAAGTGTTTGTAACATTCAGCTTGTGCACTCTACTGGTTTTGTCTGGTCTGACTTCATCTGGAGTGTGCTGTATGTCTACTACACTTCCCTTAAATAGCAGATTGCGTCCTATGTTAATTAGCGGTGGCCATTTTGTGTTAGATTTTGAAGACCGAAGCCTAGTTTATGTGCTTATTACTGCGGCCATTTTGTGTGTGCTTTTGAGGACGTATTTATACACCCCTGTTGTGTGTTCCTACTGGCATATTAGGTCCATTGCGCGGATTCACACTCACACTCTCTACCTGCCATCTGCATTGTTTATCCACCACATTTCTGCCTTCCCCCTTAACTGACCCTGGCCTGTTTATTGAATATGCTTCTGCCTGCCGTCTGGTTGGTTTAACAACCATGTTTCTGTCTTCTACCTGCACTGACCTCTGCCTGTTAATCGACCATGTTTTTTGCCTGCTGCTTGGACAGATATTTTTCTCTGCTACTGTAGTAGTGGGATTCAAGATAACACAGAAGTCTTATGTCTTGTACACACGATCGGAATTTCCCATGAAAAAAGTCAGATGGACTTAAATTCCGATCGTGTGTGGGCCCCATCGGACTTTTTTTCCATCGGTGTTTAGAAAAAGAACATGTTTTAAATTCCGATGGAAAAAAAAGACGATAGGAAATTCCTATCGTCTGTGTGGAACTCCGATGGAGAAAAAACCCACGCATGCTCAAAAACAAGTCGACGCATGCTCGGAAGCATTGAACTTAATTTTTCTCGGCTCGTCTGAGTGTTTTATGTCACCACGTTTTGGACGGTCAGAATTTAGTCTGACAGTGTGTATGCAAGACAGCTTGAAAGGAATTCCAATGAAAAATTCCATCGGATTTTAGACCATCGGATACTCTGATCGTGTGTACAGGGCATTATATATGTGAGGGGCTTCAGAGTGGTGTTCTGAGCAGAGAAAAACAGTTTTTGGTTTTCTCTGGGTTTTGTAATTCCCAGATCAGGGTCTGGAGACCAGAGGCTTCAAAAAATATTTGGGTCGGAAGAAGCCTCTACCCCTGTGCCCATTCTTTCCTGACCGAGGCCCTAAGCTTGATGTTCCTGCCTGCTGACTAGACTGACCCAGGAATTTTTATGGATCATGTTCCTGCTTGTTGCCTGGATCAATACTTTGGCTGTGCTGACAATGTGCTATGGACAGTTCTCCTGCCTGCTACCTGGAGGATTTATTTCGCTATGGCTGACCACCACCCTGCCTGCTGCCTGGATCAATGTTCTCCTCTGTGGACCACTGCACTACTAAAACCACATCTTTTGTTTACCCTTTGCTCAGCAGAATGTATTTTGGGGTGTAGTTCTTAGTATGTATATGCTGCGTGTTAAAAATATGAAGGGCCTTCAAAAATTTGATAGGTAGTCAGGAAACGAAATGAATAATGTATGCCCCTAGATAGCCTGAAGGTGCTACTTGGATGTTGGCCAGACTGTGTAGTCTCACACATGTGGTATCACCATCCTCAGGAGGAGTGGCAGAATGTATTTTGGGGTGTAATTCCATGCTGTGTATTAGAAATATCTTATAAATGTTAAACTTTGCACATCTTTCCAAAAACTTGTGAAAAAATTAGATGTTCAAAAGACTCATTATGTCTCATAGAATATACATTGGGGTATTTGCTTTCCAAAATTGGATACTTTTCTGGGTGTTTCTATTGACTTGGTGCTCCAGGGCCTTCAAAAGTTTGATAGGCAGTCAGGAAATTAGACGCATAACTTATGCTCCTAGAATGCCTGAAGCTGCTGATTGGATGTTGTGCCTCTCTAGGCTAGGCTGTGAAAATGTCTCACACATGCAGCATTTCCATACTCAAGAGGAGTAGCAGAATGTGTTTTGGGGTGTAATTTTTGCTATGTACATGCTATGTGTTAGAAATATCTTTGAAATGTTTGCCCCCATTTTATGAAGCAAACACCCCAGCATATTTTTTTTTCAACAAAGCTTTCAGTTTCATTTTGTGTGAGTTTCCACTGAAAACCTGGAGATGCTACTTGGATGTCGGGCCTCTGTATGTGGCAGGCTGTGAAAAAGTCTCACACATATGGTATCACCATACTCAGGACGAGTAGCAAAATGTGTTTTGGGGTATACAGTAGGGATGATCCGAACACCCCCAGTTTGGTGGGCAGCAGAACATGCGAACAGGCAAAAAATGTGTGCGAACACGCAAACACCGTTGGGAAGCGAATGTGAAAAATCAAAAGTGATAATTTTATAGACTTATATGCAAAATATTGTCATAAAAAGTGTTTGGGGACTCGGGTCCTGCCCCAGGGGACATGTATCAATGCAAAAAAATGTTTTAAACAAGGCAGTTTTTTCGGGAGCAGTGATTTTAATAATGCCTAAAGTGAAACAACAAAAATTAAATATTCCTTTAAATATCGTGCCTGGGGGGTGTCCTTAGTATGCCTGTAAAGTAGTGCATCTTTCTCATGTTTATAACAGTGTCACAGCAAAATTACATTTCTAATTGAAAAAAATGCCATTTAAAATGGCTGTAATGTGTTGTCGGATCCTGGCAATATAGATAAAAATACCCTAAAAAAATTGTGTGGGTGTCCCCCCCAAAATCCATATCAGGCCCTTCAGGTCTGGTTTGGATATTAGAGGAACTCCACACCAATTTTTTTTTAAATGCCATGGGGGTCCCCCAGGCACTATATACTCTGAACAGCAGTATATATACTATACGGCCTGCCCTATATGCTCTGCCGAAAATTGGGCCTTAGGTGTTGGTGGTACCAGAACACTGTAAGCCCTCACAGTTACTCTTGTTGGGCACAGTAATGGGCCCTGCTGTGAAATATTATATCAAAAATTTTAATTACATGCCCCTGGTAAACAGGGGCAGAAAAATTGGGCCTTGGAAGGTGGTGGTGGTGGTGCCACAACACTGTAACCCCTCACAGATACTCTTGTTGGGTGCAGGAATGGGCCCTGCTGTGAAATATTAGATCAACAAATGTAATTACATGCCCCTGTTAAACAGGGACAGGATGGTCTGCATAGGTTATCATGTTGGAATACTGGCCTGCGGCCCAGTCTCTGAAGGGAGGGGATCATGTGCCGCTTCAGTATATCACAATACATGTTGGCATTCATGGTTCCCTCAAGGAACTGTAGCTCCCCAGTGCTGGCAGCACTCATGCAGCACCAGACCTTGACACTCCCACCACCATGCTTGACTGTAGGCAAGACACACTTGTCTTTGTACTCCTCACTTGGTTGCCGCCACACATGCTTGACACCATCTGAACCAACTAAGTTTATCTGGGTCTCATCAGACCACAGGACATGGTTCCAGTAATCCATGTCCGTAGTTTGCTTGTCTTCAGCAAACTGTTTGTGGGCTTTCTTATGCATCATCTTTAGTAGAGGCTTCCTTCTGTGATGACAGCCATGCAGACAAATTTTATGGAGTGTGCGGCGTATGATCTGAGCACTGACAGGCTGACCCCCACCCCTTCAACCTCTGCAGCAATGCTGGCAGCACTCAAAGTCTATTTCCCACAGACAACCTCTGGATATGACGCTGAGCATGTGCACTCAACTTCTTTGGTTGACCATGGCGTGGCCTGTTCTGAGTGGGACCTGTCATGTTAAACTGCTGTATGGTCTTGGCCACCATGCTGCAGCTCTGTTTCATGGTCTTCTTATATCCTAGGCCATCTTTATATCAAGTAACAATTCTTTTTTCAGTTCCTCAGAGAGTTCTTTGCTATGAGGTGCCATGTTGAACTTCCAGTGACCAGTATGAGAGAGTGAGAGCGATAACACCAAATTTAACACACCTGCTCCCCATTCACACCTGAGACCTTGTAACACTAACGAGTCACATGACATCGGGGAGGGAAAATGTGTAATTGGGCCCAGTTTGGACATTTTCACTTGAGGGTGTGCTCGCTTTTGTTGCCGGTGATTTGGACATTGATGGCTGTGTGTTGGGTTGTTTTGAGGTGGCGGAAAATTTGCACTGTTGTGCGGGCTGTGCACTCGCTGCTTTGCATTGTGGTGAGGTGTAATTTATTCGGTGTTGTATATATCTATCATAATATCACATATTTATATATCACATAACATCACATATTTTGTACTTGTGTTTACAGATCATCGTGTTATCTGAATATACATTATGTTAGATGTTGTTTTTCCTTTGTCCTTTAATGTGTTCCATTCTATTTAGCAGAGCTGTGTTTCTCCTCGAGAAAAGAACATCACGATGACTGATACGTGTCTTCACTTTTATTTAAGTATTATGGGTTCAGTCAGTAATGGTTTCATAAGCCAAGGGCAGTAACAGTAGAAGTAGGCCCCCATATAGCCTGCAGCGAATGCTGGGAATTTGTATAATTTGAACTTGAACAGACTGAGGGGCAGCCATAGGAAAATACATTATATTAATCGAAAAAATCAGTAGTGTGTCTGCATCTGCAAACTATTAATAACAAAAATACAACATGTCTACTTCTGTCATATTTAAAATTCCTGGTGGTAAAATCGTTGTCATGGTTGGGTTACCTATCCTGTGGACAAGTGACAAAACTCTAAACTGACTACCGAATTCTTCTAGCATTGTCACCCATCTAGTGACTAATCCATCTAGGTGCATGCTTCTTTGTGGCTTTCCCCTGTTTCAAGATCCTACACAACAGAACCACCTGGCGTTGCCCTTGCTCCACCAACCCACATAGAGTGCATGTGCAGCCCACCAGATGGCATGTCAAACAGCCCGAGAGACAACGGGACAAAACCACAAGACGTGGCCTCTCATCCAGCGCAGCATCTTATCAGTACCTGCAGTTCCAGCCTGCAAAGTAAAAGCTGAAAAGGGTAAAAAAAACATTTTTTTAAGAGTTAGAATGTTGAATATGTATGAGGAATAAAAAGTTAGTCTTTAAAAATAATAATAATAATAATCTGGCCTCATTTCAGGCAAAGCAAACCACACTAGTGCAGGCCTTTATTTAACATAGGTTGGATTGATAGCACACCTCCACCCACCCAGTAAAAGACACACCCATCCGTGTATATGATTCTGTCTCTTCATGTATGCCTCAAGTACTCACACCTGTTGATAAGGAACACACACTCTTGGCAAATGAAAGAAGGCATCAGCTATATAAGCATATTTATCTGTGCAGTGTATAATGGAAATAAACCAATGTCCAAGTCTTTGGCCATGATCAGTGATACCAAAAACAAAACAATTCAAGTTGTAAGTTGTTGGGCGTGTGGAGGGTACAAAGCAGGAAATCACAACTTTGTGAGGGCTGCTTCACAGAAATTGTTAACAAGCACATTCGTCGTCAGCATCCAACATTTAAATAAAGGTGCAGAATCACACCATATTTATAAATTCATATCTGACCAAAAAAAGATATAGATTTGGTGTAAAACCAACACTCGCTTTATTTATAATGTCATTTCTTTTGTTTCCATTATGTGAAACCGGTCAGAAATGTAATACCTTGTGAAAAATAAGCTATAACACCACAAAAGAGGAAGAACATACAAACCTCAAACCAGATAGTGTCATGTTTGGGATTCAACCCCACGGAGCCTCCATCTCTGTGGTGTTAAACAGTCCTAAGTTTAACACCACTAAAGTTAATCAATGCAGATGTACCCTGGAAGTCCTGAGTGCCATTGACCAACATTTTTCTGTGATATGCCATCTGGTTCCAAGGCTGGTTATGGCTGATTACTGTTAGCATGCTGCTATAGGACCATCTCTAATTTGGGGTCTTTTTGCTTGGTAAGAGGTTGCAGTTGGTGTTGGTGTGGGATTCACAAGGCTGCTTCTTGTCCTTCCCCGTGGAACACATATGGCAAGATTTGCAATGAAGGTGCACCTAAATACTATATTTCTTTAGACATTTACCTATAGGTGGTGGAAGTACATCAAGCAGGAGTTCGGTTTCTTGTTTTATTATGTGAAATTTTGTGTTTATTGATGTGTGAGTGTAGAATAGTGGTGTTACCCTCTGAATTTTGGTAATGACATTTTGATTTTGATTCATGATGTTGGTCACATTACATTTTTTGGGTGAAAATTATGATAATTTTGAAATACTAAACAACATACAAAATTGTTACTCATTTTAAATTTGCACCAGCAATGGTATTGTGTGTGGTTTGTGAAGACAGCTTTGGGAGTTTTGGTTTAGATTTATGTGAGATGGAGAGCAATAAGTGCACTATCTATCATTTGCTTATCAAATTTTTAAACAGCTAAGTCTCTGAGCATGCTCAGTGTAATCAGAGATATGGCTCAAGTGGCTGAGGATGCTTAGTGTAACAAAATATATTTCACAAATGGCAAAGTCCCTGGGCATACACAATGCACTTAGCAGTACATACACAAATATGTATACTGCAGAGAATGCATATATAATTTCTATCTATCTATCTATCTATCTATCTATCTATCTATCTATCTATCTATCTATCTATCTATCTATCTAAAATATGTTAACAAAAACTTAAAATTAAAATAAATAGGTATATAGATCTATCTATCTATCTATCTATCTATCTATCTATCTATCTATCTATCTATCTATCTATCTATCTATCTATATCTATAGATATATATGTAGAGAGGGAGAAAATAATATCTGTTTGAAAAACAGGAAAACATTACACATTACTATGTAAAAGAAAAAAATTGTGCTATGTGTAAATAAATGATGATTCCAAGTATTGGATTCCAGGAAGATATCCCTCACAGTGATTATCCTTCAAAGGAAATCCTTTGAAGGATAATCACTGTGAGGGATATCTCTCTGGAATCCAATCAAGTTGGCTGGATAGGTAAAGTGGTTATACCTGTAGTGAGGGGTGAATGCTCACTGAAGTGCGTATAGACCTTGGGAGGTCTTAGTATCTGGTAAGCGGATATATTTACCATACTTATCCTGTGGGGAGTACCGGGTGTCTGCACCGATTGAAATTGTATTGACACTTCTTTTAATTTCACCATTTGGACTCTTATGCCCTGTACACACGATCAGAATTTCCGATGAAACAAGTCCGATGGACTTGATTCATTGGAAATTCCGATCGTGTGTGGGCCCCATCGGATTTTTTTCCATCGGTGTAAAAAAATAGAACATGTTTTAAATTTTTCCAATGGAAAAAAAAACGATAGGAAATTCCGATCGTCTATGTGGAACTCCATCGGAGAAAAACCCTGCATGCTCAGACTAAATTAGGAGACGGGAGCGCTTGTTCTGGTAAAACTAGCGTTCGTAATGGAGATACCATATTCGTCATGCTGCAAATTAATGCATCGTTAAATTTAGCGCATTCTTTTCTTCTGTCTAATGCTAGAACAAATTTTATTTTTCGCTGCAAATATTTTCACCGAGTTCTGACAAACGTATTTCTTTGTTTCTTGTAATCTCATGAATCTTCGTATTTTATTTTAAAGCCAGGTCTCCAAAATATCTTAATATTTATTTTAAGCGCAAATCGGCTAACACCAAACTTTTACTAACACGCAGTAACACAAAATCAGCAAAAGCAGCCCAAAGGGTGGCGCCGTTGGATTTGAACTTCCCTTTTATAGTGATGTCATACGTGTTGTTCGTCACTGCGTTTTGGACGGTCGGATTTTGGTCTGATGGTGTGTATGCCAGACAGCTTTGAACGGAATTCCGACTAAAAATTCCATCGGATTTTTGCCCATCGGAATTTTGATCGTGCATACAGGGCATTAGTTGGAATTTTGGATATATATTTTTCTTTTTTTTTTGTTTACTACATTTTAAGAGATGGACTTTAGCACACGCTATATATAATGAGCATGGATTAACAGCGCAACACTTTGATTGTTCAATACAGGAGGATGGTGGGACTTTACGCATTACTAGGCAAAACAAATCAACCAATATAAACATAGTTATTTATAATAACGAAGGCATACATGCACATTGTAGAACAGTAAAAAAATATTACTGTATATCACAATAGAAATCATCTAAACAGTATAATACATAATTGTTACAGGATGATAAACATAGTAAAGGACCTAGGGCATGTAACCCAATGATGCAATAATAACCTCAAAACAACATAACAATGGGGGATAGGTTCATTATGATATAGTATAGTAAAAAAGAGGGGTTAAACATAGACACTGTGACATGGCATGGAGTAAATCTTGACGCGTTTTGTGGTTATTATACCACTCATCAGGAACAATTGCAGAGTAGGGAGTATCTATAATAAAGTAAAAAATGCCAAATGAGATAATAGTAAAAAAATAAGTATTCAACAAGACAGAAAGAGGGGGAACAAAAAGGGTCCCAATCACTCTCACCTATCTGTAATAAATGGGTAGTCTTGTAGATAATAACCAAAGTGGGGGGCATAAGAGACGTCAGCCCCGGGAGCTGGGGCGGCCCCCCCTGAAGCAAAGGCGGCACAAACAACCAACGGGTGTGTAAGTGGATAGGATCTCCAGTTTGCAGCTGTGCTATTTGAGGTTGGTATTGTATATGGTAAATAATATAATTGATTCCAAAGGATATCTGCAGAAATTGAAAAGTAATACATAAGCTAATGACACAACTGATAAACTGGAAACATCCCAAAACCGTGAACGGAGTATTATATACACCTAGTGAGTGAAAAGGAGGAGGTGATAGACATACGGCTAGTGAATGGGTATGCGAAAGTGACAGTTGACTAATGAGTCAATAAGTGTGTGAACCATGGGGATAGCACATGAATAGAAAAGAAACAGAAAAATTATAGGGAAGCGTGAAACTAGGGAAGCAAGGTACCAGTGAACATATGTGTGAAAGGTGACCCTATCCACATATCAAAGAAAGAAGCCAGTGTGTGCACTCGTGTAAAGGAGAAGCAATTTGCTATGGTGTAGGTGCAGTGCAGGTGTGGTGAGTGTACCAACCGTATCACAAAGGGGAGCCACCAACGTCACACTGCGTCAAGGAGGGGAGGCGGCGCCTACGTCCGAGCATGAGGACGTGCTCGGCGTTTGGCACTCACAGCTCCCTCGCGAATGAACGTAAGATAGATATACCAATCGGCGCCGTGGCATCACGAGTGACGCCATCCGCTCGGCCAATAGGCGTGGCGTCGACCCACAACGAGTTCCCGCCCCTCACCCCCTAGGTAAACGGGAGGGGAGGAGGCAAAGCCTCTCCCCAACTAACGAAAAAAGACCCCTAGATGTATGTAAGAAACATCATGGCATAAAAGGTCACAGATTGTACAGAAAGTAAAATATACGGTATTTAGTAATGTGCTTCCATCCCTGGTTATTGAAAACAAGCAAAGAAAAGAAGTTGGGACTTTATATGAGGCAATACCAAAGATAAGCCTCCATCCTTGGCAATATGGAATACATTTGATTGTTATTACACATTAGCATTTTGACTGCGTGCTTCATTCCATGTCCCGCCTTTTTCTATTTCTTCAGTTGTGTCAGTACAAAGTTCTAAAATTAAAGTTTATCTCTTCTCAGACTTTAAAGCATATTTCTGCTTTCACAACAATATTTAAAGAAATGCAAAAGCAGATTATCTCCAAACAATATACCACACGTTTAGGAACCATTTAATCTATGAGATTAAGCTCTAACATTATTTCCATGTGCAATTCCAATGCTTCTACCATGACTACTGATTTAGACAGTCACTGATTTATGTGACCTATAGTGAATTGGATTTTGTGACAATGTTTTTACTGCATGCTATACTAAATACCTTTTCCGAGTAGATTTAGCAGTTTTACAACTAGTGCTATAGTGAATTAGGCCCTACACAACAGTAAACCGTTGGAGCCTGGGGAAACGCCATCTCCTGGGGGAGTGGAGGATTGCAAAAACGTTCCTCCAGATTAAACAAGCACGTTAACCTTGTAGTGCAGGCAAAACTCCACTGCAAGGGAGACATTGTAAAATAAGATAAAATTGTTTATGCAAATATAGTTTGACTGTATATTTGCAAATTTGCATAGAGTTTAACTTAAAAGTAAAATAATAAAGGTCTGAAATAAATTCTCTTCCTCTTGGTGTTTTGAAATACTTATTTTTAAGATACTTTATTAGCATTTGCTATCTCTTTTTACAAAACAGTCAGAGACATGTCTGGAGTCTATATCAAAAACAAATCAATTCTCTTTTAACCATAAGTGAGCAGTTTACACGTGAATTAAAAAGGAGTATATAACACAATTTTTACACCATTTTACCCCTTCCACTCTACTACTTATTCTTACACACCCTGTCATTTCCAGCATATCATTTGACACTTTCTATTCAAACGCATCAGATCAGGTTAAATCAGCACTCTGGACAACATCTTCTTTCCATCACTCTACCGCAGCAGAGCATTCGTTTATATCATGCATTGTGACTGCAGCAAGCCAATTGTAAAGCATCAAGCTGAGAATATCACATCAGGAGCTATCAGGGCAAAGAACTGAAAGGCAAACATGAACACTGGGTGTCCTGTCTTAGGAGACAATCATGAGGCATTCTGTGCTGACTAAAGCCCATTTTATGTTTGGTTGGATGTGAATTATGTTGGGAAGAACAAGCATGGGTGACAGATGCAGTATTCTGAATGTTCTACCAGTATTTCTTAAAAATATGTTTTTCTCCAACTTTAGAAGGCACAAACAATTGTATTGTCCAGTTCTTATCTCTCCTTTCAAAAAACATAAATGTTAAAATTGTATATATATATATATATATACATATATATATATATATACATATATATATATATATACTGTGAGGGGGTTTGCTCGGTAGCGGGTGTGTGTGACCCCCTGGATGGGCTCCCCACACAAAAACAGGCCCAGCAGACGGAGGTTGTGGTTTTCAAGATCAAAAGGTGCGGTTTATTTCTCTATTTACAGTGACAAAAACACAGCAAAGCAAAAAGAAACATAAACAAAATAAATCCTGGTCAGCTTGACCTCTGACTAAACATGCAGGTTTCCCTAACTAACAACTGGGATCAGCCTGGTGCTGTCCTAGTCCCTAAGTCCCTGGTTTAGTAAATGTCCAAACAAATAGCCACACAGGCTTTGTCTCACCGCACAGGGGTTCACTCTCCCTAGACAGTCCACACAGGTCTGGGTCCAGGCATGAGCAAACACCTAATGAAGCTGGGAGTTTTTATAGAGGCCTTAAACGAGCTGACAAGCTTCAGCTGGTCTCATCAACTCCCTGCCTGCACGACGCCCAGCACTCTCCCTAGAGGTATGAATCATCCATGAGCCCACTAGCCTCAGCTGGGCTTCATCAACTCTCTCCCTAGTTGTATAAGTCGGCATAAAGCCTGAATCTGGGAGAAATATACCTACCCCCCTGGATGCAACCAGGTGACTTTACCTTCCTGCTGTCACATACCCCCCCTCTTGTTTTAACCTTGGGGTTGGAACACCAGCAATCAGGCATTCATGTACTCGAGACAAAGCATCCACATTCCCCATTTGAACGCCAGGGCGATGCTTTACTGTGAAGTTGAATTCCTGTAGGGCCAGGAACCACCTATTTACTCTTCTATTTGTCTCCTTGTTTTCAGCCATCCACTTTAACGGAGCGTGATCCGTAACCATGTCAAAGTGCCTACCTAGCAGATAGTACCGAAGGGAATCTAGAGATCACTTCACCGCTAAACACTCCTTTTCAACCGTGGCGTAATTTACCTCATGGGACTTCAACTTCCTGCTGAGGTAAATGACTGGGTGCTCTTCCCCGTTCCAGACCTGGGACAATACTGCTCCTAACCCCACATCTGACGCATCACTTTGTACGACAAAGTCTTTAGAGAAGTCTGGTGAGTACAACACTGGCTGGCTACATAAGGCTTGTTTCAAGAATTGGAATGCTGCCTCAGCCTCGGGGGTCCATTTAATCATGACCGACCCTTTCCCTTTCGTCAGGTTGGTTAGGGGCACAGCCTTAGAAGCAAAGTGGGGAATGAAGCACCGATAATAACCCACGATTCCCAGAAAGGCTCGTACCTGCTTCTTGCTGTTGGGACGTGGCCAACTCTGGATGGCCTCGACTTTGTTGAGTTGGGGTTTTATTACTCCCCTGCCAATGGTGTACCCAAGATATTTGGCCTCCTCCTGCCCAATGGTACACTTCTTGGGGTTAGCCGTAAACCCCGCTTCCCGGATAGAGTCTAGGACTGCTTGCACTTTTGGCAGATGTGAGGCCCAATCTGTGCTATGGACAATTACGTCATCCAGGTAAGCCGCAGCATACTTCCGATGGGGCCTCAGTATCTGGTCCATTTTCCGCTGGAATGTGGCCGGCGCATTCTGTAACCCGAACGGCATTCTCTTATATTGGAACGCCCCATCTGGGGTTACAAATGCGGTTTTCTCTTTGGCCGACTTGGCCAGGGGAATTTGCCAATACCCTTTTGTGAGGTCAAGAGTCGTCATGTATCGGGCTGTTCCCAACCGGTCGATCAACTCATCTATACGTGGCATGGGGTAGGTGTCAAATTTTGTAACTTTGTTCAACTGACGAAAATCGTTACAAAATCGCCAGCTCCCATCCGGTTTAGGCACCAACACAATGGGACTAGACCAATCACTTTGGGACTCCTCTATCACCCCTAAGTTCAGCATTTTCTGTACTTCCTCCCGTATTGCCTCCCGTCGGGCCTCTGGGATCCGATAGGGTTTTAACTTCACCCTTTCACCGGGCGGGGTAATAATATCATGCTCTACCCCAGATGTTTGTCCCGGCAGCTCAGAGAACACCTCCTTGTTGCGAAGCACAAACTCCTTAACCTCCTGTTGTTGGGGTTGTGACAAGGTGGCTGCTATTCCAACCTCCGGAATCACGCAACCAGTTTGAGCTGGTGACCAAGTTTCTGCGACTAGGGACTCTCTATCCCTCCAGGCTTTCAACAGATTAACGTGATAGATCTGTTCGGGCTTTCGCCTTCCTGGTTGTCTGACCTTGTAATTCACTTCGCTCACTTTTTCCATTATCTCGTAGGGGCCTTGCCATTTGGCAAGGAATTTACTTTCAACCGTAGGGACAAGTACCAATATCCTATCCCCCGGGGAAAAGGTACGGGTCTTGGCTCCACGGTTGTACACTCTCTGCTGTGCCAACTGCGCTTGGGCCAAATGTTCCTTCACGATGGGCATTACCTGTGCAATTCGAACTTGCATCAGGGCGACATGCTCAATCACACTCCTGTGGGGAGAACTCTCACTTTCCCAAGTTTCCTTGGCAATATCCAACAGCCCTCTTGGGTGTCTCCCATACAGTAACTCAAAGGGGGAGAATCCCGTAGAGGATTGGGGCACCTCCCTAATAGCAAACATCAAATAAGGAAGTAGACAGTCCCAATCCTTTCCATCTCTATCCACCACTTTCTTCAACATTTGTTTTAGGGTTTTGTTGAATCTTTCAACCAGCCCATCGGTTTGGGGGTGATACACAGACGTACGCAATTGCGTCACTTTGAACAATTTACACAGCTCTTTCATAACCCGGGACATAAAGGGTGTACCTTGGTCCGTAAGCAGTTCTTTACAAATACCCACCCGGCTAAAAACAAGAGATAGCTCTTTGGCTATGGTTTTGGCCGAGGTATTTCGGAGAGGGATCGCTTCTGGATAACGGGTGGCATAGTCCATTATAACTAATATGTACTGGTGCCCCCTAGCGGACTTGATTATAGGACCTACCAAATCCATTGCGATCCTCTCAAACGGGACCTCAATGATGGGTAGAGGGACCAGCGGGCTACGGAAATGTGGCATCGGGGCCGACCTCTGACACACAGGGCAGGAGGAACAATAATTTTCTATGTCCTTCATCACCCCAGGCCAATAGAATCTCTGTAATACCCTCTCTCGGGTTTTCTCTGTCCCCAGATGACCTCCAAGAATGTGCCCATGGGCCAACTCCAACACCAACTTCCTGTAAGGTTTGGGCACCACAAGCTGCTCAACGGTTTCTTCTGCCCTTTTTGCCACCCGATACAGTAGGTCCTTCTCTACGCTGAAGTATGGGTAAGTGCAGGTATTATCTGGGTTCACTAACTCGCCATCTATTTCCACTACGTTTTCCCGTGCCTTTATTAGGGCGGGGTCTTTTAACTGTTCTGTGGCAAAATTTTCCCTGTGAACCTCAAGATCAGAAAACACCACAGACGGTAGGTTTTTGTCTGAGGAGGTGGGCTCCTCTCCAGTTTCTTGAGTCTCGCCTGCCAATACTGACAAGGGAAATTCTGGAGAGTCCTCACCACTCTCAGAGGAGTTCTGGCTATCACCTTCCTGGTACATAGGGGCACCAGTGGGGGGCTCAGGATCATCCCACAGTTCCCAGAACTTCGGAAAATCCCTTCCCACAATGGCATCATGCGGTAGTTGAGATACTAACCCCACTGGATGAGAGAGGGTACCTTTGGGGGTCTTGAAACACACTGTAGTCACTGGATACTCTCAGGTGTCCCCATGCACACAAATCACAGCTACCTTGCTATTCCCAGAGACCTCTGTTTTAACTAATTCAGCCTTTATCAGGGTCACAAGGCTACCTGAATCCAGTAATACCACAACATTTCTACCATTAATACACATTTTGCATAAATGTTTCTCAGTTCCCCGAATGGCAGTGCATGCGACTGTCGCACACAGCGACTGACGTCTGTCCGTCAGAAAGTCACATTGCATGGGTTCCTCCACAACCGGGCAATTTGCTGCAATATGTCCCGCTTGCCGGCAGCGGTAGCAAACAATCCTTTTGGCTGCCTCTTGAGCCCCCGACTTCCCAGGCTGTTCTCGCCAAACCCTGGGCAGAGCTCCCACCCTCTCACTCTCTCCACCCTCACCCCTTGGAATCATCTTATCCGCCCCTGGGGATGGTCTGGTCTTAGGGTGGAAAGTCCGAGAGTCTCTGGAAGAGGCCGTCAGGTTCTCTGCAGCCAAGTATCTCTCTACACGATCCACAAGTTTACCGGCCGTTTCTGGGTCTCCATGGCTTACCCACTTTTGAATGGCGGTAGGAAGAGCTCTCAAGAAACGATCCATCACAACACGTTCCACAATCTCCGGTGCGGACAAAGTCTCTGGCTGTAGCCACTTCCTGCTCAGGTGAATGAGATCATACATTTGAGACCTGGGGGGTTTTCCAAGCTGGAAAGTCCAGTTATGCACACGCTGAGCCCGGACAGCCAGGGTGACACCCAGCCTTGCCAATATTTCAGCTTTTAGCATCACATAGTCTTTTGCTTGGTCAGGCTCTAGGTCATAGTAAGCTTTCTGCGATTCACCAGTTAACAGAGGAGCCACCAGTCCAGCCCACTGCTCCTCAGGCCACTTTTCTCTTTCAGCAGTCCTTTCAAATGTGGTCAAAAATACCTCTGGATCATCCTCTCCAGTCATTTTTGTCAATAAACGACTCACCCCAAAGGACGCGGTATTAGTGGGACGGCTTTCCTCACTGGTCTGCGGACGTTGCTGCATTACTGCTTCCATCTGTTGTTGTAGTCTCTGCTCTTGCTTCTGCAACAGGTCTATGAAGCGGGCCTCAGATTGCTGCTGGGCTTGTTGCTGGGCTGCGAAGCTCTGTTGTTGAGCTGCAAGGCTCTTTTGCAAACCTGCATTTGTCTGCTGTTGATTGGCATTTGCTAGAGCCAGCTGTTTCAGTATCTCCTCCATGCTGGCTTAAAAAAAAACTGCCACTGGTTCTCCACCAACTGTGAGGGGGTTTGCTCGGTAGCGGGTGTGTGTGACCCCCTGGATGGGCTCCCCACACAAAAACAGGCCCAGCAGACGGAGGTTGTGGTTTTCAAGATCAAAAGGTGCGGTTTATTTCTCTATTTACAGTGACAAAAACACAGCAAAGCAAAAAGAAACATAAACAAAATAAATCCTGGTCAGCTTGACCTCTGACTAAACATGCAGGTTTCCCTAACTAACAACTGGGATCAGCCTGGTGCTGTCCTAGTCCCTAAGTCCCTGGTTTAGTAAATGTCCAAACAAATAGCCACACAGGCTTTGTCTCACCGCACAGGGGTTCACTCTCCCTAGACAGTCCACACAGGTCTGGGTCCAGGCATGAGCAAACACCTAATGAAGCTGGGAGTTTTTATAGAGGCCTTAAACGAGCTGACAAGCTTCAGCTGGTCTCATCAACTCCCTGCCTGCACGACGCCCAGCACTCTCCCTAGAGGTATGAATCATCCATGAGCCCACTAGCCTCAGCTGGGCTTCATCAACTCTCTCCCTAGTTGTATAAGTCGGCATAAAGCCTGAATCTGGGAGAAATATACCTACCCCCCTGGATGCAACCAGGTGACTTTACCTTCCTGCTGTCACAATATATATATATATATATATAATGTGTGTGTGTGTATATATACTGTATATATATATATAATCATTCAATAGTTAAAATGTTTGATTTCATTATTAGAAATTGTAGATTTAAATTTGGTTTTAACATCATATTACTATTCTGAGGATACCCTATAAACCAGGGGTGGTCAACCTTAACCACTTCCCTACCTGCACATAGTCAAATGACGTCTACAGATGGGATCTCCCATCCTGGGTGGACGTCATATGACGTCCTGGGCTTCCCGGTCGTCTAGGGGGCACGCGCGTCCACACCATCGCTCGGGACCTGGTGCACGTGCCCCGCGGCCGCGATGTCTGCCCGGAACCCGCGATTGCCCACGATCACAGCAGGACCGTGGATCTGTGTGTGTCAACACACAGATCCACGTCCTGTCAGAGGTGAGGAGACCGATGTGTGTTCCCAGTACAGAGGAACAAACACAGATCGGTCTCCTCCCCTTGTGAGTCCCCTCCCCCTACAGTTAGAATCACTCCCTAGGGAACATATTTAACCCCTTCAGCGCCCCCTAGTGTTAACCCCTTCCCTGACAGTCACATTTACACAGTAATCAGTGCAGTTTTATAGCACTAATCACTGTATAAATGTGAATGGTCCCAAAAATGTGTCAAAAGTGTCCGATATGTCCATCGCAATGTCACGGTCACAATAAAAATTGCAGATTGCCGCCATTAATAGTAAAAAAAAAAAATGCAATTAATCTATCCCCTATTTTGTAGACGTGATAACTTTTGCGCAAACCAATCAATATACACTTATTGCAATTTTTTTTACAAAAAATGTGTAGAAGAATACATATCAGCCTAAACTGAGGAAATTTTTATTTATTTTTTTAAATTGTGATATTTATTAAATCAAAAAGTAAAACATATTGTGTTTCTTTCAAAATTGTCCCTCTTCTTTTGTTTATAGCGCAAAAAATAAAAACCACAGAGGTGATAAAATACCACCAAACGCAAGCTCTATTTGTGGGCAAAAAAGGACGTCAATTTAGTATGGGAGCCACATTGCACAACCGCGCAATTGTCATTAAAATTGCGACAACGTTGAAAACTAAAAATTGGTCTGGGCAGGAAGGGGGTGAAAATGCTCTGTATTGAAATGGTTAAACGTGGAGATCTACCCGAACAATATGGGAGAAGTCAAAGATCACCGAGCACAGTGTCGGCCAGTGTCGCTTTCTCACACCTTATTTTAAACTTTTAGTTGTCGCATTACTGTGTCACAATCACATGCATGGCACAGCAATCATGGGCTTAAGGTGGTGAGGAGGCAAAATATTGCCTCCTCACCACCTGTCAAACACTCTGGGATCCCTTCTTAGAGGAGCAGCAGTGCCTGCTGCACTTGTGAATGGGGGGGGGGGGTTGGTTGGTAAAACACGGTGGTTGAGTTACTCCCTTTAGCCGCTGAGTTGTACACATGCTGTGAGAAAGCAACACAATGCTGCCTGCTTTAATCCCTTGTTTGCTGTGTTATACAAGGTGTCAGAGTTCTTGCAGAGAGGCCTCATTCACTTGAATGGGTCATGTTTGGCAGGTGCTACACCCACCAACCATGACAGGGTATATAACTCCTGCTGCAGCTGCGACATGTGTACACTCCTGGTCACTGCAGCTAAAGGGGGTGCAGTGGGGGCGGGGGTGACAAAAACACATCTAAACTATGGGATTTTACAACCCCACAAACTGCAAATGTAAATGAACCCTTACTGTTCTGAGCCCCTTATAACGCTGCTTTCACACTGATGTGCTGTGGTTCACCTGCACCACGGGTGCAGTGCATCTGCAACTTTCCTGGGTTAGCTGTGCTTTGCCATAGATTTCCATGATATCCTGCAGGTGTGGAGCACTTTATGAAAGCGCAACAACACTCCTGCATTCAGAAAGTGCACCAAACATGCAGGATGTAATAGAAGTCTATGGCTAAATGCAGTAAAACCACAGAAAAGCTGTAGGCACAGTGCACAGTGCACTGCATATTGAGTGACACTTCAGTGCGTCGCCCGTGCCCTTTGAAAACGTTTGTTTAAATGAAACTAGTCAGGGCGGTGCAGCGCACTGACGTCACTAATACGTGACCCCGCTAGCACGGGCGAATGCTTTCTTTTATGCCGGCAATTTTTAAATTTATTTTAATCTTTTTGTTATGTGTTGTATACCTCTGGAATCGGAAATAAATTTTTTACTGAGGTAATACACTATCCGAGTCCCTCTCCTTTTTCATGTAATCCACAAACCTGGAGGTTTGTTTGTTTCCTAATATCTGGGGAGATCAATCAGCAGCAGCTTCAGTGAGTGAATCTGCAAACGGATGTCAAGAATTTACACCGCGACTTCAACTCAGTGGAATTTGGTGAACCCACCCTGGTACCCCGCAGAGGGTCATATCTGCAGGCTCAATAGACCTTGCCATAGTGGAGGTCCACCATTTCTGGTAACGTACCCACCTTTATAGTCTTCACTCCCTGTGGTGGATGTGACTCCTTTCTGGCTTTCGGTGGATCCTCTGGGATATTTCTCTGGTATCATTATCTTTCGTTGAATCATCTTTCAGAGCCTCCTGTTTTTCAGTGTGACAGAAATTTATCTCTACCCGCGTTGGACTTTATTTTTCTCTGCAACTATTTGGTTGTTTTGAGCTAAGTTACAGGGACTTTCTCTCAGCACTTCTTCACATATGCATGGAACTTTACATGTTTATTATCATCATTAATTTGGGATATTATTTAATCCAATTGACTGATTGATTTGTATATGTTATTTAATTTGTGTCAGATCAAATTATTTATTTAAATCAATTCACAGTTTATTGTGTGGATGAAGTTGGATCCACAAGTGTTTTAGGTTTGTGTCACTTGTGGATGTCACTGTTTTTCTGAGTATTTATTCATATTATTTGATTTTTCACAGATTAGGGCGCGATAATTTTTAATTTTTCATGTTGTTTTGTATGGTTTCACATATTTATTTGTCGCAGCCATTGTTTGATTAGCACATTATTTCATTACACTTTATTCTTTCTAAATTAGCGCAGGTAACACCCCTTGATTACACATTTATTTATTGACACAATTTATCTGCAGCTTTTTTGTCCTTATTTAACGTTTTCACATTTAACGTTTTTTAATTTTAAATTTTTCTATTTGTTTTATACTTTTTTCCATTTTCTTCCTTCAACATTCAATATGGATGTATTTGAGTATCGCTCTAAGAGGGTGATAAGGAAGGAAGGTGTATTCAAAGTCAATGGGGAAATAGAAGGGGACCTCGGAGGTCTCTTCATGCGACTAAAAAATCTCATGATTTCTGAAGTCCACACACAATGGGACATAGCATTTTTAGATCAATATATTAGTGATAACATGGTCCCCAGAAGTTTACGGTGGGAAGTGGGTCCCCAGAAAGGCGAACTTGAAGTGTTAGAATGGTTCAAATATTTTAATGATGCAGGGGTTAAATTTCTGGAATTTTTGAATCAAAGGAAGAAATGTAAACTTGCTCGCCTTTGCCATCGAAATTAAAACTATCAAAGAGAAGTTAATGCCCCACGTTAATAGTGAAGAATATAAAGAACGATCCACTAATCTTAAAAAAACCTTGGAGAAAGAAGAACTAGAACAAAAAAATAAGAAGAAAAATAAATTTAGTAGGGATGTAGGGGATTATAATACTGGGACTGTTTTTGATTGGCAAACTAAACTTTTGAATAATGAGGCCGAACCTATGGAAGCAAGCCAGACACCGGGGACTGGACAGACATTAGGTCAACCTTCTAGATCTCTTGTTCAAACTCAGGTACCCTACGAGGCGAATCGTAACTCTAGAAGAGTCTCTTATAGATCACCTAATAGAGACTCTCGAGTCCCCCCCCTCTACTAAACCTAAATCTGGTGGTTCTTATCATAAAGGAGTTCCCCCTAAATCTCCCATTTGGAGAAACAAAAATAAGACATCTAGACCACAACCAGCTCGGAAGGACGACAGAGGATACAGTGGTTCATCTGGGACATCCTATGGTAGAGAACCTTATGGGGGATTCCAAGTGCCCGTATATAATAGATTTCAACCTCTCCATGATGGTCAATACCCATATGGGGACTGGGATCATTATCACGATAATCGTACCTTCAATAGGATGTGGAATGATGGGCCTCCGAGACATTATCCACCTCCCTTCCCTTCCCTTCCCCCTAGAGTGGATTGTCCTCGTGATTTTGGATATCAACAGGAACCATGGCGACATGGACCTTACCCACAATATGGGGATTTTCCCAGAGTAGATCAAAACCAGAAACCCAGAGAAAGAAGAGAGGAACCAGAGGAGGAAGGAGATCGAGGCAACAGAGGAAAAAGGGTATAGTGGGCCAGGGTATCTATAACCTTAGCTCAGTTACCCTCTCCTCAGATGAAATGTCTATATTAGACAAAGGACTTAAGTTTGCCCCCCCATGTAGGCTGAATAAATTTCAGACCTACATGGATATACATAAGTACAGTAGAAAACTTAGTGTAAAGAGATACATCATGTCTAACCCCATCAAACCTAGTTCAATCAGGTCCGATGGTATTTTACATTCCAATCTGGCCAATGCATCCTTATTTAACCCTCCAGGAGGGTTGACTCCTTCTATTAGAGTGTTTAGGGATGTTCTCTTGAGAGATTTAGAAAAAATTAAACTTAAAAATGTTAAATTAACTAGATCTCTCCAGACAGGTTTAGATCAGTTGTGTGAAAATAAACAGATTGTCATCCGCCCCGCTGACAAGGGGGGGTGGAATTGTCATTTTGAACAAAATAGATTATTTAAAGGAGCTTAATTCTCTGGTAGGAGATAGGAATACTTATGCCCCACTACCCAGTGACCCACGTCCCGCGTTTAGGAGAATCCTTGTGAATTTAGTTGAAGAAGGCTACAGCAAAGGAATTTTGAATAAAAAAGAAAAAGCCTTTTTAGTCCCTAGTTCGTCCAGATTGCCCGTCATATATTATTTGCCTAAAATACACAAAAATCCTATACATCCACCGGGTCGTCCAATTATAAGTGGAATTGACTCCATTACCTCCAGAGTCGGCAAATATATTGACGGGTACCTACAACCATTAGTTAAGGCATTACCAGCTTATCTTAGGGATAGCAAACAAGTGATTAACTTATTGGGTGAAACATTATACGAGGATGATTTATGGATGGTCACTGCAGACGTGACTTCTTTATACACAATCATACCCCATGAGTGTGGAATCTCCTCAGTCAAATATTTTTTGGATAGGGATTCAGGACTTACACGGAAACACAGAAAGTTCATCATGGAACTTCTAAAGTTTGCGACTACTCACAATTTTTTTTGGTTTAGTAATGAGTTCTTTTTACAACATAGGGGTGTAGCCATGGGGGCTAAATTTGCCCCCAGCTTGGCTAACCTCTTTATGGGGAAGTGGGAGGAGGACGTCATCTATGCTGTTGAGAGACCACAACTTGCCCTATGGGCTAGGTACATTGATGACGTCCTCCTCCTATGGAGGGGATCCAAAGAGTCCCTGGATTTATTTATGAAGTCCCTAAACATGAATGATAGGGGTATCGAATTTAAATATGAAGCAGATCAGAAGTCGATACATTTTTTGGATCTTCAGATTAAGGTTGAGGAAGGATGTTTTATTACCTCCACATACTTTAAAAGTACAGATTGGAACGCTTTTATACCCCAAGAGAGCTGTCACCACCGCTCATGGCTCAATGCAGTCCCAAAAAGTCAATATTTGCGCCTAAGACAAAATTGTACTAAACTCAGTGATTATAGAGAGCAAGCTGATATCCTGACTAGGAGATTTCTCGAGAAAGGATATTCTGCTAGTGATCTTAAACATAAATCTTTGGAAGTTGAACAACTGGATAGGGAGTCACTTTTGGGAGACAGAATAATCAATACAGATGACAAAACCCCCTTTATAGTACCATTTATTACTGGCTTTTCTAACCAGCATTATTTGGTAAGAAAGTTGATCCATAAGCATTGGCACATTATCAAGGATGATGTGGTGTTGGGATCTATACGACCTGATCATCCGCAGGTGGTTTTTAGGGGTGTACCTTCTTTGAGAGATTCACTGGCCCCAAACGTATGTGACCCTCCCATCAACAAACCCATGTTCTTCCAAAATTTGGTTGGTTACCATAAACGCAAAAGATGTGCTGTTTGTAATGTCAACCACATTAAGGAGCGAAAAACTTAGAATTTTGTCTCCAATAGCACCTCTCAACAGTTTGACATTAAAACCTTTATCACGTGTTCTACTACCCATGTTGTGTACTTACTTACCTGCCCTTGCGGGTTACAGTACATAGGAAGGACAGTTCGGGCTTTTCAAGTTAGGCTTAATGAACATATCGGAAATATCAGGAGAGGTTTTAAAGGGCATTCCGTGTCGAGACATTATAGGGATGTCCATAACAGGGACCCGAATGGAACGTCCTTCGTGGCTATAGATAAGTTGAAGAGCCACTGGAGGGGTGGTTCTAAGAGGTGGGCGATATCCAAACTCGAAATGGGTTGGATATATAAGGTAAAATGCCTTAGGCCTCTTGGGTTGAATGTTGATATTGAAATCAATGCATTCATAGATAATTCTTGAACATTCAAACCAGTACTCCTTTTCCCTCCTCTTCCCTCCCCCCTTCCCTTACATCCCCTCCCCCCCCATATTTTTTCCCTTCCCTTCCCTTTCCTTCCTCTTCATCCCCTACCCTTTTCCCTTTTCCCTCCTTCCCCTCCCTCTTCCCTGTTCTTCTCCCTCCCTCCCCCCTCACCCTCACTTCCCCCTTCCACTTTCCCCCCCTTCTTTTCCTTTTCTCTCCCTTCCCTTCCCCCTATTTTTTAAGGAGGTCGTGATTGACACTATATTTCATGTTACTCCCTTAATTATATATCTTTGAGAATCATTAACCTCTTTGGATTGCCAGGTGGATGTATAGGTCAGTGTTTCTCAACTCCAGTCCTCGAGGCGCCCCAACAGGTCATGTTTTCAGGCTTTCCATTATTTTGCACAGGTGATTTGATCAGTTTCACTGCCTTAGTATTTACCTCAGCCTTTCATCTTAGGGAAATCCTGAAAACATGACCTGTTGGGGCGCCTTGAGGACTGGAGTTGAGAAACACTGGTATAGGTTATAGCTCATTAGTTTTTCACATTATTATGTGTCAGTAGGTAATTTTACGTTTATTGTGATCCTATGTGGATTTATTACCTAAATATATTTTATTTCCCAAGATAAGATATCATTTTCTCTAAACAATAGGCAGCCAGCTGTTTATTCATCTGGCGTTTCTACAGCAATTATGTGGTTATTTTTGTTTTATTTTATTTGTAGGATGTATTATATTCATTTCATTTATGTGTAACCGTTATATGTCGATCTTATGTTTATTCTTGCCATATGTGGATTTTTATAACCCTCGGTGATTGTGTAACTGTTATCTATTGATCGTTACAAACACCAATGTTTTATATTGAATTCGATTGTAGCAATATATTCACGTTCATCCAGATGTGGTTATAACGTTGGTCTAACGTTTTGTTTGCTGCTGTTGGTGGTGCTTTGAGCATTGTCTTTTTCTTCCCCTTGCATCAGTAAATGTGAGTCGCATCTTTGTCGTGACTTCATCGCCATGGCTGTTGATGCGTTAGTGAGGTTATGACTCACATCATTTGTACTTACTGATTGGCCATTCTTTTCGCCGTCTGGGAAGGAGGTTGCGAGCCTGTTGGCCCCTCCCCTAGTGCGAGTGCAAAGTTATTGTACGCACGTCACGATCAAGCCATCGTAATGGATGGGGTGGAAGTGAGGCGTGGATTCGCCATTGCTTTATCGTCATGACGATAAGATGCGGAAGCGAGGCTTGGTTCGAGCCTCGCTAGTATATATTGAGTGACACTTCAGTGCGTCGCCCGTGCCCTTTGAAAACGTTTGTTTAAACGAAACTAGTCAGGGCGGTGCAGCGCGCTGATGTCACTAATACGTGACCCCGCTAGCACGGGCGAACGCTTTCTTTTATGCCGGCAATTTTTAAATTTATTTTAATCTTTTTGTTATGTACTTGTATACCTCTGGAATCGGAAATTAAATTTTTACTGAGGTAATACACTATCCGAGTCCCTCTCCTTTTTCATGTAATCCACAAACCTGGAGGTTTGTTTGTTTCCTAATATCTGGGGAGATCAATCAGCAGCAGCTTCAGTGAGTGAATCTGCAAACGGATGTCAAGAATTTACACCGCGACTTCAACTCAGTGGAATTTGGTGAACCCACCCTGGTACCCCGCAGAGGGTCATATCTGCAGGCTCAATAGACCTCTCCATAGTGGAGGTCCACCATTTCTGGTAACGTACCTTTATAGTCTTCACTCACTGTGGTGGATGTGACTCCTTTCTGGCTTTCGGTGGATCCTCTGGGATATTTCTCTGGTATCATTATCTTTCGTTGAATCATCTTTCAGAGCCTCCTGTTTTTCAGTGTGACAGAAATTTATCTCTACCCGTGTTGGACTTTATTTTTCTCTGCAACTATTTGGTTGTTTTGAGCTAAGTTACAGGGACTTTCTCTCAGCACTTCTTCACATATGCATGGAACTTTACACGTTTATTATCATCATTAATTTGGGATATTATTTAATCCAATTGACTGATTGATTTGTATATGTTATTTAATTTGTGTCAGATCAAATTATTTATTTAAATCAATTCACAGTTTATTGTGTGGATGAAGTTGGATCCACAAGTGTTTTAGGTTTGTGTCACTTGTGGATGTCACTGTTTTTCTGAGTATTTATTCATATTATTTGATTTTTCACAGATTAGGGCGCGATAATTTTTAATTTTTCATGTTGTTTTGTATGGTTTCACATATTTATTTGTCGCAGCCATTGTTTGATAAGCACATTATTTCATTACACTTTATTCTTTCTAAATTAGAGCAGATAACACCCCTTGATTACAAATGTAAATGAACCCTTACTGTTCTGAACCCCTTATAATGCTGCTTTCACACTGATGTGCTGCGGTTCACCTGCACCACGGGTGCAGTGCATCTGCAACTTTCCTGGGTTAGCTGTGCTTTGCCATAGATTTCCATGATATCCTGCAGGTGTGGAGCACTTTCTGAAAGCGCAACAACACTCCTGCATTCAGAAAGTGCACCAAACATGCAGGATGTAATAGAAGTCTATGGCTAAATGCAGTAAAACCACAGGAAAGCTGTAGGCACAGTGCACTGCACTCGCAGTGTGGGTAAACCGCAGCACATCAGGGTGAAAGCAGCCTATACTTTTATGTCCAGTGTATTGCTTCACACTGACTTGAAGATCTCTTCTTTTGTGCTGCTGATACCACTCTGGAGACCACTAGCCGGGATAAGAAGTAGAGTGCAGTTGGTATCATTTCACATGGGACAAGAGCCAGCACTACAGAAGAGGCATCGGCTTATGCGGCTCTTTCTCCCTACTACAGCTCCAACTTTACAAGTAGTCCCTCTGCATTGCACTCTGTTTGATGCTTTGGAATGGCAGGTCAGCAAGCCCAGACCACAATCTACCAATGACCTGTCTACTGGTAGATCGCGATCTACAGGTTGCTGACCCCCGTATTATCTATACCATCAATAGCACACGTGCAGTACAGTGCCCCACCTGAAAGAAGACAGTGCCTGACTGTGGGGCAGTTTTTAGTAATTTTAGTACCAGTTCCACTATTATGTCAGCTAATACAGTATGTCATAAGGAAGAAAAATAAGTTTAATATCTGCTTAACTAATATTTTTTTTAAAATATTTTTATTGAATGATACAACACAATGCAATAGGCCTTATAGTTTATAATGTTAAAACATTAATTTGTTAAAGCATTAATTCTTGGGCTAATTAAACAAAACAATATTAATATCTTCAAAGTCATAGTTATCATTTATACTGCTCTAGGCACACATAAATGATGCATCCTTTTCTCAGTAACCATGTTATGTTTTTAGAATTGTAAAAAATAATGGATTTTGCTGTTTACTTTTACTCAGCTAGATGAAGGGGTCTTATGCCTTAAAGGTTTAGTATCATTTTCACTGCAACAAGCCACCAAATACAGTATGTTATGCTCAGTTACCTTTATTAATTTTTTTACCTGAAAAAGTGCTACCCTTTATTACATTTTGCAGCATACAAGATAACATTGTTAACATCAGAAGGGGTTGTTTTGTAGCAACCTTGCCCAATGCAGTTACAATGCATAGACAAGGCAATTTACCTTATGTCACATTAGTTCAGTTCACACCACAACACTGCAGAAAAGAGCAGAACATGCTTTGCTTTTTTTCAGCACAGCGCACTGCAGCACAGAACATTGCATCACAGCCCATTAAGATAAATACAGACAACTGAGAGGTTATTTTGAGACATTTCAAGTAAAAAAAAGAAGAAAAAACAGACAGCATGATGCACAACTTTTGATGCTTCTTCACAACACCAACGGCGTCCCTAGGGGGTGGGCAGAGGGGGCCCTGACCCCCCCAACATTATGCTTTGCCCCACCATGTGCCCCCCCTAAAAAAAAAATATATATTTTTTTGCATTTTTTGTATTTTGCTTGGGCTGCCGCTGGAGTAACACAGTCTCTCTTGAGAGGGAGAGCGTCCCCAGTCAGCTCCTGTGGGGGATTCCTCCCCCCTCCCTCTGCTCGCTGACACTGCATAATGCGAGCGCTCACACAACCACAGCCACCCAATCTGCTCCTTCCCCTGCATCCTCATTGGCACAGAGAAGAGCGAGGTTGCAGGAAGGACTCCACAAGCACTGTGTGGGGGGGGGGGGAGCCTTCATCTCAGTTACTGAAAAAAAAGACTGATTTCTCCTGTCCTTAGGATAGGAAAACCAGCCTGTAAATTCCGAGATTGGTGACTGCAAGCTGAGCCGAGTGTCAGTCTATGACACTCTTTCACAGCCCAGCGAGTCCAGCCACCTCCCCTCACTCTCCTCACATACGAGCAGGGAGGAATACAGCTCCTCCTCCTCCTTCCAGTCCCGCCCACACTATACCAGTGTGCTGTATCTGAAGAGAGGGGATGTGTGAGCGGGAAATATGAAAATCAGCAGCATTCCTGGCTGTGTGTGAATGATGCCTGAGATTCTAGCCTGGACCGTGGGTAAGTGTGTGCACTGCAGACTGCAGTACACTGTAATCACTGAACTCCATCCCTTCTCTCCCCCATATGTCTCCCTCCCCCTCTCCTGTTCTTTCAAGACATTCAAAATTTACTTTCACTTTCAGTTAGGCAGGTAATATATCCACAGATTGCAGGAAAGAAACTTGCATGATAACCCCATCAACACAGACAGTGTTGACAGGGGAATATCCCTCCTGCCCAGCAATTGTATTCTCCTGACAAACAGTGATTATCACTAGTGGCTATACAGCAACCACTAGTGATAATCATAAGAGAATCTGCTCATTAATGGTTCAAATCTCAGTCAGTTCCTGCTGAACCAGCTGAGATTTAAACTGTCTATGGCTGGTCTTAGCTCTTAGGCAGCCCATACATTGATCACTTTTTTTCTTTCAACTATTAGGTTTAATGAAAAAAAAAAAGAAATGATCCAATTCCCCCATCTACACATTATAGGTGGATGGGGGAATCCTCCCAGTGTGGACCTGTGGTGGAACAACCAGAGTTGCTGTCCTGTCCCGGCTATTCACAGCGCTGGTCTCTGTCTCCATGGCAGCGGCGGCAGCACATTGGGACCCAGTGCTGGTTACTTTATGGGGCTGATGTACAGGAGGGCCAGCACAATTTGTTGTTAGAGATGGGCTGGGCATGTTAAAAATTCCACATGCCAGAGCCTGCCAGGAAGCCCACACTGCACAGCGCTAATCACAGGCAGTGAGACATTTCCCAGTCCGCAGCTGCACAGATCAGGAAATGTCTCACTGGTTGTGATTAGCACTGTGGCGTGTCGGCTTCCTGGTGGGATCAGGCATGTGGGCTTTCAAACACACCCAAGCCCATCTCTATTGGTTTTAGACAGTTGAGCTCCCTGCAGGTTGCTTAGCAGCAGTGGAGACCTCTCTGACATGCTGATCGTGATGCAATCCAGGTGATGCTCCTAGTCAAATCCTAGTGTTAAATATCAGTGATTTTATTGATCAAAGCACACACTTTACAGGCATAGAGCCCATGTGGCTGCTGAACATATGGTTGATTATATATATGTGGCTGTACTCTTGATGATAATAAATACTGTGTTTATTAGATCTGACTGGGAGCATCACCAGGATCACATTCCATTCAGCATGTCAACAGAGAAGGTTATACAGCATTACTGCTGCTAGGTGACCAGCTGGGGGCTCGGCTCTCTATAACCAATAGTGCCAGCCTTCCCCTGCATGCACCCATAATGTTACCAGCACTAGGTCCTAATAGACTGCTGCCGCTGCCAAGGAGACAGATGCCAGACCAGTGCTGTCAATAGCAGGGACAGGACAGCTGGGGAACCCCACAGTGGCAGAACACCAGGGCCCGGACTGCTTTGGACCCTTATATTTTCTTGGTGTGCTGGTGACATATATCTCTTGTTTTCTGCCACCCTGGAGGGCCCCAGTATAGTAGGAAGGGAGCTCACTGCAGAACATGTGAAAGGGCCCATTGTGGGATTGTAGTAAAGGGCCCCAGGATATATATATAATATATATATAATATATATATAATATAATTGCATTTTATAGTTCCCCCCCTGCTTTTGTCCCTGTCCCCCCATGTGCCCCCCCTAAATATGAAAGCTGGAGACGCCACTGCACACCAGCATCCACAGCATAATGCAGCTGTTGGTATAAATAAATCCCAAACTATTTCCGGCACTCACAAAGTCCAGTCATATGTTTTACAGTTGGAGGTTTAAAGTGTACAGTATGCATAGTCAACACTTTTTTTTTTTTTTTTTTGCAAAGAGTACCGAAGTTTTTAAACTTAAAATTTTTGGTTGTCTGTGTGCCCCTGGGGAAGTTTTCCTTCACTTTCTGGAGATACAGTAGCAAATAAGAGGAAGCTTCCCCAAAGGGAAGAGACAAACTTAGACCACTGTTAATGGAACATTTGTTATTTGTTGAACTGGTGATATCTAAAATTTTGAATTTCTCCTTACCTACTCTCTCAGTGACAATTTTTTACCAGGGAAAATAGTGAGATGAATCTCCCCAGCAAGGACATAGACAGCAATAAAAACTAAAACTAAAAAGTAAGTTTGTTTGAAAAAAATAAACCAACACCACTAACTACTAACTATAACGTTTTACTATTAATTTATTTTTTGTTTTTAATATTTTTTTTATTTTTCAAATAGATTTTTATTGAACATTTTCCAATGTTACATCTGTAGAAATATGGACAACTTCAAGCAACAAATGACATATGCAATATCATATTTGTAAGGGTGATTGCAACATACAACTAACAATATAAAACGAGTACGTTTATCATGAACTTGTGTTTAACAAATGGGTGAAAGGAAATAAAGACAAGAGAGTGTAGTAAGAGAGTAGAGAGGGATAAGACAGAAAGAAAGAAGTGAGAGAAAGTCGGAGCATCTTTGTGGAGTTGTGCGTCAACGTGATTCAGAAGATTATTAGGCTAATCGTTTCTAATACCATTGTTTCCATGGAAACCAACATTTGCTTGATTTGGAGTGTGATGATTTACCATGTGACAAGATAGCTTTGTGAGTGTAGTGTAATTGCACTAGAGTGATTACGTCTGTTATGGTTGGGCTGGTCTGTGATTTCCAGTGTCTAGCTATGAGTAGTCTTGTTGCCATGAGTATGTGAGTGGTTACTAGTTGTAGAGATGGAGAGATTGATTCAGTGGTTAAGTTGAAGATAGCTGGTTGTGGGGTGAGTTTTACAGGCGATTGGAATATATCCTGTAGGACATCTTCCACGTCTTTCCAAAGGTTAGTTATTGCTGGATAGGACCATAAGATATGTAATAGAGTGCCTGTATGGTGGCAATCTCTCCAGCAATTAGGGGAGGTGTTGGGAATAAATGTATGTGTTTTCTGTGGTGTCAGGTACCATCTTAGAAATATTTTGTGAGATAATTCCCATAGGGAGATACAACAGGTGGCCTTGTATATTGACTTAAAGGCTGTTTGCCATTGGCGTTCAGAGAAGTGTGTTTGCATGTCATCTTCCCAGTCTTGGAAGGGTTTGGATTTCTGAAACGCAAATTTTTCTTGTAATGTAGGGTAGATTAGTGAGATTCCTCTAGTGTCTGTGTTGTTTAGGAAGTAGTAAATCCATATTTTGGTGGGTAATACCCCTTACATAAGAGGGTGTGCTCTCAGGCATTTTTGGATTCTGTATATATTAAAGTAGTCACTGCTGGGTGTGTTGTATGTGGATTGAATTTGATCAAAGGATTTGTTTAGTAACATAGATCGGAGTTCAGAGGTGTAGAGAGCTCGTTCCTGTATCCAAGTGGGTAATATGAGGTCAGGAGATACCAACTGGAGGGTTTTAAGAGGGATTATAAGTGGTGTGGTAGGAATCTGCGTCCATTTGGAAAAGTGTAGTTTTTTCCATGCTTTAACTGATGCTTGTATGGTTGGAGAATATAGGTGGAGATGTTGTGTATAGATGTATCACGTACCTGGTGGAGACTGGAATGTGTTGGAGGCCTCCCTTGCTCCTCCCGCCTACACTCCTGAAGGTGGGAAAAGAAACTGTAAAGGCAAGGAGTGGCACGAGTGCCGGGTATCTGGCTGGTGATGTCCCCTCTGTAGGTGGGTAGAGCTGGCAGTCACGGTCCTTGGAGCAGGAAGTAGAAGCAGCTTAGTACCAGAGCATAGACAGGAGCGGAACCAGGAGAAGAGCAGCAGTCAGCAACAACCAGGCAGCAGGGTACCAAATCAGCAGGCAAAGCAAGTCCAGAAAGCAGGCCGGGGTCAGGAACAGCCGGGCAGTGTGGTACCAAATCAGTAGGCAGATCAAGTCCAGTAAACAAGCCAAAGTCAGGATACCAGGTAACAGAGAAAAGGAACAAGCAGAGGCGAAGTCCAAAGGAGAGCCGGGTCATACACGAACAAACAGGAACAGCAGATCAGGTCTTGGAAGGTCAGGAAGAAGCTGAAGATCATCCAGCACTGTTTACAGTGATAGAGCAGTTTAAAAAGGCCACTGGGCACTAAGTGCAAATTATGTTGGTCCTTTGCTTATGAATATTAGCACGAGTGCAATGTGTGCGAGCATGAGCAATCACTCGCACTGGCCTTTTAGTGATGGAGGTCCGGTTTACCTTACAGGATGGTTGTGTTGTATAGCCCTTGTTGGAGGTCCTTGCCTGGTATCATAGTGCTTTCAATGTTGTGCCATAGTGAGGTTGGGTGCGTAGATACCCATTCTTTTACTTGGTGGCTAAGTAGTAGTCTTTCAAGTCAATGTATCCCATGCCCCCTGATAATCTGTGTTTTATACATTTCGTGTGATTGCTTCTAGGTTTTTTGTCTTGCCATACATATTTACTAACTATGGATTGGAGAGATTCAATATATGCATTTGTGAGTGGTATAGGCAGTGTGCGGAAGATATATAGCAATCCGGGGAGCACTAGCATTTTAAAGGCCGCTAATCTACCAGCCCATGAAAATTCAAATTTGGATAACTTAGCTGTTTCTTTAATAAGCATTTATTTTACTTCTATGTAGTTTTCATGAAATATTTTTTGGTGGATTTTGTGAGTGTAATCCCCAGATAGGATATACCTGTGTCCGCCCATTGATTAGTGTAGAGATTGCGCAATAGATTGCTAGATACAGCGTCTAAACCCATGTCAAGAATGTATTATTTGTTTTCATTTACCTTGTAGTAGGAAATTTTACTAAACCTCTGCAGAGTAGACTGAACCGAAGCCAGGGAGGAAAGTGGGATGGTCAACATCATTATCACATCATCAGCAAATAAGTTGATTTTGTGTTCCATTGTACCTATTTTAAAACCTGTAATATTCATGTTGTTTAATGTGTTCTGCTAGTGGCTCTATTAGGAGATTGAAAATGAGTGGCGATAGTGGGCAACCTTGGCGTGTGCCATTGGAGATTGTAAAGGGCTTGGACAGCATTTCTGAAGTGTATACTTGGGCTAACGGTGTCAAATAAAGTGCTAGGATAGCAGAGAGGATGTGTCCTTGGAAACCAAATTTGTGAAGAGTTGCTTGAAGATATGATCAGTGGACCCTGTTGAACGCCTTCTCTGCATCCAAAGACAGAAGCAGAGAAGCCCGTAGACCCAGCATGATGTATTATATTAATAAGTCTGCGGGTTGCGTCATACGTTTGTCTCCCTTTCGTGAAACCAGATTGGTCAGGGTGGATTAGAGAGGGCATTATGTCAACTAGCCTGGTTGCAATTAATTTGGCGTAAATTTTAGCGTCAATATTAAGTAGCGAAATAGGTCTGAAGTTTTGGGGTGAGGTAGGTTCCTTACCTGGCTTCGGCAGAGTAATTATTAACGCTTTTAACATTTCTTGCGGGAGAGAAGAGGAGGAAGCAGCGTCATTGCACATTTGTGTTAAAAAGGGTGCTAGTATCGTTTGAAATTGTTTGTAATACTGTCCCGGGAGACCATCCGGTCCCGGGGATATTTTGGCTGGTAATTTTGCGATAGTCTCTAGAATTTCCATCTAAATGAATGGAGCATTTTGTTTAGATAAATGATCGGGTGATAAATTGGGAAGATTAATTTCACTAAGGAAGGAGACTATGTCTGAAGGTTAGGGGATAGAAGGGTCATCCTGTAGGTTGTATAGAGAATTGTAGTAGTGGCTAAACGCGTATGCTATAGCTTGCGGGTGTATTCGTTTTTGTTTGGAAGTAGGGTGGTATAGGTGAGTGATTTTGGTTTTAAGGTTTAACCTTTAATTCTAAGCACCATAGCTTTCCCTGCTTTGTTGCCGGTAGAGTAGTGTTTAGCTTTGAAATATTTTTGAGATTTTTCATAGGATCCTAGAAGCAGAGTCCTCAATTCTTGTCTGAGGATTACGAATTTGTCCTTGAGTTTAGGATCAGGATTGTTTTGGTTTTGGTCTTCTAATTTTTTAATATCGGAAGTAAGAGTGACTAGACGCTGCAATTTCCTCTTTCTCTCCCTAGCACTGATTTGAATAACAATTCCTCTCATGAACGCTTTATGAATATAGTATCAGTAGAAGTTGTTCCTTTGTTCAGATCGAAGAATTCTTAAAGTCTTTCTCGGATAAAGGCAGAGTGTTCAGGAGAGTGAAAAATTTAGGAATTGGCTCTCCATATTCTAGTGCGTGGTTGGGAAGACATTGCATCTGTGGTTATGGAGACTGGGGCGTGGTCCGACCACGTTATCGTGGATATAGCAGAATCAGTAATTTTAGATAATGTCCATTTGTCCACTAAGAAATAGTCAATCCTGGTATAAGAGTTATGCCTGTGAGAGAAAAAGGAATAGTCATGCTCGGTGGTGTGATGACATCTCCACACATCGTGCAGGTCTTGTTTTCGAATAAAGGTACCCATTGGTGATGTGAGTCTGGTAATGTGAGAAGAGGTGTCCAGGGAGTTATCAGGTACTATATTAAAGTCCCCACATATAATAAGGTGTCCATTGCGGAATTTGTTGATTTTCTTCATCAGCTTCGAAAGAAATTTGATTTGTCCGGTGTTGGGTGCATACACATTGACAATAGTGTGTCTGGCATTGTCAATCGTGCAGACTAGGGCCAGGTATCTGCCATTTTCGTCTAATAAGCTGCTGTGAAGCATGAATGCAAGCGTGGATTTGATTGCAATTATCACCCCATTTTTTTTGAGGGCCCTGAAGCTCTAAAGATGTGGGGGAAGTGTTTGTTTGTGCATTGGGGTTCTGCACCATGTTGAAAGTGAGTCTCCTGTATGCAAAGGATATCACTGTGAGAGTCTAGTGCTCAGCGCCAAAGGGAATTTCTCTTAGCAGGATGATTCAGCCCTTTAGCGTTTAGCGATAAGAATTTAGGCATTTCTAGTGGTTTGTGGAGGAAGCTGCGTCAGGTGTTGCGTTTTTACTCACGGTTGCTGGAGGATTGTGTTTCTTCGGAGGGTTCTGATGTAGACTTTTGTCGGATCCGTACACTTCGGATGCTCTTAGAAAAATAAGTGAGGGTAGAACTGGAACAATAAACTCGATAGGTTATATAAGCAGATGTTGATTAGTAGAGAAAAAAGGTAACAAAAAAAAACAGGTGTCAGCAGTCTGTTATGACTTGGACTGCTGAGTATCAACTGGGTGAAAGTTTGTGGAACAAATTGCAACGAGCAAGGCACCGATCGGTTGTGCGGCTTGTGAAGTAGGTACTGGCAATAGAGTAGATCTGGCAATAGAGTAGAAATCAATTTTCTGGCGTACGCATTCAGATCTTGCGGCATGATTGTTTCGTGTTGCCCCTGAGCTTTACATTATTGCGGCGGGACCTGTCCTCAAGGTCCGCCATTTTGGCCCTCATCCACTGTTGTTCATCATGTGTGTGATCATGTGCATCCACAAGTTCATTTACAGTTACAGTCATGTCACTTATTTGGGATTCAATATTGTACACTCTCTGCCCCATGTAATGCACTTGTGAGGAGAACTTGGTAAACATGGAGGCTATATCACTGTGGAGAGAGAGATGAGCATCTCTTTTATAGTAGTGTCCAGCACAGGCTGTTTTGATGTAGGGAAGTCTGCTATAGGGGATGGATGGCTTGCAGTGAGATCTGATACATGGCTCACCTAAGGGTCTGTGTAGGCTGCATCCAGTCGCATACTCGCTTTAGCAGGGCTGTTGTTGGCAGATGATGACCGGGAGGTAGGAGAGGAGTCCAGGGGAGCAGTCTGCGGTGATATTTCTAATCCATCTGCATCAGGGAGATCCGTGTAAGCTGCAGCAGATCCGAGATCAGGGCCGCGGTCGCCATCTTGGATTTCAGGCTGTATGAAGAAATTTGTCAGTTTCTTGGGCTGACAGTAATCTTTCCTCTTTCGGGTCGAGTTGGACATTCTGAGGGGGTAAACCTTTATGCTGGTGGTCCGGATGATCGTTCAGCGGGGTCAGGATAGCTGTGATTCGTCTGTATAGGCCGATCATCGGTGCTGGAGCTGTGGAGTCAGACGTTCATCTTACTCTGCGGTTAGCCACACCCCCTCGATGGCCGCACTCTGCAAAGGATGCTGGTTTATTTTATAAAATCCACAAATACAGCAAAAATACCCAAAAGTGAACACAGGGATTGGCTATGAGTAAGCATCTCACGATGTGAAACGGGTTAGCCAATCCCTGTGTTCACTTTTGGGTGTTTTTGCTGTATTTGTGGATTTTATAAAATAAACCAGCATCCTTTGCAGAGTGCGGCCGTCCAGGAATTTTTTCTTTATCTATCTATCTACCTATCAGTTTATCTATCTATCTATCTATCTATCTATCTATCTATCTATCTATCTATCTATCTATCTATCTATCTATCTATCTATCTATTGCTCTGTCTATCTATCTATTGCTCTGTCTATCTATCTATCTATCTATCTATCTATCTATCTATCTATCTATCTATCTATCTATCTATCTATCTATCTATCTATCTATCTATCTATCTATCTATCTATCTGTCTATCTATCTATCTATCTATCTGTCTGTCTATCTATCTATCTATCTATCTATCTATCTATCTATCTATCTATCTATCTATCTATCTATCTATCTATCTATCTATCTATCTATTTATCTATTTATCTATCTATCTATCTATCTATCTATCTATCTATCTATCTATCTATCTATCTATCTATCTATCTATCTATCTATCTATCTATCAGTCTATCTATCTATCTATCTATTGCTCTATCTATCTATTGCTCTATCTATCTATCTATCTATCTATCTATCTATCTATCTATCTATCTATCTATCTATCTATCTATCTATCTATCTATCTATCTACCTATCAGTTTATCTATCTATCTATCTATCTATCTATCTATCTATCTATCTATCTATCTATCTATCTATCTATCTATCTATCTATCTATCTATCAGTTTATCTATCTATCTATCTATCTATCTATCTATCTATCTATCTATCTATCTATCTATCTATCTATCTATCTATCTATCTATCTATCTATCTATCTATCTATCTATCTATCTATCAGTTTATCTATCTATCTATCTATCTATCTATCTATCTATCTATCTATCTATCTATCTATCTATCTATCTATCTGTCTGTCTATCTATCTATCTATCTATCTATCTAAGAAAAAATTAGCCAATCCCTGTGTTCACTTTTGGGTGTTTTTGCTGTATTTGTGGATTTTATAAAATAAACCAGCATCCCTTGCAGAGTGCGGCCGTCCAGGAATTTTTTCTTTATCACCTATATTATGCAGAGCCAACACCTGTGTGTGCTTAGAGTGGGGCGGAAGCATCACATGGATTCAGAGGCTTCAGAGCGGTGATTTTTTCTCATATACCCACGCCCCCTGCCTATTAATTTTTTTCACGTTGAATAAGCACGTACTGTAGGAAACCCAGACTACTGTCTGCAGAACCCATGTGGCCACACAATAAGTGCCAAGGTGCCACAGGTTGGGTATCTGAGGACTAACCCTTCCATACACTATACAAAACAAACAAAAAGTGAGACTTTTACATTTACACTTTAATTGCAGGTGCCTCCTCTTTTATATTTGCATATAACAATACTATATATAACCGCTTCAATACGGGACACTTTTATCCCTTCCTGACAATTTTCCGCTTTCAGCGCTGTAACACTTTAAATAACAATTCCCTAGTCATGCAACACTGTACCCAAACTACATTTTATCATTTTGTTCACACAAATAGAGTATTTTTTCGTTTATTAAGCAAACAATAAAAAAAAAAAAAAAAAAGTGGTGAATAAATACCCCCCAAAAAACGCTCTAAGTGTTTTGCTTGGTTTCTGTTACAACAGTTTGCAAATAAATAATCTTTCTTTATAAATTTAGAATACCATGTATACTGCTAAATGTACTTTACATACAGTATTACTTAGTCTGTAGGAAAGCCTACAAACTATGGGATATATATCAGAAAATTGATAAATCCTGATGTATCTCATTTCTTGAGGCCAGAAAATGCCAGAACAGTACAAATATCCCCCAAAATACCCGTTTTTGGAAAGTAGACAGTCCAAGGTATTTAGTAAGAGGCATGGCAATTTTTTTCAAAGTTGCAATTTTTTGTCACAATTTTCTTTGGAAAATGTTTTACATACTTTCACCAGTGCAGCACAGCTGGTGTGGCGGTGATCAGGAAAACTGAGTGGTGACAGAATGTAAAAATGTTTTAATAATAATTTTTTTTTTCAATGTTTTTTATTACATTTTTTTTTTTTTTACATACAGTGACCAGAGCAATACAGTGTTACTGTCATATTACAATAGGCCAGACGGGAAGGGGTAAAATCATTTCTTGCTTCTACTTTTGAAGAAAGACCCATAAATCTTCCCATAACCTTATTTTCTGCTTTGTTCCTTTGGAACAGATGTGGAACTTTTAGTATGTGATTAAGAGTCATGAAAAGAAACATTGTAAGCAGGGACTCCTTTATACAGTATAATCTTTCAATGCTCAATGGATTTGGCTGCCCAATGACCGGGCCATTATTTGCGATTTGGCACTGCGTCGCTTTAACTGACAATTACGCAGTCGTGCGATGTTGCACCCAAACAAACTTGACGTCCCTTTTTTCCCACAAATAGAGCTTTCTTTTGGTGGTATTTGATCACCTCTGCGGTTTTTATTTTTTGTGCTATAAACAAAAAAATAGCGACAATTAAAAAAAAAAAGCAATATTTTTAACTTGTTGCTATAATAAATATCCCCCAAAAATAAATAAAAAAACAATTTTTTCCTCAGTTTAATCTACATATTATTGGTAAAAAAAAAAACTTTTTTTTTTTTACTAGTAATGGCGATGATCTGCGATTTTTATCGTGACTGTGACATTATGGCGGACACATCGAACACTTTTGATGCTATTTTGGGACCATTGTCATTTATACAGCAATCAGTGCTATAAAAATGCCACTGTAAATGACACTGGCAGGGAAGGGGTTAACCACTAGGGGGCGAGGAAGGGGTTAAGTGTGTCCTAGGGAGTGATTCTAACTGTTGGGGGCTGGGCTATGAGTGACATGACAGTAATCACTGCTTCCGATGACAGGGAGCAGTAGATCACTGTCCTGTCACTAGGCAGAACAGGAAAATGCCTTGTTTACCCCGTTCTGCCGCTCCGTGAGATGATCGCGGGCACCCGGCGGACATCGAGTCCGTGGGAACCGCGGGCACGTTCACCGAGCGTCCCTCGGTAAGTCCCTTTGCGCAGCCATGCCATTCTGCCGACGTATATACTGTATACATGCGGCGGTCGGCAAGTGGTTAAACAAAGTCCAAAAACATGTATTTTAATTGTTTCTTTTTAGCAATTTACAAAATGCAACATGAGCGAACAGAAGAAAAATCTAAATCAAATCAATATTTTGGGTGACTACTGTTTGGCTTTAAACCAGCATAATTTCTTACACTTGCACAGTCAGGGGTTTTGTAGGATTAGAGTCTGGTGTATGATTAATCAATTCTACCAAGTAGGTGCTAATGATCATCCATTTCATACGTTGATTGACAGGAAGGAGGTTGTGGAAGACAGTTTCATGATACAGGTCATACAACATGGCAAGACTGAGCACGGCAACAAGACTCAAAGTAGTTATAACAAACCAGCAAGGTCTCTCCCAGACAAAGATTTGAAAGCAGACTGGGGTTTCAAGATGTACTTTTCAAGCTCTTTTGAAGAAGCAGATGAAAGATACATCATGCTTAGGGTGACCACATGTCCCGGATTGCCCATTTTGCAGGTCTGTCCCGGGCACCTTTATTCAAGGACAAAACAGTGTCCCGGAATAAAACTGACACAGCCACCCCCCGGGCAAATCTGATGCCCACAAAAAAGGTTGCCACATCACCGCTTTACTCACTGACAGTACTTGTCCTGTCCGGGAATGCCTGGAGAAGCACAATCCCCGCCCCCTGCTTGTGATTGGAGAAATCATAAATCCCGCCTCTTGTGTCCAATCACTGTGCTGTGATTCGTTACAGCACAAGCTGATTTTTGGGAAGGGAGGGTGTCCCTGAATGGTAGTTTGGAAATGTGGCCATCCTAATCATGCTTACTTCTTTTTGACATCACAAGATTTCCAACAGTGCCATCAGCACAGAACTAGCGGAAACCAGTGAGACCCAGGCATAACCATCTACTGCTCAAAGAAGTCTGGCCAGAAGTGGTATTCATGGAAGAATTGCAGCCAAAAAGCTATACCTCTGATGTGGAAACAATCCTAAGCTAATTAACTATGCACAAAAACAAAGGAACTGGGGTGCAGAAAAATGACAGCATGTGCTCTGGACTGATGAGTTACATTTTGAAATATTTGGCTGTAGCAGGAGGCAGAAAAGTGAAAAAGTGAGACAATATTGAGTGTCTGCAGGAAACAGTGAAGCATAGTGGAGGTTATTTGCAAGTATGGGGCTGCTTTTCTGCAAATAGAGTTGGAGATTTGGTCAGGAGCAATGGTACCCTCAACGCTCAAAAAAACAGGAAGATAATTATCCATCATGTCATACCATCAGGGAAGTGTGTGATTGGCCCCAAATGTATTCTGCAGCATGACTGTTGTATAACAGATGTAACTACTCTCGCTCCTTATTTAACCCCAACCTATTTGAGACTAGGGATGAGCTCGGTGTTTGAGTCGAACATACGTTCGACTCGAACATCGGCTGTTCGATCGTTCGACGAAGATCAAACTATTTGGCCCGTTTGCGCCAAATTCGAGTGACGTGAACGCCCCACAATACACTGCGCCATCGCAGTGCAATCCCGGCGCTGTGATTGGCCAAGCATGCACTGTGACCCCGCATGCTTGGCCAATCACAGCGCCGGCAGCTAGGAGAGCCATAATTGGCCACAGGCAGGTTGCCTGTGGCCAATTATAGCTCAGGGGGTTTAGCACACACCCCACACTATAAAAGGCCGCCAGCGCGGCGGCCTTGTGTAGTGTGTTCCGGCCCAGGGAAAGAAAAGGATAGGCAGGGACAGTGTCATTGTGCTATTCTTTGTGCTATTCTTGTGTGTAGGGAGAGAGAAGGATAGGCAGGGAGAGTGTCAGTGTCATATACTTTAATAAACCTTGTGTGCAGGGAGAGAGAAGGATAGGCAGGGGACAGTGTCAGTGTCATATTCTTTGCTAAACCTTGTGTGCAGGGAGAGAGAAGGATAGGCAGGGACAGTGTCAGTGTCATATTCTTTGCTAAACCTTGTGTGCAGGGAGAGAGAAGGATAGGCAGCGGACAGTGTCAGTGTCATATTCTTTGCTAAACCTTGTGTGCAGGGAGAGAGAAGGATAGGCAGGGAGAGTGTCAGTGTCATATTCTTTGCTAAACCTTGTGTGCAGGGAGAGAGAAGGATAGGCAGGGAGAATGTCAGTGTCATATTCTTTGATAAACCTTGTGTGCAGGAAGAGAGAAGGATAGGCAGGGGACAGTGTCAGTGTCATTGTTGCTAAGCCTCCTGCACAGTATACACCTGAAGCTAGCCCGTATTGCTGTGTTTTCCTGGTGTGTTACAATAACGGGCATTTGCAGCACTTACAGCAGGCGGAGTGTGCTTCCTGCTAAATATACACCTGAAGCTAGCCCGTATTGCTGTGTTTTCCTGGTGTGTTACACTAACAGGCATTTGCAGCACTTACAGCGGGCGGAGTGTGCCTCCTGCACATTATACACCTGAAGCTAGCCCGTATTGCTGTGTTTTCCTGGTGTGTTACACTAACAGGCATTTGCAGCACTTACAGCGGGCGGAGTGTGCTTCCGGCTAAATATACACCTGAAGCTAGCCCGTATTGCTGTGTTTTCCTGTTGTGTTACACTAACAGGCATTTGCAGCACTTACAGCGGGCGGAGTGTGCCTCCTGCACATTATACGCCTGAAGCTTGCCCGTATTGCTGTGTTTTCCTGGTGTGTTACACTAACAGGCATTTGCAGCACTTACAGCGGGCGGAGTGTGCTTCCTGCTAAATATACACCTGAAGCTAGCCCGTATTGCTGTGTTTTCCTGGTGTGTTACACTAACAGGCATTTGCAGCACTTACAGCGGGCGGAGTGTGCCTCCTGCTAAATATACACCTGAAGCTAGCCCGTATTGCTGTGTTTTCCTGGTGTGTTACACTAACAGGCATTTGCAGCACTTACAGCGGGCGGAGTGTGCCTCCTGCTAAATATACACCTGAAGCTAGCCCGTATTGCTGTGTTTTCCTGGTGTGTTACACTAACAGGCATTTGCAGCACTTACAGCGGGCTAAGTGTGCCTCCTGCACATTATACACCTGAAGCTAGCCCTTATTGCTGGAGCTTTTTTTCTTTTGTGTTACACTAACAGGCATTTGCAGCACTTGCAGCGGGCGGAGTGTGCTTCCTGCAAAATAAACACCTGAAGCTAGCCCTTATTGCTGTTTTTTCCTGTTGTGTAACACAGGCAGTCATCTGCAGCACTTACAGTGGGCGGAGTGTGCTTCCTGCTAAATATACACCTGAAGCTAGCCCGTATTGCTGTGTTTTCCTGGTGTGTTACACTAACAGGCATTTGCAGCACTTACAGTGGGCGGAGTGTGCCTCCTGCACATTATACACCTGAAGCTAGCCCTTATTGCTGGAGCTTTTTTTCTTTTGTGTTACACTAACAGGCATTTGCAGCACTTACAGTGGGCGGAGTGTGCTTTCTGCAAAATAAACACCTGAAGCTAGCCCTTATTGCTGTTTTTTCCTGTTGTGTAACACAGGCAGTCATCTGCAGCACTTACAGTGGGCGAAGTGTGCTTCCTGTTAATTATACACCTGAAGCTAGCCCGTATTGCTGTGTTTTCCTGGTGTGTTACACTAACAGGCATTTGCAGCACTTACAGCGGGCGTAGTGTGCTTCCTGCTAAATATACACCTGAAGCTAGCCCTTATTGCTGTGTTTTCCTGGTGTGTTACACTAACAGGCATTTGCAGCACTTACAGCGGGCGTAGTGTGTCTCCTGCACATTATACACCTGAAGCTAGCCCGTATTGCTGTGTTTTCCTGGTGTGTTACACTAACAGGCATTTGCAGCACTTACAGCGGGCATAGTGTGCTTCCTGCTAAATATACACCTGAAGCTAGCCCTTATTGCTGTGTTTTCCTGGTATGTTACACTAACAGGCATTTGCAGCACTTACAGCGGGCGTAGTGTGCTTCCTGCTAAATATACACCTGAAGCTAGCCCGTATTGCTGTGTGTTTTCCTGGTGTGTTACACTAACAGGCATTTGCAGCACTTACAGCGGGCGTAGTGTGCTTCCTGCTAAATATACACCTGAAGCTAGCCCTTATTGCTGTGTTTTCCTGGTGTGTTACACTAACAGGCATTTGCAGCACTTACAGCGGGCGTAGTGTGCCTCCTGCACATTATACACCTGAAGCTAGCCCTTATTGCTCAAGCTTTTTTTCTTTTGTGTTACACTAACAGGCATTTGCAGCACTGACAGCGGGCATAGTGTGCTTCCTGCAAAATAAACACCTGAAGCTAGCCCTTATTGCTGTTTTTTCCTGTTGTGTAACACAGGCAGTCATCTGCAGCACTTACAGTGGGCGTTGTGTGCTTCCTGCAATATATACACCTGAAGCTACCCCTTATTGGTGGTTTTCCCATCTCCCTGCAGGCCATTAGAATGTCTGGAAGGCAAACAAGGAGAGGCAGACAGTCAGGAGCCAATAAAAGAGGGCAAGCAGGCTCTGTGTCTAGAGACAACAGTGCTGGTCGTGGACGCGGTGCATCGTAATCAGCACGTGGCCATGGGACACGCTTGTACTTCTTTCTGGCAGCTGGACATGTTGAGCCGCATCATGCCGAAGACTTGGTAGAGTGGATGACCAAGCCCTCCTCATCCTCCTCATCCTCTCTCACCCAGGCTCAGGGTACTGGCAAAGCAGCTGCCAAAGCGTCCTCTTCCCTGGTATCAATGTCATCATCAGTCACTCCTTCCCTAGACCCACCATGTCCTCCTAAGGAGTCCCCCGAACTGTTTGAGCACAGTGTTGGGTACATGCTCCAGGAGGATGCCCAGCGTTTCGAAGGGTCTGATGATGATACCCAGCTAGAGGAAGGTAGTAGCATGAGAGCAGAGAGAGGGGATGCTCAAGAAGGACACCAATCTGGCAGTCATGTTCCAGCAGCTGCAGCATACTGCCAGATTGGCTCCAGTGATGAGGAGGGAGGGGATGATGAGGTCACTGACTCCACGTGGGTGCTTGATAGGAGAGAGGAGGAGGAGGAGGATGAGGAAAAGGCATATCTCCAATGAGGCAGGATGCCCTCCAGGGACCAGCGTAAGGGCAGCACACTGACTGAATCACACCGCAGAGCTCCACCTGTGCAGGGCGCTGCCTCTGCCCGTTATTCAAAAAGTTCTTTGGTGTGGGCCTTTTTTGAGTCGAGTGCATCAGATCGCACAGCTGCTGCTTGCAACATATGTCTCAAGCGTATATCGCGTGGCCAAAACATCAGCCGCTTGGGCACCACATGCTTGACCAGACATATGTTGACCTGCCATGCAGCTCGTTGGCAAGCCTACCTTAAAGACCCACACCAAAGAACAAAGCTGACCTCTCCTTGCACTGCATCAGCTGGGATCTCCAACCCCACTATACCTTCAGTCCTCTCTGAAACCTGCACTGAGAGGAATGAAGGTGTAGAATTAGGTGTGTCACAGCCAAGTACTTGCGGGCACTCTGCTAGCAGTACACCGACGTCCGATTCTAGCAGGCAAATTTCCCTGCCCCAGCTGCTGGACCGTTGAAAGAAGTTCACTCCCAGCCATCCACATGCCCAGCGGTTGAATGCTAGCTTGGCTAAATTGCTAGCGCTTCAACTGCTGCCTTTTCAGTTGGTAGACTCGGGCCCCTTTCCGTGAGTTTGTGCAATGTGCGGTTCCTCAGTGGCAGGTTCCCAAACGCCACTTTTTCTCACAGAAGGTGATTCCGGCTCTCTACCAGCATGTGGAAGGCAATGTCCATGCCTTGCTGGACAGGGCGGTCAGCGGTAAGGTGCATATTACCGCTGACTCATGGTCCAGCAGGCATGGACAGGGACGTTACCTTTCTTTCAAGGCCCATTGGGTCACTCTTTTGGCAGCTGGGAAGGATGCAGGACAAGGTGCAGTAGTGTTGGAGGTTGTTCCGCCGCCATGCCTCCAAAATGCTACTACTGGTTGTGACACACCTCTCTCCTCCACCCCTTCCTCTTCTTCTTCCTCCATGGCCTCTTCCTGTGCTTTGTCTTCGAAACCAGCGGTGCTCCGTAGGCGTTCAAGGGGCTACGCAAGTACGCAGGCAAAAAGATGCCATGCCGTGCTTGCGCTGGTGTGTTTGGGGGACAGGAGCCACACTGGAGCAGAGGTTCTGTCTGCTCTGCAGGGGCAGGCCGAGAGGTGGTTGACACCACGCCAGCTTAAGCCAGGAATGGTGGTTTGCGACAATGGCACAAACCTCCTCTCCGCCCTCCGACAGGGACAACTGACCCATGTGCCCTGTGTGTCTCACGTCCTTAACCTGATGGTGCAGCGGTTCTTGGGCAGGTACCCGGGCTTACAGGATGTCCTGAGGCAGGCCAGGAAAGTCTGTGTGCATTTCCGCAGATCTTATAATGCCAGTGCTCGCCTGGCTGAGCTGCAAAAGGAGTTGAACCTGCCCAAGAACCGCCTTATATGTGACATGCCCACTAGGTGGAACTCAACATTGGCCATGCTGCAGCGGCTGCACATGCAGCAGAGGGCCATCAATGAGTACCTGTGCGACTACGGCACCAGGACAGGGTCAGGGGAGCTCGGGTTTTTTTCATCACGCCAGTGGGGCATGATCAGGGATGCATGCACTGTCCTGGCACCATTTGAGGAGGCCACGAGGATGGTGAGCAGTGACAGTGCATGCATCAGTGACACTGTACCTCTTGTCCACCTGTTGGAGCACACGCTGTGTGGAATAATGGACAGGTCACTTGAGGCAGAACAGAGGCAGGAAGAGGAGGACTTCCTTGCCTCTCAAGGCCCCCTTTACCCAGACAGTGTTCCTTCTGTCCCACCCATCGCACAGGAAGAGGAGGAGGAGGAGGAGGATTGTGTCAGCATGGAGGTGGAGCCTGGCACTCAGCAGCATCAACAGCAGCAGTCTTTTAGGGATGATTTACAGTCCCAAGAATCCTGTGGACTTGTACGTGGCTGGGAGGAGGTGGCTGCGGATCATGTCGTCCTTAGTGACCTAGAGGACTCCGGACCTAATGCCTCAGCTAACGTACGCTGCATGGCCTCCCTGATCCTGCAAAGTCTGCGGAAGGATCCTCGTATTCTTCGGATCAAGGACAGGGACCATTACTGGCTGGCCACTCTCCTTGATCCACGGTACAAGGCTAAGGTTGCGGACCTTATCTTACCATCGCAGAGGGAGCAGAGGATGAGACAACTCCGGGAGGCCTTGCAGAAAGGTCTGTGCAACGCATTCCCAGAGACTGGGAGGTTACAAACTCCTGGTCTGGGACAACGAGTTGCTGAGGCTTCGGTCAGTCAAAGAAGGAGCGGTGGGGAAGGTGGCCGTCTGACCGATGCGTTTAGACAATTCTTAAGTCCGCAGCCCCAAGGTATGATCGGTTCCAGCAACCATCGCCAGCGTCTGATATACATGGTGCAGGAAAACCTAGGGGCAAGGTCAGATTTGGACACCTTTCCCACCGAAAATCCTCTGGCTTACTGGGTCTTAAGGATGGATCACTGGCCAGAGCTTGCACAGTATGCAATTGAGCTACTGGCCTGTCCTGCATCCAGCGTTCTTTCGGAACGCACATTCAGTGCTGCTGGAGGATTTGTCACGGATCACAGGGTGCGCCTGTCCACCGATTCGGTTGATCGACTGACCTTCATAAAGATGAACCAGTCTTGGATCACCACCAGCTACCAAGCACCTGAAGCTGATATAACAGAATAATTTATTTTCAAATGTCACATCCCTTCAAGACTGATGCTGATGCTGACTGAGTGACTGTCCTGTTATGTTGACTGACTATCCTCCTCCTCCTCAATGATCCGATTCATGATGATATCTTGGAAAAACATTTTTGTTTCTGGGTGCCGCCACCAGTGGCTAAGTCCCAATTTTTCAGCCCCTGTTTAACAGGGGCATGTAATTATAATTTTTGATGCAATGCTTTGCAGCAGGGCTCATTCCTGCACTCCAACTAGAGTATCTGGGAGAGGTTGCAGTGTCGTGGCACCAGCACCAGTGCCTAAGGCCCAATTTTTCTGCCCCTGTTTAACAGGGGCGTGTAATTACAATTTTTGATGCAATACATTGCAACAGGGCTCATTAATGTGCTCCAAGTACAGTATCTGTGAGGGGTTGCAGTGTTGTGGCACCAGTGGCTAAGGCCCAATTTTTCAGCCCCTGTTCTACAGGGGCATGTAATTAAAATTCTTGATCTAATAATTCACAGCAGGGCCCCTTCTTGCGCCCACCAAGAGTAACTGTGAGGGCTTACAGTGTTGTGACAACACCACCACCACCACCAAAGGCCCAATTTTTCAGCCCCTGTTCAACAGGGACATGCAATTACAATTCTTGATCTAATAATTCACAGCAGGGCCCATTCATGCGCCCACCAAGAGTAAATGTGAGGGCTTACAGTGCTGTGACAACACCACCACCACCAACACCACCACCAAAGGTCCAATTTGTCAGCCCCTGTTCAACAGGGGCATGCAATTACAATTCTTGATCTAATAATTCACAGCAGGGCCCATTCATGCACCCACCAAGAGTAACTGTGAGGGCTTACAGTGTTGTGGCACCAGCACCACCATCAAAGGCCAAATTTTTCCTACCACTGTACAACAATGGCATGTAATTACAAATCCTGATATAATAGTTGACAGCAGGGCCTTCCAGCGCCCACCAAGAGTAACTGTGAGTGCTTACAGTGTTGTGCCAACACCAACACCTAAGGGGTAAATTTCTGCAGAGTATATACGGCAGGCCCATACTTTCAAACATCCAACTTACAAACGACTCCTACTTGCAAATGGAAGGAGACAACAGGAAGTGAGAGGAAATCTACCCCTAGGAAGGGAAATTCTCTCCTGTAAGAGTTAATATGGGAAAAAGGTGTCTCCTCTCTACTGATGCTTTATCACCAATCCTTGTTTCAATAAAAACCCCACTTTTCAAAAACAGTTGTCATTGGGACGGAAAGTGAGGTGAAATGTTCTGAACAGGGGCACAGACAGCAAAACAAATGTTACAGGGGTGATAACCCTTCCCTATGTTTTCCAAAAAGCTTAAAAATAGATTTTTTGGCTGGAGATACACTTAAACAATGTACGTGTTCAAAATTACAAACAGATTCTACTTATGAACAAACCTACAGTCCCTGTCTTGTTTGCACCGCCTGTATACTGCTGTTCAGAGTATATAGGGCCTTTTTTATTTTGTGTGCGGGGTTCCCCTTAATATCCATACAAGACCCAAAGGGGCTGGGGTAGGGGGGGGGGTCTGATGGGGTAGCCATGCCATTCTTCTCAAAGATTTTCATCCATATTACCGGGACCAGACATGACATTAAAGCCGCAAGCAGTTTTAAATGGCTTTTTTTCCTTTATAAATGTCATTTTGTGCAGGGACAGTTCTAAACACGGGAAACACATGCCACTTCACAGGCATACTTTAGACACTCCCCAGGTACGATATTTAAAGGAATATTTCACTATTTTTTTTCACTTTATGCATCATTAAAATGACTGCTCCCGAAAAACGGCAGTTTTTAAAACTTTTTTTTGCATTGATACATGTTCCCTGGGGCAGAACCCGGGTCCCCAAACCCTTTTTAGGACAATAACATGCATATTCTGGTGCGAACCGAACCCGGGGGTGTTTGGCTCATCCCTACAAGGCATTGGAAGCTTTAATATAAAAAGAATCAACCAGCGCAAATAATCTATAATACAGCAGCTGAACACTGAGGGTCAATTAATCAAATCCCACAATAGTATTATATAAGCAGCAGTGCAGCGCAAACACAAATAAACACTTCTAATAATCATACAATAGAGTCCATAAATGAGAAGAGTAAAGGCTGTCTTCAGAGGTCAGGAAGATGCACAAATAAACACCACCAAGTGTCCAGAGTGAGAAGAATACAAGTTTCCAGGTGATTCTGTGATACCCTCCACCAATGGTAGCAATGGCAGCTCACCTCAATAAATGGACCCCTGAGTAAATCAGTCAGGTCAATCTCACATTTCCCACTGCAGGGAGTATAGCCGGAAATATGTATCAGGATACAAGACGACTTGATCTCAACATATGAACCTCTGGGTAAGTCAATCGAATCACTCACACATTTCCCACTGCTGGGAATATGGCCGGAACTCAGTATCAGGATACCAGACGATTGGATCTCCACAGCATATGTCATATAAAAAGAGTAAAGCAGAATCTAGTGCTCTCCATTTAAAATTTATTAAAACACAGCAGAAATAAAAATGTGCACTTACAAGAATGGCACTGTTCCCCAGTGTGAAGGATCAACAGCGGAAATAACAACGCGATAGCGGCAGCTCGCTACACGAGACAGCTGGTCTGGACGCGGGTGACGTCACTAACTTCAATCACGTTCCGTACGCGTTACGTCCCCTAGAGTAGGCGGGACTTCATCAGCGGTGACGGAGATACGTGAGTCACCCGCTCTTATGTGAATAATCTGCAATGCTTCCGCCCAAAAAGGTGGAGCCAATGGGGACAACAATAACGCTGCCCTGATATCTGTATATATATTGGAAAAACTCTGAATAATGGAAACATAGTTGAAATAACTAATTCCATATGGCTATGATAGCTCATTCAAAAAACAGAATAACAAAATATACAAAAAGGAAAGTAATATAAGATAAGTCGGTCATCATCAGGCGCCGTGTGATGGGAGAGCGGTGAAGGGCGGTGAAGGGCAGAGCACAGGGAGGTCATCGGAGACAGATCCCGGGCGGACATCGGGGACAGATCCCGGGCGGACATCGGGGACAGATCCTACGCTCTGCTGCCCAGCCCGTGGACGGCTCCATACACCGGGGACCCGCCGCCATCTTGAGGCCTATGAGACCTCTGCAGCTTCTGCGCTCGAGTGCCGCGAGGGACGAACGACGGCCCCATCCGTGAACACCAGTGACAGCTTCACCGGACTGGGAGGGCAGCAGACATAACATCCGAAGTCCGGAGACCGGGTGTACCAGTACTACACACCCGCGGCCTGACGCCATCTTGAGGCCTAAGAAGTCAGCCGCATCATCACCTCTAAGGTACACTCTTTCCCCTGTGTCAGCACTCCTAATAGCGGCAGACTGTCTGGATATCAGCTAGGGACAGTTCTGAGAGCTCTGCCCTAGACGGAGCGACGCTCCCCCGGACGGTGGCTGTTTTAGGAAAGGCCGCGGCTTCGGCCTACTCCTGGAGGTCAGCGGCCATATTGCTGCACCCAGACTCCCGGCCAGTTCTTGATCCCGGTCTCCCTGGCGCATTATCTTCCCTACTTGGTTGCTAAGGCACTAGTTAGACATCCAGAGCCATATAGCAGCACACTCACTAGGCCTCAGCTTGTCACATCCTTGGCCTAGTAGCAGCAAAGGCCCAGTCATCCCTGTCCTCTCCAGCTCAACCCCTATTCAGCAGATGAAGCTCAGCATGGGCCTGCATAACCATATGTTCCATACTACGCTGTACACATGTTGTTAAGCGAATGAGACTGAGGGGCGCTCCACTTAGCATTCAGTTCTGAAGCTCCAACTATGCCAGCAAAGATACACAAAATCCGCTCTACAACTCCCAAGACACATAGTAAAGGAACGGCGACTAACCAAACCACCTCTAGTTCCATACAGCGATTCCTGGTTGCCAGTGGAACCGGTCCCGGCGCATGTAGTAGTCAAGCTAGACGCACGAGACGCAACGCATCTCTCGCTTCACTAGCAACCTCTGTAAGAGAAAGTTCGCCTGTATCATCTTACTGCTCAGATCTCATGGAAGAACCTGAGTCTCCTACAGGCTCAGATTTGGCGACTCTGCTGAGTGGCATTAGAAAAGAGTTAGCCGGGATGTTCCATGGACTCGAAAAATCAATAAAAAAGGAAATCACAGGGGTAAGAACAGATATGGCGCATATTCTCGATAGGGTGGAGGGCACAGAGCAGAGACAAGATACTCATGAAACAGCTATAAGAGAACTACAAAAGACTGTCACACAGCTAGCCCTTGCTCAACGTGCCTCACTATATAAGTTAGAGGACCTCGAGAATAGAAATCGCAGAAACAACCTACGAATTAGAGGTCTGCCCGAAGTGACTGGAGATAAAGATTTGGAGTCGCAGATTAGAGGTATATTTAATTCAGTGTTGGGAAATGAACCCACTGATCCGTTGCGTTTTGATCGGGTTCATCGGGCTCTTAGGGCTCGTACTATTGCTCCTGAGCAACCCAGAGACGTAATATGCCGTCTCCATTATTTCACAGATAAGAACGCCATTATGGTCAAGTTGAGGAGCATTCCCAACATTGACCTTGATGGAGCAACTCTCAATATTTTCTCGGATTTATCTAAAGAAACCTTAGACCGCCGCAGAGCCCTTAAACTACTTTTGGAACAGTTACGTTCTAAGGAGATTACCTATAGATGGGGTTTCCCGGCGTGCCTTATTGCTACCAAAAATGGTCGCTCCCACACCCTCCGGTTCCCAGAGGAATTGTTACAATTTTTAAAGGACCTTAATCTGCCCTCAGTGGACCTCCCGGGCTGGCATGATCCGGTCCCTAAGTTTTTACATATCCAGGACTCCCATTGGCAAAAATCTCCTACTACTAAAAAAGGGCGCTCTTCAGCGTCAGGTCCTGTATAATAACATAGATGAGTAAAGGGTGATTATGCCTATGTACTTTCCTTTTTTTCTTTGGTTGAGTATGCCTGTAAGTTATTATATCTAATGAGATGTGACTTGGCCGCTAAAGTATATTTGTTATAAAAAGGTTTATGGTTTACTGTTGGAGCAAAAAGTATTCTTCTGCACATTATTTGACGCAAGCTGAATGCGGGTGGAGCACAATGCTCCTATGTGTCTTTTATACGACACGTTCCCCTCCCCTTCTTCCCTTTTGGGGTTGTGGAGAGCGGGTAGCCTTCGAGTTTTCTTATCCGTTCTCCTACGGGAGTTCTGGACGGCTGCCCGTGCTCTCTCCCCCCATAGGGACCACCGCAGAAATCTGCGTGATAAATTAAGGTTTCCCACATGCGTCCAGATGGACGTTTTTGTTGTTTATGTAAATTTGTCTTTTTGTTTTTCTCAATACTTACCCGTTTCTTTCTTGTTTTATTTTCCCTATCAAGGCTGGCATGCATGGCTAAGTAGGTTCAAGGGTTATGCTCTACTGTGATAAATGGCCACACTTAAAGTTACTTCTTATAATGTTAGGGGTTTAAATGCTGCGGCAAAACAGCATCAGGTTATCCGTGAATTACGGAAACTTGCCTCTTCTATTGTGTTTCTTCAGGAAACACATTTAACCCATACTACGCAGGTAGATGACCTCGCTTTATTTTCCTCAGTGGTATTATAGCCTTTCAGATACGAATAAAGCTAAGGGGGTGGCTATTGGTTTTAGTAGTAGCGTACCCTTCCGTTTTTTAGAGATGCAAGCGGATGACATGGTCGTTTTCTTTTTTTAAAGGGCTTTTTAGGTACTACCCAATGTACTCTAGCAAACATATACTGCCCGAACCAAAATCAACCTACTTTTTTTCTCAAATTCTTACTGATTTATCACAATTTGCTGAGGGTTTAATCATACTGGCAGGAGACATAAATATGTCTCTAGATCCTGTTTTGGATACATCCCACGGTCGCTCTAACATCTCTTTTAAGCGCCTGTCCTTTGTTAAAAAGAGACTAATAGACCGACAATTGATAGACGTATGGCGTATTTTACATCCAAAAGAAAAAGATTTTTCCCATTTTTCGAAGACTCATCAGTCTTATTCCCGAATAGATAATATCTTTTTAGACCATTATCACCTCCCATTAGTACAATCGGCGAATATAGGTACTGCGACACTGTCAGATCATGCACCTGTGTCGATGAGTATGACTATGCCCACTTTGACTCAGCGCTCCAATAATTGGAGACTCAATGATTCTCTTCTTTCTGGCCCAACAGAAGTTTCTGTGTTTGCCTCTCATATATCGCAATATTTTAAGGACAATAAACCTTCCGAGACATCCCCTGCTATTGTATGGGAAGCTCACAAGGCAACTATGAGAGGCCGACTCATAGAACTTGGGGCAAGGAAGAAAAGAGAGCGTGGTCAACAACTTGAACAGGTCCTGCACCAAATAACAGAACTTGATAAACAACATAAACTCACTTTGCACACATCCCAGCTAGAAGCTCTCACATTGAAACGAGAGGAATTAAAAAATCTTCTTAACCTCGATACAGCTCGGAAATTCCAACGTTATTCGCAAAAATTCTATGAGTGGGGGGACAAACCTAGCAGACAATTAGCAAGATCCCTCAAAGAAAAACAGACTAGATTGTTTATTCCTAAAATAAAGCTATCAAACGGAAATTTAGTCCATGCGACTCCTCACATTTCTAAAGCTTTCAGGGACTATTATGCAGATTTGTACAAAGTGCAGTGTGACTCTCCGTCTCTGACTGTGAAGGAGAGACGTAACCTTATGCTTACATATCTAAAAGAAGCAAATTTGCCTAAACTTTCAAATTTGACTCTCAGGGAACTTGAATCTGAACTTTCGGTTGAGGAATTTCAGGCGGCTCTGAAATCTTCACCGACAGGTAAAGCCCCGGGACCGGATGGTTATACTATCCGGTACTATAAAACATTCAGTGATATCCTTCTGCCCCGCCTTACGGCTTATGCCAATTCAATCTCACAGACCTCGGGACTACGCCCGGAATCTCTTACAGCCCATATTTCAGTTATCCTTAAAGCAGATAAGGACCCTACTCAATGCAGTAGCTATAGGCCAATTTCCCTATTAAATGTTGATATCAAATTATATTCTAAGGTAATGGCCAACAGACTACTCCCTCTTATACCTAGTTGGGTTTCTACGGATCAGACGGGCTTTATGCCATATAGAGAAGCCAAGGATAATTCTCTCCGGGCGATATCTCTTATACAATATGCCCAAAGGTCTTCCCAGTCCACCCTATTCGTATCTACAGATGCTGAAAAAGCGTTCGATAGGGTGGACTGGGATTACTTAAAATTGACCCTGCGACATTTTGGGCTGGGACCCAAGATGTTTTACCGCATTACTTCCCTCTATTCTAACCCCACGGCACAAATTCGCATAAATGGCACTTTGAGTGACTCCTTCCAACTATTTAATGGGACCAGACAGGGCTGCCCTCTTTCTCCCCTTTTATTTGCCCTTACCCTCGAACCCTTTTTGGCAACCATAAGATGTAATTTAAATATACATGGGATTCAAGTAGGTAATAAAACGCACAAATATGCGGCATATGCGGACGATATTTTATTTTTTATCCAGCAGCCTCGTATCTCGCTTCCTAATTTAATGTCAGCGTTTTCTACTTTTCAGACACTCTCTAACTTTAAAATTAACCTATCTAAGTCTGAAATTCTAAATATTAATCTACCTGGAAGGGAGGTGGAAAATGTAAAACCCCTCTTCCCTTTTAGATGGGTTCAACGAAGTATGAAATATCTGGGAGTGAATCTTGTGCCTCACATTCAGTCCCTCTTTAAATATAATTACATCCCATTATTGAATAATATTAGAAGGGATTTACAAAAGTGGAACACGCTGACACACTCATGGTTGGGTAAAGTGAGTATAATTAAAATGAACATTCTGCCTAGAGTTCTTTTTTTCTTTCAAATGATCCCATTGGGTGTGCCTATAGGATTTTTTTCCCTATTACAGACCATGGTCTCCCGCTTTATTTGGAGGAACAGTCACCCCAGAGTAACTAAGGAAGTACTATTTCGCTCCAAGGAAGCTGGGGGACTGGCCCTTCCAAATTTTAAGGCTTATTATAATGCTGTGATTCTGTCTAGGATATCCGAATGGAAATATGCTGCTAATTCCAAACTTTGGGTGAGTTTGGAACATGTTCTTAGTAACACAGACCTAGCAACTACACCCTGGTTGCCACGCTTACATAGACACCTTGCTCCAAGTACCTCCATTTTAACCACTTCCACCCTTGATGTATGGGATGCCTTACATAGGAAGTTCTCATGGTCATATGCTTCTCCTCTGTTACGGTTTTTGTTTTGGACCACGATTATTTCTTACCTGGCCTACTAGATCCTGGCTATAGGTCGTGGTTGCCAGAAGAACCTCTTCTACTACATCATGTTCTTCGAGCAAATGCGCTTAAGCCTCTTAAGGAGATTCTCGGCCTTAAGCCCATTATGTTTCTTAATAAATGGAGATATAATCAATTGCAAGGTTTCCTTAGAACTTTGCTTCAGCCGCTTAGAGGGATACAGGACTTAGACAGTATTGAGGAAGTTTTTAATTCAATGGATCCACCTGAACATTGTATCTCGGTATTCTACAAATTACTCATCAAGCTCCAAGGTGATACTTATCCTCCCTTTCTCGCTAAGTGGGAGGCAGACTTGGAATCCTGCCTCTCAGACAGCCAAAAGGATAAAGTCCTACAGCTGACTCATATCTCTTCAATTGCATCAAGGATGGCTGAGGTCAATTACAAACTACTAACCAGATGGCACTACACCCCATCAAAGCTTCATCAGATGTTCCCCGACAACTCCCCGTTGTGTTGGAGGAATTGTGGGAACAGAGCAACCCACGCTCATATATGGTGGTCGTGCCCACTCATCCGCCCCTTCTGGTCTAGCATTATTCGAATTATCCATCAAATATCCAATATTAATCTTCCTGCTGATGCATGGACCATTCTTTTTCATGCTACCAAGGAACCTGTCAGAAAATACAAATGTTCTGTAGTTCCACATTTGCTTAATACGGCGAAAGCACTTATACCTACCCTTTGGGGTCAGCCTGAGACTCCATCCGTGAAAAAGTGGTTACAAAAAATTTCAGAGGTCCATCTTATGGAAGATATCACTCATTGTAACAAGGACACTTTTCAACGACACACTTTAACTTGGACTCCGTGGATGGAGTTCAAGGACACCACAACCTAAAGAGAGATACTTGCACAATCCCACTGAGACCTGTTTACATCTATTGAATAAGCTATCTATATCTTAAGGATGATTCCCTGTGGTTATTCTTTGGCTTATCCCTTAAGAGACTAAAATGTAATGTGACAAACATTTTTTATTACAAACGTTTTTTATTTATAGAAAAGGCAAGAAAATAATACATACACATAAAAAAACTCTGCGTATCACATAGTACCAGTTAGACTGCAAACATAAATGTCAACGCAGTGACAAGAAACGAAATAGAGAGAAATCAACAAGCAACAAAAAAAAAATCTATATATATAAGAAAAATAAAAAAGGTGACGTTGAAGCATCTGAGAGAAGCCGAAGTCGGTTTGTAGAGGATCTACAGGGGACATAGTTGTCTACGTGAGGTGAGGTAAACCAGTGAGGGGGATTATCCTTCTCCCACAGACTAAAGCTGTTGGGGAGTTTGCGTCCATAGCTAAGATTGTGGCAATAAAATATGTCTTTGGGAGGTCCAGGGATCCCACCTACGGTCAAATAGGGGCATCCTATCATTTAGTGTGTAGAGAATCCTTTCCATTATCATAATAGAGTCCATCCTATGGAGGACGGAGGAGATAGGGACAGTAGGGGACTTCCAATGTAGGGCAATGGCCCATAGAGCGGCCAAGCAAATTGTGTGGCTAAGGCCTTCCTCAGAGGGAAGCATACCCGGGATAGATGCTCCCAGGAGGAACATAGAGGCCGTAAGATGTATTGGAGCACCTGATAGAGCCGTTGCTATAGCCGTCACCTTGGTCCAAATGTGGGACAGATTATCACAGTCCCAGAACACATGCAGAAAGGTCCCAGGCAGGGGACAGCCTCTGAAGCATAGGTCAGAGGTACCCGGAAAAATAGAATGAAGTCTAGATGGTGTATAGTACCACCTGGTAAGTATTTTATACGCTGTTTCTCTGACCGCTAGGGATTTAGACGCTTTGCGAAGGTTAGTCAGCATAGTGTCCCAGTCATCTGAGTCAAAAAGTTTGTTGCAGTCAGCCTCCTGTGACAAACATTTTATTGGATACCATGCATGCCGGCCTTTCCTTTCCTCCTTTTTCTTTCCTTTTTTATACCCCTATTTTTGTTCTCTTCCTTTTCTCGGAGAGAGTGAGAGAGGGGGATTAGATTTTGTTCTTCCCTGAGGCTTGCCATACCTTCCCCCTCCTCCCCCCCCCTTTTTTTCTTTTTTTTTCTTTTTTTTTTTTTTGGGCACAGGTGACGATAATTTTACCTGTTATTTTTCTCTCTACATATATGTTTTGTCACTTCATCAGTGTAGTCACTTGTAAATTCATCCCTTAGTCCTTCATATAGTCCACTTTTAGATTTTAACACTTTTTTTTAGTTTGTAGTAGTTTTTGAAATCACTTTTTTTTTCACTCTTTTTTTAATTGATTTTACGTTAGAAGACATCAACACTAGAGCGATAGCACATAATATATCTGGGGGAGAGTATGGGGGATCGTATTCCCCCATCCCCCCCTTTCTAAAATCTTCCCCACAACCCCCCCTCCCCTCCCCCTTTTTTTTTGTTTTTTTGGCACAGGTGACGATAACTTTACCCCTCACTTTTCTCTTTATATACATGTTTTGTCACTCTATCAGTACAGTCACTCATAAATTTATCCTCTAGTTCTTTATACTGTCTATTTTTAGATTTAACTCCTGTTTTTTTTACGTTTGTAGTAGTTTTCGGAATCATTTTTTGTTTCCCTTTATTATTTAATTCCACTTTAGAAGACATTAACACTAGAGTGATAGCACATAATATATTTGGGGGAGAGTATGAGGGACTGTATTCCCCCATCCCCCCTCTTCTAAAATCATCCTCACTCCCCCCCTTTTTTTCTCTCTCTCTCTCTAGCTCCATTTCCCCATTTCCCCATCTCTCCCTCTTTTCTTCCCCTACCTTTTTTTTTTTTTTTATTATTTTGTAATGGGAAATATTGAGACTGTAAATGTGTTTCATGTATTGTAATGTGTGTTATATATGTTTTTGGAAAATTAATAAAAAAGATAATAAATAAAAAAAATATATAAGATAAGTCATCCCGCGTCCATACCATGTCTCTACTTCTGCATAACCATCACTCTAACATATATAAAAAACAACAACAAATTTTAATACCAACATTTAAATATATAAAACATATCATATAAAATGAACAATTTATCTGTCAGAGATAAAGCAATTTATGACGAATTCGACATTGAGGCCTCCTGGCACTAAAACTTTGGTAAGATGGATCCAATGGGATTCCCTCCTACTCAGTTGCCTCAAAAAATTTCCCCCTCTCCAATATTTTAAAACTCTCTCTATACCCCAGAATTTTAAACCTCTAGGATTCTGCTTATGGACCAACTTAAAATGTTTAGAAACATTGTGCGTTTTTAATCCCTTTTTAATGTTATTTACATGCTCACCTAACCTGACATGTAAGGGTCGTGATGTTCTGCCCACATACTGTAGGCCACACTCACATTCAAGCATGTATACCACACCTATTGTGTCACAAGTAATAAGTTGATCGATCTTGAATTGTTTATTGGTAACTGTAGACACAAAATTTTTGCGTTTTTTAACATTACCCTTAGAATGTTTGCATGCGGTACACCGACCACACGCATAAAACCCAGAGAGGAAGGAAAAAAGCCGGTTCTCCATATGGACTGGGGGATCGACTACCCCTGGTGCCAATCTATCACGCAGTGAGGGTGCTTTTTTATATATAAACGAGGGACGATCTGGTAATAAAGGGCCCAATGTTTTATCTTGCTTTAAAATGGACCAGTTACTAGATACAATTCTTTCAAATTTCTTATAATGTACGTTATAGTCCAAAATCATTTTAAAATTGGAAATACTATAACTAGTTTCTTTAACTTTATCCACAACAAGAGCTGATCTGTTATAATTACGCACAGTCTCTATTTCTCTACTGAGAGATTCTTTATCATATCCCTTCTTCCAAAATCTAGTTGCTAGTAATTGAGATTGGGACAAAAATTCTTTCACCTGTGTACAATTCCGTCTCAATCTGACAAATTGACCTTTTGGTATATTACACAGCCATGATCTGTGATGACAACTCTCGAGAGGTATGTACGAGTTACGATCTGTCGGTTTGAAATGATTGCATAGATGGAACCGACCATTGACTATACTAATATCCAAATCGAGAAAAGTGACCTTTTCAGTACTTATATTCCAAGTAAGTTCAATGTTTTTGTCATTATTATTCATAATGCCCATGAACTCACTAAGACTACTGGGGTCACCTTCCCAAATCATCATCAAATCGTCTATAAAGCGTTTATAGCATACCAACTGAGGGGGACGATTGGTGAAGACCACCTCTTCCTCCCAGTGGGCCATAAAAAGATTGGCTACACTGGGAGCAAAACGGGCCCCAATCGCAACACCCCTTGTTTGCAAGAAGAATTGTCGCTGGTACCAAAAATAGTTCCTCGAAAGACAAAATTCCAGAGCTTTGAGAAGAAACTTTTGATTTTTTCTTGGTAGGTCAGAAGATGCCAAAGCCCACTTTACTGAGCAAACCCTTTTTAGGACAATAACATGCATGTTAGCCGTTATAATTAGCACTTTAGATTTCGAACGTTCGCATCCATTGTTTTTAATAGGGTTCTAAAGTTCGCGCAAACTTTCGGTCCGTTCGCAGGTTCTGGTGCGAACCGAACCCGGGGGTGTTCGGCTCATCCCTACGAGGCATTGGAAGGCCTGGGGACCACTGCCACTCCACTCCCTGGTGTAGGCCTCAAGTCCTCTGCTGCCACCCTGGGGGCGGGGCCCGTGCTCTCCTGCTCCCGCCGTCTGCGGCAAGGGAGCCGGTTGACCCGACTGGGGCCCAGCAAGATTACCCGCCGCTGCGGCCCGGTGTTGCTGTCTGGTGAGAACCGCTCCACCCGTCTGGACCTGCGCGCCCTATTTCTGATACTCCCCACATTACCCGCCATCGCTGCTGGTTGCTGCAGCGCAGGCTCCAAAGTGTCCTGCAGCCACTCCGAACCCCGCAGCGCCGCCTGCTCTCTAATCTGGGCCAAGAGCTCCTCCACAGCTACCATGATGCCAGGAACTTTCCCCCACGCTGTGCTGACTCATATGGGTGGAGCCAAACATTTATATGTTCCCCAACCCCTCCCCCTCGGCACCAACCTATCCCTACCTTTTCTGATACATTCATTGTTTCCCCTGTCATGTCAGCCCTCCGCTCATGACATTACATTTACATTGCTCTGGGCTTTTCTGGACAATGACCCCAAAAATACAGTACAACCAATTTAATTAAGAAACATCTTCAGTGTAAAGAAGAACAAGGAGTCCTGGAAATTATGGTTTGGCCCCCCGGAGCCCCAATCTCAACATGATTGAGCCTGTCTGGGATTACATGAAGAGGCAGAAGTGTTTGAGGCAGCCTAAATCCACAGAAGACCTGTGGTTAGTTCTCCAATATGTTTGGAACAACCTACCTGCCGAGTTCCTTAAAAAACTGTGTGCAAATGTAACTAAAAGAGTTGATGCTATTTTTAAGGCAAAGGGTGGCCACCCACACCAAATATTGATTTGAATTGGATTTCTCTTCTGTTCATTTATTTTTTTAATTGATAAAAATAAACTAATAGCACTTCTATTTCTGAAAGCATTCATAATTTTCAACATTTTTGGGGGAAAAAAAACCTCAATATATAACCCAATGTTTGGTAAAATATAAAAGATGATGTTACGCCAAATAGATACAGTAGATACCTAACACGTCACAATAAAATTGTGCATGCTTGTTGAATGGCAACAAACTCTGATTCTTAAAAATCTCCAAAGGCGACGCTTTAAAATGTTTTACAGGTTACCAGTTTAGAGTTACAGAGAAGGTTCAGCACTAGAATTATTGCTCCCACTGTAACGTTTGCAGCGATACCTCACATGTGTGATACGAACACCGTTTACATATGCGTACGCAACCTACATATGCATTCGCCTCTTCAAATAACCGGGCACTTTCCATTATTTAAAAATAAATTATTTTATTTAAAAAAAAAAAAAATTACACTGTCCCTTATTTAATTTTTTTACACTTTTATTGCTATAACAAGACATTAAAACATCCCTTGTGATAACAATCAAGCATGACAGGTCCGCTTTATAGAGACATCTGGGGTCTTGAAGACCTCAGATCTCTCCTCTAAACATCGGATAAAAAAAAAAAACATTCAAAAAAAAAATTGTTTACATCTGGCCTCTCTTCACCTCTGTGACCAGCTACGCGAACCATTGGATCGTTTCCCAGGCTCACCGCTGAGAACGGTAAGCCAGAAAAACACCTGGACAGTGTAGGGAGGGTTGGGTGACATCTTCCACTGCTTCTAAACACAATCCAGGGGCTAATCAGCCACTCTGATCACTTTTATTGCTGGATGCAAAAAAAATACCGGGGTTATGGCTGACAGCTGCAGCCATAGCCCTGAGAAACCTCTACAAAACTGCAACGTACTGTATACCTGTATGTATGTTTTGCTGTCTTGAAGTGGGTATAGAAGAAATGTGTTGGAAGTGCTTCAGTGTACCAAAGTATTTTTCATTATTTAAGCTTATAATTTCCAGATAGGATGTAGAAATGTGAGGATGACATGAACTTTGAAGACTCATCTAATTAATTGACAAAGTGGATAGATCCTTTTTTTCTGACTGCACATGGAAAAACAAACAAATATATTTTTTTGAGTATTTGCTGCATGTAAATTGTGGAGTGCAATTATTAAAGGACTGCACAGATGTGGAGTTCCCTTAGTGTATTGTTTATTGGGTGTAGCTAGCTTTGACTGGTGGTATATTTCTAAATAAAAATGGTTTTCTGAGTTGGTTTCTTATAACTGCTTTGTAAGTCCTGACAGTGGTGGAAGCAGTTGCATGCAATGAAAGATTCTGGCTAGGGCACAAAGGAACAGTCTTTTAGGTGAGCTCTTTGGGTCAAAGGAATGCACTTAGTTCTACACTGCTGTGACCCAGATTCAGCTGACAGTGGGCTAAAGCCAATTGTCAGCTGATATCACAGAGCCGATCCAGGCTCTGCAGGAATCACAACAATAATGTTGAGATGTGCCCAGATGCAGTGGCAGCTGGTGCTCAACATTTTTGGGGGGTGCAAACAAACTGAAAAAAAACAAAACATCAACTGCAGCCACTGTGCCCATCAAACGCAGCTACTGTGCCCATCAAACGCAGCCACTGTGCCCATCAAACGCAGTCACTGTGCCCATCAAACGCAGCCACTGTGCCCATCAAGCGCAGCCACTGTGCCATCAAACGCAGCCACTGTGCCATCAAACGCAGACACTGTGCCATCAAACGCAGACACTGTACCCATAAATTTTCGCCACTGTGCCGTCAAACGTAGCTACTGTACCCATCAATTGCTGACACTGTGCCCATCAATTGCTGCTACTGTGCCCCATCAATTGCTGCCTGTGTGCCCATCAATTGCTGCCACTGTGCCCATCAATTGTCCCTACTGTGCCCCATCAATTGCTGCCACTGTGCCCCATCAATTGCTGCTACTCTGCCCCATCAATTGTCGCTACTGTGCCCCATCAATTGCCACTACTATGCCCCATCAATTGCTGCTACTGTGCCCCATCAATTGCTGCCAGTGTGCCCATCAATTGCCGCTACTGTGCCCCATCAAATGCTGCCAGTGTGCATCCCCCTGCCCGGCACTTACCTGTCTAAAAATTCTAAACCATACTCTGCTCGACTTGCTAATCAGAGGGTAATTACATTTTCCTGGGCCCCATCAGGTCAACATAGGGGCCCAGGAGGTGAAAGCAGAGGAGGGACTTTTTTTCCTTTTTCGGGTGCAGCCAGACAAGCCCATGCGCTGCCCATAATATAGATCCGGCAGCAGACACCCACTGCTTATGGTTTACCTGGCAGAGTGATTCTTCTTTACACTGCTTGTGTAAACTTCTCCCTAAGTTCCGTGGACTGAGGAGGAGACTGATGTAAGGTGGGGAAGCTGAGAGGGCGCAGCAGGCTTAATCCGATGGCGGGGCACAGCCTCAGGGAAGTGGCAGCTCACACTGCACACAGCAACACTGACTACTAAGAAAGGAAGGTACACTCCCTGACTACCCACTGTGCTTGCCTATGATGATGATCAGAGAACAGCAGATGCTCTATGGCTCTGTCACAGTGTCACATGGCTGTTGGGTGCTGATTTTGTTAACTTTATGGCTGTACTGTGTGTTACAGATTATAACACAGTACAGCCATAACAGTCAGCATTCAACAGCAATGTGACACTGGGACAGAGCCATAGAGCATCTGCTGTGCTCTGATCATCATAATGATGATAATCATAAGCATGAGATGCTTGGTTACATTTGTGTTTGGGGGCAATAAATGTCTGAGCTGTGTTTTTAAGGCCCCCAACCACTCCAATTTAAGAACAAATTGCCCAAGCTTTCTACTTAGATCCATTGGTCAATTTTTTGTACATACCTTCATGTAGGTCTACAGGACTCTGGATATAAATGGACCTCTGTCTGTTTACATCTACCTAATTCTGGGTCTGTTCCAGGGGCAGCAAACAGACCAGCCCTGCGCCCGTATGGAGCGGCCGCCACTGGTCTGCTTAGTTCCAGAAAAAAAATGGAAAAAGGACTGCATCCTTTTCTATTTTTCCAGACCTAAACATGACAGATTAAACATAGCCTGATGTAAATGGACACATTTATAACAGGCAGGAGAAAAACAAATATTATTTGAGGACAAGGCTGCATTTTTTCAAGGTAGGCGGGGTCGGGGGGGCCCCGTTAGGTAGGATGTAAAGGGCCCCATGATTTCTAACAGCGGCCCTGCCTGTAACAGATAGTTGAGTATGGGCTAGTGTGAATGACATATTCTAGAATAGATAATAGAATAATAACAAATCATCTGTGGCAATACATTAATTGGTTAAAAATGGGAGTCATACATGATTGAAAGAGCAGCTTAGTTGATGAGCTTTTATCTGTTAAGTGCATTAAAAACACTCGTTCTCAGCCATAAAGCCTGCACATAGCAAAATTTGATTTAAAGAATTGTCAAGCCTTTCTGATAATTGTTTTTCCACGTGTTATTCAGTCCAAGGCTAGCCAGAGAAATTCAAGGATTACAAATAGAGTTGAGCGGACACCTGGATGTTCGGGTTTGACGGGTTCGGCCGAACTTCGGAAAAAAGTTTGAGTTCGGGACCAAACTTGACCCGAACTTGACCCCGAACCCGAACCCCATTGAAGTCAATGGGGACCCGAACTTCTGAGGACTATTCGCGCTTGTTTCCCGTGCTTAGAACTGTCCCTGCACAAAGTGTAATTTCTGAAGGAAAAAAAGTCATTTAAAACTCACTCCTGGCTATAATGAATTGTCGGCTCCCGGCAATACATAGAAAAGTCATTGATAAAAAAAAAAGCATGGGGGTTCCCCCAAATTAAATTACCAGGCCCTTCAGGTCTGGTATGGATATTAAGGGGAACCCTGCCGCAAATTAAAAAAAAATGCGTGCGGCTCCCCCAAATATCCATGCCAGGCCCTTCAGGTCTGGTATGGATTTTAAGGGGAACTCCACCCCAAATTTTTTTAAAAAAATGGCGTGGAGTACCCCCAAAAATCCAGACCAGACCATTTATCCGAGCATGCAACCTGGCAGGCCGCAGGAAAAGAGGGGGGGGTGAGAGAGCGCCCCCCCTCCTCAACCATACCAGGCCACATGCCCTCAACATGGGGAGGATGTCCCCATGTTGATGGGGAAAAGGGCCTCATCCCCACAACTCTTGCCCAGTGGTTGTGGGGGTCTGGGGGCGGGGGGCTTATCGGAATCTGGAAGACCCCTTTAACAAAGGGGACCCACAGATCCCGGCCCCCCCTATGTGAATTGGTAATGGGGTACATTGTACCCCTACCATTTCACAAAGAAAGTGTAAAAAATTGTAAAAAAAATACACAGACACCGTTGGGAAAGTCCTTTAGTAAAAATTAAAAAAATAAAAATAAAGAAAAACATTACAGCGATGAAATCCAGTGTCCCACGGTGATCCGATGTCCGGCGCTGTCCACACGAAATGTCATTGGCTGAGCCTGAGCGGACCTGATGTGAAACGTCCTCCGCAGTGTAATAAATGAATAGACCCTGCCCCTTCTAAGTTTCCCCATCAGGCCCGCTCAGCCAATGACATAGGTGTAAGGCTGAGGACCTGATGCGGAACGTGAGAAGGGGCGGGTCTATTCATTTATTATACTGCGGAGGAAGTTCCCCATCAGGTCCGCTCATCCAATGACATAGGCGGGGTCTGACATACGAGGGGGCGGACCTGATGGGGAACTTCCTCCACAGTTTAATACATGAATAGACCCGCCCCTTCTCACGTTCCGCATCAGGTCCTCAGCCTTACACCTACGTCATTGGCTGAGCTGACCTGATGGGGAACTTTAGAAGGGGCGGTGTATTCATTTATTACAAATAATAAGCGAGAACAATAATTCTAGCACTAGACCTCCTCTGTAACTCTAAACTGGTAACCTGTAAAAAAATTTAAAGGGTCGCCTATGGAGATTTTTAAGTACCGAAGTTTGGCGCCATTCCATGAGTGTGCGCAATTTTAAAGCGTGACAAGTTGGGTATATATTTACTCTGCGTAACATCATCTTTCACATTATACAAAAAAATTGGGCTAACTTTACTGTTTTGTTATTTTTTAATTCATGAAACCGTTTTTTTTTTTTTTTAAAAGGCATTTGAAAAATTATTGCGCAAATACCGTGCAAGATAAAAAGTTGCAATGAACAACACTTTATTCCCTAGGGTGTCTGCTAAAATATATATATATATATATATAATGTTTGTGGGTTCTAAGTAATTTTCTAGTAAAAAAAATATGATTTTTACATGAAGGAGAGAAGTTCCAGAATAGGCCCAGTATGGTAGTGGTTAAAAAAATAATAATTATAATTGTTTACATATCATGTTTATCGGAAATATGTAAAAAAACATTTAAGAGTTTTTTCATTATTTAAACATGACTGAGGGATTTTTGTTACATGGCTGAGGGATAAGACTGCAAAGTATTGTAATTTGAGGGCATATCTCAAATCCATAAGATCTCAAGGGATCTCATGGATAGTAAATTACCAAACAAAAACAGTTTAGGTTTTCTGACCAAACACATGAACAACATTAGTAAAAAGATTTCTGGGGATTTGGTGCATGTCATCCAATAGTAGAAATAATGTCTCTGCTGGTGAGATTTACATTCTCTATTGGACTTATGACGGTTGTCACCAATATAGAAAAAAATCTAAACATTTAGAGTTGCCACAGGAACAGAAGGAGAAGGGAAATTTGTTACACGGCAGACCTGTTTCAGTGACAGAGATGTTCTCCTAGAACAGAGCCCTGTAAAGGCACCCCAGTCTTTTCTGTAGTCCTAACTCTAAATTTTGAGAGCCTCCACAGTGGAAGCATGTGCATTATAATGGATAGGCAGAGGGCAGGTTAGCCTGGAGGGAGCCCACCCTCCGTAAAGGCACAGGGTCGCAATGGACACCCAGCACATATCGCTATATACACAGCCACTCCTTTGTCTAAGATTTTGCTTACTTCCTCAAGAAGAAAGTATATGTGTTTGACATCTTTTCTCTTTCATGAATCCATGCTGTCTATTGTTTAAATTATATTTTTCTGGCAAAAACTCTTGTGTGCGTGTGTGTGTGGGGAGTGTGTTTTTTTTTTTATTATCAAACTCTCAAATGTCTTTCTAACTATAGATATTAAACTAACTGGTCTGTAGTTACTTGGTAAAGAATTTGATCTCTTTTTAATCACTTCTCCACCGGGCCTATTCTGGCACTTCTCTCCTTCATGTAAAAATCTTTTTTTTGCTAGAAAATTAATCAGAACCCCCAAACATTATATATATTTTTTTAGCAGACACCCTAGGGAATAAAATGGCGGTCATTGCACGGTATTTGCGCAAAATTTTTTCAAACACCTTTTTTTGGGGAAAAAAACGGTTTCACTAATTAAAAAATAACAAAACAGTAAAGTTAGCCCAATTTTTTTGTATAATGTGAAAGATGCTGTTACGCCGAGTAAATAGATACCTAACATTTCACGTTTTAAAATTGCGCACACTCATGGAATGGCGCCAAACTTCGGTACTTAAAAATCTCCATAGGCGACGTTTTAAAGGGGTTGTAAAGGTTCGTTTTTTATTTTCTAAATAGGTTCCTTTAAGCTAGTGCATTGTTGGTTCACTTACCTTTTCCTTTGATTTCCCTTCTAAATATTTTTTTGCTTTGTTTTCTTTGTCTGAATTTCTCACTTCCTGTTTCTCCTCAGTAAGCTGTTCAGTAAGCTGTTCTGGCTGACTCCACACCACTCGGATGATGGTGTGAAGTTCAGTGAGGAGAAACAGGAAGTGAGAAATTCAGACAAAGAAAAAAAACATTTAGAAGGTAAATCAAAGGAAAAGGTAAGTGAACAAACAATACACTAGCTTAAAGGAACCTATTTAGAAAAAAAAAATGAACCTTTGCAACCCCTTTAAAATTTTTTACAGGTTACTATGTTCGAGTTACAGAGGAGGTCTAGTACTAGAATTGTTGCTCGCACTCTACCGCACACGGCGATACCTCACATGTGGGGTTTGACCGGCGTTTACATATGTGGCCGGGACTTACATGCATGTTCGCTTCTGAGCGCGAGCTATCGGGGACAGGGGCGTTTTCCTTTTTTTTTTTTTTTTATACTGAATTTTTTTATTTTGACACTTTTTTTTACATTTTTTTTTGATCACTTTTATTCCTATTACAAGGAATGTAAACATCCCTTGCAATAGGAATCATTGTGACAGGTCCTCTTTATGGAGAGATGCAGGGTCAATAAGACCCAACATCTCTCCTCCGGGCTGGAAAGCATGAGATCGGTGAAAAAAAATTCACCAATCTCATGCTGACAGCCGCAATTGCGGCTTTGTTTACTTCCGGGTCCCGGGCGTGACGTTACAACGTCGCGCCCGGGACTCCGACGGTCATAGAGATGACTGGTGACCATCTAGTCATCGGAAATCTCTATGATCCTCATGCGACACCGGCCGATTTGTTCTCCCGGCCCCCCAATGGCACGGGAGAGCCCGGAGAAGCACTGGATGGCGGCAGGAGGGGGGGATGTCCCCTCCCGCCGCCTATAAGAACGATCAAGCGGCGGCACTTCCGCTATGATCATTCTTATGGTGCGCAAAATCGCATGACAGAATGATATCTGAATGATGCCTGTAGCTGCAGGCATCATTCAGATATCCCCCCTCAAAGTCAAGGACGTCATATGTGGAGAAGTGGTTAAATATAGTGGTTAAATATAGGCACCACATTGACCTTGCAAGCCAATCTAGTGGTACCAAGTCAGCAATTTTTTTTTTTTTTTTTTTTTAGCATATTGAATACAAAAAAAAAAACATTTACTTTCTGGCTGTGTTTTCCATCACTGATTCCCCTCTTTGCCATAGAGAAGCTGCTGTGTAACATATAGCTGTGAATCTAAAATATTGATATTCATAAAGACATAGGTTATCAACAACAACATCATTTGTTCTTGGCTGTTATTTGTAAGAAAAAGGCTGCATGAAACCACATCCCTCTGTTTTCTCTTCTGTAATTATGATCAAGAGTGGTAGAAAGGACTGACACATCCATTAAATGAATTAAATATTATTATTACGGCCTATTTACTTGAATGGCTCTGTACATTTTCTTTCTGCTTTACCCATTTAGAATAATGATTATATTCCTGAATATATGATAAAGTACTACTGACCAAAAACATGTGTCTTTGTGTCTGAAACATTGCAAAAAACTAACATTTTTATTGTAAATAGAATATTTAGCTTTATGTAACATTTTACAATGAAGTAAAATTGAAATAATAATATAGTAGAGACATACTGTATCTGCTCTCTGCATATTCATATTTAGTATTTTTATTTCTACAAGCACAAGCAGATACAGTATGCACACATACACCAATGTACACCAAGGGATTGATTTAATAACGACTAGACATGTGCATTCGTTTTCGTCCGAATGCATTTTCGTCCGAATTTCAGGTATTTTCGTTATCATTTTAACAAACGAAAACGAAAGTACAGAATCAGAAAACCGAAAGATCTGACATAAACAAATGCTTTATTTTCGTTTTCGTTGCGATAACAGTTCGATATAGATAGGAGATTCGACATGACGCTGACAATAACAATCTGTGGTCGAATGTGCCTAATCTTAACTCTATTAGTCCAAGATTATTCTACATAGAGAGAAAGATTCGACATAGAGAGAAAATATTCGACATTATAGAGAGAAAAGATCACTGCTGGAATTGGGTGGGGGAATTAAAATAAAAATAATGATGATGATGAATGTTATTGGCTGATTGTAACCAAAGAGGAGGAGCAGTAAAATAGCTAGAACTAACTTGACAATTCAACATGAACGACGAAGATTCGACAAAGCATCGAAAAACATACAAACGTCAAATCTGTATTTGAAGGCTTATGGTGTCTGTCGAAAGTTCTAAGAAGATTCGACGGAGCAGCTAAACTGTACGATGCTGCAATCGTACATTTCCGGTCGAATGCATCCGCCCATAGGCTATAGAAGAATTCTAATGTTGGTTAACTAGTAATAATAATTAATAAATATAATTATTACTAGTGATACATTAGAATTCTACTATAGCTTGAAGGCGGAACATTCGACCGGAAATGTATGATTGCGGGGTTGTACAGTTTCGCTGCTCCGTCAGAATCTTCTTTGAACATTCGACAGACACCATGAGCCTTCAATGACAGATTTGACCTTAATTAATTCAGATTTTCAGACGAATGCAATTTCTAACGAAAAACTAAATAAATAAAAACAAATTTTGGGAGTAACTAAATAAATTTATTTTTCGGACTAAAACGAAATTCTGAAACAAAATATTTCAGTGTGCACATGTCTAATAACGACAACTAGGTTATTTACTTTGTAAGGAATTGTGCTGCTTTCAAGAGGATTTTTCCCTAGCTTAATTAATGAGATAAGGCTCTGTCCAAGCATTAATACTGTTTGTTTTTTTCCTTGCATGGTGCAAATTCCCTTGAAAAAGTAACAACCTATTTGCTTTTAGTAAATCAACCATTATATGTTCCCAGAGAAAGTGTGTGCCTGATGTAGGTTTTTCAGTCATCCTTGTAACACAATATGCAATTATTATTGTGAAAATGCATTGCAAACAATGATTAATAGAGCTTCCGGGACTCTCCTTGCTCTAACTTTGCTCTAATTCCAACACTGTTTTCTGATAGCCACACCTTGCTGGCTTGTTCCCTAAAGCAGATTTATAAGAGGTAGGGAGACTAGGGATAACTCTCTATACACCCTTAAAATTATTCATTGGATGCATAAATGTAATGAACCGTCCCCCTGTCTGTATTTTACTACAGATGCTGAGAAAGCTTTTGACAGAGAAGACTGGTAGTTTTTGGAAAAAATCCTACAAACTGTTAGTCTGGGACTGAAAATGCTTGCATAAACCATGGTCCTCCTGCTGCTAAAGTGAAGGTTAATAGCACACTGTCTCCCAGTTTCTCAATTCAGACACAGGGGTGTCCCCTTTTACCCTTCCTATGCACTTCAGTGGTGGAGTCTCTTCTCTATACAATCAAACTAAATACAGTGAGTGTTGGCATACATATATTGGTTCTAACACACATACAGTATGCTTTCCACTTACATGGATGGCATTCTTTCGTTTTTTTCAAACCCTCCAGTCATTGTTGCTAATATAATGCTAGAAGTGACCTCCTTTACCTCTCTATCTAATTTTAAAATAAAACTATACTGAATTTTAAATTCTTCCCATTATCATGATGCCTAGTCTAACTTACAAGCTTGCTTTCAATTTACCTAGAAGTCCTAAGCCTTAAAATATATTGGCATTAAGCTGGTCTCTCAGTTAAAGTCTGGAATTTCTATTTTTCACCCTGCTTCTGGCCTCCCCAGCTGTGACAGAACCTGCTTTACATGGCTCAGCAGATTTCATGTTTTAAAAATCTATTTTCTGCCTGCAATCCTATATGTTCTTCAAATGGTACCCATCAGGCTTCCAGATGGAATTATTTCCACACCTGAATAAATGTGGAATTTCATTTGGTCTAACCAAACTCCTGGGTTAGCAAGCTCTATTCTTAAGCCCCGTACACACGGTCTGACTTTTTGCCAACAAACTTCATTTTGAGCAAGTTTGACAAAAAATCTGACCGTGTGTACGCTCCATCGGACAAACTTTTTTGGTTTTCATTGGACAAATGTTCGGTCTGCAAACGGACAAACTTTTCGCCAACAAAAGTCCGATGGAGCAAAGTCCGACCGTGTGTACAGAAATCCATCGGACTTTTGTCCAATTGACAAAACAAATAATGTTAAAATCAACCAACAATAGCAGAAGTTGACAAAAGGGTGGCTGTAAAGAGCAGAAAAGAGCAGAAAAAACACGTGATGTTGGAAAAGTTTGCATAAAAGTCAGAGCGTGTGTATGCTATGGGTGTGCCCGGCCAACTCCGTTCGGACAAAAATCCACGGAAAAGTCAGATGGAAGTCCGACCGTGTGTACGAGGCTTAAGATGCACTGGATTCCAGCTTCTGGATGTGACAAGCCTCTTTCTGCTTTCTGAGTGCCCTCACCATCATTCTCCCAGTTTTATTTCCAACATCATAAAATCTATGGAAGACAAGTTTTCTATTGTAATTTACATCCAACAGATTTTCTAGTTTGACTCGTAATTCAAAGATAACTCTATCCTCTGGGAGCAAAAAGCATTTGCAATTACCTTCTTTCCCTCTTGAAGCAGGAGCCATGGAAAATTAATTGCCTCCTAACTGTTGTTTAACCACTTCAGCCCCAGAAGGATTTGCCCCCTTAATGACCAGGCCATTTTTTGCGATACAGCACCGTGCGTGCGACGCTGTACCTAAACAAAATTTACGTTCTTTTTTTCCCACAAATAGAGTTTTCATGGTATTTGAACACCTCTGCAATTTAAATGTTTTGCGCTATAAACAAACAAAGAGCGTCAATTTAAAAATTAAAATAAAAAATTATATATATATATATATATATATATATATATATTTTTTTTTTTTTACTTTTTTCTATAATGCATATCCCAAAAAAATATAAAAAAACAAACTTATTTATCAGTTTAGGCCGATATATATTCTTCTACATATTTTTGGTAAAAAAAATTGCAATAGGGGTATATTGATTTGTGCAAAACTTATTGCGTCTACAAACTATGGGGTAGATTTAGGGACTTTTCTTTTTTTATTGTTTTTACTGTTAATGGCAGTGATCTGCAATTTTTAGTGGGACTGTGAAATAGCAGCGGACAAATCTGACCCCAAATTACACTTTTTGGGTACCAGTGACATTATTACATTGATTAGTGCTATAAAAATGCACTGATCAATGTAAAAATTTCACTGGCAGGGAAGGGGTTAACAAGGGGCGATCAATGGGTTCCCTCAGTGTGTTCTAACTCTAGGGTGAATGGGCTCACTGGGTCATGACAGAGATCACTGTTCCCGATCACTGGGAACAGTAGATCTCTGTCATGTCTCCTGTCATAATGGGGATCCACCTTGTTTACATTCTGCCTCTGTATACCGCGATTGTGGGTCGCCGGAGGACATTGAGTCCGCCCGACCCACGGGCACGCTCCCACCGCACGCAGAGGGCACGAGAGGAGAGCTGACCTGCCGCCATATAGCGATGGCGGCTGGTCGGCAAGAGGTTAATGGTATTCCCATCTTGTGCTCTCAAATATATCCTGTAGCGCCAGACACACCAAATCTTCACAGTTACTTCCGAGTCAGAAAACAGTCCAGTACTTTGTTGTTTTTTTTTGTGTTGGAGGGATTAGAACTTGTGTCAGGGACCTGCCAGAAATCAAAGACAGTTCTTGCTTCCCTCAGTACCTGTGCGTCGGCGCGTGCCGGGTGTGTGCGTGCGTGCGCCAATTACGCACGCGCATGCGCCAATTGTGCGCGCTAAACGATATGGCGCCATTAGGCCTTTAAAAGGCCAGCAGTTACAACAGTGCATTGCTGTCTGATCTGCAGCTTTCTAAACCTGAATACCCGCATACCTGCTACCTGTTACCAGTACCGACCCGGCTTGCTCGACCACCCGATATTTCTCCAACCCTGACCTCGGCTCGCCTTGACCCTGCTCTTTCTCTCACCTGCCTACCTGCTGCCAAACCTTGCCTGTGTTCCTGACTATGTCTAAGCCTGCTGATCCATACACCTGACTACCTGCTCTGACCCGGCTTGTCTGACCCTCCTGCTGTCTGCTGTTTTGTGCACCTAAACCAAGCTTATCTCACCTTGCTTCAGCTTCCGCTGTTCCAGTATCCACCAGCTCCCAGGTCACTGACCTGCAACCACCTGCTCTGCTGCCTACAGATCCAGCCATCCCTGGAGGATCACCACCTTGCCACGGTGCCAACCACTACACCTACTGCAGGCACTCCTACCTCACTGCGCTCTCGAGGTCACTGTCCCCAATCCAGTGACTCCTGAGCCAGGGCTGTAAGAGAGGTCTCCTCCTACAAAGTCAGGCTCTACGACCAGGTACGTTCTGTACATAACAACTTGGATGGGGATTTTGAATTATGGACTACCCATTTGACTTCAGAACAATTCCAAGGACAACTTTCCATATTTACCATCTATATACACTCATCTGTTTACTCCAGCACTTACTCCAGCACTTACTCCAGCACTTGCTTGCTTGCAGTATTCCGCTGGCACACTGATAGTGGATCTGACACAGATTTTGAGCAACAGTCTGTTATAGGCAGGAACCTGGGGCCCCTTTAGTGTGTAGAGAAAAAATCAGTGTCCAGCATACATTCATGTGGCTACTGATCCCTGCACCACCTCTTCAGGCACTACAAGCCTGCCTGGCTGCAGCTGCCTCTTTCACTAGCCCTCCTGGCTAACTTCTCCACAGTCCTCCCAGACTGACACTCTCTCCACATTCTTCCCAGACTAAACACTCACCAGCCCACCTGGCTGACTTCTCAGGAGATCTCCCAGACATGCTGACCTGCTCCCGCTGTCCTCTCCTTGCTCCTGTGCATCCTGGGGATCCTTCAGGCACCCGAGCCACAGGCCCGAGGTCACTCCCCCCTCAGACTCGGGGGCACCCTCTAGGTCCATTGACAACCTCCTCAGCACTCCATCCTCCACCCTACTGCCCCTGCTGGCATGACTCATGCATAATTATGAGGTGGCCTACCCCCTTCCAGCCCCTTTCTGCTGGGGATTGGCTGGGGCCCTCAAAAATATGCCAAACAGCTCCTCCTAGCCTCCACCCACTACATATGGAACCTTCTCCAATGACCCAGAAACAGGGGGAGGCATCAGAGATGCTGCTTGTTGATGTTACCCAAGTTCAACCCAAGCCTGACTCTCAGACAAATCTATTTACCTACTCTAATAACTAACTATACACAACTAGCACACTAGCTCTAGATCGTTATTTAAGAAGCAGTGATTGATGGTAGCATGGATCTTAGCAGAAGTGACCAGGTGATCAAGAAGATTATTATTAAAACACCAGGTACATTCCTTGTCAGATGGATAATGGGGGCAGAATAATAACATAGGGGCATGAACAGAATTTGTTAAGAATTCAATGAATCACCAAGTAGAATGCATCTACCAATAATAAATCAATTGGGGAGTAAATATTGTGGGTTTTGGAATAGTGACTATAATCCTTTGTTTTGAGCATGCATCGCCCTTCAGCAGCCAATTAAACAGCGGTTTTGCAGTGACTTATGAAAATGTTTCTATTATGAGGATCCCTTCCACAAACTCAAGCAGCTGATCCACAACTAGTGATGAGCCGAACACCCCTGGGTTCGGTTCGCACCAGAACCCGCGAACAGACCGAAAGTTCGTACGAACATTAGAACCCTATTAAATACAATGGATGCGAACGTTCGAATTCTAAAGTGCTAATTATAACGACTATTATGCATGTTATTGTCCTAAAAAGGGTTTGGGAACCCGGGTTCTGCACCAGGGGACATGTATCAATGCAAAAAGAAGTTTTAAAAACGGTCGTTTTTCGGGAGCAGTCATTTTAATGATGCATAAAGTGAAAAAAAAAAAGTCAAATATTCCTTTAAATATCGTACCTGGGGGGTGTCTAAAGTATGCCTGTGAAGTGCCATGTGTTTCCCGTGTTTAGAACTGTCCCTGCACAAAATGACACTTCTAAAGGAAAAAAAAGCCATTTAAAACTGCTTGCGGCTTTAATGTAATGTCTGGTCCCGGTAATATGGATGAAAATCTTTAAGAAAAATGGCATAGCTACCCCATGACCCCCCCCCCCCCTACCCCAGCCCATTACCAGCCCCTTTGGGTCTTGTATGGATATTAAGGGGAACACCGCACACAAAATAAAAAAGGCCCTATATACTCTGAACAGCCGTATACAGGCGGTGCATACAAGACTGGGACTGTAGGTTTGTTCTTATGTAGAATGTGTTTGTAATTTTGAACAGGTACATTGTTTAAGTGTAGCTCCAGCCCAAAAATCTATTTTTAAACTTTTTGGAAAACATAGGTAAGGGTTATCACCCCTGTAACATTTGTTTTGCTGTCTGTGCCCCTGTTCAGAACATTTCACCTCACTTTCCGTCTCAATGACAACTGTTTTTGAAATGTGGTGTTTTTCTTGAAACAAGGATTGGTGATAAAGCATCAGTACAGAGGAGACACCTTTCTCCCATATTAATTCTTACAGGAGAGAATTTTCCTTCCTAGGGGTAGATTTCCTCTCACTTCCTGTTGTCTTCTTGCGTTTGCAAGTAGGAGTCGTTTGTAAGTTGGATGTTTGAAAGTAGGGACCTGCCGTATATACTCTGCAGAAATAGGCCCCTTAGTTGTTGGTGTTGGCACAACACTGTAAGCACTCACAGTTACTCTTGGTTGGTGCTGGAACGCCCTGCTGTCAACTATTATATCAGGAATTGTAATTACATATAATTGTTGAACAGTGGTAGTAAAAATTGGGCCTTTGATGGTGGTGCTGGTGCCACAACACTGTAAGCCCTGACAGTTACTCTTGGTGGGTGCAGCAATGGGCCCTGCTGTGAATTATTAGATCAAGAATTGTAATTGCATGCCCCTGTTGAACAGGGGCTGAAAAATTGGGCCTTTCGTGGTGGTGGTGGTGTTGCCACAACACTGTAAGCCCTCAGAGTTACTCTTGGTGGGTGCAGGAATGGGCCCTGCTGTGAATTATTAGATCAAGAATTGTAATTACATGCCCCTTTTGAACAGGGGCTGAAAAATTGGGCCTTTCGTGGTGGTGGTGGTGGCGTTGCCACAACACTGTAAGCCCTCAGAGTTACTCTTGGTGGGTGCAGCAATGGGCCCTGCTGTGAATTATTAGATCAAGAATTGTAATTACATGCCCCTGTTGAACAGGGGCTGAAAAATTGGGCCTTAGGCACTGGTGGCACAACACTGCAACCCCTCACAGATACTGTACTTGGAGCACAGCAATGAGCCCTGTTGCAAAGTATTGCTTCAAAAATTGTAATGACACGCCCCTGTTAAACAGGGGCTGAAAAATTGGGCCTTAGGCACTGGTGGCACAACACTCCAACCCCTCACAGATACTGTACTTGGAGCACAGCAATGAGCCCTGTTGCAAAGTATTGCTTCAAAAATTGTAATGACACGCCCCTGTTAAACAGGGGCTGAAAAATTGGGCCTTAGGCACTGGTGGCACAACACTCCAACCCCTCACAGATACTGTACTTGGAGCACAGCAATGAGCCCTGTTGCAAAGTATTGCTTCAAAAATTGTAATTACACGCCCCTGTTAAACAGGGGCTGAAAAATTGGGCCTTAGCCACTGGTGGCGGCACCCATAAACAAAAATGATCTTCCAAGCTATCATCATCAATCGTATCATTGAGGACTCGGAGGAGGAGGATAGCCAGTCAACATAACAGCACAGGCACTCAGCATCAGCATCAGTCTTGAAGGGATGTGACATGTTAAAATCAATTAGTCTGTTATATCAGCATCAGGTGTGTGGTAGCTGGTGGTGATCCAAGACTGGTTCATCTTGATGAAAGTCAGTCGATCAACCGAGTCGGTGGACAGGCGCACCCTGTGATCCGTGACAAATCCTCCAGCAGCACTGAATGTGCGTTCCGAAAGAACGCTGGATGCAGGACAGGCCAGTAGCTCAATTGCATACTGTGCAAGCTCTGGTCAGTGATCCATCCTCAAGACCCAGTAAGCCAGAGGATTTTCGGTGGGGAAGGTGTCCAAGTCTGACCTTGCCCCTAGATATTCCTGCACCATGTTTATCAGACGCTGGCGATGGTTGCTGGAACCGATCATACTTTGGGGCTGCGGACTAAAGAATTGTCTGAACGCATCGGTCAGACGGCCACCTTCCCCACCGCTCCTTCTTTGACTGGCCGAAGCCTCAGCAACTCGTTGTCCAGGACCAGGAGTTTGTAACCTCCCAGTCTCTGGGAACGCGTTGCACAGACCTTTCTGCAAGACCTCCCGGAGTTGTCTCATCCTCTGCTCCCTCTGCGACGGTAACATAAGGTCCGCAACCTTACCCTTGTACCGTGGATCAAGGAGAGTGGCCAGCCAGTAATGGTCCCTCTCCTTGATCCGAAGAATACGAGGATCCTTCCGCAGACTTTGCAGGATCAGGGAGGCCATGCAGCGTAGGTTAGCTGAGGCATTCGGTCCGGAGTCCTCTGGGTCACTAAGGACGACATGATCCGCAGCCACCTCCTCCCAGCCACGTACAAGTCCACTGGTTTCTTGGGACTGTAAATCATCCCTAAAAGACTGCTGCTGATGATGCTGAGTGCCAGCCTCCACCTCCATGCTGACACAATCCTCCTCCTCCTCCTCCTCCTCCTCTTCCTGTGCGATGGGTGGGACAGAAGGAACACTGTCTGGGTAAAGGGGGCCTTGAGAGGCAAGGAAGTCCTCCTCTTCCTGCCTCTGTTCTGCCTCAAGTGCCCTGTCCATTATTCCACGCAGCGTGTGCTCCAACAGGTGGACAAGAGGTACAGTGTCACTAATGCGTGCACTGTCACTGCTCACCATCCTCGTGGCCTCCTCAAATGGTGTCAGGACAGTGCATGCATCCCTGATCATGCCCCACTGGCGTGGAGAAAAAAACCAAGCTCCCCTGACCCTGTCCTGGTGCCGTAGTCGCACAGGTACTCATTGATGGCCCTCTGCTGCGTGTGCAGCCGCTGCAGCATGGCCAACGTTGAGTTCCACCTGGTGGGCATGTCACATATAAGGCGGTTCTTGGGCAGGTTCAACTCCTTTTGCAGCTCAGCCAAACGAGCACTGGCATTATAAGATCTGCGGAAATGCACACAGACTTTCCTGGCCTGCCTCAGGACATCCTGTAAGCCCGGGTACCTGCCCAAGAACCGCTGCACCACCAGGTTAAGGACGTGAGCCACACAGGGCACATGGGTCAGTTGTCCCTGTCGGAGGGCGGAGAGGAGGTTGGTGCCATTGTCGCAAACCACCATTCCTGGCTTAAGCTGGCGTGGCGTCAACCACCTCTCGGCCTGGCCCTGCAGAGCAGACAGGACCTCTGCCCCAGTGTGGCTTCTGTCCCCCAAACACACCAGCGCAAGCACGGCATGGCATCTTTTTGCCTGCGTACTTGCGTAGCCCCTTGAACACCTACGAAGCACCGCTGGTTCAGAGGACAAAGCACAGGAAGAGGCCATGGAGGAAGAAGAAGAGGAGGGGGTGGAGGAGAGAGGTGTGTCACAACCAGTAGTAGCATTTTGGAGGCGTGGCGGTGGAACAACCTCCAACACTACTGCACCTTGTCCTGCATCCTTCCCAGCTGCCAAAAGAGTGACCCAATGGGCCGTGAAAGAAAGGTAACGTCCCTGTCCATGCCTGCTGGACCATGAGTCAGCGGTAATATGCACCTTACCGCTGACCGCCCTGTCCAGCGAGGCCAAGACATTGCCTTCCACATGCCGGTAGAGAGCCGGAATAGCCTTCCGTGAGAAAAAGTGGCGTTTGGGAACCTGCCACTGAGGAACCGCACATTGCACAAACTCACGGAAGGGGGCCGAGTCTACCAACTGAAAAGGCAGCAGTTGAAGCGCTAGCAATTTAGCCAAGCTAGCATTCAACCGCTGGGCATGTGGATGGCTGGGAGTGAACTTCTTTCGACGGTCCAGCAGCAGGGGCAGGGAAATTTGCCTGCTAGAATCGGACGTCGGTGTACTGCTAGCAGAGTGCCCGCAAGTACTTGGCTGTGACACACCTAATTCTACACCTTCATTCCTCTCAGTGCATGTTTCAGAGAGGACTGAAGTTATAGTGGGGTTGGAGATCCCAGCTGATGCGGTGCAAGGAGAGGTCCGCTTTGTTCTTTGGTGTGGGTCTTTGAGGTAGGCTTGCCAACGAGCTGCATGGCAGGTCAACATATGTCTGGTCAGGCATGTGGTACCCAAGCGGCTGATGTTTTGGCCACGCGATATACGCTTGAGACATATGTTGCAAACAGCAGCTGTGCGATCTGATGCACTAGCCTCAAAAAAGGCCCACACCAAAGAACTTTTTGAATGACGGGCAGAGGCAGCGCCCTGCACAGGCGGAGCTCTGCGGTGTGATTCCATCGGTGTACTGCCCTTACGCTGGCCACCAAAGGGCATCCTGCCTCGTTGGAGATGTGCCTCCTCCTCATCCTCCTCCTCCTCCTCTCTCCTATTAGGCACCCACGTGGAGTCAGTGACCTCATCATCCCCTCCCTCCTCATCACTGGAGCCAATCTGGCAGTATGCTGCAGCTGCTGGAACATGACTGCCAGATTGGTGTCCTTCTTGAGCATCCCCTCTGTCTGCTCTCACGCTACTGCCTTCCTGTAGCTGGGTTTCATCATCAGACCCTTCGAAACGCTGGGCATCCTCCTGGAGCATGTACCCAACACTGTGCTCAAACAGTTCGGGGGACTCCTCAGGAGGAGGACATGGTGGGTCTAGGGAAGGAGTGACTGATGATGAGTCTGACATTGATACCAGGGAAGAGGACGCTTTGGCAGCTGCTTTGCCAGTACCCTGAGCCTGGGTGAGAGAGGATGAGGAGGAGGAGGAGGGCTTGGTCATCCACTCTACCAAGTCTTCGGCATGATGTGGCTCAACATGTCCAGCTGCCGAAAAGAAGGACAAGCGTGTCCCATGGCCATGTGCTGATGACAATGCACCGCGTCCACGACCAGCACTGTTGCCCCCAGACACAGAGCCTGCTTGCCCTCTTTTATTGCCTCCTGACTGTCTGCCTCTCCTTGTTTGCCTTCCAGACATTCTAATGGATGGCCTGCAGGGAGATGGGAAAAAAGCAATAAGGGCTACCTTCAGGTGTCCTTCTCTGTCCCTTTACTTAAGGATTTCTAAATATGGTTGAGGATGATTGCTTTCGCACAGAATAGCACAATGACAATTTCCCTGACTGTCCAAAAAACAAGGATTTCAAAGATGGTTGATGAGGAATGCTTTAGCACAGTATAGCACAAGGAGAATTTCCCTCACTGTCCTTCCCTGTCCCTAGAAACAAGGATTAGCACAGTAAAACACACTGACACTCTCCCTACCTATAGTTTTCTGTCCCTAGAAAAAATGTTTTTTTAAAGATGGTTGATGATCAATGCTTTAGCACAGTATAGCACAAGGAGAATTTCCCTCACTGTCCTTCCCTGTCCCTAGAAACAAGGATTAGCACAGTAAAACACACTGACACTCTCCCTACCTATAGTTTTCTGTCCCTAGAAAAAATGTTTTTTTAAAGATAGTTGATGATCAATGCTTTAGCACAGTATAGCACAAGGAGAATTTCCCTCACTGTCCTTCCCTGTCCCTAGAAACAAGGATTAGCACAGTAAAACACACTGACACTCTCCCTACCTATAGTTTTCTGTCCCTAGAAAAAATGTTTTTTTAAAGATGGTTGATGATCAATGCTTTAGCACAGTATAGCACAAGGAGAATTTCCCTCACTGTCCTTCCCTGTCCCTAGAAACAAGGATTAGCACAGTGAAACACACTGACACTCTCCCTACCTATAGTTTTCTGTCCCTAGAAAAAATGTTTTTTTAAAGATGGTTGATGATCAATGCTTTAGCACAGTATAGCACAAGGAGAATTTCCCTCACTGTCCTTCCCTGTCCCTAGAAACAAGGATTAGCACAGTAAAACACACTGACACTCTCCCTACCTATAGTTTTCTGTCCCTAGAAAAAATGTTTTTTTAAAGATGGTTGATGATCAATGCTTTAGCACAGTATAGCACAAGGAGAATTTCCCTCACTGTCCTTCCCTGTCCCTAGAAACAAGGATTAGCACAGTGAAACACACTGACACTCTCCCTACCTATAGTTTTCTGTCCCTAGAAAAAATGTTTTTTTAAAGATGGTTGATGATCAATGCTTTAGCACAGTATAGCACAAAGAGAATTTCCCTCACTGTCCTTCCCTGTCCCTAGAAACAAGGATTAGCACAGTAAAACACACTGACACTCTCCCTACCTATAGTTTTCTGTCCCTAGAAAAAATGTTTTTTTAAAGATGGTTGATGATCAATGCTTTAGCACAGTATAGCACAAGGAGAATTTCCCTCACTGTCCTTCCCTGTCCCTAGAAACAAGGATTAGCACAGTAAAGCACACTGACACTCTCCCTACCTATAGTTTTCTGTCCCTAGAAAAAATGTTTTTTTAAAGATGGTTGATGATCAATGCTTTAGCACAGTATAGCACAAGGAGAATTTCCCTCACTGTCCTTCCCTGTCCCTAGAAACAAGGATTAGCACAGTAAAACACACTGACACTCTCCCTACCTATAGTTTTCTGTCCCTACAATTTTTTTTTTTTAAAGATGGTTGATGATCAATGCTTTAGCACAGTATAGCACATGGAGAATTTCCCTCACTGTCCTTCCCTGTCCCTAGAAACAAGGATTAGCACAGTGAAACACACTGACACTCTCCCTACCTATAGTTTTCTGTCCCTAGAAAAAATGTTTTTTTAAAGATGGTTGATGATCAATGCTTTAGCACAGTATAGCACAAGGAGAATTTCCCTCACTGCCCTTCCCTGTCCCTAGAAACAAGGATTAGCACAGTAAAACACACTGACACTCTCCCTACCTATAGTTTTCTGTCCCTAGAAAAAATGTTTTTTTAAAGATGGTTGATGATCAATGCTTTAGCACAGTATAGCACAAGGAGAATTTCCCTCACTGTCCTTCCCTGTCCCTAGAAACAAGGATTAGCACAGTAAAACACACTGACACTCTCCCTACCTATAGTTTTCTGTCCCTAGAAAAAAATGTTTTTTTAAAGATGGTTGATGATCAATGCTTTAGCACAGTATAGCACAAGGAGAATTTCCCTCACTGTCCTTCCCTGTCCCTAGAAACAAGGATTAGCACAGTAAAACACACTGACACTCTCCCTACCTATAGTTTTCTGTCCCTAGAAAAAATGTTTTTTTAAAGATGGTTGATGATCAATGCTTTAGCACAGTATAGCACAAGGAGAATTTCCCTCACTGTCCTTCCCTGTCCCTAGAAACAAGGATTAGCACAGTAAAACACACTGACACTCTCCCTACCTATAGTTTTCTGTCCCTAGAAAAAATGTTTTTTTTAAAGATGGTTGATGATCAATGCTTTAGCACAGTATAGCACAAGGAGAATTTCCCTCACTGTCCTTCCCTGCCCCTAGAAACAAGGATTAGCACAGTGAAACACACTGACAATCTCCCTACCTATAGTTTTCTGTCCCTAGAAAAAATGTTTTTTTAAAGATGGTTGATGATCAATGCTTTAGCACAGTATAGCACAAGGATAATTTCCCTCACTGTCCTTCCCTGTCCCTAGAAACAAGGATTAGCACAGTAAAACACACTGACACTCTCCCTACCTATAGTTTTCTGTCCCTAGAAAAAATGTTTTTTTAAAGATGGTTGATGATCAATGCTTTAGCACAGTATAGCACAAGGAGAATTTCCCTCACTGTCCTTCCCTGTCCCTAGAAACAAGGATTAGCACAGTAAAACACACTGACACTCTCCCTACCTATAGTTTTCTGTCCCTAGAAAAAATGTTTTTTTAAAGATGGTTGATGATCAATGCTTTAGCACAGTATAGCACAAGGAGAATTTCCCTCACTGTCCTTCCCTGTCCCTAGAAACAAGGATTAGCACAGTAAAACACACTGACACTCTCCCTACCTATAGTTTTCTGTCCCTATAAAAAATTTTTTTTTAAAGATGGTTGATGATCAATGCTTTAGCACACTATAGCACAAGGAGAATTTCCCTCACTGTCCTTCCCTGTCCCTACAAACAAGGATTAGCACAGTAAAACACACTGACACTCTCCCTACCTATAGTTTTCTGTCCCTATAAAAAATGTTTTTTTAAAGATGGTTGATGATCAATGCTTTAGCACAGTATAGCACAAGGAGAATTTCCCTCACTGTCCTTCCCTGTCCCTAGAAACAAGGATTAGCACAGTAAGACACACTGACACTCTCCCTACCTATCCTTCTCTTTCCCTAAACTAAAGGAATCCAGGTTAAGCAAGAAAAAAAATGTCACTGTCCCTGCCTATGCTTCTCTTTCCCTGCTCCGGAACACACTACACTAGGCCGCCGTGCTGGCGGCCTTTTATAGTGTGGGGCGTGTACTAAACACCCTCAGCAATAATTGGCCACAGGCATCCTGCCTGTGGCCAATCATTGCTCTCCTCGCTGCTGGCGCTGTGATTGACCAAGCATGCGGGGTCACAGTGCATGCTTGGCCAATCACAGCGCCTGGATGACACTGCGATGGCGTAGTGCATTGTGGGCCGTTCGCGTCACTCGAATTAGGCGCGAACGGCCCAAATCGTTCGATCTTCGTCGAACGATCGAACAGCCGATGTTCGAGTCGAACGTATGTTCGACTCGAACACCGAGCTCATCCCTATCCACAACAGAGTGAATAAATGAGATTGTATGGGATTTGGGGGCATAAATATTCACAAAATGTATTAAGGTCATTAATTTGGCCTTCAGTATCAGAGGGGTGTGCTTCTAAAGTCAAGGGGCAGGTGTGATATATTGCAAAAGCTACCCTTTCCTTGGCAGTTGGGGAATTCCTGGGGTACCATTACTCGTACCAATTGGAAAATAAAGGTTTGAAGATGTAGTAAAATGTAGCTCATGCATTTAAGTTCAGCTCAAAGTATGTTCCTCTTAACAGGTGAGCACATTTCTCTGACGTTTAAGTCCTCATTTAAAATTAATTTTAGCCATAGTAGATATGACAACTTTAGGGTTATACCCCCCTACTAACTAAAGTGGAGAAGAAGGCCTCCGAGTCCACTACTGAAAACTTAAAGGGGAGGTCCACCCTGAAAAAATATTTACATTAAAAATCCTAAAAAAAAAATGTTTTTTTTTTATAATAATAAAAAACAAAAAATTATACTCACCCTAAATGCCTGTTGCTATGCGGAAGTCCCCTAATCTGCCTCTAATGTTCCTCTTCTCGTCCGCAGTGGGTCTCCTTCCGCTTCCACTTCTTGTGAATGGGGCGCACTGCCTTCTGGGAACTGTGTGTATCCCAAGAGGCAAGCCGCCTATTCACAAAGCGCCGTGCGAGTGGCGCATGCGCAGTAGGAAACGGGCAGTGAAGCCTTTCGGCTTCACTGCCTGTTTCCCTTACTCAGGATGGAGGAGACGGGACCAGTGGCGGCTGGTGCTCAAATTTTTTGGGGGGGCGCAAACAAACTGAAAAAAAAAATAATCATCAATTGCCGCCACTGTGCCCATTAAACGCAGCCACTGTGCCCAAACGCCACTAGTTTGTCCCCAAATGCAGCCAGTTTCCCCCCCATATGCAGCCAGTTTCTCCCCCATAATGCAGCCAGTTTCTCCCCCATAATGCAGCCAGTTTCTCCCCCATAATGCAGCCAGTTTCTCCCCCATAATGCAGCCAGTTAATCCCCCATAATGCAGCCAGTTTCCCCCCCATAATGCAGCCAGTTTGTCCTCATAATACAGCCAGTTTGTCCCCCATAATACAGCCAGTTTCTCCCCCAAATGCAGCCAGTTTCTCCCCCAAATGCAGCCAGTTTGTCCCCTATATGCAGCCAGTTTCTCCCCTATATGCAGCCAGTTTCTCCCCTATATGCAGCCAGTTTCTCCCCCATAATACAGCCAGTTTCTCCCCCATAATACAGCCAGTTTCTCCCCCATAATGCAGCCAGTTTCTCCCCCATAATGCAGCCAGTTTCTCCCCCAATATACAGCCAGTTTCTCCCCCATATGCAGCCAGTTTCTCCCCCAATATACAACCATTTTCTCCCCTATATGCAGCCAGTTTCTCCCCTATATGCAGCCAGTTTCTCCCCCATAATGCAGCCAGTTTCTCCCACAATATACAGCCAGTTTCTCCCCCATAATGCAGCCAGTTTCTCCCCCATATGCAGCCAGTTTCTCCCCTATATGCAGCCAGTTTCTCCCCCATAATGCAGCCAGTTTCTCCCCCATAATGCAGCCAGTTTCTCCCCCATATGCAGCCAGTTTCTCCCCCATAATGCAGCCAGTTTCTCCCCCATAATGCAGCCAGTTTCTCCCCCATAATGCAGCCAGTTTCTCCCCCAATATACAGCCGGTTTCTCCCCCATAATGCAGCCAGTTTCTCCCCCATAATGCAGCCAGTTTCTCCCCCATAATGCAGCCAGTTTCTCCCCCAATATACAGCCAGTTTCTCCCCCATAATGCAGCCAGTTTCTCCCCCATATGCAGCCAGTTTCTCCCCTATATGCAGCCAGTTTCTCCCCCATAATGCAGCCAGTTTCTCCCCCATAATGCAGCCAGTTTCTCCCCCAATATACAGCCAGTTTCTCCCCCATATGCAGCCAGTTTCTCCCCCAATATACAGCCAGTTTCTCCCCTATATGCAGCCAGTTTCTCCCCCATAATACAGCCAGTTTCTCCCCTATATGCAGCCAGTTTCTACCCCATATGCAGCCAGTTTCTACCCCAATATACAGCCAGTTTGTCCCCAATATGCAGCCAGTTTCTCCCCCATAATTCAGCCAGTTTCTCCCCCATAATTCAGCCAGTTTCTCCCCAATATGCAGCCAGTTTCTCCCCCATAATTCAGCCAGTTTCTCCCCCATAATGCAGCCAGTTTGTCCTCATAATACAGCCAGTTTCTCCCCCCCAGCCCTGCACTTACCTTCCTTGAGTCAGCGCCGTCCTTCTTCCGTCCTCGATATCTTCTCCCACCCTCGATGTCACTTCAGCCAATCAGGTTACCGGTAACCAGACCCGGTGAACCTGATTGGCCAGGGAACGCACCCCTGTGCGTCCTCTCATTAGGTATTTAGAAGCCGATTACAGCCCTCAGGCTGTAGTCGGGAAGCCTATCAGAGCCTGCTGGCTCTGATAGGCACTTCTAAAGGCCAATCAGATGCTGTGACTCAGATGGCCGGCGCTCAAGGGGCCGGCCATCTGAATAGTGGGCGGCAGCAATACATAGGTTCATGCAATGCATGAACCTATGTATTGTTGTGGTGAGTGACGGCCGGGCGCAGAAGCGAGCGGCAGCGGCGCTTCTGCGCCCACTATGGTCGATCCGCCATGTGTAAAAAAAAGACATTAAAAAAAATAAAAATAAAAACTCTTAAAGGGCCCGTTTTTTTTTTTTTTTGGTGACCACAGGAGGAGGGGGGGGGCGGCGCCCGGGCGCCCCCTATGGACGGGCCGCCACTGGACGGGACCTGCCAGCAGCGATCGATCGCCGTGGCGGGACCGACATCGCAGGCGAGTAGGACAGGTAAGTGTCCTTATTAAAAGTCAGCAGCTACACTGTTAGCAGGGATGAGCCGAACACCCCCCTGTTCGGTTCGCACCAGAACCTGCAAACAGACAGAATGTTCGCGCAAACTTTAGAACCCTATTAAATACAATGGACTCGAACGTTCGAAATCTAAAGTGCTAATTATAAAGGCTAATATGCAAGTTATTGTCCTAAAAAGTGTTTGGGGACCTGGGTCCTGCCCCAGGGGACATGTATCAATGTAAAAAAAGGTTTAAAAAATAGACGTTTTTACGGGAGCGGTGATTTTAATAATGCTTAAAATGAAAAAGTAAAAGTGAAATATTCCTTTAAATTTCGTACCTGGGGGGTGTGTATGATATGCATGTAAAGTGCCGCATGTTTCCCGTGCTTAGAACTGTCCCTGCACAAAGTGTCATTTTTGAAGGAAAAAAAAGTCATTTAAAACTCACTCGCGGCTATTAATGAATTGTCGGCTCCTGGCAATACATAGAAAAGTCATTGATAAAAAAAAAAAAAAAGCGTGGGGGTTCCCCCAAATTCAATTACCAGGCCCTTTAGGTCTGGAATGGATATTAAGGGGAACCCCGCCGCAAATTTAAAAAAAAATGGCGTGGGGTTCCCCCTAAATATCCATACCAGGCCCTTGAGATCTGGCATGGATTTTAAGGAGAACTCCACCCCAAATTGAAAAAAAAATGGCGTGGAGTCCCCCCAAAAATCCATACCAGACCCTTATCCGAGCACGTAACCTGGCCGGCCACAGGGGAAGAGGGGGGGACGCGAGAGCGGCCCCCCCTCCCTCCTGAACCGTACCAGGCCACATGCCCTCAACATGGGGAGGATGTCCCCATGTTGATGGGGACAAGGGCCTCATCCCCACAACCCTTGCCCGGTGGTTGTGGGGGTCTGCGGGCGGGGGGCTTATCGGAATCTGGAAGACCCCTTTAACAAAGGGGACCCCCAGATCCCGCCCCCCCCTATGTGAATTGGTAAGGGGTACATTGTACCCCTACCATTTCACGAAGAAAGCGTAAAAAAATGTCAAAAAAACACACAAACACCGGAACATGAGAAGGGGCGGGTCTATACATGTATTATCAAAGTGAGAGAAGTTCCCCATCAGGTCCGCCCCCTCGGTATGTCGGACCCGCCTACGTCATTGGCTTGAGCGGGGAACTTCCTTCACTGTGTAATTTAAATTTACACAGTGAAGGAAGTTCCCCGCTCAGGCCAATGACGTAGGCGGGGTCCGACATACCGAGGGGGCGGACCTGATGGGGAACTTCTCTCACTGTGGTAATACATGTATAGACTCGCCCCTTGTCATGATCCGCATCTGGTCCGCTGAGCGGACCTGATGGGGAACTTTAGAAGGGGCGGGTCTATACATTTAAAACACTGAGGAGGAAGTTCCCCATCAGGTCCGCTCAGGCAAAACCAGTGACGGACAGCGCTGGACATCGGGATCGCCGCGGGACACTGGATTTCATCGCTGGAAAGTTTTTTTTTTAAATAAAGGACTTTTTCAAGGTGTTGGTGTGGTTTTTTTTACATTTTTTTACGCTTTCTTCGTGAAATGGTAGGGGTACAATGTACCCCTTACCAATTCACATAGGGGGGGCCGGGATCTGGGGGTCCCCTTTGTTAAATGGGTCTTCCAGATTCCGATAAGCCCCCCGCCCACAGACCCCCACAACCACCGGGCAAGGGTTGTGGGGATGAGGCCCTTGTCTGCATCAACATGGGGACTTCCTCCCCATGTTGAGGGCATGTGGCCTGGTACGGTTCAGGAGGGAGGGGGGCCGCTCTCTCGTCCCCCCCTCTTCCCCTGCGGCCGGCCAGGTTACGTGCTCGGATAAGGGTCTGGTATGGATTTTTGGGGGGACTCCACGCCATTTTTTTTTAAATTTGGGGTGGAGTTCCCCTTAAAATTCATGCCAGATCTCAAGGGCCTGGTATGGATATTTAGGGGGAACCCCACGCCATTTTTTTTAAAATTTGCGGCGGGGTTCCCCTTAGTATCCATTCCAGACCTAAAGGGCCTGGTAATTGAATTTGGGGGAACCCCCGCGCTTTTTTTTTTTTTTTATCAATGACTTTTCTATGTATTGATAAAAGCCGACAATTCATTAATAGCCGCGAGTGAGTTTTAAATGACTTTTTTTCCTTCAAAAATGACACTTTGTGCAGGGACAGTTCTAAGCACGGGAAACATGCGCCACTTTACATGCATATCATACACACCCCCCAGCTACGAAATTTAAAGGAATATTTCACTTTTATTGTTTCACTTTAAGCATTATTAAAATCACTGCTCCCGAAAAAACGTCTGTTTTTAAAAAAAAAAATTGCATTGATACATGCCCCCTGGACCCGGGTCCCCAAACACTTTTTAGGACAATAACTTGCATATTAGGCTTTATAATTAGCACTTTAGATTTCTCCCATAGACTTTTCGAATTTGCCGCGAACACCCCAATTTGTTCGCTGTTCGGCAAGCAGGCGAACAGGCAATGTTCGAGTCGAACATGAGTTCGACTCGAACTCGAAGCTCATCCCTAACTGTTATGCCCCGTACACACGATCGTTTTTCATGCCGTTAAAAATGCCATTTTAAAAAATGGCCATTAAAAATGATCGTGTGTAGGCTCCAGAGCATTTTTAACGACGTGAAAAACGGCCATTAAAAATTCCGGACATGCTCTCTTTTTTCACGTCGTTTTTCATGTCGTTTTTTTAACGACGTGAAAAACGATAGTGTGTATGCTTTCACGACGTGAAAAAAAACGCGCATGCTCAGAATCAAGTATGAGACGGGAGCGCTCGTTCTGGTAAAACTAGCGTTCGTAATGGAGATAGCACATTCATTACACAGTAACGGACTGAAAAGCGCGAATCGTCGCTCAACAAACTTTACTAACATGAAGGGTGGCGCCATTCGAACGGAACTTCCCCTTTATAGTGCCGTCGTACGTGTTGAACGTCACTGCGCTTTGCTTGATCGTTTTTTTAAATGATGGTGTGTACGCAAGGCAGGCTTGAGAGGAAACATGAAAAAAAACGAGGAGAAAAACGTCGGTTTAAAAAATGACATTAAAAACGATCGTGTGTACGGGGCATAAGTAGCTGCTGACTTTTTTTTTTTTGTGGCTGCACCTCCGCTTTAACAAAATAACAGCAAAACCATGTAACCACCTCCTGTTCAGTAGAATAAGGTGAAGCATAATTAGAAATTCTCCTGAGTGAGCAGTCACTTTCTCTCAAGCGAGAATAGCCCAAGGAAGGGTGTACTTCAATTTCATGAGCATCACCTAGTGGGGCACAGTGGACAGCTATGAGGAGGCACAGGAGTTCCCATTATGTCTCCATGGTGAGAAAATGAGATCAAATGACCTTAGTCTGAAAACCAGCTTTTATAGTGGTTCTAAAGCCTGAACTTTTTTTAACCTTAATGCATTCCCTGCGATAAAGTGGTTGTAAGAAATCACTGTGTAAAACAACCCATTCAGTTTAAAATAGAAATGAAAGGCTAAACATTTTTGTATAAATAATAAAAAAGGGAAAAAAGACACTGTGCAGACGGGGGGTGTCAGGAAAATTCTGATTATTGGATGAGAGTATACAGAGTTCCCAGTATAGCTAAAGAACTGACCACGATGTGCTCTCCTGCTTAGTGTGCTCAGTTTTTAATAGGAAAGCAAGGGAACTGGCTGGAACACCAGGGATTTCACACAAAGGAAGCATTACAAAGAGAACAGGATACTTTCTCATACAAGTACATGTATAGCAGGCACATATCAGGAATATAAAGTTTTGGTAACAAAAGTTTTAAGTTAAAAAGTTTTCAAGTAGCAGTATCATCCCCTCATCCCCTTTGTACTTACCTGAGCCCTCGCTCGATCTGGAACTGTGACCATCTGTAGCAGCTTTCTCCTCTCTCTCTTCTCTTCCAGGCTTTCCTAAGAAAGGGGTAACCACTGATGTCAGTCAAATCCTGTGACAAGGGAGTGAGGGTGGTGTTGAGCTACGCTGTGTGTGTATAAGGGATTGAGCCCGCATGTGCACTAGGAAGCAGCTTTCTATGGGGGCACATGGAGAAAAAGAGGGGCCAGGAGTGCTGGCGAGGGGCCCCAGAAGAGGAGGATCTGGGCCGCTATGGGCAATTAAACTGTATAAAGCAGGTACGTATAACGTGTCTGTGATGTAAAAGCAAGTTAAGACTTTAAAATCACTTTAGGGACAGAATGCGTCTCCCATAGAGGGTTTGCTTCAGTCCATGGGAATCACCTGGGGCAGCATCTCAAAGTATATCTCAACCTGGTTGAGAAACCCTCTGCATTAAACTGGATCACCCCAAATCGCTGGGGAAGTGGAGCTGAACAAGACATACCTCTTAAAGAGGTAATACTCAAGGTGGGTGCCTGCACAGAGACTGGAGCAGCAGCAGAGACATCCTGCAACACAGGTTGTACCGGAGCAGCCACCGTGGGAGATTCCAGGAGAGCCGTGCGACTTAGGAGCGTCTGTAACGCTATGGCAAACTGATCCATGCAGTGATCCTACTCAACCATTCTAGAAAAAATATTACCAACAAGTGGATTAGCTACATCTTCTGAATTCATGACATTTGCCTACTGTCAGGAACAATGAATCAGACTGAGACAGAAGTGCAGTAAAAATCACACTGTTTAATAATAATAATAATAAAAAGGTATAACAGAGAAAATTTTGTCAAAACAAAGCCAGAGTTCGGTAACCAGAACGGATAGTCAGACAAGCCAGGACATCAGAGAGCCAGGGATCAGCGTACTTCAGAACAAGCCAGGAAATCAGGAAACTGGAGAATAGTGTAGTGAAACAGCAAACAGGATGAGGAACCAGAAGGGATGTCATCCAACCAATTATTTAATGGAAACACAGCAGAGAGTCTCTAGATATGCTGACCAAGGCGAAGGCAGAGAGGATCTGAACTAAACAGCCTAAGTAACCAGCAGGACTGACGATCAGGATATCAACCCCAGGTGAGTCACTGTGGAAAGATTAGAGCTAGCAATTAACCGACAGCTGAATGGCCTGCTCTGAGAAGGAAGGGCTGAGCCCAGCCCTGACACCCAGCAACCTATCTCTACCTTTACTATTGAAAGACATGTCAGTGTTTTGATTTGCTTGCTGCCAGATTTATCCTGCTCTTGAGCTATCCCTGCATCCTGTTCCTTTTCTGCTGCTCGCCTCGTTCCTGTACCCAGTTAGGGATGAGCTCGGTGTTCGAGTCGAACATACGTTCGGCTCGAACATCGGCTGTTCGATCGTTCGACGAAGATCAAACTATTTGGGCCGTTCGCGCCAAATTTGAGTGACGCAAACGGCCCACAATACACTGCGCCATCGCAGTGCAATCCTGGCGCTGTGATTGGCCAAGCATGCACTGTGACCCCGCATGCTTGGCCAATCACAGCGCCGGCAGCTAGGAGAGCCATAATTGGCCACAGGCAGATTGCCTGTGGCCAATTATAGCTCAGGGGGTTTAGCACACGCCCCACACTATAAAAGGAGGCCAGCGCGGCGGCCTTGTGTAGTGTGTTCCGGTGCAGGGAAAGAGAAGGATAGGCAGGGACAGTGTCATTGTGCTATTCTTTGTGCTATTCTTGTGTGTAGGGAGCGAGAAGGATAGGCAGGGAGAGTGTCAGTGTAATATTCTTTTCTAAACCTTGTGTGCAGGGAGAGAGAAGGATAGGCAGGGGACAGTGTCAGTGTCATATTCTTTTCTAAACCTTGTGTGCAGGGAGAGAGAAGGATAGGCAGGGAGAGTGTCAGTGTCATATGCTTTGCTAAACCTTGTGTGCAGGGAGAGAGAAGGATAGGCAGGGGACAGTTTCAGTGTCATATTCTTTGCTAAACCTTGTGTGCAGGGAGAGAGAAGGATAGGCTGGGAGAGTGTCAGTGTCATATTCTTTGATAAACCTTGTGTGCAGGGAGAGAGAAGGATAGGCAGGGGACAGTGTCAGTGTCATTGTTGCTAAGCCTCCTGCACAGTATACACCTGAAGCTAGCCCTTATTGCTGTGTTTTCCTGGTGTGTTACACTAACAGGTATTTGCAGCACTTACAGCGGGCGGAGTGTGCTTCCTGCTAAATATACACCTGAAGCTAGCCCGTATTGCTGTGTTTTCCTGGTGTGTTACACTAACAGGCATTTGCAGCACTTACAGCGGGCGGAGTGTGCTTCCTGCTAAATATACACCTGAAGCTAGCCCGTATTGCTGTGTTTTCCTGGTGTGTTACACTAACAGGCATTTGCAGCACTTACAGTGGGCGGAGTGTGCTTCCTGCTAAATATACACCTAAAGCTAGCCCGTATTGCTGTGTTTTCCTGGTGTGTTAAACTAACAGGCATTTGCTGAATAGGTTAGGTAAAAAGATGGACTTTATGGGCACGACAAAATTGATTAAAATTACTCAAGTTTTATTAAAAAATGACAAAAAAGAGATAACAAAAGATACAATTTAAAATGAATAGTATAAGGAACCATTCATCAACCTAGTATTGACACAATTAAGCACATCACCCAATAACCAAAAATCAACAAAGAATTTTTTTTATACTAAATAAAATGACAACAAGGTCATTTCCTTCAGTATATTGGATACCAGTAGATACTAGTGGCATTGATTGGTGGTGTGTCGTCAGAAATTCATTCCTAAACCCGACATGTTGCGCGATATTGATCGCTTCTTCAGGAGTTTTTGAATGTCTATGAATACAGATACATAACATAAGGACAAATAAATTAATTACAAAACAAGAGAACATGTATGTCTGGCCAGGTGCTCCCAGAAGCACATGATCCCCCAACAGCACTACCACTATTAGAACAGAAAACAGAACATAAATAAAAAATAATAAATGAATAAAATAAATAAATGAAGAAAAAAGAGAAAACAAAAACAAAGAAAACAGAAAACAAGTAGGGAAACCTCACAAATAGGGAGATCCACTAGATGGTCAAACCGTTAACCATAACTTACATGAATTCAAAGGTTTTCAGGGTACAACGGAGGTTATAATTGGTCAGGAAGGCAGCAATAGTAGTAGAAGAGCAGTGCCTCTGGGTATTATGGAAAACTAAGTATGAACAAACACATGTGGATCAATCATATGATTACATCCAAACATACAAAATATATATAGTTTTAAGGCAGTGCCATAATAGTAAAGGCTGAACAATTCGGTGTATGCAGGCATAATTCTGCTTACCTGGATAGCACAGTGTGTAGCTACGGTGTAGAGCCTAATATCCGTATTTGAACCCCAATTTGTAGAGGGGAAAACAAAATGGTACGCGGGTATAGGTACTGGTAATTTCAAATGTGCTGGCGAGAATTCCGTATTGTCATGACTTATAGTTATGCCCAATCTAGACTAAAAAAGAAGAAAGAAGGAAAAAAGAGGGGGGGGGGAGAGGAATAAGGATATTGATAAGGTGTGTAAGTATAAGAAAATCTGATACAGAGTAACAGATTGATGGGCTAGTAAGTTGTTATCCCCCAAAGAAGCAAACAACAATGACCCATAGTGAAACAAAAAGCTAATTACCTTGAAGTTGAAGTTGTTAATTATACCTCCGTTTACAGGTAGCAGCCCTCAGTAGTAGCGGAATATCTGCACACTGAATAGTAACTAGCCCTATGTTTAAATAGGACCAGATGGCGCGAAGAAGCCGAGTCAGAAGAAAAGCGCCGTACGCACATTGCCTATCATAGGCTGGCGTCATAACTAGGCGTCAAAGTACTGGCAGTGGACTAGGCAGTGGGCGGGGATAGTGACGTAGCGTTCCCCTAGTGCCTAGCAACAAGCAGGGGAGAAGCAGAGGAGAGAACGGCGTAACAGTGGCACCTGCGCATAAGTGCTTGTATATTATAGTCATGGCGACAGGAAGAGCAGAGCCGCCCATCACAGGGCGGAGACTGCAATAGTAAAAACAACCTGATCAGGCACGTTCACCACTAGAGGATATAACTAGCTTCTCCCTCTGTATAGCACAGTCAGAGAGGAGAACGAGCCTGCAGTGCGGGACATTCATAGGCGCTAAGGCAACCAGTCATGGCACCAGAGGATCCACAATGACACACCGGCTCGTAGGTCATTAAAAGGTGATCACAATTAATGGAGCCCTTGATTTAGAGCCCAACCAAAGGTGTTGGCCCTCCAGTGGTCATGGAGAGAACAAAAATGAAATGCAGATGCATAAAAGGGAAATGATAAGTAAAAGGCAGCTTGGCAGGACAGAGCAGATATACAAAATTAAACAATAAGAGGAAGAACAAACCATAAAGAAAAGTGGAATTGCAGCAAGGGGACCAAAATGCCTCAAACAGAACCAACAAAGCCAGGCATCTTGACATACGGTCTACCATTCTCAGCGCATGCGATCACAGCCCTTATTGCTGTTTTTTCCTGTTGTGTAACACAGGCAGTCATCTGCAGCACTTACAGCGGGCGTTGTGTGCTTCCTTCAAAATATACACCTGAAGCTAGCCCGTATTGCTGTGTTTTCCTGGTGTGTTACACTAACAGGCATTTGCAGCACTTACAGCGGACGGAGTGTGCCTTCTGCACATTATACACCTGAAGCTAGCCCTTATTGCTCGAGCTTTTTTTCTTTTGTGTTACACTAACAGGCATCTGCAGCACTTACAGCGGGCGGAGTGTGCTTCCTGCAAAATAAACACCTGAAGCTAGCCCTTATTGCTGTTTTTTCCTGTTGTGTAACACAGGCAGTCATCTGCAGCACTTACAGCGGGCGTTGTGTGCTTCCTGCAAAATATACACCTGAAGCTACCCCTTATTGCTGGTTTTCCCATCTCCCTGCAGGCCATTGCTATGTCTGGAAGGCCAACAAAAAGAGGCAGACAGTCACGAGCCAATAAAAGAGGGAAAGCAGGATCTGTGTCTGGGGGCAACAGTGCTGGTCGTGGACGCGGTGCATTGTCATCAGCAAATGGCCATGGGACACGCTTGTCCTTCTTTTCGGCAGCTGGACATGTTGAGCCGCATCATGCCGATGACTTGGTAGAGTGGATGACCAAGTCCTCCTTATCCTCCTCATCCTCTCTCACCCAGGCTCAGGGTACTGGCAATGCAGCTGCCAAAGCGTCCTCTTCCCTGGTATCAATGTCATCATCAGTCACTCCTTCCCTAGACCCACCATGTCCTCCTGAGGAGTCCCCCGAACTGTTTGAGCACAGTGTTGGGTACATGCTCCAGGAGGATGCCCAGCGTTTCGAAGGGTCTGATGATGATACCCAGCTAGAGGAAGGCAGTAGCGTGAGAGCAGAGAGAGGGGATGCTCAAGAAGGACACCAATCTGGCAGTCATGTTCCAGCAGCTGCAGCATACTGCCAGATTGGCTCCAGTGATGAGGAGGGAGGGGATGATGAGATCACTGACTCCACGTGGGTGCCTAATAGGAGAGAGGAGGAGGATGAGGAGGAGGCACATCTCCAACGAGGCAGGATGCCCTGGGGAGGCAGCGTAAGGGCAGCACACCGACTGAATCACACCGCAGAGCTCCGCCTGTGCAGGGCGCTGCCTCTGCCCGTTATTCAAAAAGTTCTTTGGTGTGGGCCTTTTTTGAGTCGAGTGCATCAGATCGCACAGCTGCTGTTTGCAACATATGTCTCAAGCGTATATAGTGTGGCCAAAACATCAGCCGCTTGGGCACCACATGCTTGACCAGACATATGTTGACCTGCCATGCAGCTCGTTGGCAAGCCTACCTTAAAGACCCACACCAAAAAACAAAGCGGACCTCTCCTTGCACCGCATTAGCTGGGATCTCCAACCCCACTATACCTTCAGTCCTCTCTGAAACCTGCACTGGGAGGAATGAAGGTGTAGAATTAGGTGTGTCACAGCCAAGTACTTGCGGGCACTCTGCTAGCAGTACACCGACGTCCGATTCTAGCAGGCAAATTTCCCTGCCCCAGCTGCTGGACCGTCAAAAGAAGTTCACTCCCAGCCATCCACATGCCCAGCGGTTGAATGCTAGCTTGGCTAAATTGCTAGCGCTTCAACTGCTGCATTTTCAGTTGGTAGACTCGGCCCCCTTCCGTGAGTTTGTGCAATGTGCGGTTCCTCAGTGGCAGGTTCCCAAACGCTACTTTTTCTCACGAAAGGCGATTCCGGCTCTCTACTGGCATGTGGAAGGCAATGTCTTGGCCTCGCTGGACAGGGCGGTCAGCGGTAAGGTGCATATTACCGCTGACTCATGGTCCAGCAGTCATGGACAGGGACGTTACCTTTCTTTCACGGCCCATTGGGTCACTTTTTGGCAGCTGGGAAGGATGCAGGACAAGGTGCAGTAGTGTTGGAGGTTGTTCCGCCGCCACGCCTCCAAAATGCTACTACTGGTTGTGACACACCTCTCTCCTCCACCCCCTCCTCTTCTTCTTCCTCCATGGCCTCGTCCTGTGCTTTGTCCTCGGAACCAGCGGTGCTCCGTAGGTGTTCAAGGGGCTACGCAAGTACGCAGGCAAAAAGATGCCATGCCGTGCTTGCGCTGGTGTGTTTGGGGGACAGGAGCCACACTGGGGCAGAGGTTCTGTCTGCTCTGCGGGGGCAGGCCGAGAGGTGGTTGACGCCACGCCAGCTTAAGCCAGGAATGGTGGTTTGCAACAATGGCACCAACCTCCTCTCCGCCCTCCGACAGGGACAACTGACCCATGTGCCCTGTGTGGCTCACATCCTTAACCTGGTGGTGCAGCGGTTCTTGGGAAGGTACCCAGGCTTACAGGATGTCCTGAGGCAGGCCAGGAAAGTCTGTGTGCATTTCCGCAGATCTTATAATGCCAATGCTCGCCTGGCTGAGCTGCAAAAGGAGTTGAACCTGCCCAAGAACAGCCTTATATGTGACATGCCCACCAGGTGGAACTCAACGTTGGCCATGCTGCAGCGGCTGCACACTCAGCAGAGGGCCATAAATGAGTACCTGTGTGACTATGGCAACAGGACAGGGTCAGGGGAGCTTGGGTTTTTTTCACCACGCCAGTGGGGCATGATCAGGGATGCATGCACTGTCCTGGCACCATTTGAGGAGGCCACGAGGATGGTGAGCAGTGACAGTGCATGTATCAGTGACACTGTACCTCTTGTCCACCTGTTGGAACATACGCTGCGTGGAATAATGGACAGGGCACTTGAGGCAGAACAGAGGCAGGAAGAGGAGGACTTCCTTGCCTCTCAAGGCCCCCTTATCCAGACAGTGTTCCTTCTGTCCCACCCATCGCACAGGAATAGGAGGAGGAGGAGGATTGTGTCAGCATGGAGGTGGAGCCTGGCACTCAGCATAATCAGCAGCAGTCTTTTAGGGATGATTTACAGTCCCAAGAAACCCGTGGACTTGTACGTGGCTGGGAGGAGGTGGCTGCGGATCATGTCGTCCTTAGTGACCCAGAGGACTCCGGACCGAATGCCTCAGCTAACCTACACTGCATGGCCTCCCTGATCCTGCAAAGTCTGCGGAAGGATCCTTGTATTCTTCGGATCAAGGAGAGGGACCATTACTGGCTGGCCACTCTCCTTGATCCACGGTACAAGGCTAAGGTTGCGGACCTTATCTTACCGTCGCAGAGGGAGCAGAGGATGAGACAACTCCGGGACTCCTTGCAGAAAGGTCTGTGCAATGCGTTCCCAGAGACTGGGAGGTTACAAACTTCTGGTCCTGGACAACGAGTTGCTGAGGCTTCGGTCAGTCAAAGAAGGAGCGGTGGGGAAGGTTGCCGTCTGACCGATGCGTTCAGACAATTCTTTAGTCCGCAGCCCCAAGGTATGATCGGTTCCAGCAACCATCGCCAGCATCTGATATACATGGTGCAGGAATACCTAGGGGCAAGGTCAGACTTGGACACCTTCCCCACCGAAAATCCTCTGGCTTACTGGGTCTTGAGGATGGATCCTTGGCCAGAGCTTGCACAGTATGCAATTGAGCTACTGGCCTGTCCTGCATCCAGCATTCTTTCAGAACGCACATTCAGTGCTGCTGGAGGATTTGTCACAGATCACAGGGTGCGCCTGTCCACCGACTCGGTTGATCGACTGACCTTCATAAAGACGAACCAGTCTTGGATCACCACCAGCTACCAAACACCTGAAGCTGATATAACAGACTAATTTATTTTCAAATGTCACATCCCTTCAAGACTGATGCTGATGCTGAGTGACTGTCCTGTTATGTTGACTGACTATCCTCCTCCTCCTCAATGATCCGATTGATGATAATAGCTTGGAAGAACATTTTTGTTTCTGGGTGCCGCCACCAGTGCCTAAGGCCCAATTTTTCAGCCCCTGTTTAACAGGGGCATGTAATTACAATTTTTTATGCAATGCTTTGCAGCAGGGCTCATTCCTGCACTCCAACTAGAGTATCTGGGAGAGGTTGCAGTGTCGTGGCACCAGCACCAGTGCCTAAGGCCCAATTTTTCAGCCCCTGTTTAACAGGGGCATGTAATTACAATTTTTGATGCAATACTTTGCAACAGGGCTCATTGCTGTGCTCCAAGTACAGTATCTGTGAGGGGTTGCAGTGTTGTGGCACCAGTGCCTAAGGCCCAATTTTTCTGCCCCTGTTTAACAGGGGCATGTAATTACAATTCTTGATCTAATAATTCACAGCAGGGCCCATTCCTGCGCCCACCAAGAGTAACTTTGAGGCCTTACAGTGTTGTGTCAACACCACCACCACCACCACCAAAGGCCCAATTTTTCAGCTCCTGTTCAACAGGGGCATGCAATTACAATTCTTGATCTAATAATTCTCAGCAGGGCCCATTTATGCGCCCACCAAGAGTAACTGTGAGGGCTTACAGTGTTGTGGCAACACCAACATGTAAGGGGCAAATTTCAGGAGAGTATATACGGCAGGCCCCTACTTTCAAACATCCAACTTACAAACGACTCCTACTTGCAAACGGAAGGAGACAACAGGAAGTGAGAGGAAATCTACCCCTAGGAAGGGAAATTCTCTCCTGTAAGAGTTAATATGGGAAAAAGGTGTCTCCTCTCTACTGATGCTTTATCACCAATCCTTGTTTCAATAAAAACCCCACTTTTCAAAAACATTTGTCATTGGGATGGAAAGTGAGGCGAAATGTTCTGAACAGGGGCACAGACAGCAAAACAAATGTTACAGGGGTGATAACCCTTCCCTATGTTTTCCAAAAAGCTTAAAAATAGATTTTTTGGCTGGAGCTACACTTAAACAATGTACCTGTTCAAAATTACAAACAGATTCTACATAAGAACAAACCTACAGACCCTGTCTTGTATGCACTGCCTGTATACGGCTGCTCAGAGTATATAGGGCCTTTTTTATTTTGTGTGCAGGGTTCCCCTTAATATCCATACAAGACCCAAAGGGGCTGGTAATGGGCTGGGGTAGGGGGGGGGTGATGGGGTAGCTATGCCATTTTTCTCAAAGATTTTCATCCATACTACCGGGACCAGACATTACATTAAAGCCGCAATCAGTTTTAAATGGCTTTTTTTTCCTTTAGAAATGTCATTTTGTGCAGGGACAGTTCTAAACACGGGAAACACGTGGCACTTCACAGGCATACTTTAGACACCCCCCAGGTACGATATTTAAAGGAATATTTTACTTTTTTTTTTCACTTTATGCATCATTAAAATGACTGCTCCCGAAAAACGGCCGTTTTTAAAACTTCTTTTTGCATTGATACATGTCCCCTGGTGCAGAACCCAGGTTCCCAAACCCTTTTTAGGACAATAACATGCATATTCGTCGTTATAATTAGCACTTTAGATTTTGAATGTTCGCATCCATTGTATTTAATAGGGTTCTAACGTTCGTGCGAACTTTCGGTCCGTTCGCGGGTTCTGGTGCGAACCGAACCCGGGGGTGTTCGGCTCATCCCTATACCCAGTCCTGATTTCCCCCTTTTCTTAAATCGCCCTGGTTACCCTTGCTTACCATATTGTATACATTTGTACATATTATATATATTTAGTTTGCTAGGTTTCTGTCACTTAGGTATTTTTGGTTGTGAGTCACTTGTTGTTTATGTTCGCTATTTACTAGTGTGTGATTGTCTTTTGTTTCACTGTAAATAAATCTTACTTTAAAAGATATATACTGTACATACTGTATGGCCTGGTCCCAGTTTATACATATAAACTAGAGGGGGTTTTGGAACTTTAAATGAAGTGTATAGGATCATACGCCTCCATCCCTATATCTGAAATCAAGAAGAGGGGTTTGGGACTTTGAATGAGGCACGTGAGGCGCAACTTTGTAAAATTGAATGAGGCACGTGAGGCGCAACTTTGTAATATTGTCAGACTATTTTTCAAAGTTGCACCTCACGTGCCTCATTCAAAGTCCCAAAGTTCCAAACCTAGTTTATACTTATGGTCTGGTCCCAGTTTATGTGTAGCCACATATATCTGGTTTCCCAGCTGCTGACTCCTGACAAAAGCCCTGCTGCCCACATTGTCAGCAGTTGATTGAATGTTTGTGAATAATATATGCAGGTTAATAGCAGTGGATTTATGAGACATGAACAATCATAGTAGGGGCGTGGCCTGCTGCGGACTAAGATGGAGGTGTAAGTCCTGAGCTCCGCTCCACTGCACAGATCCACTGCAACCCACAGCGACTGTCTGACCCGCGATAGAGAACAGACAGGGGATCGCCCGGGCATGACCAGAGACAAGTATAAGCCGCCCACACCACGCTGCCTCACAGACTATTACAGCATCGCGGCCATGCAGTCTGCTAAAGATGGCGCCGGCTCAAGGACCAGAGGCTCACATGCTGCCGCTCAAGCAGGTCAAGCTACAATGAATGACCATTCTAATGACGACAGGGCTACTGGGACCAGAGGCTCACATGCTGCCGCTCAAGCAGGTCACGCTACAAAGAATGACCGTTTTAATGGAGACACGGCTGCAACCAGAGAGGGCATGGACACTATACCTCCCCCAGAGTCTTCATCCATCATACAGGCAGCAGAAAGAGGTAAGAGGCTTGCTTCCTCCCCTGCTCCCTCACCATGTAAACAGCCCCTAGCTAAAAAACAACTGTGGGCTAACACAGCAGAAGGAGACCGCACCGCAGATGTTAACACATCCCTAGCAGCCATGCCAGCTTCAGTTAATGTTGTCACAGAAACCACACTCAAATCCATGCTGCTAACCTTACAGAGGGATCTACACAGAGAGCTGCAGCTGTCCATCTTTCAAATACATGACAGAGTAGACTGCCTAGAGGAAAGGGCTGATGTGCTAGAGGAGACCATGCAGGAATACTCCAAGGCTCATAATGAGCTCCTGGACTCTCATGATCATCACAGGGCAGAAATCCAACGCATCAAAGTGAAGTTAGCAGATTTAGAGGACCGCTCTAGACGCAACAATATTAAATTTAGAATTATACCAGAATCACTCAGTACCTACTGCAACTTTTTCAAAATTGCTCCCATGCTTAAACGCAAGGGACCTCACTATTGATCGAGCTCACAGGTTGGTAAACCCTGCCCACCTCCCCGCCGAGGTACCAAGGGATTTTCTGGCACTGATACACTACTTTCACGTGAAAGAACAATCATAGTAATGACCTTATTCAACCTTAGTGCAAGCACTTTTACCAGGATTTTTACATCGCTGTGAAGGAGCAAAAAAAGGTCTGCATGAGCAAGGGTCCTTGCCCAGTTTCAGAAAGAGCATAAAATTAGCTTACAACTTTGACTGATTTTGCACCATATTTAGAATGCTAAAGAACTGGAATAGGCAGGAAACTTTGTGAAGCAGCAGGTATTGGAGCATAAAATACCATATTGTCAGAGCTGGGCTCAGCCCTTCCTTCTCAAAGCTCTGTGCTCAGATGATGGTTAAATGCCAAAGACTCTTACTTCCACAGTGACTCACCTGGTCTTCATTTCCTGCTCGTCAGCTATAACTGCTGGTTATATAAACTCCTTGGATCAGATCTCCTGTGCCTTTGCCTTGGTCAACATATCCAGACTCTCTCTGCTGTGTTTTCCTGTGAAAGACTTTTGCTTGGCTGACTTCCCTTCTGGTTCTTGATCCTGTTTGCTGCACCCGACTTCACTGATCCCTGGACTCCTGTTTCTCTGGCTTGTTCTGACTACCCGTCCCGGTTACCAAACTCTGGCTATGTTTTGACTACGTTTTCTCGGTTTATACCATTTTACCATTTTATTAAATAGTGTGATTTTTACTGCACTTCTGTCTCAGTCTGATTCATGGTTCCTGCCACATAAATGTGCCAAAATGCCTACAGCAGAGGATCCCAAAGCCCCCAGTTTTGCTGAGAACACCCGTGTTCTGAAAAATGTCACCATATCCATGTACATACCCAGGATTTTTGAGAAGGGAAATGTCCTTTTGGAATCCTGACCCTTTCCTCCTGCTCTTCCTCAACCCTCCTCCTTATATTTCTCCTTGGTCTCCTGCTGACTTGGCATCACAGGAATAGAGGTAGCGGGCTAAGGTTCCTGTTGGCCCTGGAATAGCAGTGAATCCTATTCTTCCTCTTGGTGCTGTGCCTCCAGTGCCCAATTAATTTGGTAATTCAGTGTGTTGTCCAGAAGGAAGAAAAGAGTGGTATTGTCGCTAATCCATATCTCATCACTTCTCATCATTTTTATCACCTTTCTGCATACATCCTGGATGATGAGCCACTAATGGGGTAAAAACAACTCCGGTCCTCACCCCATAACTGCAGATACTCATTGATGGCACAATATTGCCTGTCTGGCATTCCTGCTAGGAAACCCATGGCCAGGGATGACCATATAAAATATACACAAACCTTCCTAGCCTGATCAAGGACCTCCTGGAAACAAGGGAATTTTGTTATGCACTTCTGCACCACTAGGTTGACGACATGTGTCAGGCAAGGAACATGTGTAAACTTTACCTGTTGAAGGGTAGTAAAAAGTTAATGCCACTGTCATAGAGAACTTTGCCTGGCTGAACTCAGCATGAGGTCTGCTTTTTCTTGGCGTGGAGAGCCTCCAGCAGCTCTGGCCCAGTGTGGCTCCTGTCCACCAGTCATACAACCTGCAAAGCAGTGTTGCAGAATTTTGCCTTGGCCATTGCGTAGACTCTTGGTCACTTAGAGGGGACTGGCGGTTCTGAAAAATCACTAGATGAGATCATTGATGAGGAGGTAGAGGTGATTTCACCATCAGCAAGTTGCAGGACACATAACGGCATCATAAACTCCAGTGTTGTGCCCCATACCGATCTCTCTCTTTGTCTCTTCGCACCTCCCACAGAGTAGGAAAGCACACATACAGTAGGGAACACATTTAACCCTTTGATTGCCCCTGATGTTAACCCCTTCCCTGTCATTTATACAGTGTCAGTGCATTTTTTAGCACTGATCACTGTATTGGTGTCACTGGTCCCAAAAAAGTGTCACTTAGTGTCCAATTTGTCTGCCGCAATGTCCCACTAAAAATCGCTGCCATTACTAGTAACAAACAAAAAAAAAGTCCTTGAATCTACCCCTTAGTTTTTAGATGTGATTTACCAAAAATATGTAGCAGGATACAAATTGGCCTAAATTGATGAAGAAATTTGATATTTTTTTACATATTTTTATTGGGTATGTTTTATAGCAGAAAGTAAAATATATATATATATTTTTTTCAAAATTGTTGCTTTTTTTTTTGTTTATAGCGCAAAAAATAAAAACCGCAGAGATAATCAAATACCACCAAAAGAAAGCTCTATTTGTGGGAAAAAAAATCCTATTTTGTTTGGGTACAATGTCGCATGACCACACAATTGTCAGTTAAAGTAACGCAGTACCATATAGCAAAACATGTCTGGGTCATTAAGGGGGTAAATCCTTCTGGGGCTGAAGTGGTTAAATAACATGCTCAATTCTGAACATGTCTCTGATGTACAGAAAATGCTACGGCAGCTCTGACATTTACAAAGCAAAAAAATGTTTACACTTGTTGGAAAATTTACGCTATTGACAGCTTTTCTGTTAATTAAAAAAAAAAAGGGATCCTGGAGGTGTGTGTGTGTGTTTTTTTTTAAGACAGCAATGAGATGTAATTTACTGGCAATTTAAACTCTATCTTTTCATTATAAATGTCACTTTTGCTATAGCACATGCTAGAATGAAATTGAAAAAATAAACGTGGGTAGAGTCCCTCCAAATATACATACCAGACCATTTGAGTTTGGTATGGATTTTAATGGGGATACCCCTTGCAAAAAGTGAGTTACCTCAGAGCCTGATGGGAAACAAAAGGACCCCCTGCAAAAGCACATTGTCCCCATGCTGATGATGACAAGGGTTTCTTCCCCACAACCCTGGCTGGTGGTTGTGGGGGGTCTGTGGACAGGGGGATTTATTGGAATCTTTAAGAATCCTTTAACAATTAGGGGCGCCCAGATACTAGCATCCCCTATGTGTGCAGTACCACCTTAAAATCAATGCCAAACTCAAAGGATCTGATACGAAAAAGGTGGAACCCTGTGCTGTTTTTTTTTTTAATGTAGCGCTTGTTTGCTACTAATAACTAACATAACAATGTACCCTGTTACCAATTCACATAGGGGGGGCTGGATCTGGAGTTCCCCTTTGTTAAAGGGGGTTCCATATTTTGATAAGCCCCCCGCCCACAGACCCCCACAACCACCGGGCAAGGGTTGTAGGGATGAGGCCCTTGTCCCCATCAACACGGGGACATCCTCCCCGTGTTGAGGGCATGTGGCCAGGTATGGTTCAGGAGGGGGGGGGCGCTCTCTCATCCCCCCACTTTTCCTGCGGCCTGCCAGGTTGCATGCTCGGATAAGGGTCTGGTATGTATTTTTGGGGGAACCCCACGCCATTTTTTTTTACACGGCGCTAGGTTCCTCTTACTATCCATACCAGACCTGAAGGGCCTGATATGGAATTTGGGGGACCCCCACGCTTTTATTTTTTGGTTCGGGGTTCCCCTTAATATTCATACCAGACCCAAAGGGCCTGGTAATGGACTGGGGGGATCCCTGATGTTTTTTTCAATGACTTTGAACTGTATTGCTAGGAACCGGCAATTCATGAATAGCCGCGAGTAGTTTTAAATGACTTTTTTTCCTTTGGAAATGACATTTTGTGCAGGAACAGTTCTAAGCACGGGAAACATGCGCTACTTTACAGGCATAGTGTGACAGACTCACCCGGGGCAGAGGCTTTTGGAGGGGACTGAATGCTAGCCTCTTGCCTTGCGATCATGAGCCCTGGTGTCAGGGACGTGCTGGGCTTGAACCTGGGACCTCGTCTGTGTCTGGCATTGACTCTTCCAGCGGAGCTATCTGAGATGCTGGACAGTTCCCTGCCTGATCTGCTGGATAACCTATCTGATCCATTAGACTACTCTGCTTGGTGTCTGATTACTGTTGAACTCTGAACCCCTTGCTCCTCCCATGTACTTCCTATAAAAGACATTCCAGAGATGTTGCCCCTTGCGGTTTGATCTGCTTCTGTTCCCTGAGTTCCTGATTCTGTGCTTGTATCCTGTTCCTGTGTTTGACCCGGCTTCCTGACCACGCTTCTGTCTCCAGTCCTGACCTCGGCTCGTTTGACCCTGCTCAGTTATCTGCCAGTCTGCCTGTTGCCAAGATTCGGCCTGGACTTTGAATACTCTCTGCCTGCCACTTGTGATGTTTACCTTGATGTGTATGACCCGGCTTGTCTGACTCTGCAAACCTGCACCAGCTGACCTGCATCCCTGCCCTGCAAACCGGCACCTGCTGACCTGCATCCTCTGCTCTGCAAGCTGCACCTGCTGACCTGCATCCGCTGCTTCCGGAACCAGCCGTTCCAGTCTCCACTCGGCTCCACCACTCCAAGCAGTGAGGATCAGACAGGCACCCTTACCTCACCGTGCTCTTACCACCACTGTCCCCACTCCAGTGGTCTCCGAGCCGGGGTTGTACGGGAGGTCCCTCTCCGCACGTCAGGCTCACACCCAAGGTACGTTACAGTATCAAACCGCCATGCCTGAGCCTGCAGGAGATACCTTGCCTATGGACAATGTCTATCGACACCTTACAGCTCTCACTCAGATCGTGAAGTCTCTGCAGGGCAGCCATGTCCGAATGGATAAGCAGACACAAACTCAAGCCACCTCTGCAGATTCACCTCCAACCCCAACTTCCTCTATTGGAATGTTACCATCTCCTGAGCCCAGGGTCCCTGTTCCTGAGAAGTTTTTCGGGGATCGGAGTAAATTCCGTGCGTTTCGCAACGCATGTGAACTTTACTTTTCGTTGCTACCTCTGACTTTTTCATCTGAAGCCACCAAGGTGGGCTTCGTTATCGCTTTGCTGCAGGGGGAACCTCAAGCTTGGGCCCATCACTTACTTGAAGTCCGCCATGTAGTTCTAGACTCTCTGCCCTCTTTTCTTGATGCCATGGCCCGACTTTATGACGATCCACAGCGGACTTCTACTGCCGAGGCTGCTCTCCATGCGCTCCAGCAAGGCCGCCGAGCGGTCGAGGACTATGTGACTGATTTCAGACGCTGGAGCGCGGATACCCAGTGGAATGAGGCGGCTCTGCGGCATCAGTTCCGTCTTGGTCTCTCTGAAAGCCTGAAGGATGAGTTAGCACGGGTCGGTGTTCCTGATGTTCTAGAGACTTTAATTAATTTGTCTATCCAGATAGACCGACGACTCCAGGAGCGCAGAGCAGAAAGGTCTACCCAACAGCTCCGCCCAGCTTGGATGCTACCCCAGATACGAGCCCCTGTGTACCCTGCCAGTGCCAGTACGGTTCCAACTGAACCCTCATCCCTCAACCAGACCGTCAAGCCAGGGCAGCTTGGACTAATGAAACATTCCCTATCGGCCAAGGAACGACTTCGTCGGCTGCAGAATTATCTATGCCTGTATTGCGGTGAACCCGGTCATTATGTCTCTTCTTGTCCTGCTAAGCTGCGCAAGGTCCTGGCTACCTCTTCTCCCAACTACTCACCTCCATCTACCAATGCTACTCACCTGGCTCTTCCTATCTCTTTCCAACTACCAGGGAGGACAATACCAGTAACTGCAATAATCGACTCAGGGGCATGTAGTTGTTTTGTCGATCTAGACTTTGCAGCAAAACAACACATCCCACTCCAACCTAAGACTCAGGGACTTTCCATTTTCCTGGCAGATGGGTCTCGCATCAAGTCCGGAGTAGTGACCCAGGAGACCCCTCCTTTGCCTGTGATCACCTCCATGGACCATAAGGAACTATTGACTTTGGATGCTATTGCATCTCCCATGTTTCCAGTTATCCTGGGTCTACCCTGGCTTCAGGCACACAATCCACAGATTGATTGGGGAACCGGAAGTATTAAGTTCCAGTCACCATACTGTCAACGCCACTGCATGCTTCCACGTCCCAGCACCTTGGGGCCTCTGTTATGCCTGGATTCAGATCCAGAGATACGAGCTTCTGTACCCAAACAATATCATGAGTTCCTGGACGTCTTCAGCAAACGAGGGGCCGAAGTCCTCCCGCCTCATCGTCCTTACGATTGTCCAATCGAGCTTCTTCCCGGTGCTGAGATTCCTTTCGGATGGATCTTCCCCCTATCTGAACGGGAGCTTGAGGTACTGAAAGAATACGTTGATGAGAACCTTAAGAGGGGTTTCATCCATCCTTCCACTTCTCCAGCAGGGGCAGGAATCTTCTTTGTGGAGAAAAAAGACCATTCTCTTCGGCCCTGTGTAGATTACCGGGAATTAAATAAAATCACGGTCAAGAACCGGTACCCTCTGCCTCTGGTACCTGAACTTTTTCAAAGACTCAGGACTTCCTCTGTGTTTACCAAACTAGACCTGCGGGGGGCGTACAACCTGGTACGCATCCGAGCAGGGGATGAATGGAAGACTGCCTTTCGTACCAGGTTCGGCCATTACGAATACCTAGTAATGCCCTTCGGCCTATGTAACGCCCCTGCCACCTTTCAGCATCTAGTCAATGATGTTTTCAGAGACTGTCTGGACATTTATGTAGTTGTTTATCTTGATGATATTTTGATTTTTTCCTCCTCTCTTGAGCAGCACCGGAAACACGTCAAGAGTGTACTCTGTCGTCTCCGCCAGCATGGACTGTACGCAAAACCAGAAAAGTGTGAATTCGAGCGACAGAGTATCCAGTTCCTTGGCCTAGTGATCTCTACAGAGGGATTCAAGATGGACCCACAGAAGGTTTCAGCCATTCTGGATTGGCCTGCACCTTCAGATAAAAAGGGGGTGCAGCGCTTCGTTGGCTTTGCCAATTTTTATCGGAGGTTTATCAAGGGATTCTCTGCTATTATTTCCCCGATTACGCAGCTAACGAAGCAAAATGCTTGATTCCAGTGGACATCTGAAGCACAGGCTGCTTTCACAAACCTAAAAATACTTTTTAAGTCTGCTCCTATTCTAAGTCATCCCGATCCTGCCCTACCGTATCTACTTGAGGTAGATGCCTCAGAGACAGCGGTTGGAGCTGTTATCTCCCAGCGCCAAGGTCTCAAGGACTTGATACACCCGGTAGCCTTCTTCTCCCATAAGCTTACCCCATCCGAGAGGAATTATGATGTTGGAGACCGGGAGCTCCTGGCCATTAAATCTGCCCTTGAGGAGTGGAGGTACTTGTTGGAGGGAGCAGCGCATCCTATACTCATTTACACAGACCACAAGAACCTAGAGTATCTGAGAGCTGCCAAACGTCTGAGACCACGCCAGGCACGTTGGGCACTATTTTTCTCTAGGTTCTCGTTCCACATAACTTACCGGCCAGGCTCCAAGAACACCAAACCAGACGCTCTTTCCCGAATGTTTGATGATCCAAAAGAGGTGTCAGCTCCAGATACCATTCTATCGGAAGGCAACTTCTTACTTTTACAAACTAGCCTGATGTCTGTCTTGAAGCAAGCTTCTACAGGTGTGTCTGGTCCCTCTGGAATCACTCTGGTACCCAAGGACGGGTTACTTTGGAAGAATGACAAAATCTTTGTGCCAGAAGAAGTTCGAGTCACAGTGTTAAACTTGTGTCATGATCATCCCCTGGCAGGCCATTTCGGAATGCATAAAACCCTTGAACTGATTCAACGCACGTTTTGGTGGCCGGATCTTGAAAAAGACTGCAGGGAATATGTAGGTTCATGTGCCACCTGTATCCGTAGCAAGACCACTAGAAGCAAGGCCTGGGGTCTGCTCAGACCCTTACCAGTCCCTGACCGTCCCTGGAAAATGATTGCCATGGACTTCATAGTGGAACTCCCCCCGTCTGAAGGTTGCACAGCCATCTTTGTAGTGGTTGACCGTCTATCCAAGATGGCCCACTTCGTGCCTCTCAAAGGCACTCCCTCTGCCATGGAAACTGCCCAGGTCTTCATTAGGGAAGTAGTAAGGCTACATGGGGTCCCTGTGGACATCGTTTCGGATAGAGGGGTGCAGTTCACCTCTCGCTTTTGGAAGGCTTTGTGCAAGGTCGTGAAGATTGAGTTGTCCATGTCCTCGGCCTATCACCCCCAAACTAACGGGCAAACCGAAAGAACGAATCAGACGCTCGAACAGTACCTCAGATGCTTCACCACCTTCGTTCAAGACGACTGGGTAGCTTTACTACCCTTGGCAGAGTTTGCCTTTAACAACGCCAGTCATTCGGCTACAGGTCAATCACCATTTTTTGCCAACTACGGGTTTCACCCGACCCTCATCCCTGATTCAACAGTCCCAGCGGTCCAGAGTATTGTTGATTTCCTGACCCGTAACAGCAGGATATTGCAGGAAGCCATGACTAAGGCACAAGCAGCCAATAAAAAGATCTTTGACAGGAAAAGGAGAGGGGAATTATGCCTGCAACAAGGTGACCAAGTATGGTTATCGACCACCAACCTTAAGATGGCTTGCCCCGCAAGGAAACTGGCACCCAAGTTCATCGGTCCTTTCCCAGTAAAACGGAAATTAAACGAGGTCTCCTATGAACTTGCCTTACCGGAGTCGTTGAAGATTCACCCAGTCTTTCACGTTTCCTTGCTGAAACCCGCAGTGCCCGACCCGTTCCCAGACAGGGGATCGGGACCACCCAAGCCTGTAATCATTGACGGTGATGAGGAGTTCGAGGTGGAGGCTGTCTTGGACTGCCGAAGAAGAGGGAACCAGCTTCAATTCCTGATCAAGTGAAAGGGGTACGGTCTGGAGGAGAACTCCTGGGAACCCCAACAGAACATCCACGCCCGAGAGTTAATCCAGGCCTTTTTTCGCAGTCACCCCCAGAAAAGAGCTCTATTGGGCACCCGGAGGTTGCCCTTAAGGGGGGGGGGCACTGTCAGGGACGTGCTGGGCTTGAACCTGGGACCTCTTCTGTGTCTGGCATTGACTCTTCCAGCGGAGCTATCTGAGATGCTGGACAGTTCCCTGCCTGATCTGCTGGATAACCTATCTGATCCATTAGACTACTCTGCTTGGTGTCTGATTACTGTTGAACTCTGAACCCCTTGCTCCTCCCATGTACTTCCTATAAAAGACATTCCAGAGATGTTGCCCCTTGCGGTTTGATCTGCTTCTGTTCCCTGAGTTCCTGATTCTGTGCTTGTATCCTGTTCCTGTGTTTGACCCGGCTTCCTGACCACGCTTCTGTCTCCAGTCCTGACCTCGGCTCGTTTGACCCTGCTCAGTTATCTGCCAGTCTGCCTGTTGCCAAGATTCGGCCTGGACTTTGACTACTCTCTGCCTGCCACTTGTGATGTTTACCTTGATGTGTATGACCCGGCTTGTCTGACTCTGCAAACCTGCACCAGCTGACCTGCATCCCTGCCCTGCAAACCGGCACCTGCTGACCTGCATCCTCTGCTCTGCAAGCTGCACCTGCTGACCTGCATCCGCTGCTTCCGGAACCAGCCGTTCCCGTCTCCACTCGGCTCCACCACTCCAAGCAGTGAGGATCAGACAGGCACCCTTACCTCACCGTGCTCTTACCACCACTGTCCCCACTCCAGTGGTCTCCGAGCCGGGGTTGTACGGGAGGTCCCTCTCCGCACGTCAGGGTCAGGCTCACACCCAAGGTACGTTACACCTGGCATTTGGGGGAATGGTGCTCTTTGTGAGCTGTATGCCTTGGGACCCAGTATATGCAATATTAGTGTGACTGATTAAAGTTCGGGTCCGTACCGAACATTTGAGTTTTTGGGTACCGGACCCAAACCCGAACAATTACGTGTATGTTCGGGTCCGGTGTTCGGCGATGTAATGGCGCAGAAAAGCTTCAGGGGGCAGCCAATCACCTTTTGTTTAACTTATGTGCCCTTAGAAGCCATCATAGCCATGCCTACTAATGGCATGGCTGTGATTGGCCAGTGCAACGTGTGACCCAGCTTCTATATAAGCTAGAGGCACACAGCACAGCACGTCACTCTGCTTTAGACAGGATAGGGAGAGGATCCTGGCTGCTGTTGCTTATTAGGGAGAGATTGAAATACTATGAGTTAGTTCTGATTCTGCAATCTGAGAGAAAAGATAGAGAGACAGTTTAGGGCAAGGTTCCTGTTGGTGCTTTCAGTAAAAGAGATTTATATTGGAGTCCAGATTCAGAGATCTAATAACTCAGCGATCTGCATAGGTTTACCTGTTTGTGTTGCAGTGCACAGTCTTCTTACACTGCCATGAGCCCAGTGTCAGAGAATTTTTTTACTTTTATCTGCAAGCTCAGTGCACCAGCACTGCATATGTTACGTTGAGAGATACACCCTGTACATACTGTGGGTGTATTGTGCTCTTGCAAAAAGACCCATTTAGGGCAAAAAAATAAAATAATTTGCAGTGTTTTCTGCATATATGCAAGTGTGAGATTTACAATTTATATATTTTTCTTGTATTGTGCTATTCCCCAAATTTTTTTTTAGGGCAAAAACTTTTTTTTTAATGGCATTTTCTGTATTGCTGTAGGTGTGAGATACACCGTTTCCATACTGTGGGTGTATTGTGCTCTTGCAAAAAGACCCGTTTAGGGCAAAAAAATAAAAATAAAATTTGCAGTGTTTTCTGCATATATGCAAGTGTGAGATTTACAATTTATATATTTTTCTTGTATTGTGCTATTCCAAAAAAAAAAATTTAGGGCAAAAAATATTTTTTTTAATAGCATTTTCTGTATTGCTGTAGGTGCGAGATACAGCGTTTACATACTGTGAGTGTTTTGTGCTCTTCCAAAAACACCCATTTAGTGCCACAAAAAATATCTGGAGGTGTGTGAAATAAACAATTTATATATTTTTCTTCTACTGTGCTATCCTAAAAAAAAAAATTGTACAACCAAAACTTTTTTTTGAATAGCATTTTCTGCAGTTCTGTAGCTGTGAGATACAGCGCTTACATACTGTGGGTGTGTTGTGCTCTTCCAAAAACAGACATTTAGGGCCACAAAAAATATTTTGCTGTGTTTTCTGCATATCTGGAGGTGTTTGAAATAAACAATTTATATATGTTCTTCTACTGTGCTATCCTAAAAAAATTCAAAATAAATTGAATAGCATTTTCTGCAGTTCTGTAGCCGTGAGATACAGAGTTTACATACTGTCGGTGTGTTGTGCTCTTCCAAAAACACCCATTTAGGGCAAGATCCTAAATTTGAGGAGAACGTCAAAGGCACGTGGTGGCCCCGGTCGTGGTGCTGCTGGTGGAGCTCCTGTTGCAGGGAGAGGACGTGGTCGATCTGTGCCAGCTACACGCACAAGTGAAACACCTTCCTCAGGTGTGAGTAGGCGACCGAGCCTGCGGCGGTATTTTGTCGCACCTAATGAGGCTGTACGAATGTTGAGGCCAGGACAAGTACAGGCAATAGTAGATTGGGTTGCTGACAGTGCCTCCGGTTCCTTCACATTGTCTCCCACCCACTCTTCTGATGAAAGATCAGAGTTGGCACCTGCAGCCCATGTCCATCAGTCTTTCACCTCACCCCCTTGCAAATCAGCCAAGCAGTCTGAGCCCCAAATCATTCAGCAGTCTCTTCTGCTTTTCGATGACTCTGTTAGCAGGGTTTCTCAGGGCCATCCACCTAGCCCTGCCCCAGAAGTGGAAGAGATTGAGTGCACCGATGCCCAACCACTTATGTTTCATGATGAGTACATGGGAGGACCATCGCAGCACGTCTCGGATGATGACGAAACACAGGTGCCAACTGCTGCTGCTTTCGCAATTGTGCAGACAGACAAGGAGGGCAGGGGTGAAGACTGGGTGGAAGATGATGTGGAGGACGATGAGGTCCTTGACCTCACATGGAATCAACGTTATGCAGGTGACCAGTGTAGTTCGGAGAAGGAGGGGGTGGTCGCACAGAGCCACCAGCACAGCAGAATAGGGAGCAGGGTGCAAAAGCGGAGTGTCCGTCCCGTAGACAGTACGTCTGCTACTGCCCAACGCAGCAAGTGACCGAGCACACCAAAGCCAGGTCCAAGGAGTTCCCTAGTGTGGCAGTTCTTCAGACAATGTGCTGATGACAAGACACGAGTGGTTTGCACGCTGTGCAATCAGAGCCTGAAGCGAGGCATAAACGTTCTCAACCTGAGCACAACCTGCATGACCAGGCATCTAAGTGCAAAGCACGAGCTGCAGTGGAGTAGACACCTCCAAAACAAAGAAAGGTCTCTGGCTCCTCCTGCTTCCTCTTCTTCTGCAGTCTTGGCCTCTTCATCCACCTCTGTAGTGACAGTAGCACCTGCCAACCCGCAAACAGAGCATCTGCCAGCAATACTACCACCTGGGTCACCAACCATCTCCACAATGTCCCATGGAAGCGTTCAGCTCTCTATGTCCCAAACACTGGAGCGGAAGAGGAGGTACCCCCCTAGCCACCCGCGATCCCTGGCCCTGAATGCCAGCATTTCAAAATTCCTCGCCTTTGAAATGCTGTCATTCCCTCTGGTGGAGAAACAGAGTTTTAAAAGCCTGATGGCATTGGCTGTCCCACAGTACGTCATGCCCAGCCGCCACTACTTTTCCAGGCGAGCCATCCCTTCCCTGCACATCCAAGTGGGGGACAAAATCAGGTGTGCACTGCGCAACGCCATCTGTGGCAAGGTCCACCTAACTACGGATGCGTGGACCAGTAAGCACGGTCAGGGACGTTATATGTCCCTAACAGCACACTGGATAAATGCAATGGCGGCTGGGCCTGTGGCAGATAGCAGTTTGGCGCATGTCCTTCCACCACCGAGGATTGCAGGGCGCTTCAGTTTGCCTCCTGTTGCTAACTCCTCCTACTCTGCTTCCTCAACCTCTACCGCCTCCTCATCCGGTCAGCGTAACACCTTCACCACCAACTTCAGCACAGCCAGGGGTAAACGATAGCAGGCAGTATTAAAACTTTAATGTTTGGGGGAAATAACCCACACCGCGCAGGAGTTGTGGAGGAACATGGAACAACAGACCGATGAGTGGTTGCTGTCAGTGAGCCTTAAGCCCGGCCTGGTGGTGAATGATAATGGGCAAAATCTCGTAGCAGCTCTGGGCCTAGCCGGTTTGACGCACATCCCTTGCCTGGCGCATGTGCTGAACTTGGTGGTCCAGAGGTTCCTGAAAAATTACCCCTGCTGCAGAAGGTGCGGGCCGTCTGTGCGCACTTTCAGCGTTCTCACCCTGCTGCTGCTCGCCTGTCAGCGCTGCAGCGTAACTTCAGCCTTCCCGCTCACCGCCTCATATGTGACGTGCCCACAAGGTGGAACTCACATGTGCGAGCAGCAGCAGGCGATAGTGGAGTCTCAGCTGCAGCAATCACGCGTGAGTCGCTCTGCGGAAGGGCACCACTTCACCACCAATAACTGGGCCTCCATGCGAGACCTGTGTGCCTTGTTGCGCTGTTTCGAGTACTCCACCAACATGGCCAGTGCCAATGACGCCGCTCTCAGCGTTACTATCCCAGTTCTATGCCTCCTTGAAAAAACGCTTTGGGTGATGATGGAAGAGGATGTGGCACAGGAGGAGGAGGAGGAGGCGGGATCATTTCAAAGGCTGTCAGGGCAGTCTTTTACAAGTGGCTACGAGGGTGGGTTCCTGCACCAACAAACGCCAGGTACACAATTGTCCAGCAGCAAGGGCACAGTTCTGGAGGATGAGGAGGTGGAGGATGAGGAGATGGAGGAGGAGGAGGAACCATGTTCACAGCAGGGTGGCACCCAGACCAGCTCATGGCCATCACTAGGGCGTGGCTGGGGGGATTCAGAGGACACAGACGATACACCTCCCACAGAGGACAGCTTTTCTTTGCCTCTCAGCAGCCTGGCACACATGAGCGATTATATGCTGCAGTGTTTCCGCAACGACCGGCGAGTTGCACACATTCTAACTGGTGCTGATTACTGGGTGGCCACCCTGCTGGATCCCCGTTACAAGGACAACATACCGTCCTTAATTCCCTCACTGGAGCGGGATCGTAAGATGCGTGAGTACAAGCGCACGCTGGTAGACGCGCTGCTGGTGGCATTCCCACCTGACAGCGGGCGTACGGTGGAAACACAAGGCGAAGGCAGAGGAGGAAGAAGAGGTCACCAACGCAGCCGGGGCACCGCCAGCACCTCAGAAGGCAGGGTTAGCATGGCCGAAATGTGGAAAAGCTTTGTCAGCATGCCACAACAACCAGCACCACCAGCTAAGATGGAACGTCTTAGCAGGAGGCAGCATTTCACCAACATGGTTGAGCAGTATGTGTGCACAGCCCTACACGTACTGGATGAGGGGTCTGCCCCCTTCAACTTCTGGGTCTCCAAATTGGGCACATGGCCTGAGCTTGCCCTTTATGCCTTGAAGGTGCTGGCCTGCCCTGCAGCCAGTGTATTATCTGAACGTGCATTTAGCACGGCAGGGGGCGTTATCACAGACAAGCGCAGCTGCCTGTCCAGAGCCAATGTGAACAAGCTCACGTTCATTAAAATGAACCAGGCATGGATCCCACAGGACTTGTCCGTACCTTGTGAAGAATAGACATGTATACCGGTGTTCTGACAAAAACTGTCCGGCCCGTACTGCACAGGCGCAGCGCTTGCGCAGTATGGAGGACAAGGAGATTCACAAAATCTCCGAAGATGAACGGCGCCTGCGCTGTGAGTGCAGGTTCAAGCCCCACCATCCAAGTGGACATACGGTAGCACATAGTAACAGGGCCCCTCACAGGCTCGCTTCAATCGCCAAGCTTCGGGCACGGCCTCGCTTGCCTCGGCTTGAACCTCGGATGGTGTGGCTAGAACCTGGACTCAACGCGCAGGCACCGTTCGTCTTGTGAGATTTTCGAAATCCCTTTGTCCTACGTACTGAGCAAGCGCAGTACAGGGCGGACACTATCCGATGGGGGACAGAATTCGACACATCACCGGCCTTACCCAGCCATTGTTTTATTTTTGAACCAGTGTAGGCTACCTCATCCTCCTCCACCGCTGCTTCCACCTACACAGCCACATCCACCGCCACCTCAACCTCTTACTCCATATGGACCTCGTCCTCCTAGGTCAAGATTATAATTTTAATTTTATTTTTTTGTAGCGCACAGATCCTTTCCCCCTTACCTGCCTTTATGTTGTTGGCTCCTCGCAGGAGGGAGAAAGGTGCACCGCACTACCAGCCCGTACCCTCCTGTATAAACAGGTTGAGCGGTGTACTTGACGGGCCGTGTCCACAGCAGGAGTCAAAACTCCTCCAGAGGATGATTCTCACCTCTTCTGTAGGTAGAGGCAAGTCCTTGAATTCCCAGTAAAGTCAATGTCCACACCAGCTGAAACTCCAACTCTGAGTTTATTCTCTCATGGCAAAATAAACTGTACTCGGATAGAAAAGGTTAGAGCAAAGAAACAGGACAGCTTAAGGTGCGGAGGAGGTCCAGGCACAAACGGGGCAGGGGGTGGGCAGAAGGAGCAGACAGATCGGCGCAGGGGGATGAAGATGACAGGGGGTGGGCGGAAGGAGCAGACAAATCGGTGCGGGGGGATGGAGATGACAGGGGTGGGCGGAAGGAGCTGGCAGAGCAGTGTGGGGGGGGGGTGAAGATGACGGGGTGGGCGGAAGGAGCTGGGGTATTAGGATGCCAGGCACAGGGGATTATGATGAGGATAGAGATGATGACAGGGGGTAAGTTGGTACGAAGCTGACAGTGGGAAATATGATGACAGGAACAGGAGGATGATGAAGAGTGACTGTGACAAGGTGAGTCAGTAGGTGGCATCATTTGCCGGATCATGGCATACAGCACATCACTCAGGGCTGTGAGGTCATGTGCGGTTGACACCAGTGATTTTTGGGGTGCCCTCGGTCAGGACGAAGGTGACATCACGGGATGCTGGCAGCTTGTGAGTGTCATATGCAGTACCTTAAAGGCTGGGGAAGACTGTCTCCTCGATGACGCGCCAGCTCTGGTAAGTCCTCTATTACAGGCCGTCCATCCCAGAGAGTAGAGCAGAGAGCTGCTCAGCCGATGCATGGCAGGAGATTCACAGAGCCCAGCAGAAGGGGAGGAGCCGGGGAGGGGAGTACATGGCACCACCCACCGACCCTGGGATCTCGGGCAGTGCTCAGTCCGTCCGCCGCTGGCCGGGACACCAGTGACAATCAGGTGGGCGGCGGACCATTCACACGGGCGGCGGTCGGTCTCCTCTCATGGACGGGTGGCGGGCCCCTGGGACTTGGCGGAATTACAGGGCCCAGTCGCAACTGTGACCGTTGCGACCCTGAAAATTCCACCACTGGATCTGAGGTTGTTCACTTCACTGGGTATATGGAGTGTTTACATCCACTTTAATATTAAAATTGAATCTCATGCCTAATTTTCAATTTATTTATATACAGCTGTCTGCCAGTGAAAAATGAATTCTGACCCTGAAGTGCAGTAAATATGTGAATAAAAACCACACCAACTAGTATTGGTTATTTTTATTCGATTTTTTTAATAAATGAAACAATTAAAAAAGAAGAATTAGGAAACCAGTTGATACCACTAGCTTTATATGTTTCCCAGCTGTCAGATTAGGGTGTTGATGAAAATTCTTACAAGTCAATATATGAAGTCTATAAGCATGTCTCCAAAGACAAGCCGGTAGGTTAATTGGCTTCTGCCTAAAATTGGCCCTAGTATATGAATGTGAGTTAGGGACTTTAGATTGTAAGCTCCTTGAGGGTAGGGACCGATGTGAATGTACAATGTAAAGCGCTGCGGAAAATTGACGGCGCTATATAAGTACCTAAATAGTAATAATAATAATGAAGTTACAGCATAATTGTAGCTGCTTGATTGATTTTGATGAGAGGAAGCCAGGATTACTCACTGAGCACTTCCTGCAAAAGGATATCATTTTGATTTATTGCAGAAATATAGGCAAGGGGTTAAGAGATTTGAAGAAAAATGTTTTTTTGATAATGCTGTTATGTCAAATTAATAATGCTAATTTTAACAAGGATGATTAATGCTATTTTCTTTATTTGTTCTTAATACATATACTGTAAAGGCTTCTTAGGAAACACTAAAAGACTCCCCTTTAAAGGGAGAAAATTCATTAGGTCTTACTGCACCTGATATATCTACATTTATTTTTGGAACAGCTAGTGACCTTGGTAGGCAAACTGCTTTACTATTTAAGAACAGGAATAGTAAGATGGATTCTTGATGGATTAACACATGGCTTGTAAATGCATAAAAAAATCTCTCAGAAAATAATCTTTTATTTTTATATCCACAAAAGAAACCTTCATGAAAAGACTGTGCATAAAGTGATACAAAGGGGTAATCTGTTATTTTTGGTGCCCTTTCACAAATGCATTCTGGTCACACAAAAGGCCAGACAAAACCTGGGCGAGGGAGTATTTTCATATACTATCTGAAAATATGTAACATTCTCAGACCAAAAAAAAGAAACCCCATAGATGAACTTTAAATTATTTTTGTAGAAAGAAGTACGGTAATCCTTAAACACTAGTGAGGTGGCAGTTTTATAAAGAAGATGCCTCAGGTAGATATGCTTATTAATTTTTAATATGGCCATTTTGGTTTCCAAAGGCTTGAGCAATGAGATTGACGTATTTAAAGTGGTTATAAAGGCAGAAGTTTTTTTCTACCTTACTCTACATTCTATGCAGTAAGGTAAAAAAAAAAAAATTCATGCAGCTTCCCTTGGAGCCCCTACCTAAACCTGATCCAGCGATGTGAACAAGAACCGAACCTCCCTCGACAATCTCGCTTCGCATTGGCTCAGATACAGCAGCAGATGGCAGGAGGTGGGGCTGAGCCCCTCTCTGTGTGTCTTACAGACAAGTGGCTTGCTATGGGGAGGGGGCTCATTGGGGAGGGGGCCCAGAGCACCGGCAGGGGACCCGAGAGGAGGTGGATCAGGGCTGCTTTGTGCAAACCATTGCACAGAGCAGGTAAGTATAACATGTTTAGCATTTTTTTTTAAAAAGAGCCTTTAATATTAATTTAACCACTTAAGGACCACGGCATGACGGTGTACGTCGACAGAATGGCACGGACAGGCACAAGGGCGTACAGGTACGTCCCCTTTAAGAACCCGTCCATGGGTCACACGCGCGCCGCCGGCGGTGCACTCGTGACCCGGTCCGAAGCTCCATGACCGCGTCCGCGGGACCCGCAGACCCGATCGCCCCCCGGTGTCCCGCGATCGGGTCACAGAGCTGAAGAACGTGGAGAGGTAAGTGTAAACAAACCTTTCCCCATTCTTCCTAGTGTAAGTGATCGTCTGTTCCCTATCATAGGGAACGACGATCAGTGATGTCACACGCCAATCCACGCCCCCACACAGTAGTAATCACTCCCTAGGTCACACTTAACCCCTACAGCGCCACCTAGAGGTTAAACCCTTCACTGCCAGTGTCATTTTCACAGTAATCAGTGCATTTTTATAGCACTGATCGCTGTAAAAATGACAATGGTCCCAAAAATGTGTCAAAAGTGTCCTATGTGTCCGCCATAATGTCGCAGTCACAATAAAAATCGCTGATCGCCGCCATTACTAGTAAAAAATAAAATATTAATAAAAATGGCATAAAACTACCACCTATTTTGTAGACGCTATAACTTTTGCGCAAACCAATCAATAAGTGCTTATTGTGATTTTTTTTACCAAAAATATGTAGAAGATTACGTATCGGCCTAAACTGAGGAAAAAAAAGTGTTTTTTTTTTATATGTTTTTTGGGGATATTTATTATAGCAAAAAGTAAAAAATATGTAGTTTTTTTTCAAAATTGTCTCTCTATTTTTGTTTATAGCGCAAAAAATAAAAACCGCAGAGGTGATAAAATACCACCAAAAGAAAGCTCTATTTGTGGGGAAAAAAGGACGTAAATTTTGTTTGGGAGCCACGACGCACAACCGCACAATTGTCAGTAAACCACTTCAGCCCCGGACCAGTCCCCTTTTTGCAATTCGGCACTGCGTCGCTTTAACTGACAATTGCGCGGTCGTGCGACTTGGCTCCCAAACAAAATCAACGTCCTTTTTTTCCCACAAATAGAGCTTTCTTGTGGTGGTATTTGATCACCTCTGCGGTTTTTATTTTTTGCGCTATAAACAAAAATATAGCGACAATTTTGAAAACAAATTACATATTTTTTTACTTTTTGCTATAATAAATATCCTCAAAAAATATATAAAAAACATTTTTTTCTCAGTTTAGGCCGATACGTATTCTTCTACATATTTTTGGTAAAAAAAATTGCAATCTGCGTTTATTGATTGGTTTGCGCAAAAGTTATAGTATCTACAAAGTAGGGGATAATTTTATGGCATTTTTATTAATGATTTATTTTTTACTAGTAATGGCAGCGATCAGCAATTTTTATCGTGACTGCAACATTATGGCGGACACATCGGACACTTTTTACACATTTTTGGGACCATTGTCATTTTTACAGCGATCAGTGCTTTAAAAATGCACTGATTACTGTGAAAATTACACTTGCAGTGAAGGGTTTAACCTCTAGGTGGCGCTGTAGGGGTTAAGTGTGACCTAATGAGTGATTCTATCTGAAGGGGGCGTGGATTGGCGTGTGACGTCACTGATCGTCGTTCCCTATGACAGGGAACAGACGATAAGTGACACTGCCTCTAGGAAGAACGAGGAAAGGTTTGTTTACACTTACCTCTCCCCGTTCTTCAGCTCTGTGACCCGATCGGGGGACACCGGCAGCGTTAGGGTCCGCGGGTCCCGCGGGCACAGTTATGGAGCTTCGGACCAGGTCGCGAGCGTGCCGGCGGCGGCGCGCAGGCGACCCATGGACAGGTTCTTAAAGGTGACTTACCTGTACGCCCTTATGCCTCTCCGTGCCATTCTGTCGGCGTACATCGTTGTGTGGCGGTCCTTAAGTGGTTAAAGCTACGCAGTGCCGAATCGCAAAAAGGGGCCTGGTCCTTTAGCAACAAAATGGTCTGGGGCTTAAGTGGTTAACGTGTTTGTTTGTTTTTCCCTTTGTGTCATTGTTATCTTTGCTATAACTCTTTTTACCTTGTTTCCTTATTCCCTATGCCTGATTTTAGTTTAATTTCTGTCTCTAAATTATGTAATATACTGTATTTATCGGAGTATAACACGTGCTGGCGTATAACACGCACCCCAAGTTTAGGAGGGAATTTTAAGATTTTTTTTTTTAGGAGGGAAGTTTAAGGAAAAAAAACTTACATTTAACCACTTAACGACCGCTCACTGTATATATACGTCGGCAGAATGGCACGGACAGGCACAATCACGTACCTGTACGTGCCTGCCTTCATATAGTTGGGGGGTCCCATCGGACCCCCCTTCTATACAGTGAGCGGTCGGCATCGTTCCGGGAGCAATCCGTGATGAGGGGACGGCCATTCGTTTCCGGCCACCCCCTCGCGATCGCTCCCGGCGAATGAAAAGCTTCCTCTGCCTGTGTAATGTTTACACAGGCAGGAGGAAGTGATGTCATCTGTCATGCGGCGCTCACATATACCGAGCGCCGCATGAGAGAAGACAGAGGTTAGTGCACTAAACAGCACACTGACACCCCACACATAGGCACACGATCGCCCCCAGGCCCCCCCAGACACCCCCAGATCACCCCCCAGATCACCACCCAGACCCTAGTCACAGTGTCACTGATTGCAGAGACCATTTATTTACTGATCACTGCAATCAGTGACATTTGTGACTGTAAAAGTGTCAGGGCAGAGTGTTTTAGGTCCAGTGTAGCCCCCTAACCCCCCCTAATAAAGGTTTAACCCCTTGATTGCCCCCCAGGTAACCCTTTCACCCCCTAGCAGTGCTGTCACTAAGCGATCGTTTTTCTGATCGCTGTATTAGTGTCGGTGATGCCGATAGGTAGCCAGTTATTTTTTTAGGTTCGCCGCAGGTTTTTATAGCATCAGGTACCCCCATATATTATCTAATAAAGGTTTTAACCCCCTAATTGCCCCTAGTTAACCATTTCACCAGTGATCACCGTATAAGTGTTTCTGGTGACACTGGTTAGCCAGTTAGTTATTTTGTTAGGTTCCCCGTCAGGTTTTTATATAGTGTCAGGTACCCCCATATATTACCTAATAAAGGTTTAACCCCCTGATTGCCCCATAGTTAACCCTTTCACCAGTGATCACCATATAAGTGTTACGGGTGACGCTGGTTAGTTAGTTTGCTTTTTATAGTGTCAGGGCACCCGCCGTATATAACCCAATAAAGGTTTAACCCCCTGATCGCCCGGCGGATGATATCAATTAGGTTTTAGCATCAGAGAGGGTCTGCGTCGCCCCAGGCAGCGTCAGGTTAGTGCCAGTAACGCTAACACCCACGCGTGAAGCATACACCTCCCTTAGTGGTATAGTATCTGAACAGATCAATATCTGATCTGATCAGATCTATACTAGCGTCCCCAGCAGTTTAGGGTTCCCAAAAACGCAGTGTTAGCGGGATCAGCCCAGATACCTGCTAGCACCTGCGTTTTACTCCTCCGTCCAGCCCAGGCCACCCAAGTGCAGTATCGATCGATCACTGTCACTTACAAAACACAACACACATAACTGCAGCGTTCGCAGAGACAGGCCTGATCCCTGCGACTCCAGTGCTGTAGGAGGTGATTTCACCACCACAGTTAAAAAAAAAAGAGCATATATGCCGAAGCATGGGGGCAGCAGGGGCGGAGGAGCAATTTTGCTCCTAGTGCCGCGTACATACGGTCAAAATTCCGACGGAGGCATACCCGTGGAAAAGTCCGACCATGTGTATGCGGCATAAATTTTGCGGGAGGATGCCCCCATGCTTCGGCATATATAAATGGTGCATGTATGCCCATCATTAGAAGTGGGTGGATGAAGGGAGGTATTCTAATGGTGGGCATACCCACCGATCAATCTCTTTTTTCGTTCAGCCAATAGGCTGCATGAAAAAAAAGATTACAATACATGTCCAACAAGGACCAGCAACGTACTGGTATGTTGCTGGACTTTGAATGGTTATACCAGATTGATGCCTGCGGGTTTAGGTATCATCTTGGTATCATTCTTTTCAGCCAGCGGCCGACTTTCATGTAAAAGCAATCCTAGCGGCTAATTAGCCTCTGGACTGCTTTTACAAGCAGTGGGAGGGAATGTCCCCCCCGGATATAAAAATCGCCATTGGGAAATTGGGAAAGCATTTTATCACACCGATCTTGGTGTGGTCAGATGCTTTGAGGGCAGAGGACCCCAGTAGTTTTTTCAAAAAAGAGTACCTGTCACTACCTATTGCTATCATAGGGGATATTTACATTCCCTGAGATAACAATAAAAATGATAAAAAAAAATAAAAATATGGAAGGAACAGTTTAAAAATAAAATAAAAAAGCAAAATTAATAATAATAAAAAAAAAAAAAGCACCCCTGTCCCGCCCTGCTCTTGCGCAATGGCGAACGCAAGCGTTGGTCTGGCATCATATGTAAACAGCAATTGCATCATGCATGTGAGGTATCACCACGAAGGTCAGATCGAGTGCAGTCATTTTAGCAGTAGACCTTCTCTGTAAATCTAACGTGATAAAAAAATGTATGTAGTTTGTCGCCACTGCGCGTTTGTGCGAAATTTTAAAGCATGTCGTGTTTGATATCTATGTACTCGGCCTAAGATCATCGTTTTTATTTCATCAAACATTTGGGCAATATAGTGTGTTTTAGTGCATTAAAATTTAAAAAGGTGTATTTTTTCTCCAAAAAATGCGTTTAAAAAATCGCTGCGAAAATACTGTGTGGAAAAAAAAATGCAACACCCACCATTTTAATCTGTAGGGCCTTTGCTTTAAAAAAATATATAATGTTTGGGGGTTCAACATAATTTTCTTGCAAAAAAAAAAATGTTTTCATGTAAACAAAAAGTGACAGAAAGGGCTTTGTCTTCAAGTGGTTAGAAGAGTGGATGTAAGCTTCATAATGTTGTGTATAAAATGCCAGGACAGTTCAAACCCCCCCCAAATGACCCCATTTTGGAAAGTAGACACCCCAAGCTATATACTAAGAGGCATGTCGAGTCCATGGAATATTTTATATGTTGACACAAGTTGCGGAAAAAATACAATTTATTTATTTTTATTTATTTTTTTGTACAAAGTTGTCACTAAATGATATAAATGATATATTGCTCAAACATGCCATGGGCATATGTGGAATTACATCCCAAAATACATTCTGTTGCTTCTCCTGAGTACGGGGATACCACATGTGTGAGACTTTTTGGGAGCCTAGCCGCGTACGGGACCCCAAAATCCAAGCACCGCCTTCAGGCTTTCTAAGGGTATACATTTTTGATTTCACTCCTCACTGCCTATCACAGTTTCGGAGGCCATGGAATGCCCAGATGGCACAACCCCCCCCCCCAAATGACCCCATTTTGGAAAGTAGACATCCCAAGCTATTTGCAGAGAGGTATGGTGAGTATTTTGGAGATCTCGCTTTTTGTCACAAAGTTTTGAAAATTGAAAAAAAATATATTTTCTTTCTTCATTTTCAAAAACAAATGAGAGCTGTAAAATACTCACCATGCCTCTCAGCAAATAGCTTGGGGTGTCTACTTTCCAAAATGGGGTTATTTGGGGGGGTTTTGTGCTATTTTGGCATTTTATGGCCTTCGAAACTGTGATAGGTAGTGAGGAGTAAAATAAAAAATTTGCGCCCTTAGAAATCCTGAAGGCGGTGCTTGGTTTTCGGGGGCCCGTACGCGGCTAGGCTCCTAAAAAGTTCCACACATGTGGTATCCCCGTACTCAGGAGAAGCGGTAAAATGTATTTTGGGGTGCAATTCCACATATAACCATGGCATGTGTGAGCAATATATTATTTAGTGACAACTTTTTGTAATTTTTTTTTTTTTAGTCATTATTTAATCACTTGAGACAAAAAAAAAATATTCAATGGGCTCAACATGCCTCTCAGCAATTTCCTTGGGGTGTCTTCTTTCAAAAATGGGGTCATTTGGGGGGGGGGTTGTACTGCCCTGCCATTTTAGCACCTCAAGAAATGAAATAGGCAGTCATAAATTAAAAGCTGTGTAAATTTCAGAAAATGTACCCTAGTTTGTAGACGCTATAACTTTTGCGCAAACCAATAAATATACGATTATTGACATTTTTTTACTAAAGACATGTGGGTGAATAAATTTTGGCCTAAATGTATGACTAAAATTGAGTTTATTCGATCTTTCTTATAACAAAAAGTAGAAAATATCATTTTTTTTTCAAAATTTTCAATCTTCTTCCATTTATATCGCAAAAAAAAAAAATTGCAGAGGCAATCAAATACCATTAAAAGAAAGCTTTATTTGTGGGAAGAAAAGGACGCAAATTTCGTTTGGGTACAACATTGCATGTCCACACAATTTCCAGTTAAAGCAGCGCAGTGCCAAATTCTGAAAACACCTCTGGTCCTTAACCTGCATAATGGTCCGGGGCTTAAGTGGTTAAATGCCCATCAATGCAGCCTTATCAGTGTCCATCTGCAGCCTTGCTCATCATTGCAGAATGATCAGTATCCATCTGCAGCCTTGTCCAGTGTCATTTGCAGCCTTGCCCAGTGTCATTTGCAGCCTTGCCCAGTGTCATTTGCAGCCTTGCCCAATGTCATTTGCAGCCTTGCCCAGTGTCATTGCAGCCTTGCCCAGTGTCATTGCAGCCTTGCCCAGTGTCATTTGCAGCCTTGCGCAGTGTCATAGAAGCCTTGCCCAGTGTCATTGCAGCCTTGCCCAGTGTCATTGCAGCATGCTCGTTTAAAATTACAGCCGCCAAGATAGACAGAGCCGGATGTCCTGTGTACTCGGCTCCTCTTGGCTCCTCTCACAGTCCCGCCCCTTGGCCAGGCTTCTTTGATGGACATAACACAGGTCCAATGGTGGGACTGGGCGTGACTGCGAGCGGAGCCGAGCCTAGCTGTCAGGGTTGTACGTACCTGATCAGCGAGTCCGTTAGAGCAGAGGAAGGTCCCCCGTACGGATCCGACTCGCGGGCCCCTGGTAGTGCAGACAGGAGGCACGGGAGTGCGGAAGGGTAAGAGAGCCTGAGAGTGGTTACTGGAAGGCAGCTCCGGATCCTGGGTTCAGGAGAGTAGCTGAGCCAGGCTGGCTGCAGGCAGGCAGGTAGGCAGGCAGGTGTGTAGAGCAGTGCAGCTGGGCAGGTGCAGAGAGAGTGGTCAAGACAAGCAGGGTTCGGCAACGTTCAGGCAGTATGGTACAGCGGGGTAGGCAGGTTCAGGGTCAAAGACAGGCTGAGGTCGGGTGCAGGCGGATAGCAGGAAAAGTCCAGTAACAAGCCGGGTGGTCAGAAGATCAGGTTTCAGGCAATTAACAGGAGCAGGATACATAGGGGACTGTAGATCAGACAGCACCGGTCTGAAGTGTTCCAGGAGTTTAAATGGGCAAACCGGCATGCATCGGCGCGCGCAATGGCGCATCACATGCACCCGCGCGCACAGGCACACCATTGCGCACAGGCCCGCGCGCCCGCAGTCTGGGAAGTGCACCAGTGCGGACAGGAACATACCCAACATCAGCGCGCATCGGCGCACGCGAACGCACACCAAATCGACCACCAACAGCAAGGTACGTTCTCTGACAGTGCCCCCCCCTTAAGGGCAGCCTCCGGATGCCCAATTGAGCGATCTTCGCGGCATGAGACCTTCTGAAAGCTTGCATGAGTTCCTCCGCATGTATGCCGCTTTCGGGTTCCCAGGAATTATCTTCTGGGCCGTAACCCCTCCACTTAATTAGATATTGAATCTGGTTGTGTCTTTTCCTACAGTCCAGGATTGCCTCCACCTCAAATTCCTCCTCGTTGTCAATCAAAACAGGTTCCGGTGGGCCAGTGTTACGGCCAGCGAAGGGGTTAGGGACAACCGGCTTTAATAGTGTCACATGAAAGACTGGGTGGACCTTCAGGGTGTTGGGTAAGTCGAGCTCATATGCCACATTGTTGATTCTCCTCTTTACCGAGAAAGGTCCCATGAACTTAGGGCCCAGCTTCCTTGACGGACAGGCCATCTTTAGGTTGATTGTGGATAACCACACCTGGTTGCCAGGCTCCAGAATGAGTTCCCCTCTCCTTTTCCTATCAAACATCCTCTTGTTGTACTCCTGGGTCTTGGACATGGTCTCCTGTAGAAGTTTGTTATTGGAGATGAAGAAGTCCATTGTTTCGGACACTGCAGGGATGGTGCATTCGGGTATGGTACTGGGTAAAAAGGAAGGATGGAAACCATAGTTGGCAAAGAATGGGGTTTGCTTAGTGGCAGAGTGCAGGGGGTTATTGTAAGCAAATTCAGTGATGGGGAGCAGAGAGACCCAATCATCCTGGGAAAAGGAGGAAAAGCAACGGAGGTACTGTTCTAAGGTTTGGGTGGTTCTCTCTGTCTGACCATTCGTCTGAGGGTGATAAGCCGAAGAGAATGCCAACTCAATTTCCAGAGAACCACAAAGAGCCTTCCAAAATCTGGAGGTGAACTGGACACCTCGGTCCGAGACAATACTTGCCGGGACTCCATGGAGCCTCACTATCTCCCTGATAAAAACCTTTGCCGTCTTCATGGTGGAAGGTGTGCCTTTCATGGGCAAAAAATGAGCCATTTTGGACAGCCTGTCGACGACAACAAAGACCGCGGAGAATCCTTCGGACAGAGGGAGCTCCACTATGAAGTCCATCGACACCATCTTCCAGGGTCTTTCAGGGACAGGTAAAGGTTTTAATAGACCCCAGGTCCTCATCCGGCTATTCTTGTTCCGGGAGCAGATGTTGCATGAGTCCACGTAGCTTTTGCAGTCGCTACCCAGCTGCGGCCACCAGAACGTGCGCTTGATTAGCTCGGCCGTTTTCAAGGTACCGAAATGTCCGGCCAACTTGTGGTCATGGCAAAGTTCCAGAACAGCTATCCGAAGACCCTCTGGGACCAGAATTTTGCCCTCGTGCCTGATCAGACCATCTTGTGCCCTGACACAGTTCTCCGGAAGAGAGGTCAAGCCAGCAGACGCCAGCTTAATACGGGACATGAGGTCTTCTTGAAGCAGCAGGAAGTTCCCGGCAGGGAGGATGGTGTCAACAGGTAAGTTCTCTTCAGGAATGCTGAACATTCGGGACAGTGCGTCCGGTTTAATGTTTTTTGAACCAGGCCTGTAGGTGATGTGGAACAGAAACCTTGAGAAAAAAAGTGCCCACCTTGCCTGCCTTGGTTTCAACCTCTTAGCTGTTCTCAGGTACTCAAGGTTCTTGTGGTCCGTGTAGACCAAAATGGGGTGTGCAGCCCCCTCGAGCAGGTAACGCCACTCTTCTAACGCGGCCTTGATAGCCAGGAGTTCCCGATCTCCCACGTCGTAGTTCCGTTCCACAGTGGAAAGCTTGCGCAAGAAGAAGGCCACTGGAAAGAGTAAGGCTTTGGCCCCCTGACGCTGGGATAGCACAGCCCCCACAGCACTTCCAGGACGAAGGGTAATGCAGGGTCAGGGTGCTTCAGGATGGAGGCAGAGACAAATAATTCCTTCAGTTTGTCAAAGGCAGCTTGGGCTCTAGGGGACCAATAGAATCGGTTTCCTTGTTTGGTTAATTCAGTAAGAGGGGCGACAATTGCAGAGAAACTTCTGATGAACTTCCGGTAAAAGTTGGAAAACAGGGAACAGACGATAAGTGACACTGCCTCTAGGAAGAACGAGGAAAGGTTTGTTTACACTTACCTCTCCCCGTTCTTCAGCTCTGTGACCCGATCGGGGGACACCGGCAGCGTTAGGGTCCGCGGGTCCCGCGGGCACAGTTATGGAGCTTCGGACCAGGTCGCGAGCGTGCCGGCGGCGGCGCGCAGGCGACCCATGGACAGGTTCTTAAAGGTGACTTACCTGTACGCCCTTATGCCTCTCCGTGCCATTCTGTCGGCGTACATCGTCGTGTGGCGGTCCTTAAGTGGTTAAAGCTACGCAGTGCCGAATCGCAAAAAGGGGCCTGGTCCTTTAGCAACAAAATGGTCTGGGGCTTAAGTGGTTAACGTGTTTGTTTGTTTTTCCCTTTGTGTCATTGTTATCTTTGCTATAACTCTTTTTACCTTGTTTCCTTATTCCCTATGCCTGATTTTAGTTTAATTTCTGTCTCTAAATTATGTAATATACTGTATTTATCGGAGTATAACACGTGCTGGCGTATAACACGCACCCCAAGTTTAGGAGGGAATTTTAAGATTTTTTTTTTTAGGAGGGAAGTTTAAGGAAAAAAAACTTACATTTAACCACTTAACGACCGCTCACTGTATATATACGTCGGCAGAATGGCACGGACAGGCACAATCACGTACCTGTACGTGCCTGCCTTCATATAGTTGGGGGGTCCCATCGGACCCCCCTTCTATACAGTGAGCGGTCGGCATCGTTCCGGGAGCAATCCGTGATGAGGGGACGGCCATTCGTTTCCGGCCACCCCCTCGCGATCGCTCCCGGCGAATGAAAAGCTTCCTCTGCCTGTGTAATGTTTACACAGGCAGGAGGAAGTGATGTCATCTGTCATGCGGCGCTCACATATACCGAGCGCCGCATGAGAGAAGACAGAGGTTAGTGCACTAAACAGCACACTGACACCCCACACATAGGCACACGATCGCCCCCAGGCCCCCCCAGACACCCCCAGATCACCCCCCAGATCACCACCCAGACCCTAGTCACAGTGTCACTGATTGCAGAGACCATTTATTTACTGATCACTGCAATCAGTGACATTTGTGACTGTAAAAGTGTCAGGGCAGAGTGTTTTAGGTCCAGTGTAGCCCCCTAACCCCCCCTAATAAAGGTTTAACCCCTTGATTGCCCCCCAGGTAACCCTTTCACCCCCTAGCAGTGCTGTCACTAAGCGATCGTTTTTCTGATCGCTGTATTAGTGTCGGTGATGCCGATAGGTAGCCAGTTATTTTTTTAGGTTCGCCGCAGGTTTTTATAGCATCAGGTACCCCCATATATTATCTAATAAAGGTTTTAACCCCCTAATTGCCCCTAGTTAACCATTTCACCAGTGATCACCGTATAAGTGTTTCTGGTGACACTGGTTAGCCAGTTAGTTATTTTGTTATTTAGGTTCCCCGTCAGGTTTTTATATAGTGTCAGGTACCCCCATATATTACCTAATAAAGGTTTAACCCCCTGATTGCCCCATAGTTAACCCTTTCACCAGTGATCACCATATAAGTGTTACGGGTGACGCTGGTTAGTTAGTTTGCTTTTTATAGTGTCAGGGCACCCGCCGTATATAACCCAATAAAGGTTTAACCCCCTGATCGCCCGGCGGATGATATCAATTAGGTTTTAGCGTCAGAGAGGGTCTGCGTCGCCCCAGGCAGCGTCAGGTTAGTGCCAGTAACGCTAACACCCACGCGTGAAGCATACACCTCCCTTAGTGGTATAGTATCTGAACAGATCAATATCTGATCTGATCAGATCTATACTAGCGTCCCCAGCAGTTTAGGGTTCCCAAAAACGCAGTGTTAGCGGGATCAGCCCAGATACCTGCTAGCACCTGCGTTTTACTCCTCCGTCCAGCCCAGGCCACCCAAGTGCAGTATCGATCGATCACTGTCACTTACAAAACACAACACACATAACTGCAGCGTTCGCAGAGACAGGCCTGATCCCTGCGACTCCAGTGCTGTAGGAGGTGATTTCACCACCACAGTTAAAAAAAAAAGAGCATATATGCCGAAGCATGGGGGCAGCAGGGGCGGAGGAGCAATTTTGCTCCTAGTGCCGCGTACATACGGTCAAAATTCCGACGGAGGCATGCCCGTGGAAAAGTCCGACCATGTGTATGCGGCATAACTTTTGCGGGAGGATGCCCCCATGCTTCGGCATATATAAATGGTGCATGTATGCCCATCATTAGAAGTGGGTGGATGAAGGGAGGTATTCTAATGGTGGGCATACCCACCGATCAATCTCTTTTTTCGTTCAGCCAATAGGCTGCATGAAAAAAAAGATTACAATACATGTCCAACAAGGACCAGCAACGTACTGGTATGTTGCTGGACTTTGAATGGTTATACCAGATTGATGCCTGCGGGTTTAGGTATCATCTTGGTATCATTCTTTTCAGCCAGCGGCCGACTTTCATGTAAAAGCAATCCTAGCGGCTAATTAGCCTCTGGACTGCTTTTACAAGCAGTGGGAGGGAATGTCCCCCCCGGATATAAAAATCGCCATTGGGAAATTGGGAAAGCATTTTATCACACCGATCTTGGTGTGGTCAGATGCTTTGAGGGCAGAGGACCCCAGTAGTTTTTTCAAAAAAGAGTACCTGTCACTACCTATTGCTATCATAGGGGATATTTACATTCCCTGAGATAACAATAAAAATGATAAAAAAAATAAAAATATGGAAGGAACAGTTTAAAAATAAAATAAAAAAGCAAAATTAATAATAATTAAAAAAAAAAAAGCACCCCTGTCCCGCCCTGCTCTTGCGCAATGGCGAACGCAAGCGTTGGTCTGGCATCATATGTAAACAGCAATTGCATCATGCATGTGAGGTATCACCACGAAGGTCAGATCGAGTGCAGTCATTTTAGCAGTAGACCTTCTCTGTAAATCTAACGTGATAAAAAAATGTATGTAGTTTGTCGCCACTGCGCGTTTGTGCGAAATTTTAAAGCATGTCGTGTTTGATATCTATGTACTCGGCCTAAGATCATTGTTTTTATTTCATCAAACATTTGGGCAATATAGTGTGTTTTAGTGCATTAAAATGTAAAAAGGTGTATTTTTTCTCCAAAAAAATGCGTTTAAAAAATCGCTGCGAAAATACTGTGTGGAAAAAAAAAATGCAACACCCACCATTTTAATCTGTAGGGCCTTTGCTTTAAAAAAATATATAATGTTTGGGGGTTCAACATAATTTTCTTGCAAAAAAAAAAATGTTTTCATGTAAACAAAAAGTGACAGAAAGGGCTTTGTCTTCAAGTGGTTAGAAGAGTGGATGTAAGCTTCATAATGTTGTGTATAAAATGCCAGTTCAAAACCCCCCCAAATGACCCCATTTTGGAAAGTAGACACCCCAAGCTATATACTGAGAGGCATGTCGAGTCCATGGAATATTTTATATGTTGACACAAGTTGCGGAAAAAATACAATTTATTTATTTTTATTTATTTTTTTGTACAAAGTTGTCACTAAATGATATAAATGATATATTGCTCAAACATGCCATGGGCATATGTGGAATTACATCCCAAAATACATTCTGTTGCTTCTCCTGAGTACGGGGATACCACATGTGTGAGACTTTTTGGGAGCCTAGCCGCGTACGGGACCCCAAAATCCAAGCACCGCCTTCAGGCTTTCTAAGGGTATACATTTTTGATTTCACTCCTCACTGCCTATCACAGTTTCGGAGGCCATGGAATGCCCAGATGGCACAACCCCCCCCCCCCCCAAATGACCCCATTTTGGAAAGTAGACACCCCAAGCTATTTGCAGAGAGGTATGGTGAGTATTTTGGAGATCTCGCTTTTTGTCACAAAGTTTTGAAAATTGAAAAAAAATATATTTTCTTTCTTCATTTTCAAAAACAAATGAGAGCTGTAAAATACTCACCATGCCTCTCAGCAAATAGCTTGGGGTGTCTACTTTCCAAAATGGGGTTATTTGGGGGGGTTTTGTGCTATTTTGGCATTTTATGGCCTTCGAAACTGTGATAGGTAGTGAGGAGTAAAATAAAAAATTTGCGCCCTTAGAAATCCTGAAGGCGGTGCTTGGTTTTCGGGGGCCCGTACGCGGCTAGGCTCCTAAAAAGTTCCACACATGTGGTATCCCCGTACTCAGGAGAAGCGGTAAAATGTATTTTGGGGTGCAATTCCACATATAACCATGGCATGTGTGAGCAATATATTATTTAGTGACAACTTTTTGTAATTTTTTTTTTTTTTAGTCATTATTTAATCACTTGAGACAAAAAAAAAAATATTCAATGGGCTCAACATGCCTCTCAGCAATTTCCTTGGGGTGTCTTCTTTCAAAAATGGGGTCATTTGGGGGGGGGGTTGTACTGCCCTGCCATTTTAGCACCTCAAGAAATGAAATAGGCAGTCATAAATTAAAAGCTGTGTAAATTTCAGAAAATGTACCCTAGTTTGTAGACGCTATAACTTTTGCGCAAACCAATAAATATACGATTATTGACATTTTTTTACTAAAGACATGTGGGTGAATAAATTTTGGCCTAAATGTATGACTAAAATTGAGTTTATTCGATCTTTCTTATAACAAAAAGTAGAAAATATCATTTTTTTTTCAAAATTTTCAATCTTCTTCCATTTATATCGCAAAAAAAAAAAATCGCAGAGGCAATCAAATACCATTAAAAGAAAGCTTTATTTGTGGGAAGAAAAGGACGCAAATTTCGTTTGGGTACAACATTGCATGTCCACACAATTTCCAGTTAAAGCAGCGCAGTGCCAAATTCTGAAAACACCTCTGGTCCTTAACCTGCATAATGGTCCGGGGCTTAAGTGGTTAAATGCCCATCAATGCAGCCTTATCAGTGTCCATCTGCAGCCTTGCTCATCATTGCAGAATGATCAGTATCCATCTGCAGCCTTGTCCAGTGTCATTTGCAGCCTTGCCCAGTGTCATTTGCAGCCTTGCCCAGTGTCATTTGCAGCCTTGCCCAATGTCATTTGCAGCCTTGCCCAATGTCATTTGCAGCCTTGCCCAGTGTCATTGCAGCCTTGCCCAGTGTCATTGCAGCCTTGCCCAGTGTCATTTGCAGCCTTGCGCAGTGTCATTTGCAGCCTTGCGCAGTGTCATTTGCAGCCTTGCGCAGTGTCATAGAAGCCTTGCCCAGTGTCATTGCAGCCTTGCCCAGTGTCATTGCAGCATGCTCGTTTAAAATTACAGCCGCCAAGATAGACAGAGCCGGATGTCCTGTGTACTCGGCTCCTCTCACAGTCCCGCCCCTTGGCCAGGCTTCTTTGATGGACATAACACAGGTCCAATGGTGGGACTGGGCGTGACTGCGAGCGGAGCCGAGCCTAGCTGTCAGGGTTGTACGTACCTGATCAGCGAGTCCGTTAGAGCAGAGGAAGGTCCCCCGTACGGATCCAACTCGCGGGCCCCTGGTAGTGCAGACAGGAGGCACGGGAGTGCGGAAGGGTAAGAGAGCCTGAGAGTGGTTACTGGAAGGCAGCTCCGGATCCTGGGTTCAGGAGAGTAGCTGAGCCAGGCTGGCTGCAGGCAGGCAGGTAGGCAGGCAGGTGTGTAGAGCAGTGCAGCTGGGCAGGTGCAGAGAGAGTGGTCAAGACAAGCAGGGTTCGGCAACGTTCAGGCAGTATGGTACAGCGGGGTAGGCAGGTTCAGGGTCAAAGACAGGCTGAGGTCGGGTGCAGGCGGATAGCAGGAAAAGTCCAGTAACAAGCCGGGTGGTCAGAAGATCAGGTTTCAGGCAATTAACAGGAGCAGGATACATAGGGGACTGTAGATCAGACAGCACCGGTCTGAAGTGTTCCAGGAGTTTAAATGGGCAAACCGGCATGCATCGGCGCGCGCAATGGCGCATCACATGCACCCGCGCGCACAGGCACACCATCGTGCACAGGCCCGCGCGCCCGCAGTCTGGGAAGTGCACCAGTGCGGACAGGAACATACCCAACATCAGCGCGCATCGGCGCACGCGAACGCACACCAAATCGACCACCAACAGCAAGGTACGTTCTCTGACAGTGCCCCCCCCTTAAGGGCAGCCTCCGGATGCCCAATTGAACGATCTTCGCGGCATGAGACCTTCTGAAAGCTTGCATGAGTTCCTCCGCATGTATGCCGCTTTCGGGTTCCCAGGAATTATCTTCTGGGCCGTAACCCCTCCACTTAATTAGATATTGAATCTGGTTGTGTCTTTTCCTACAGTCCAGGATTGCCTCCACCTCAAATTCCTCCTCGTTGTCAATCAAAACAGGTTCCGGTGGGCCAGTGTTACGGCCAGCGAAGGGGTTAGGGACAACCGGCTTTAATAGTGTCACATGAAAGACTGGGTGGACCTTCAGGGTGTTGGGTAAGTCGAGCTCATATGCCACATTGTTGATTCTCCTCTTTACCGAGAAAGGTCCCATGAACTTAGGGCCCAGCTTCCTTGACGGACAGGCCATCTTTAGGTTGATTGTGGATAACCACACCTGGTTGCCAGGCTCCAGAATGAGTTCCCCTCTCCTTTTCCTATCAAACATCCTCTTGTTGTACTCCTGGGTCTTGGACATGGTCTCCTGTAGAAGTTTGTTATTGGAGATGAAGAAGTCCATTGTTTCGGACACTGCAGGGATGGTGCATTCGGGTATGGTACTGGGTAAAAAGGAAGGATGGAAACCATAGTTGGCAAAGAATGGGGTTTGCTTAGTGGCAGAGTGCAGGGGGTTATTGTAAGCAAATTCAGTGATGGGGAGCAGAGAGACCCAATCATCCTGGGAAAAGGAGGAAAAGCAACGGAGGTACTGTTCTAAGGTTTGGGTGGTTCTCTCTGTCTGACCATTCGTCTGAGGGTGATAAGCCGAAGAGAATGCCAACTCAATTTCCAGAGAACCACAAAGAGCCTTCCAAAATCTGGAGGTGAACTGGACACCTCGGTCCGAGACAATACTTGCCGGGACTCCATGGAGCCTCACTATCTCCCTGATAAAAACCTTTGCCGTCTTCATGGTGGAAGGTGTGCCTTTCATGGGCAAAAAATGAGCCATTTTGGACAGCCTGTCGACGACAACAAAGACCGTGGAGAATCCTTCGGACAGAGGGAGCTCCACTATGAAGTCCATCGACACCATCTTCCAGGGTCTTTCAGGGACAGGTAAAGGTTTTAATAGACCCCAGGTCCTCATCCGGCTATTCTTGTTCCGGGAGCAGATGTTGCATGAGTCCACGTAGCTTTTGCAGTCGCTACCCAGCTGCGGCCACCAGAACGTGCGCTTGATTAGCTCGGCCGTTTTCAAGGTACCGAAATGTCCAGCCAACTTGTGGTCATGGCAAAGTTCCAGAACAGCTATCCGAAGACCCTCTGGGACCAGAATTTTGCCCTCGTGCCTGATCAGACCATCTTGTGCCCTGACACAGTTCTCCGGAAGAGAGGTCAAGCCAGCAGACGCCAGCTTAATATGGGACATGAGGTCTTCTTGAAGCAGCAGGAAGTTCCCGGCAGGGAGGATGGTGTCAACAGGTAAGTTCTCTTCAGGAATGCTGAACATTCGGGACAGTGCGTCCGGTTTAATGTTTTTTGAACCAGGCCTGTAGGTGATGTGGAACAGAAACCTTGAGAAAAAAAGTGCCCACCTTGCCTGCCTTGGTTTCAACCTCTTAGCTGTTCTCAGGTACTCAAGGTTCTTGTGGTCCGTGTAGACCAAAATGGGGTGTGCAGCCCCCTCGAGCAGGTAACGCCACTCTTCTAACGCGGCCTTGATAGCCAGGAGTTCCCGATCTCCCACGTCGTAGTTCCGTTCCACAGTGGAAAGCTTGCGCAAGAAGAAGGCCACTGGAAAGAGTAAGGCTTTGGCCCCCTGACGCTGGGATAGCACAGCCCCCACAGCACTTCCAGGACGAAGGGTAATGCAGGGTCAGGGTGCTTCAGGATGGAGGCAGAGACAAATAATTCCTTCAGTTTGTCAAAGGCAGCTTGGGCTCTAGGGGACCAATAGAATCGGTTTCCTTGTTTGGTTAATTCAGTAAGAGGGGCGACAATTGCAGAGAAACTTCTGATGAACTTCCGGTAAAAGTTGGAAAATCCAATGAAGCGCTGGACCCCTTTTTTATCCGTGGGAGCAGGCCAGTCCAGGATAGCCGACACCTTCTGAGGGTCCATTTTAATGCCCTCAATCGAAATGATCAACCCGAGAAACTGGATGCTTTGCCGCTCAAACTCACATTTCTCCGGCTTGGCGTAAAGTCCATGTTGTCTGAGCCGAACAAGGACATTCCGGACATGCCTGCAATGGTCGTCTACTGAGGAGGAGAATATCAAAATGTCGTCCAGGTATACTATGACGTACAAGTCCAGGTAATCACGGAAAATGTCGTTGACAAAGTGTTGGAAGGTAGCCGGAGCATTACACAGTCCGAACGGCATAACTAGGTACTCGTAGTGCCCGAAACGCGTGCGGAAGGCCGTTTTCCACTCGTCCCCCTCTCGAATGCGGATCAGGTTGTACGCCCCTCGGTGGTCAAGCTTGGTGAATATGACCGCCGTTCCCAGCCTCTGGAAAAGTTCCGGCACGAGAGGTAATGGATAACGGTTTTTAATGGTAATTTTGTTCAACTCCCGATAATCAATACAGGGGCGTAGGGAATGGTCCTTTTTTTCAACAAAAAAGATGCCCGCACCTGCAGGCGAGGTAGACGGGCGGATGAACCCTTTTTTTAGGTTGTCATCGATGTAGACCTTCAGGGTGCCCAATTCCTGCTCGGTCAATGAGAAGATCCTCCCAAAAGGTACTTCAGTCCCAGGCAAAAGTTCTATAGGGCAATCATATGGTCTGTGAGGAGGAAGGGTTTTATGCTCCCTTCTTACTGAACACGTCCAGAAAGTTGTGATAGGGCTCAGGGATGGTTTTCTGAAGGTCAGGGTCTGTGTCCAGACAGAGCAGATGAGGACGGTCAGCAGAGGCTTGTTGCAGGCAGTGTTGCTGGCAATAATCTGAGAGGAATTTGACCCTCCCTGTAGTCCAGTCAATATTGGGGTTATGGGCTTGCAGCCAGGGCATCCCCAAAATGACGGGGAATAACGGAGAGGAGATGGCATCCAGACTTAGGAACTCCTGATGGTGGGTTGCCAAGGAGGCCAACAAGGGAACGGTTTCCTGAGTGACAGGGCCGGATTTGATAATGGAACCATCAGCGAGGTGTACTGCAAGTCCCCGGGATTTCGGCTGCAGGGGAATGTGATGGTTGGCAGCAAATGTCAAATCTATAAAGCAGCTGCATGCCCCCGAATCAATTATGGCGGATACTGGGATTGCGGTAGTCCTTCCGGGTGGCTGTAAAGAAATGGAGAGAGCCAAGTGAGAAGTTGGGTTAGGCAACAAAGAGGCACAAGTAGAAGAAACAGGCAGGCACTTACGCATCTTGGCTGGGCAGGATCTTACGTAGTGTCCTGGTTCACCACAGTACATGCACAGATTGTTGCTATGCCTGTGCTGGCGTTCTTCGGGAGAGAGAGAAGGGCGAAGTAGGCCCAGTTGCATGGGTTCCAGGTCATCTAAGGCCGGCGACTGGGAAGCCGGTGGTGCCAGACGGACTGGGTTTGGAACCTTGGGAAGCAACCAGGTGGGTGGGAATTGACTGGAGGTCCTCTCGGAGCGGCGCTCTCTCAGGTGCCGGTCGATCTGAATTGACAGATCTATTAGATTGTCCAGGGTTTGGGGAACTCAGACACGTGCTAGCTCGTCCTTGAGCTGATCCGACAAGCCCATCCGGAATTGATAGCGCAAAGCAGCGTCATTCCATTCCGTGTCGGAACTCCATCGTTTGAACTCTGCCGCATAGTCCTCGGCCGCTCTGCGGCCTTGCAGGAGAGAGTGAAGAACGGATTCTGCGGTAGCAGCTTGTTGCGGATCCTCGTAAAGTTGGGACATTGCGGCAAAGAACGTGACAAGGGTCTCCAAGGAGGCATCCTTCTGCTCTAGGAGGCGGTGAGACCAGGCCTGCGGCTCGTCGGTCAGCAGGAAGATGATGAAGCCCACCTTGGTTACCTCCAGAGAAAAGGTGCGGGATTGCAAGGCGAAGAAAAGTTCACAGGCGTTGCGGAACGCACGATATTTGCTGCGGTCGCCCGCAAACTTCTCGGGTGTAGGGACCCTGGGTTCCGGAGGAAGCATAGCGACAGAAGGTGTAGCTGAGTATCCCGTGGATGTGGCACCTTGAGAGTTGGCAGGTGTGGACAGAACTTGTACTCTCTCCTCCAATCTGGTATAGCCGGCTTGGAGGTCTTTCACGGCTTGCGTCAGCCCGTTCAGGTGTCTGCACAATTCCTCCATTGGATCCCTTCCCTGCTCGGACTCGGACATGGCTGTATGATACTGTCAGGGTTGTAAGTACCTGATCAGCGAGTCCGTTAGAGCAGAGGAAGGTCCCCTGTACGGATCCGACTCGCGGGCCCCTGTTAGTGCAGACAGGAGGCACGGGAGTGCGGAAGGGTAAGAGAGCCTGAGAGTGGTTACTGGAAGGCAGCTCCGGATCCTGAGTTCAGGAGAGTAGCTGAGCCAGGCTGGCTGCAGGCAGGCAGGTAGGCAGGCAGGTGTGTAGAGCAGCGCAGCTGGGCAGGTGCAGAGAGAGTGGTCAAGACAAGCAGGGTTCAGCAATGTTCAGGCAGTATGGTACAGCGGGGTAGGCAGGTTCAGGGTCAAAGACAGGCTGAGGTCGGGTGCAGGCGGATAGCAGGAAAAGTCCAGTAACAAGCCGGGTGGTCAGAAGATCAGGTTTCAGGCAATTAACAGGAGCAGGATACACAGGGGACTGTAGATCAGACAGGACCGGTCTGAAGTGTTCCAGGAGTTTAAATGGGCAAACCGGCATGCATCGGCGCGTGCAATGGCGCATCACATGCACCCGCGCGCACAGGCACACCATCGCGCACAGGCACGCGCGCCCGCAGTCTGGGAAGTGCACCAGCGCGGACAGGAACATGCCCAACATCGGCGCGCGCGAACGCACACCAAAGCGACCACCAACACGCCCGGCAAGGTACGTTCTCTGACACTAGCGGAGTACACAGTACACTAGGCTATGTGTATATCTGTGGCACTCGCTCCTCTTCCGCTCACAGACAGCGGGGATCGGCGTATAACACGCACCCATGATTTTCCCCTGATTTTAAGGGGAAAAAAGTGTGTTATACAGCGATAAATACGGTAATAAGTTTGTATATTTTTTTATGTGTAGCGGGCATGTGGTTTTGAATTTGTTTGTTCGGGTCAGGACATCAGTGATGCTTAGTTCCCTGTGGCCCAGAGGGTGGCGCTGTCACCCTGGGCCGGGGTTGAATCATTACTGGAGGGCCGGGTCCTTCTGTGGCCTCTCACGGCACCTGTACAGCGTGGCGGGGAACCTGCTGCGCATGCCTGGAGAGGACATAAAAGGGGCGGACATCCTGGCCACGAGGTCTTCGAGTCCCAGGCACCTTTAGCCTGAGGGCTGCTGTCCGTGGGCGGTGTCGGGGTGGCCTAGGCCTGGACACCGGGAGTTCGGGAGCCATCCCAGACACCTTTGGTCTGGGGTGAGGTACTTGTCCTAGCCTGGGGCCCAGCTTTTTCCACTGGGTTCCGCCCGGGGGGGGGGATCGTCCTAGGGTAATGCCGCGTACACACGATCGATTTTTTTCGACGGGGAAAACACCGTCGAGAAAATCGACATGAAAAACGAGGAACAGCTTGTTCCCCCCACACACGGCCGTTTTAAATTACATTTTTTTTTTTGGTCGAAAAAAACTACCGTTTGTGGGCTCCCCGGCAGTGTTTCCCTATGGGAAAACTGCCGCGGCAAAAAACTATGGGAATCACGACGAGAAAAATTAGCACATGTTCTAATTTTTCTCGTCGTGATTAATGCCGTTTTTCCCGTCGAGAAAAACGACAAAAAGCCCACAGACGATCGTTTTTCTCGTCCAAAGGGAAAAATGTAATTTTTCTCGACGGGAAAAATGATTGTGTGTACGCGGCATAAGACGCAATGGACTGGAGGGTGGCCTCTCCGAAGACCTGGTGCAGCAGACTGTCGGTGACGGGTGAGGGCCTCCGGAGACCGTCTGGAGGGATGCCCTCTCAAACAGGGGCTGATACACACGGAAGGTGGTTCTATTGAGGAAGAGTCTGGCAGAGACATTCCTCTTAAAGGTCGCAAGCAAGGACCGTTATCTACAGGCCTGTGGCAGGGGCTGCACCACTCTAGGAGGAGGAATCATTGCTGAGAGAGCCATCCAAATGCGCACTGCAGCGACCGCAGAGGAGGTTGCACAGACTCAGCGGGAGAAATCCGAGGATGCTGACTCGGTCACCACAGTCTCACAGCGTCCACCGCCGAAGAGAAAGACCGGTTGGGTGGCCCGGTCCAGCGGTTGCAGTGGACTATCCTGCTCGCCTGCGCCCGGCCCGGATGGATCCGGTGGGAAGAGTCCCGGACGTCCCGTTCACAGCAAAGGCCGAGGTAAGCCGGGCTGAGGGACTGTGTGTGTGGGCGGAGGTGTCGGGAAGTCATGGCCCAGTAAGTCCGCGGGAGGTGGTAGCTCCGTTTCCACAACAGGCTACATACCCGCGGAGGAGTGTGACACCTCCGACCTGGAGTCGCTCTCCGATGCTGGAGACGACGCCATCATTGACGAACTGTTCACTACAAAGGGCTGGGACAAAATTCCCCGTGCCTCGTCCCGCAGAAGTGGGGACCCACCCATGTATACAGGGGATAGTACACCCAGGGTGGAGGTACCAGCGCCTGAGGAGGGATCCAGTCCCCAGCCTGCCCTCACTTCCCCGGTGCCATCTACAGTCAATACCGGGGAAAAGAGACTTGTGCTTCGGGCACCTATGCCCAAATCTGATGTGACCAAGGTCCCTCGCAATCCGGACTCAATAGTTTTACCTGATGAAGGGGATAAAGCCACCATGCCTCCGCTGGCGAGGCTCCAGCGTTTGTTTTGCCAGAAGGTTGCTACTAATTATGGATGGGAATATCCGTACCTCTCAAAAGAACTACTTTATGAAGTGGAGGTGTGCCGAGAGCGCTGGTATAATGACTTTGTGTGGACCCACCTTCAGGTACCACATGCTCGCAGGTACTTGGCATGCTCTCCAAAAGCATCACAGCGTTTCAAGGACTGCAAGGCAGAATGGATGCTGGGGCGGCATATCCATGCGGACAAGGTGCTGATCCGGCGTAAGGAGGGAGAAGATGTTGAATACCATCTGGAGACTATGGACCAGCATTTGAGGCCCCTTGTCCTGCTGCATCCCCGTTTTTATATGTGAGGAGAAAAGAGACTCCGTTCTTGTTTTCCACTGACATTGCACTTCCCAGACTTGCTGTTTGATTTTTTTTTTTAAATATCATCAGTGACTGTGCCCAGCAAGGGGCGTCTATGCTCTCTGGAGGAGTCGAGGAACTGTTCCGGTTGTTTGTTCTTCTTTCTCCAGCAAGCGATCATGGACTCTGGGGTACATAGGGCCACAGATGAAGTCCCTACAAGTGCAGTTACCGCGGCGCTGTCACCAGGTGGCAGTGCTGTGCAACGACATACACTTTCCAAAAACATGCACTCATAGGAGAAAAAGATTTACTCACGGAGGTTTTTTTTTTTCTCATACACGAACATCTGTGTCAGGGTTTATGTGTGCTAACGTTTTTTTCTGCAGGAGAACATCTCATCAAGACCGCTGAGATTGGGCGGGTCTTAGTTAGGATGGGGTGAAAAGAAAAAAAATCTTGTGTTAAATGCTGATGTGATTTGTTGGAAAATGTTACAGTTATGTGTTGTTGTTTCCCTTCCCTTCCCTTTGTGAGTGAAGCTGTATTAGAGGGAGTTCGTTTTTTTAAAAACTATTTTTGGGGTCTTTGAATTTTTTTTAGCCAGTCTCTGGACTGGGCCATGTCGCCGGGGAGGGCATGGTTCACCCCAGACACTGGGGACCAGTGTCAAAGTACCAGGGGGAGGATGTAGCGGGCATGTGGTTTTGAATTTGTTTGTTCGGGTCAGGATATGAGTGATGCTCAGTTCTCTGCGGCCCAGAGGGTGGCGCTGTCGCCCTGGGCCGGGGTTGAATCATTACTGGAGGGCCGGGTCCTTCTGTGGCCTCTCGCGGCACCTGTACAGCGGGGCGGGGAACCTGTTGTGCATGCCGGGAGAAGACATAAAAGGGGCGGACATCCTGGCCACAAGGTCTTCGAGTCCCAGGCACCTTTAGCCTGAGGGCTGCTGTCCGTGGGTGGTGTCCAGGTGGCCTAGGCCTGGACACCGGGAGTTCAGGAGCCATCCCAGACACTTTTGGTCTGGGGTGAGGTACTTGTCCTAGCCTGGGGCCCAGCTTCTTCCACTGGGTTCCGCCCGGGGGGGGATCATCCTAGGGTATCCGGGGGATGGATACCCGAATCTAAGACGCAATGGACTGGAGGGTGGCCTCTCAGAAGACCTGGTGCAGCAGACTGTCGGTGACGGGTGAGGGCCTCCGGAGACCGTCTGGAGGGATGCCCTCTCAAACAGGGGCTGATACACACGGAAGGTGGTTCTATTGAGGAAGAGTCTGGCAGAGACATTCCTATTAAAGGTCGCAAGCAAGGACCATTATCTACAAGCCTGTGTCAGGGGCTGCAACGGTTCACCCGGTAGGTGGCAGCTACCACTTCACGGTCGGTGGCAGAGACCGTGCGCCATGCCTATTCGACTCACTACAGGAATAGGAGAGTTCACTGTGCCTGGGCTTACTTGTATCCACACCCCCTGTTCGTTTAAAGGAAGTCCAACTGATTGTGTGACATTCTATGCTGAGGAAATAAAGGAGTGTTGGACTTTAGTGGTGTGGGGCTCTTTTAATACAGACACTGTTCCAGAGAAGGAGCTCTTACTGCAGGATACCGACCCGAAAGGTAACAGAACTTTGCATACAACTACTACATCTGTGGTGAAAGCTTGGCGTAGTGCCCCGCCCCTCTCTCTCCTCTGAGATACCCCTAGACCAGAGACGGAGAAGCCATTAAAGACAAAAGGAGAGAGAGTGGGGGTCCGCTACATATGTTAAAGCAAATGTGTCATTTTCAATGTCAGTACCAGCTAGTTTTCTGTCTGTTATGTCAAATTTCTGGGTTTCATACCATGAGTCATTGACCCAGAACACATATGTACAGTAGATAAGGCCATTTGATTTTTCTGAATTACAGAACTGTCACAGATTACTGACTCAAACAGCTGTTATGCTGACCCTCTCATTTCAGTGCTAAGAACCTTTTTTTAAATGAGGGCAGCAATGAGAGATACAACCAGAGGCCTAAATAAAACCTTCAGGGCCCAAATGCAGGAAACCATTAAGGGCCCCCCAACTCCTGGGCCGGGGCCCCCTATGGTGGCAGAACCCCAGGGCCCGGTTGTGACCTTTATTACCCTGATAGTCCTGCCACTGGGGTCAATAATGTTTTATTTTTTATTTATTTTTTACCATTTTAATAATTTATTTATTATAAAAAAAAAATGTTATTTTTTTTTTTTAAAACAGGAGCCTAATGGGGGGGGGGGGGGGCTTTGGTGATGTATAAGGGGTCTAAACGTGTCTCTGAACATCCACTTTTGAGACAGAGAAAGAAATTGAGGGCTTAGCTCTTAATCTCCTTTGCTGCATCTTCAGCAGCACAGAATGAATGGACAGGAATGACTCTGTACAGAGTTTCCCATTTATTCACAAACCGAAGCATAGTAAATGCAGTTTACTATGCCTCAGTTATGAATGCACAGAGTCAGTGATTGGTATGGATCACTTACTCTATTCATTAAGACAAGGAGGGAGCCGGTGAATGACACATTTACTGGCCCTCTCCAGCCTGACAGGAGCCAGTGGGAGAAGGATGAGGGGGGCCAGGGGATAACACAGGACCCTGATCACAGCAGGAGGTGGATAGGAGGAGCAGCGGGGTGACATGTAGAGTAACCAATCCCCTCCATCATGTGACGTCAGAGGGGGCGGGGTCATCCAGTTATGTCAGCGGGTGGCCCCACCCTTGCCTATATAAGAGCTGTCAAAGCGAAAAGACAGCAGTCGCTGGGAGGCAGAGCTTTTTTTTTTTTTTTTTATATTTTGTGGATCCGTCGGTTGATTGTGGATTTGCAATGCAGGACACTTTTTTTTTCTTTTTTAATAAAGGAATTGTCAGAAATTTTCTCTTGTGGTTCTTACTTTTTGACACTTTTTTTGGTGAATGGGTAGGGGTACAATGTACATGATACCCATTCACTTAGGGGGGCAGGATCTGGGGGCTTACAGACCCTGATAAGCCCCCCACTCACATACCCCGACAACCACCGGCCAGGGTTGTCGGGAAGAGTCCCTTGTCCCCATCAACATGGGGAAGAGGTGCTTTGGGGTGGGGGGCGCAGAGCCCCCCCTGCTCCAAAGCAGCCACCCCCCATGTTGGGGGAATGTGGCCTGGTATGGTTCAGGGGGGGGCGCTCACTCGTCCCCCCCCCTTTATCCTGACCTGCCAGGCTGCATGCTTAGATAAGGGTCTGGTATAAATTTTGGGGGGACCCCACACCGATTATTTTAAAAATTTTGGCATGGAGTTCCCCTTAAAATCCATGCCAGACCCAAAGAGCCTGGTATGGACTGGGGGAAGACCCCACGCTATTTTTTACATTGATTTTTCATCTATATTTTGGGGAGCCGGCAATACATTACAGCCGCGAGAAAGTTTAAATTAAATTTGTTCCTGTCATTATTGCTGTGGCATACGTTGCTATACATTGCACAAATGCGCCACTTTACAGGCAGACTAAGGGGATGATATTTAAAGGAATATTACATTTTTACTGTTTCATTTTAAGCATCATTAAAATCACTGCTCCTAAAAAAACTGCAGTTTTTAAAACTTTTTTTTGCATTGATACACGTCCTCTAGGGCAGTGTTTCTCAACTCTAGTCCTCAAGGCGCACCAACAGGTCATGTTTTTGGGATTTCCATTGATTTTCACAGGTGATTTAAGCAGTTTCACTGCCTTAGTAATTACCACAGCTGTTTTATCTGCAGGAAATCCCCAAAACATGACCTGTTGGTGCGCCTTGAGGACTGGAGTTGAGAAACACTGCCCTAGGGCAGTACCCGGGTCCCTAAACACTTTTTAAGGCAATAACTTGCATATAACCCTTTAAAATTAGGACTTTTGATTTTTCATATTCGTGTTCCATAGACTTTAATAGGGTTCCCTAGAACTTTTTGCCTGGGTGTTCGGCCCATCCCTAATGGGTACGTCACAGGGCCTGGGGGAGCCACCCACCAGAAGTTAATGTACTGCTGGCAGTCGGCAATATGGATTGTCTTAATTAATAATTTACGTTTCTGTCATATTTTTCAGGTTGTCAGTAAAATTGTGCTCTTTCAGTATTGTTTTCTTATTTTATCATTGTCAAATTTATCACTACATTCACCCATCTATACATTCCAAGTGGATGAGGGAATCCTCCCACTGTGGACCAGAGGCAGAACTACCAGGGTTACTGTCCTGCCCCTGCTATTGACAGCGCTGGTCTCTGTCTCCATGGCAGCAGCACAGCGCATTAGGACCTAGTGCTGGTTACTTTATGGGGCTGATGGGCTCATGCACAGGAGGGCCAGAACAATTGGCTATAGACAGTTGAGGTCCCTGAAATTTGATTAGGAGCGGTGGAGCCTTCTCTGACATGCTGATCGGTATGCAATCCAGATGATGTCGCAATGACAAAACGCATCAGGGTGGGGCCATATGATGTCCATTTTTGATGTCAGTGTGCCAACCAAGGGGACTAGCAGTGTCAGAGAGCTACAGTATAGTGTGTGGTAAGAGACACATGCTGGACCTTCAGTGGGTACTCTGACTAGATTCATTGAATGCTGATTTATTACCTATGTTTGTAAGTGTGTTTTATACGGGGCTGCATATTTTAATAAATGCTGTGAAACAGGATCACGTTATTGATTTGTGCTTTATTTCATTTTTGGACAAGTTCATTAGCGTATGATGTGCCTACCCAGATATCAGAACAGCCCTGTCCGTCAAGAGTCTTTTTGATCACCATCCAGTGTTAAATGCTTTACACTTGCCGAGATCTGGTAAGTGTTCAGTCTAGATGGAGCGGTATATACTTGTGGAGGTGTTGGTGACAGCTAGCATTCAGCCTTTTGGAGTTGATTGCATTCTGGATATTTAAAGACTCACCTGGGTGTTTACACATGAGAGATTGTGATTATTGGACTATCTCTATGTATTATGTAGTCTAAACATGGTGCAAATACATGATATCTTTTTTTTTTTATTAAGTGGTGATTGCTGTTCACTAATTTGAAGCGCTGCTTTTGGAGTATTATATATATATATATATATATATATATATATATATATATATATATCATTTAGAGGGATGTCTGGGCCAGGAGTTGGGCTCAGACGGTTGAATTCTATTGAGATTTGCCTCTGTTCTGGCTGTAATTTGCCTGATAGTAATTTCCCTGATTGCCGGTAGGTGGCGTTACCACCTCAGGCACCTGTTGGAACACAGGCAAAACATGGTGCATTGAGTGACCCTTCTCGGAAGCAGTGTAGTGGGAGTGGTCGGCCCGCTGTGCTTGCTGGGAGGGGATATTTAAGGAGCAGACATCATTGTTGGGTGTCTCCGCCTCGTGGCCCTCCGGGCACAAGGTATGCTGTGTGTGGTTCTGGTCTCTGGGACACATTGGCCCGGGGCTGCATCGCTATCTGGTAGGTAGAGCTAGTCTGGCTGGGGCCTACATTCAGAAAGGGGATCCCAAGCTGTCCATCCAAGTGGGAAGGAAGCTGTCTTAACAAAGGAATCCAGGGGAGGACCTGCCCTGGAGGAGACTGGCAAAGTGCTGATGTCTTGGGTGAGGCCTGGTAACTTTGTGGAGGAGGGATCCACTATACCACAAGCCCTGCAGTCTGCCGGATTGGCTTGAAGGCTCTTTGCTGCACGGTTGGAAGTTTGGGACTTTGAAGTCCTGTGGCAGAGGATTCCTGGACTATCCATTTGCTCAACTTTAAAAGGTCTGTGGCAGAGACTTTGTTCACTTTAGGAAGGTCTGAGGCAGAGACCCACTTCATCTTGGGCAGTCTGTGGCAGAGACTGCCCTGTTGCTGGTTCATGTGTCATCCCGGCTGCTAGGCCATGTGAGAGGGGACTATCCGGGTGACCAATACCCACTCTAACATTGAGAGTGGTGAATGACTTTGAATTGATGTATTTGTGCGAGGGCCTGAACCTTCCCCTGCTTTCTCCTACCTTCTACTTTCTCTCAAAGTTGTATATGCAGAAGAAAATAAAGCCTGACTGTTGAAGGTTTTACATCTGTGTGGACATTGCATTTACTACAGACTTTCCTACCCGGACAACGAAGCTGAAGAGGTAATGTGCAAAACCCAAAACAAACCAGCAGCTGCTATGGGGGTAGTGCTATATATATATATATATATATATATATATATATATATATATATATATATATAGACACACACACTGTATGTGTGATTGTACTCTTGACTCTAATAAATACTGTGTTAATTAGTCACTTGGATCACATCCCAATCGGCATGTCAACGGAGAAGGTTATACAGTGTTACTGCTTCTAGGTGCTTAGCTGTCTACAACCAATAGTGCCAGCCTTCCCCAGCACTGGGTTCTAGTAGACTGCTGCCACTGCCAAGGAAACAGGCGCCAGACCGACTCTGTAGGGGCAGGACAGCAAATGGAGGCTGGGGAACCCCAGGGTGACAGAACACCAGGGTCCGGTCACAAGTGCAACCTTTGCAACCCTGGTAGTTTTCCCACTGCTTTGGACCCTTTTATGGAGTGTGCTGGTGCCATATCTCTTGCTTTTCTGCCACCCTGGGGGCCTCAATAGAGTAGGAAGGGGGCCACTGCAGAACATGTGAAAGGATCCCACTGCAGGATTGTAAAAAAATGGACCTACAACAGGACTAAAGGGCCCCAGGATCAGTGGGGAGAGCCGTGGGACCAGAGGAAAGGGCCCGTGGGACTAAGGGGGGGTCAGGGGGCCTTTCAAGGTTTCTTGCACCGGGGCCCTGAAAGTTCTAGTTACACCTCTAATGCCGCGTACACACGATCGTTTTTTCTGATGAAAAAAGACTGATGGACTTTTTTCATCGGACAAAACGATCGTGTGTGGGCCCCATCGGTCTTTTTTCCATCGGTATAAAAAAATAGAACATGTTTTAAATTTTACTGATGGAAAAAAAACAATAGCAAATTCCGATCGTCTGTGGGGAACTCCATCGGAGAAAAAACCCACGCATGCTCAGAATCAAGTCGACGCATGCTCAGAAGCATTGAACTTAATTTTTCTTGGCTCTTCGGAGTGTTTTACGTCACGACATTTGGGACAGTCGGGTTTTTGACTGATGGTGTGTAGGCAAGACTGATGGAAGTCAGCTTCATCGGATTTGATGGAAAAATCCATCGGATTTTATTCCATCGGAAATCCGATCGTGTGTACAGGGCATAAGTTGTATACATTATGTGAATATTAATTTATGTTTTTTGATCTGTCCTCCATTGCTCCTGGGGAAGTGGAATTTTCCAATCCAATAAAATTGTTTGTGGGGTAACCTACCAAGGTTTTATTATGATGATCTATTGATGGATGATGACAAATGGGGGCTATGTTCTAGTTGCATTAATATTGTTTTTTTTATTTGTCATAAAATTGCAATCAACAGTTATTGAAAAAAAAAAAAAAAAACTTTAAGTCAAATTGTTATTTTGTGCCTCAGAATTCGTGCCATTATCTGTTGTTTTTAGACATTCATATTTTGTCAGTAAAACAACGTTTTGGGGGCTTGGAAACCCTGTTGGCAGTGCACCTCTTCACAGCGCAACTCCCCTCTCTACCCCTGCACACAGGGTGGGAGAAAAGTTCCCAGAAGCAGTGTGTTGCTTCTGGGAACGGGGCATGGTGCTGTGCTACAATCCAGCCTGTTGCCCTTATGCCACAGCAGCCTTCATGATCTTGCTGGCCAATGTGGAGGAGGCAAAGCCACAAATGAATGTGCACTTTGTACATTGTGTGGTAGAACACACCAGCCTTAAAGACATGGCCACTGGAGGTACCAGAGAGAGGTCAGTTTTGGGGGAAGGTTATGCGAAGGTAAGGGGGTTGGGGATGCAGAGGTCAGATGTAGATAGGGAAGGCGGAGGCTCTTACCTCTTTTTCCCCATCTGACTTTTGCACGCCCGTCTCAGCTCTAAAATCTGCACCTCCATAGTTATGGAAGAGAGCTATAGATTTTAGATACTTAGGAGGATGGGGGGGTTGCAGAGATAAGCTGAGGACAGGGGTAAGATATGGTGGGGGTGCAGTGGTGAGCTGTGAAAGAGGGAGGTGTACAGAGGTGAGCTAGATAAGGGGAAGAAAGTGTGCAGAAGTGAGCTGTGGTCACAAGTTGCAAAGGTGAGCTGTGGAAGGGAGGACATGTGCGGAGGTGAGCTTCAGTGGTTGCTGCAGAGGTGAGCTGTGGACAGGAGGTGCAGAGGTGGGTTGCAGATGGGGGTACAGAAATGTGTTCCAGATGGGAACAGGGGGTGCAGAAAGGAGCTGTAAAGAGTTGTGGACAAGGGTGCAGATGTGAGTTGTGAATTGGAGGTATAAAGGTGAGCTGTTGAAAGGGGAGTGCAGAGGTGAGCTGAGGACAAGGTTTGCAGAGGTCAGCTGTGGATGAGAGTTGCAGGTGTGAATGATGGGTGTTACTTTTTTGGGGGGAATAGGTTTTCACTGGGAACAATTTTTACTTGGCGGGGAAGGACAGCACAGCCTACAGAGTTCAGTGGTCAAGAGTATTTACTGCAGCATTTAGGATTTTGCGGTGGGAGAATTTTAGAGGAGAGCTCTGTAGTAGGGAGGTAATTTTGGGTGTAAACTGGACTGAGAGATATATACTCTTAAATCCCACTCTCGGTGTGTAACACACTAAATCCCTGCACTCTCTGCTTAGCACACTCCCGAACCCTGCATTCTGTGTGTGTTACACCACACTCTTAGTTTTATTTAACCATGCCCATTTACAACCCCCTACGGTTTTCATGTAATTAACGGTAATCAGGAACTATATTTTAAGGGCTGGGTAGCCTTTTTTTAAGAAAGGCAAATAAAAAGTCTGTAACATAGGTTTGCCACGCAGGGGTTCTTCTCTAGTAAATACACAAACTGGAAAATGCTAGCCCACCTGGCTCTTAAGAGCTTACTCAGCTTTAGTTGCAGTACCTCTGCCCTTTATGCTGGTCACCCCCGACCATAGGTCCTTCTGTGCAGACCACTTTACTATAGTGCCCACAGCTCTGCTCTGGCCTTAGTCCTCAGGCCATTTACTGCCTCTTGCAGACACACACATGCTCTGGCTGCCACCTGGATTGAAGTCCTCCTGACTCCCCATGCACAGACCTCCTGTCTGTCGGGTGGAGCAGTCTCCAACTGGTAACCCTAAGGTTTTCCTCCATTATAGGGCCTATGTGCACTCGAGCGCACACCCTGCTGGTCATCCACAAAACATGGACACGGAGTTGGAGATTCCATCCCACCCAAGACAATAGGGCATTTCCAAACTACAGAGCCCCATCCAGGAATACCAAAACCTGAAGAAGGTTGCAAAAAACTGTTTTTCTCCACTCCACAGCTATACTCTGTTGGCCTGCACGGAG